>CM061115.1:8005249-9205249 GCA_030770115.1 Daphnia galeata
AGAAAGGAAATGGCGTCATAGTTATTAGAGCGTGCAAATTACAAAGTCGTCGTCGTCTTCTTCTTCGTCCCAGTCGTGGCATCTCTTTCTTGATGAAAAGGTCACACACACACACACAATAATACGCGGCTTTTCTTCGCCATATTAGAGGACTAATCATTTGTGATGAGACTTTCACCTTCAGAGAATGTCTGGCGATGAAGATGACGCAATCATTAGAGACGCAAATTCTCGTGCAACAATCATCATTGATTTCATTTAATTCGGCGTTAAGCCAAGGTGAGCAGTCGGAGTCATCTCATCCATCGCAACAAACAACATTGAAACAAGTTTGCTCCACTTTTCGGATTGTTGTCGTCGCCGTAGAAAGAAAGTTTTTCCTTTTTCATCTTTCGCCCCTAGTACGTTCTATATCTCGCCATTTGAGATGGAAACATGCCTCACTAGAGTGGAAAGTTGTTGTCTTTTTTTCCCCCTCTTTTTTCTCATTTCCTTTTGACGTCGTGTCCTACTACGTGCTGCTGCTCTTCATTTTGTCCGTCACAACTTCTAAAGAGAGAGATTCTTTTGTTTTTCTCGCCTTTTTTTTTTCTCATGATCCATCCATCCATCCTCAGAATCCGCCCACTAGAAAAGGTTCAAAGTTCACTGCTAGGAAGGTCGAGCCCAGTGCGTGTGTCTAGGGTTACCCTCTAAGAAACTAATATAGCAAAAATAACAACACCATTTTTTTGTTGTTGTTATTTTTCTTAAATCAAAAAATGTAATTTGAATAGCGTTGCAAGTACACTATCGGAACATGAGAACAATTCGTGGAATGATTCGAACGTTAATTCCCTAAAATAATCAAATTGAATTGGTTTGTAGACGTAGTATCTTCTTCCTGCTTTTATAACGAGACTCAGCTGCCAGTGATTCTATTGCGAGATAATCTTAGAGGGTCTCTGTTTTCAAAGATGAAAGAACGCGATAAAACCGGGTGTCGGAAATGGACTAACGACTTCAACACACCTGTGAGCAGGAAACTATTTTAAATAAACGTTTGTTATTGTTGTTGTTGCACTTGGCGGATAAGGGCCTGTACGACCGTTTGAATGATGAATCGAATATGTTGTGTTATATACAATGTGAAGAAATATTTTCGTTAGTTCATGTCAGCGTTTAAAATAATAATTACCCTTATAACAAAATTTCTAATCTTCTTTTTTTTTTCTTTGTTTGTGTATTTTTATAGGTAAGTAACCTCTGGCCACACACAATCTGCTTTGTACATATCGCAGCCGTTTACGGTAACATTTTTCTAAAAAAACATGTATTATATAATATCGGCTGAAAAAAAAGAACACCAAAATGATGAAGAACATGAATGGAAAAACGTGCTTTCCGGAGTTCATCCGCAGGCCGGATAGAATCATTCAAAAGTCTAAAGAAAAACACCGTTGAAATAACGACATGACGGTTTCTCACAAATTTCCTTCGTTTCTCTCTCTCTCTCTCTGCGGGTTCCATCTGCTTTTTATTGCCGTGTGTGTCAGCTGTGTGTGTATTATTTCATCGCACACACGAGCAGAAGACACACAGAGCAGTTTAACGGCATTATAAGCATTTCAATTCGATCATCGTCTGCGTATTATATCCAAGCGCAGTGCTGTGGTTCATCAACTATATCATTAGCTGATGGCGGTAATTGCTGGCCGTGAGTGATCGTTCCGTCTTTTTTTCTTTTCTTCTTTTCTGTAGTACTACACCGAGAGAGACGAGTTCACTGGTAAAACTCGAATTCCTGTTGTGCCTTTTGCTCTCACTCTCTTCACGATGATGATGACCTTCTTTCTACTAGCAGCTAGGATGTGTTCTTCTTTCTTGACTAGCTCTTCTTCTTCTTCTTCTTGTGTGAGAAAAGCTTTTTTTTTTCCTATAGAGGAGGAAGAAAGTTCTCCCCCCCCCCTTACCCACAACAAAAACAAAAAATCCCTGCAGACATTCACAGTTTCCATCGAGTCGAGTGAGTCGATCCGTCAGAAGAGAAAAGGGAAACATCTGACCCGCACGTCTTGTTAATAACACAGGACTCAACAGCCTTAACTTTGGCAATTGATAGATTACAGTGGTTCCACCGAACGTATACGTACCTCTATATACTCTCCAACAAGCGCAGGCAGAGCACAGGTACTACCACATAGCCCAGGTCCTGTAGAGTCAACTTTGCTGGCTGCTAGCAGCATATATATATATATGATGGCTACTAATTGGCTGTTTGCAACCTGATGGGTCTAACCACAGATGTGTGTATGTAATAATAATATTCTATCGTCTCTCTTCTCTCGCTTCATCATCACATGATACAAACTCAACTCTCTTGGCACACAGCAACAAAAGAGTTGAGTTTCTTTTTTTTCTTCTTATTTTGTTATTTTCTATTCAGCGACGAGAGAGTAAAAGTATGTGTGATGTGTAGACGAAAAATAGTGGTGCGTGTGAATGGACACGGTTGTGAATTTCCGACGATGACGCTATCGTGCCAACTCGACTCTCATTCTCCCTTTTTTCTCTGTATAGCGTAGACATAACAAAATCATCAGTTGGAATTGAAATATTTTAACAAATCGTCAGAACAGTCTGAAAGAAAACAAATCTAAAGCGCTTAATATCATAACATAAAAGCTTTAGGGAGGGCAAAATAATAGAAAATTGTTCATGAAAGAGGGTAAAAGGCGTCAAGTTACACACAGGCGTCAAGTTGTAAAACAACAACGAAACAAAAAAAAATATATAAGAAGAAGAAGAAAACGGGAGGAGAGAGAAAGGTGACGAGTGTTATTTCTTCTTCTCCGGGAGAAAAGGTGCGCGCACGCATGCAGTTCCCACGGCAAGCCTTTTTTCTCTCTCGTTTGGGCCTCTTTTTCTTTTTATATGATACACATGTAATTCCTCCCCTCATATAAATAGATTGCAAGTTATATTATATATCTAGGTTGTGTGTGTTGTTTTTCTGATGGAGGGCAAGGAAGGAAGGTGATGCTATAGGACCATAAAAAAAAAAACGAAAAAGTCTTTTTTTTTTTCTGATTTTTGTTTGTAACTTCTCTTTTTTTTCTCTAAAAAAGAGGGGGAGGAGAAATGTTCTCCCTCAACATACCTGTTGAATTGACTCTTGCAATAGCTGGTAAAGGGAAAAAAAAAAAGGCCCAGATGAACTTGAGGAATTCATCTACTAGCTCATAGAGAAAAGAAGAGTGCTTCAGGCCGTTTCTGTTTTTGAATGGTCCCCCCTCAGAAAAAAACAAGATCTGTACCTTTTTTTTTTCTCTTATAATATTATTTCCACTCTACCCTCGGATATTGCCACGTCTATTAAATATAGTATATACGTGTATATGAAGAGAGGGGAAGAAGAAATGGAGAAGCGGTTTCAGTTCTAGTACTATACAGGCGAAATGAAGGTAAAAAAGAAATATACACGTTGTCCTGCAAACCCCCCGCATAGTTTTCCGTTTTCCAGTATTTTTTAACTTTACCCTATTCTTGTGGTTCGCTGTTTATGGACAGCTGATCGACCATGTCTTTCTGGGTCTCTTAAAATATATTTTACCCATTTTTTCTTTTTCTCAGTCGTCCTGAATATAATTTCCTACTTTTTATTGTGTCCCGTTAAGAAGCAAAATATAGTCACATGCGTCGTGTGTATAGACTGGCGGTGTGTACACATTATCAAACAAATAGGCCTATTGTTTCACCTGTTGGATACACACACATTTTGACTTGCATTTACCAAGCCAAAGTTTTTTTATTTTAGTTGAGTTTCTCTCTCTCTCTCTCCCCCCTTTGAAAACTAAAACGGAGATTATAAGGGAGAGAGAGAATATAGGTTCAACAGGAAGTGGTTGGAATTTCTATTTCTTAAGAAAAAAAACAAAAAACTAAAACAAAAAAACTTTTTTTTTTCTTTCTCTTTGAATCTTCCGCTCTAGAATTTCTTCTGTGTGATCAACTCTTTTCTTCTTTTTTTTTTGAAAAAAAAGTTTTTATCGTCACCAAATTAGACGTACTGCCCTGCCGTCTAATCATGGCCAGATCCTTTTGAGGGTTTCTTTCTAACATGTTGTGTGAATTTCATTTGAATCAATTTCGAGGGAATCATAGAGTCTCATTAACACCTCCGCTCCATTTCCCGGCCGTTTGACTCCGAGGACGTGCCAATGAATAAAACACATCCCCTACCCTCATTTTCAAATCGTCATTGAATTAGTAAAAATCTCCTTTGACAGACTTAAATGAGCCGCTTTCCATGTAACACAATGAATTGAACCACGGAGTTATTTTGTTTTCTTAAATCTCATAGAAATGAAATGATTTGGAAAATGGAGGTCAATTAAATCGGAATTCTTTCCCCTTTTACAAAAAAAATAAAGGAAGAGTAGAGAAAACGGCAAAAAAAGAGATTTGGAAAAAAAGGGGGAGGAAATTGACAAAAGACATTTGAAAATGCAGGTACATCCACCAATAGAGTGAAAAGAAGGTGAAGGGAGGAAGAAAAAAAAACAAAATGGCCGTTTGATATTTACAGAAATTAAAAAAAAAAAAAAAACTTTTTAGATCGAAGAAACAATTTCTTAACGAAATGACATCAAAATCTAGTCGATTGGAACCAACCAACAACAACAGCGGTTAATTTTTTATGATGCGAGTCGCCCAAGAGTCGTCGGGCAACCACACCATGTTGTTGTGTATATCAAAAAGCATCTCCTCTGCTTCTTCTTCTTCTTCTTGTTGCAGTGTTAAAGAATGTTGTGTGTGTGCGTCAAGGCATCCCCAGAGGCGGATAGAAGAAGAAGAATCCCGCATAGTTTTGCTTATTCCGATGAGCAAGAAATCAATGTGCCTCGGGGTTTGTTTTACCCACCAAGAAAATAGTCCCTCCCACTTTCATTCGTCTGCTTCCAAAGTCCTCCTCAGCTTTACAAGAGAAGAAGAAGAGGAGGTAAAAACGGGTGGTAGAGATGGGGTGAGGTTAAAAATTTAAGGATAGCAGCGCTATGTCTGCTATGGCGGCCATACAGGATAGATAGTGGCCAACGGTGCCGAAGGGCTAGAGCTCACATAGTCGTGAGATGTGCACGGGTGCGGACGTGTTTTTCATTCGCTCCTCACATTTCCCCGCTGAGTTTTACACACACAGTCGACTACTATAGTAGAGAATTAGAATATTATTTCTCTCGACAAAAAAACAAGTGCTCTATCTTTCTGTTTTCAGGATTTTGTGTGTTATTATTTTGTGTCAAGTGTTTAACCCTCCCGTTTCGTTTTTGTTGTGTGTGCGATGTGAAGAAAAAGTCAACCAGACTTGAAAATAATATCGGATTTACACTCTCTCTCTCGAATTGCCTTTTGCCGAAAAACAAAAAACAAAAAACACATAACAACTTTAAAAGAACCAGGAATTTATATTTTTTTGAAGGACACAACTTTGGAAGCTTTAAACAAAACAAAAAAAAAGTTTATACATTTTGCTCGCCAATTCCATCAACAGTTTATCGATTATGGTCATGGCCTTTTTACAACCTGACGTTCGGATTGGTTCATTTTGAATCTGTTTTTTTTTCGTTTTGTGTGTTTGGTTTATAAAAGCTCAAAATTTTGCAAAGTTTAGTTTTTTTTTTTGCTCAAGCTTGAATATTATTCGTTTTCAAAAACAAGCTCAATCTTCGGAAAGTGTTAATCATTTTGCGTCGTCGTCGGGAAGTGTGTTAGTTGCCCAAGTTGCCTTTTCTTCTCCTCCCAAAAAACCAACACACATATCCAAGATGGTGCGACATCATCAACGGTTAGCAGTTTCATCGGAGCGTATCGAAGATTCGTCCTTAATCACCTCCACCACCACCTCCACATCATCATCGTTGATGTGGAGGAGACGCTACGGCTGTCATTGTGGCAACGTCCGGTGGCCAACTTGGCCTCCCATGCTCCTTTTGCTACTCCTCGTTTCGGTTGAAACGCTTTCCCTGGCCACCGTTACCACAGCTACTCGCATGCACTATATCCATTGGAATACCACCAATCCCATGTAAGTTTTCTCTCTCCAACTATTTTTCTTTCATCATCATCTTCTCGTAAAAAAAAAACATTTCACCATGTTGCGCACATTCCGTTTAAAAAAACGACCGGTTCCAAATTCGATTCAATCAGAAATATCCTTTAACGGTACGATTGACCGCACCTTTTGCTTCTTGACCCACAGTCTTTCTCTCTCTCTCTCTCGGTACTAGATAGTACAACAACATGTATGTAAAAATAAAGAACAAGAAACTTTGAACATGACTGAAAACAACAACAACGAAAATAATGGCCCGACACTGAAAAGGATGGTGGGACACACAAAAAACTGGTTGGCATTTTTTTTGTTTTTTAGTCAAACGGGCAGGTTGTTGTTGTTGCGTTATCCCACCTGGGACGGGTAAAGAAGGAAAAGAAAAAAAAAAGAATTTGCATAACAACAATGAAATATTACAGGGCTATGTTTAGACTGTACGCTGCTGGACGGTCACGCTCTCTTGACTCGCTGTTGTTAGTTGTCTTATTGTATGTGACGTCATATGACATGGAAATCCGTCAGATTGTGGCTCTGCGGTTCTTCGTGTGGGAAATCTCTGTATTATTATTATTATTATATTACAAAGTTATAGGGGGTTGGGTGGGGGGGGGGGAAGAAAGAGAAAAAGATGAATGAGGAAGAAAAAGAAGAAGGGCTAAGGTTTTTTTAACTGTGGTTATAGACGGGTTTGTTTCGCGGTTTGTCGGTTGGTTGCGGTCTTTTGCTGTGTATTACATGAAAAGCCAATCGGTTGAATTCATCCCCAAACAAAAGAAGAAGCAGTGCCCCTATCCCAAGTTTCTCCTTCCACTTTTGATGAAAATGTTTTTTTTTTTTTTTCTAAAAGAAAAACAAAGGGTTAAAATAAAAAGCCAATGGTATGCAGACACTCGAAGTTGTGTGTGTGTGTGGCTCGGGCGAAATAAGACTCGAGATTTATGAGAGATAATTTACTGAAACGCTGTGACGTCAATGTGTTTCTCTCTCTCGTCCCCGTTTACTTCTTTTTTTTTTTTTTTGTCGTTATCTTCTCATCTCTACAAGTGGAGAGAGAATGAAAGAAAGAGAGAGAAATAACGAGCTGCTAAATCGGTTCTGGTAGCGGTTCGCTTCTAGTTGAGTCTTAGTTACCTTTTTGTTTTGTGTATTTCTCTCTTTTGTTATATAAAAAGAAGATGAAGAAAAACGAAGAGCCACCTTTTATTTTTAATTTCTTTGCCCTACGACCCGTTTTTTCTTCCTCGACTACTACTAGTAGTGTGTCATAATAACAATAATAGGCTTGGCTTGGCTGCCAACTGGAAAGAATTAGGCTTTCTAGACAACGTACCATTTTGACGTAGTTTTAACAACAAGAAAAATGTCAACTTTTCTTTCTTGTTTGTTACGCACTGCCTCTCTTCTTCTTCTTCTTCTTCCGTTTTGCTGCATGGCAAGACACCTTCCAGTCCAATTAAGAACTCCAAACTCTCCCCCCTCATCCGGTTTCTCTTAAAGCGTCAGACTTTCTAAATATTTCCGAACAGGGGGCGGTTGCAGGGTGTTAGTTTTCAAGTGACGACGTCCTGTCATTGGAAACTGACGCTTTTTTTTTCTTCTTTTCTTAATTCAATCTTTTTGCTCTGACTCAAAACAGTTTTTTCCTATTCTATTTGTCCGTTTAGCCGTTTGTTGGATTTAAACGGATAAAGAGAACAACAGAGTCGGCTGCTTATTTTATTTTATTTTTTTTTTCAATTTCTGTGCGCACAAATAACACATGAGAGGAGACGGCCATTTCCATTACTAGCCATACGCCTAAGCTCTTCTACTTTAACTTCAGACAGATTAAAATGGCGTGTGTGCGATAATGGACTCGGCATTCCTACGGGGATTTGAGATCTTTTCTCTGCTGTTGTAGATCTGTTTTTATAAGCTTCCTTGCTCTTCAACATCTCCACCAAGAAGAAGAGGGAAACCCAGTGCTTTTTAGATGACACTTTCAAGTTGACACGTAGCCGCTAATTCTCTTCGGCATATGCCACACGATGGACCGCGCGCTACGATCATCATTTATCTTTTTTTCTGACTTGATGATGAGTCTACAAGTTTTTGTGTATTTAATTTATTTTTTTCGCTGCCATTTGCTTCTAATTGTTAATGAGGTGCCAAACAGTCGCACGCGGGGGAGGCTGTCTCTCTTTGACAGAAAAAAAGTCTTTGAAATTGTTTCCTGCGTCGCGTTTTTTTTTCTTCTATTATTGAAGACAAAATTGACAAACGACTTTTTATTTTATTATTCGTGAGCTTTTGTGTGTTTGGTGGTGGAATTGAAGAGCGGGCTAATTACTTTGGGAATAAATAAATAGTGGTGTGTTTTTCAACAATAGGCAGACAAGAAAGAAGGACGGTCTTACACGGCCAGAGAAAGAGGAAATAGAGAAAGAAGAGCTCATTTTGCTTGTGTGTGTGATTGTTCTCCCTCTCTCTCTTTTGGGTTTTCTTTTTTGTTTTGTTGTGTGTTTGTATATCTGTGTGTGTGTGTGTATGGGTCTTTCTTGTCGATGACAGAAGAAAAGAAAAACGACGGGGTGGGGGGCTGGTAACCGAACGACGCCGTGAAGAAGAAGAAGAAGAAGAACCGGAAAAACCGTGTAAAATGCCTATAAAAATAAAATAAAAACCGGTAACATTATCAACGAAATGGCGCAGGGAGAGAAGAGAAAGAAAAAGAGAGCCTTCAGCTTATATACAGTTTGTGTGTAATCAACACTGGAGGAACGTTATTTTTCTCCCCTAAACAAATCCCTGGGCCTTGTTACAACTTGTGGACCTTTTCATTTTCTTTTCTTTCTCATTTTTTTTCTTTTCTTTTTGACTTTATTTGACGATGAATTTTCTTCAGTTTTGACGAGCCGTCGTTAAAAGCGCACCGTGCGTCACAATAGGAAAGAGAAACGAAAGAAAGAAAAAAAAATGTTGTGAAAAGGAGAAAAATTCCTTCAAATATTTTAGTGACGGAATAGAAAATGAAGAGATTTTCAAATTGCCGAGACAAGATTGTGACAGGAAGTGGCTTTTTTCTTCTCTCTTTTGCATTTCTTTCTTTTTTTTAAAGCAGCATTTTAAGTTGACAGATATGGCAAATCTTTTTGTTGATTTGGGAGAGATAGTCAGTCAGACAGACAGAAAATGACCTTTTGACTTAAAGAAAAAGCCATTGGCATCAAAGAAATTCCGGAAATCTCCTTGCAGATTTTGAGTGGAATATGTCAACTCCTGTCAATCTCAAATAAAATGTCACCTGGCCTCTTCTTTCCTCTGACTTTTTCTAGCTGATACTTCGTTAAGACTCGATTCATGTCTCTCTAGCCCTTTCAGATTTCCTCCTCTTGTTGTTTGGCTGGGAGTAAAATGCAGAGGGGTAGAAGAAGTCGACCTGTCATTTGAACCGAACCCCCTTCTTGTTCTTTTCGTACACTCAACATGTTGGTGGTGGTGGTGCCCACCCAACGAAAAAAGAATCTTCTCAACATATATCTAACCCACCTACCTCGTTTGCTCTCTCGACTTCACGTAGTGTGTCAACATGTTTCTCCCCCATTTTCTTTTCTTTAGGAATGGCTGGCATGTTTCCACTTTTCCAAACGTTGCGATTTTGTATTTATTTAATTTTTTTAAAGAAAAAAGCGGTTGGGCGTTTGACAGGTGTTGGTACTACTCTAACCGCAGACCATGCGAAAACGTTTGTCTGGTGGAACCGGATGTCTAGATGAAGATTCCGAAATTTTCTCCATTTTATTCTTTTTTTCTGAGCCTTTTGTCTTGCCACTCGATTCGAGATTGATGCTAGTGGGGGCTATTAGCGTTGTTATCCGATCGATCAGTTTAGAAAAGATGAATCTCGGATCATTCATCCCGGACAGTGAACGTTGTTTTCCACCTTTCTCTTCTTCCTATTTTTTTTGTTTTTGTTTTTACCTCCCACTACCACCACTGAAGAGATTTGTATATAAAAAAAAGGCAATCGACGTCGTTGTCGTTGTTGCGCCCGCCAAAAAACCTCTCATCCTTTCCATCAAAGATGAAGACGACGACGACGACGTAGGGAAAAAAAATATATAAGAAGGAAAAATCCTTTTTCTTAACTCTGCGTGAGGTCATTTTTTTTTTCTTCTTCCCCCCTTTCTCTGGGTTGTTGCGGCCCCGTGGCGAAGTGAATCCATCAAGTTGTTGTTTGGTAAAAGAGAGAGAAAAGAAAAGAAGAAGAAGAAGAACGTCTTTCATTCCGTTCAACGAAACGATCAGAATAGATACAGAAGAGAAAAGAAAAAGACTGTTAACATTCCATATAGAGAGGAATGCACTAGTATATATCTATTCTCTTTTGGTCAACTACAAATGAGGTGAAAACACTAAGTCCTATAGGTGGACATATCGCCGTGCCATTGGTCAAGAAAATAAAACACAAATTTCTTATTTTTGGTGGGGGGTAAATGATGAGTCGCTTTGGGAGTTGGAAGCATCTACTTATATGGAGCATCATCTGAAGGGGATATATATCTATACTAGTAAATAGATATATATATATTTCTTGAAATTTTGGCTAGAGTAGATTTATATTGTGCACTTGGGTGCCATTGAAATGCCATTATCCCTATTGGGTCCAAATGGTTTTTGATTGATTTTTACCTGAGGCTTTTTGGACTTGATATCTTTTAAAGGTAAAAAAAAAAGACCATCTGTGTGTGTGTGTGTGCATTGTGGCCTATGAGAGAGGCCGAGGGACACGAGACGAAAGAATAGAAAAGATTGGAAAGAAAGGAATGAACTGTCTCTCTCTCTCTACCCAAGAGAAAGAGAGTGCTCTTTTCACTGCAGACGGAGATGGCACAACAAAAGAAAAAAGAATCCAGCCAAAAGGTTTTTTTTTTCTTTTTATTCTCTAGAGTAGAAGTTAAGGAAAGAGAGAAATATAACTGTCTCTCCTACTGGTGGTACACCAAAAACTTGTAGAAGAAGAAGAAGGAACTTTTTTTGGGGGCCCCGGTTGGATCTCTTCTCAGTTGGGGTTTCCATCTCTTTGGTCCTCTTGTCTATTATAAGGTATTGAGTTTGACCCCGAGAATCTCTCTACTCCTCCTTCTCCTGCAGAGTATTTTTTCTTCATCTTTTTTGAAAGAGGAACCTTTTGGCTACTTAATCTTCCCCAGTTGACTCCCCCCCCATCTTTTTCTTGCAGCAGCAGCAGCGCATCGGAGACCTTCTCTTTTTCCCCCCCATAGAAAATATGAAAAATATTATTTAAAAAGATCTTCCAGTTCTTCTTCTTCTTCTTCTTCTTGGCAAGGAAATAATAAAGAAAGGAAAAGATGTTTCATGACCCCCCATCTTGCGTGTAAGAGGGGGTAGTAGGAGGATAACACCACAGGATATCAAAATGTGGGGGAGATCGAAAACAAAACAAAAAGTTCTATACGAGGAATTGATTTATTCCACTTCGATTATTATTATTATTAGATGCGTTTTCTTTTGTCTTTTCGAATCAACAAATATCGTTAAAAAAAACAACAACAACGAAGAATACAAGTTTGAATAAATAAAGGGAGAAAAAATGAAAACCCAACGTCGTTCTCTTGTGTGTTTACATCCAATAGTTTTGAATATGCCGTGCTGATGAAGGTGCCGCCATACCTTCCACCATATAAATTGAAGCTATCCCCATCTCTGTATTAAAAGGAAGAAGAAAAAAAAGAACTATCGAAAAACCACAAGGTTCTCTCTCCCACTTGTGTGTACACATCCATGTCCTTTCTCCTACTTGGCGTTAGTATTATATGCAGGCCAAAAAGATATAGTTAGTAGTGGTATAACACACACACACACACACACATGGGTTGTTGTTGTGTCTGGCCATCTGCGCAGTCTCTCTGCACCCACAGATAAACCCGCAATCTAAGCATATTTTCTCTACTTCTTTTATACGGTTTTGATTATCCGACTCGAAATTTTTCTTTCTTTTTTTCCTTCCCTATCCCGCATATAAACACACACAATAACGGCTATTACGAAAGCGTCACGGACAACAACAACAACCCACACAATTTTTTTTTTTTTAACATTTCATTCAAATGGTGAAGGGGGGTCCAAGATGATTTGATTAAAGTTTAGCCGGAAGTCGAGTAAAATTTGAATGTGTATGTATCTTCATCCGGAAGAAGGATGTGTGTACGAAAAGTAAAAGCCGAGCGAAATGTAATCAAGAAAATAGACGTTTAAGAGAAGGGATGGGAACATGTGCCGGGTGTTGTTTTATTTTTATAGTTTATATGACAGTTGACACTTTGACCTCTTTTTTTTCTTTTTGCGCTATAGTATATATAGTGTGTGAGTTAATCGCTTTAATATATACAAGACACACATACATTTCTAAGCTTTTGGCTGAAAGTTTATTTATTTTTTGTATTATCATTTTTCTTTCTTCTTTCTTCCAGCCGCCGGAATTCTCACTCTCTTCAGTGTTGTTGTTGTTGGTTGGTTGGCTTGGCTTTTGTCGTTGTGTGAGCGCGGATGTGGGCCATTTCACAGCGGCAGGTTCCCAACTTCTTCTTATTCTTGTGTATCGGATGCTGCTGGTTGGTGTGTGTTGCTTCTGCATTCGATACAAAGGCCCCCAGGCGGGTCTCTCTCTTCTAGACTTGGTATATTCTAAAGAAGAAGAAGAAAAAGGGCTACCTCATCTTTTATGCGCCAACACACAAGAGGGAGACCAGCTTCTTTTTTCTTTATCTATCTATACATCTAATATCCATCCACGTTTTTGTTTTTTTTCTCTCTCCTTCTTCATGTCGAATGTTTCAGGCAAAAAAAAAGAAAAGGGGCCCCCTCTCTGTTGGGTAGGTGCGTGTGATTCACGCATCGTGATTGGAATATGCCTGCCAGTTACGTTAGTGTTTATTCCTCCTTTTTTTCCTTTAGAGAAAACCCTCTGGCCATCTTCTTCTTCACTTCTGATGATGATGATGATCATCATCATTTCCTTGTGGTGTGTTGGGGTCCGCTATGGAACTTTTTCTCTCCGTTATCTTGTGTAAGAAAATGCGCATCCGTGTCTGGACTCTCTGTGGTGCGTTGATCCACACGTGCCCGTCGTCCTTTCTTCTTTTTATTATTACCGTTCGTGTAAAAAAAAACAAAAAACAAAAGAATGACAGAATATTATTCGGCCCCTGTCTCTCTCTCCCACACACTGAGCGAAGAAGATTTTGACTCGCACAGTTTTTGATGGATGAATTACTGGCTCAAAGAACACACGACAGACAAAAAGGTGAAAATGTTTGAGAATTGTGGAAGAAACATATTGGAAAAGTGGGTAAACTTTTGAACGTGTGTTGGTCTTCTTCTTCTTCTTCGTTTTTCCCACGTTTTGTTTTGTTACCGTTTTTTTTTTTTCTTCTTATACCTTTACGACCGTTTTTCTCTTCGTTTTATTATTTCGCATAAGAGGAGGACACGACACAAAAGGTCGTTGTGCAGGTAGAACCGTTTACGTGCTACGACTTATTGCCAACCCCTTGGTTGAGATATTTTCTACTCTCTTCTTTCTTGTGTCGTCTAGTGATGGGCGGGGTTACAAGGCAGAACAAACTGTGCATAGAAAATGATGGAAACTTTTTTGGCATTCATTCATTTCGGGGTCACAGGCAACGCAGCAGGTTTTTCTTTCTTTCTAGTAACCGGTTGTCTCTGTCTCTCTCTTTTGTAGGGTTGGGTTTGTGTGATTTTTTTCTCCTTTAAATCGGAAGACGCGCAATACACGAGAAATAAAAGAAAAAAAAAACGTTTCTCGATGCGCGCTCAGCGATGACGTTGATGGAGTACCACCGGAGCTTGTCTCTCTCTCTCTCTCTCTCTCTACGCAACCACCGAACTTTTTTTTCTTTCTTCTCCTTTTATATCTTTATATTATTATTATTATGTGTGTGTGTGTGTGTGTGTGTACAGTGAGTATATTTCCCCTCCCGTTGATTCCCTTAAACTGATAAGCTTTTCTCCGTGCGTTTTCTAACGTTCACACTTGATGGATCGGAGCGCAGCTCGAGAGACAGAGACATTGTCAATCCGTCGATACGTTGCGGTCTCTCTGGTCTGGTCCTTTTTTTTTCTACCTTGTTGTTGTTCTTTCTCTCTCCCAAAAGAGATGTTGTGTTATTATTAGAGGAGAAGAGGAGGGGGATTCTTCTTTTTTTTTTTGGGTGAAGAAGAGACTCTTTCGTGTGTGTGTCGCACCTGGTGGGTTGCGCTATCCCTTGGTACGTTGCAAAGGCCACAAGAGAGAGAGAGAGAGAACAACCGTTGTCGATATTTTATGTGGAGGACCCCGAGGTAGAGAGAGAGCCACAAGTTGCGTGTGTACAAGTCCCTGGATTGGAGAATAATAAGAAGTAGAAGAAGAAGAAGAAGAAAATTGTGGTGTGGTTCGAAGTCGTTTAAATAAGAAGAAGACTCCCTCCGTATCGTGATTAATGGTTGGAGCCATTAAGGACAGAACTTTATGGGTATCGATGGGGAGAAAACATACGGCCACACATGGCCCCCCCCCCCTTCACGCTGCCTTCGGTACCGATTCTCTCCTTCTCGTTTTCTATGTTATAGAAAAAAATCCATCTTTTCTCTTTTTTCCTTCTTCTTTTTCTCTCTCTGTTGTGCCTCCGACTTACTGGAATAAGAGGAGGGCATCTTGATAGTTTTTCTTTTCTTTCTTTCTCTCTGGATGTATTAACATCCCATTTGCATTTTTGTGTGTGTGCCACAACGATGGTTATCTCTTCTACTACTTGGTCTGTTTTGTTTTTTTTTTTCGTCTTCTCCGAACAAAACCAGACCCCCGCTCTCTTAATTAACTTTTTTTTTCTTGTTGTTGTTGTTTTCTCATTTTTTTCTTTCTTTCTTTCTTCATTGGGTGTTTTTAACCAAAATTTACTAGTAGTTCTGGTAGTTTTTTATTTTGTTTCGTAGAAAACTATCGGCGGCTCTTGTTTCTCTCCTCGTTTCTCATCATCTGACGGTTCCAATTCCCAATCGTTTTCGGTCGGTCGTGATTGTTTTTTTTTTTTTTGTTGGGGGGTTTTGGGCTTCTTCTCTCTTTTCACCTTGACGTTTGTTGCCATATACTACAACTACTTTACCTTCGACTCCTCCCATTTCAATCAACGAACCTTTTTCTCTCTCTCTCTCTGAGTAAAAAGAGAAGATTTCGCTCTTATTTTTCTTCCATTTTGACCGAGAGCGCTTATAATTGCCAAGCGGTTCTATCTCTTTGAGGTTGGGCTTCCCAATTAGCATAGATATATAGGCCTACTATATATATTGTGTGCGTATCTCTGTTTTCTTGCATTTCTCTCTCTGCTTGCTGCTCGGTTTCTCTTCTTCTTCTTCTTTTGAAAGAAAAAGTCAACTGATGGCAATCGTGCGGGCCAGTCAGAGAGAGGTTGGGTGTCGTGATTCGTCATGTTCCGCATAATATTACAACTCAAGAAAACGTTATTTTTTCTTCTTCTTCTTCTATCTTTTCTTTTTTTGATTTGTTTGTGTCTTCCTCGGCAATTGTTTTGAAGGTTTTGTTGTTGGTTTGTTTTGTTTTTTTACTCTCTCGAGGGCCTTTAAATTCTTCATTGAAAGTCGTGCATCGATAACCCTCTCACTCTGCTGGGGGGTTTGGAATTTATTTGATTTATTTTTTGAGTCGAATACAAAAAAAAAAAATCAAACATTTTTTTTCTCTCTGCTGTTTCTTTTTCTCGAAATTGTTTTTCGTCAAATTAGTCGAGTCGTCCTGTTTTTTTTGTTTTTGTTGTTGATTGTGTGGTACCTCCTCTTCTCAGTCTCTTCTCGACATTTCCGTGTGCCGATGACGGACTCATTTGGGTGGTTTTTTTTCTTCTTTTCTTAATGAAATTTCCCCCCCCCCCCCCTGTTTAATGATGATGATGGATCGAGTCTCTCCTTTTGTGGACTGCTCTTGGGTTACTACGAGACATGCCGAAGAGAACTGGTTTACAACTTGCACTGGTCGACTTGTCGTGATTTCCCATCCGAAAACCAAAAAAAAAAAAAAATTATCTTTATAGTTTTTGATGGCAATCATCTATCTCTATTGATTTGGCCAAAACTCCTTTCTTCTTCTTCTTCTTCTTCTTTGAAGTGTCTAGTCCCGATTTCTTTTACCTTGACGTCATTACGGGGGGATTGGAGATTTCCATTTTTATTTTTATTTTTTCTTGGCAAGAGAGCCAAAGGAGAAGGGTTTTTTATCGAATGTAGGTGGTAGACTACTTCTTCGTCTTCTCCTTGTAGTTTTTTACCCCGAAGGCAGAGAACGGATGGCGAATATATTCAGTAGATAATGTTCTTTATTAACTAAATATTTATTATTCATTCCGCGGGATAGATTTAAAAGTCTAATGAATGGAATGGATGAGGGCGGAGACAATGGCCGAGAAAAGAAAAAATAAGAAGAAAAGAAAAAACAAAACAAAACGTGTATAAAAAAAAGTGTCTACTTGTGTTGTAACATTGGCATATGCTTTGGTGAGCTGGTGGTGAACAAAAGGAAATGAATAATATCCAAAACGGACACGAATGAGAGGAGGTGGGCAAATAAGTCACGTCTCGTTGAATCCGCCCGATGGAAATTGACTCTCGATTATTTATTATTATTTTGTTGTTGTTGTTGTTGTTGTTGATGTTGATGTTGTTTACTCCCTTTCCTTTTGGGAAAGGAAAGAAAAAAAAAAACTATTATAACCGGCGCTCACCTTGACGAATTAGCAACGGGCCCTACAGACCGAAACAACAACAGCAGCAGGAGAGAGAGATAGAGCGACAGTGTGTGTGTGTGTATGTGTGTATGTGTGTAGAGTACAACCACAACAACCCAAAGAGGAGAGAGAATTCCGTTCCTTTTAATGAGAAATAGCCTGAAGCCAAAAGTTGACTTTAGCTGTCCAATGTTGTGATTATCTCTTGTTCCAGAGGGCTGGAATAAAAAAATAAAACAACAACAACAACAAACTTTTCTTTTTCTTTTTATACGAACGTTCTCTTCCTTTTTGTTTTGTTGTTGTTGTTGTTTGTGTAAGATTCCTTTTGATTTTTCAAAGAGATGTAAGAGTTTCCTTCGGTTGGCTTCACGCTTGGAACGCGCAGATCACAGTCTGGGGTTTTATGAAGAAGAAGAAGGAGACTGGCGAAACCGCGACAGCCTCACTTGATTATGACGTTTCTGTTAATGAATCCCCCCCCCCCCTGTCTGTCTGTCTGTCTCTCTGTGTAGAAAAAAAAGGAGAGAGTCTCGGTCTTTTGCTTTTGGGTTATTTGAGAATCTCTTTTGACGATGATTTGTTCTCCACCCCCAGTTTGTTTTTGATTTTGATACACGTCGTCGTCGTCGTCGTCGTCGTCGTCGTCGGCGTACCTCATTCAAAAACGCTTGTTGTCCTTGGTTCATTGTCTTGGTGAGTCTCGGGAGTGAACGAGCCCCGTCACCATTCGACGAATCTGTCTGGCAGGAGGGCGATGGAAGAAAAGGAGTAGGAAAAAATGCGGACAAACCAAGAAACAAAAAATGTCTTCATTCGGATGCGTCGGCGTGATTTACAGCCCTTTTGTTGTTGTTTTTTGTTTTTTTTTTGGGGGGGGGGGATTTGTTGTGGTATTGAGAGATTTTCTAGATTGGCCTCTCTCTCTTTCTCTAGTCTCGGCTGGGCGTTGATCCGCAAAACCGCCGTCAGGATCTGGCCTTTTTTTTTCCTTTTTTCGTTCTTTTGGTTGGTTGTTGTATATCTTAACGATTTGTTATTTATTTAAATGAATTTCCGTCCGTCTGTCTGACTTGTCTGGTTGGTTCTTGTTGTTGCGCTGCGAGACGATCGATCGATACGCTGATGGATTGCATTGACGAGTCCCGTTTTCTTCTTTCTTCTTCCTCCTGCGATGCCTGTGAGCAGCTGCCAAGGAGCAGCACACAGTCAATCCTCCGTACGGGTGTCGGCACGTCGTCCTTTTTTTTTTTCTTTTTTTTAAATGATGAATATTTATGACAATCGCTTGAAGCCCCACAAAAAGAACGTGGTCAGTTGTGTGTGTGGAACTAGGGAGTCAATTGAACACCCATCGCATCCGATGGCGATGCCAATGAGGAAATCAAAACTAGCGAGTTTCTCAACACAAAATCACGTTTGCCTTTGTGAATGTATTATCGATTCACCATCTTGTTATTATTATTACTATCATTAGACATTTTCTATTTTAGCATTTGGAAATTTTTTATTTTACATTATTTGGATTTCTCTCGCCACCCCTCCTGTTTCCATTTTGGTGTAGAGGAAATTGTGTAAGCAGCGCAACACCTGACGCGCCAACATTCCTGTAGATCACCTCCGCCTCTTTGAAAAAGAAAGAATAGAAAGAAAAGACGACGCTCCTCCTCTTTAATGCTCGCTGATTGCCCTGGTGGAGAGATTTTCGGTCCAAAAAAGAAAAAAAAGTTTCTCCACGAGCCCCTTGGTTTTTCTTGCGTGTGTGTCTTATTTGTGAAGAAACGGGGGGGTTGTCATCATCATCATCATCATCTTCTTCTTTCTCCAGAAGTTGAAACGAGTCTCTTTTATTTGTTGGTGCGTGCTGGCTCTGTGCAACTTGTTGCGTGTGCCGTCCCACACAACAAACAAACAGGCAACGAAAAGAAGAAGAAAAAAAAAGGCCCAACTTGTTTTTTTTTCTTCTTCTTCGTTAAGGAATTCTTATAAATATAAATATATATTTTCCCCCTACTAGTTGCATTTTGAATCGAAGAGCGCGATCTTTATGACGTCTCTATATAATTCCCCCCCCCCCTTGAAAAGAAATATATGGTAATCGTCGTTGTGTTGTTTTTCTGTGTGTGTGTGTGTGTGCCGCCTATATTCCGGAGTTTTTTGTCAAAAAAATTTTCTTTTGATTATTTTTTTCTTTCCGCCATTTATGACGGGTTACAAACGCTGTCGAGGTGCTAAAATACAATCGAAGGGTATTTTTTTTTCTTTTCTTCTTCTTTCGGGGTGGACAACAACAAGAAAATAAAATTCCGATATTATAACCGCCGTCATAAAATGCTCGCGGGTCCGTTGACGTAGAGATGCGACCCATGGAGAGTAGTAGCTATAGGAATCCTTAACATATCGTATCGTCGTGTGTGTTGATGATTGAGCGTCGTCGCAAGTCCTTATAAAATATAAGTCTCTTTTTTTCTATGTATATTTGTAACGTGATACAAAAGCCGTTGGATGTGTGTAGTCGTGGTTGTATTACGTCGTACGTGTACCGAAAATGCCCGTGTACGCTCAACCCTTTTTTCATAGCCTTCTCGTCTATATTTTCGTTTCTTCATGGGCCATCCCGCCCCAGCGGCGCTACTTACCGGTGAGACGAAACCCTTGCAAAGAGACACGAACGCCAAAAAAAAATAACAAATATTATTAAAAGTAGAAGTAAAATAAAAATAAAATTGGGTTTTCCTTTTTCTTTCTTGTTTGAGACATCCTCTTTTACCCCTTTTTTTTTACACACACAAAGACTATAAGGAGGAGGTGGTGGTGGTAGAAGAGGAGGGAGGGCTAGAAAAAGAATCGATCTTGTTTTTCAAATGCAGCCACGAAGAACTAATTAAATTCATTTCTGATCCGCGGACTGTAAAACACAGCAACAGCAGGAGAGCTCAACCCTTTTCTTACATGTTCCTGTTCCTGTTTTCATCCCTTTGAACACACGACCAGAGAGAGAGAGAGAACCCCCCTAACAAACTAATCGAATTAGAAATACACGGACACGTAGGAGAGTGAAAAAAAATTAAAAAAAAATGGAAAACTTTTTTTTTGGCTCGAAGATATATATCACAACAAGTAGAACGAACGAGCTAAATAAAGCTTGAAAAATTGGCCTCTTTGTAATCGCTTCCGCTGACTCGACGTACGAAACGAACACACGAAAGAAATAAGTTTTTTTTAAAAAAACAAATTTCTTAGGCTCATTTTTTGTTGTTATTTTTGCCATTAAAAACGACGAGCCAATTGTTTTTTTTTTTTTCTCTTTCGGTTGTTGTTGTTGTTGATACCGGCAGACACGCAGACAACAGTGTCCAGGTCATTAAACACAGTAAGAAAAACCAAAAGAAAAAAAAAATTTGAAAATTAAAGAGTCAACAACGACGACGACGACGGAGAAAGAAGAAGAAGAAACAAAACAAAAAGTTGCACACATTAGTCCGAGCTGGAGGCGCAACGGCTATTAGAAAATTTACGCGTGTTTCTTTGTGAATGTGTGTGTGGGGTTCCTCTCTCTCTCTCTGTTTAGTCCTATATAATCCTTTTGTCTAAATAGTGGTTAATGACTGGTGTGTAAAAGAAACAAAAAAGAAACGAAAAACGCTTTGACCTGTGATTAGGCAAACATAAGAGACGCCAAGAAGAATATTATATATATAGGGAGGGTTTTCAATTCTTTTTTGTTGTTGTTGTTATTATTATTATTATTTTGTCTTTTTCTATTTTGGCAAATTGCTATTTTGGCCCGTCTTGTGCCGGTGGTGATGCTCAGGGTGCCCTGATGGTCCCCTCTCTCTTCCGCCAACAACATTTCATTTCTTTCTTTTCAAAAAAGTCAAAAGTTGTGTGTGTCTCTCTCGACATTCCGACCGACTGAACTTTATTTCTTTGCGTGCGCCCCCGTTTTTGGGACACGGAACAAAAATGGAAGATGTATATAATTTCTTTTTGTGTGTTTGGTGACGAGAGCTTCTTGTCGATCCATCTCTGTATTTTTATCCATATACACAAACATACATCGATGAAGAGAGAGAGAGAGAGAGAAATCAGACGCCTAGGTCCATCTTGTTCTTGTCCAGCCACCGATCTCAATCGTCGTCCAGCAGAGAGATGATGGAGGAGCTAGCTCCTCCAAAGATGGACGAGTATGCACCGAAATATTAGACACTATCAAAAATAGAATTTCCTTCCTTCCTTGTTCATCATCATCGCCTTTTTTTTTCTCTGTTGTTGTCTTCTCCTTAGTCTACGTGTTCTTATCGGTCACTATGTATCTTAGCACCTTGAAGCCATTTATAGAAGAAGAAGAAGAAGACGAAAATTCTTTGGCTCTTTTTCTTTTATCCAAGTCCTCTTGATCTTGTCTCGTACCCCTACCATCGTGTCTCTTCATCCTTGCACGCTCGCTCAAACTCACGCGATCCATTGTGTTTTTTTTTCTTTTTTTCTTTAAAAAAAATCTATCCGGGGCTTCTTCTTCTTGATCCAGTCAACCTGACGGATAAAAGTCTCTCTCCCGATAAAGGTGAATAATAATTTTTTTTTTTGGGGAGGGTTTGTTTGTTTGTCTTTTTCTTCGCCATAAAAGTGAGAGAAGAAACTGACACTGTTTGACTTTGTGCGTTCGCATTTTTGACACATGACTGTCCCGATAATGTGCTGGCGATATCTGCCCTCCATTTTTGGGGTGTTTTGTTTTGTTTTTTTGTTTTTTTTTTTTTAAGTTTTTATTCCTTTTATCGCATCTGCTACGTGATTGATCTGTTTCTCGTTCACGGTTTTACGATCCCGCTTTGTTTCGTGACGATGATCCAACGGGTCTCTAATTAATATTCATTATTTAAAAACAGTCTGGTCATTGCATGGCAGCGGTAGCCATCCGCACGCACCTCTCGTCAGTTGGGAAGGAAAAAAGGCCAAGATTAAATTTTTGTATTTTCTTCTTCTTCTTCTTCTTCTTCTTCTTGGTAAATATAATGTGATGTTAGTTTCATCGGCCAAAACTCCCGACTTCTTTTGAGTTTGTGTTCCCTATTTTTCAAAAATGGAATTTCGTGTAAAACCTGTATTTGGTGTGTTTTTTTGATGCTGTGGAAATGATTGGGGGGACGAACGATTCATCATTCCCTCACTGTGGGTGTTGATGGGGGGCTTGAACCAGTTAAAGTCTCTTCTCTTCTTTTCTATCTGGGGCTCGAGGGGGTCAAGTGATTCTCTTATTTGAGGCTCGTTTCTCTCTTTGAGGCCCATCCCAACTTGTCTTGTGTGTACATTCTTGAAAGACGTTTTGGAGTTTACGATCTAATTAATTGAATCAGTCGGTCTGTCTTGTCTGCCGTTGTGTGCCGACACACGTGGAGAGAGAGCCGTTTGTTGGTTCGTTCGTTCGTTCGTTCGTTCGTTGTAAATGCAGATGAATTGGGCGGGGTCGCGCTACAGTTCTAATTCGCTCGGTGATGGAGAAATAGACAAAAGAAGAAGTTGTACACAACTTGATGGTGTCTGTGTGTTTTTTTTTCCCGCTTATTTCGGTATCGCTAGCGAAAACACACACACACAAATTGAACATTTGGAAAATCGCAGACGCCGTGAAAGAAGAAAAAAGAAGTAACGGGACTAAAAAAAAACAAACAAACTCTCGGTCGGCTTGTCGGGACGAACGTGTCCGCGCCGCTTATAACCGGGGCAAACAACCTCCTTGTGTGTGTGTGTGTATTTTTCTTCTTTTTGTCTCTCCCCATTTAAGGTTGGAAACATTTTTACGACACACACACACACACGGGCCGCGGTCACAAAAGGCCGCTTATGCATATACGAGCTGCTTTTTTTTCTTCCTCTCTCTCTCTCTCTCTCTCTCTCTCTCTCTCCCGTTTTTGTCTTTTTTTCAAAGACATTCGTTGGGCCGCCCTCGTGAATATTCCAAGAGGGTGCGGGGTCGGGGTCCTGGTAAAAAAAAACTAATAATAAACGAATAATAATAATAATCACAAGAAAAAGTGTAACAATTGTATTTTTATTCGCCAGTTGTGGGTATTATAATGACCGTTGATGAGAGGCAATCTCTTGGTTTTAGTCGCAGCTCTAACATGAGCTGCTGGGCGAGTGGGCTCTCCATTTTTGTGTCTACTGCTGGAATGAGTCAGTGGAAAAAGTCTTGCGTGAAGAGCGAGTGAACGACGCCAAAAGTCGTGCGCTTTTTAAGGAATATCTCAAAAGCCTCGTGTCTCGCAGTTGTTCAAACAAGATTGGGGAAGTCAAACGAGCCTTTTGGGTGCCGGACTCCAAAGTTTTTATCGCAATCTTAGAGAGAGAGAATGAGAGAGAGAGAGAAGAACAAAACGTATAACAAGAAAATGAATAACGATCGAATAAGTTCGTGAGCATCGAGCCGGAGAACTCCATTTATGAACTCGCCAATGATTGGAACAGGTTATTGTTTTGTTGTTGTTGTTTGCGGTTGACTTGATTCTCTTTCAACTAGACATATTGGCGTTCATAAAAAAACATCAACAGCTTAAAACCCCAATAGAAAAACCAAAATGAAGAGACAACTCATACGTACACGATGTTGATTGAAACGTCAATCTAAGGCTAGTTGGGACAGGTATCGACAGCGTCCATCTTTTTCTGCTTTTTTGGGAGCTCCTTTTTCTTGTTCTTGCTTCTCTTGGCATGTCCGTGACTTTGGATTTCGTGTCGATGCCCGAGTGATTGATTCCAGCTAGAACCCCATTCGACTTTGGCATTTCTTCTATTTCATTGAGAGGAAACGAGAACATTTTGGTTGCGCCAGTTGTTTTGTTTATTTGTTTTTCGGAGGGGGGAAAAGAAATGTCGTTTGAATTAAAACGGACCAAACATTTTGAGGTTAGTCAAAAGAGGGGGAGAAAAAGGAGTGGGTTGTTGGTCAGGTGATTTAAAGAGCGAGGGAAAAGGGGGGGATTCGAATCAGGTATTTAAACGTTTTCGAAAAGCGAAAAAAGAAGAAAGAAAACGAGAAATGAATCGATTGGCTACGCGAGAGAGAGAGAGAGGCACAGAAAAAAGGAAACTTCTCCCCTCTCATCTCCTCCTGCTGGTAAAGGTGAAGACGAAGAAGACGAAAAAGAAAGAGGGGAATGTTGCGTTGCGGGGAGCCCTTAAAGTAGAAAAAGAAGTGGAGGAGAGAGAGAGAACCACTCGATAAGAAGAAAAGAAGAGAGAGAGAAAAAAAAAATGGGCGGCCATTTGAAAAACTCTGCTGGAAGCCATCGCGCTCCGGCCTTGGCGGATGCCTCATCCACTCAATTCTCCTTCTTTTTTTCTTCTTCTTCTTCTTCTTTCGACAACACAACAACACACCACACACACACACACGGGACGAACCACTTGTTCCCTCGGGCCAACTCGAGAAGTTATCTCTAGAAGAAGAGAAAGAATAAGAAATACACGATGTTTCACCTTTCCACCCGAAAAAAATAAAGCGAAGAACATCGACGCGCTTTCGATTCGAAATCAAAACGGCGTATAGACGAAAAAAACAACAAAATTCACTTTTTTTTGTGTGTGTGTGTTGTTCTTGCACATCTTCTTCGTCATCTGGAACACACACAAAAAAACTAAAAAAAAACATGCGACCACTTTCTATTTCCCATAAAGCGATCGATTCGGAACGATTTCTAACCGATAACATAAAAAGCTATTGCGTATAGAAAGTGCACGACCTCTGATGGAAGATGATGAAGACTTTTATGATTTCGCCCACATTCTTTTTGTGATGAAACAAAAAAGCAACACATTTTTGCCGGTTCATTCCATGGCCGAATTCCATTTTGACCAATCCGCAATATTATCTTTGATTGGGGAAAGTTTTTGGCTAGAACCAAATTGATCCGGGATCTCTTGGTTTTACTGGAGAAATATATAATTAAGAAAAAAAAAAGTTAAGAAATAAAATCTAATATGATAAGATGTTGAGCGTGTGTGTGTGCGCTCTCCAAGCGCTTCGGGGGCGAATAGAAATGAGAAGAGAGAATTGTTATATTACCTTTTTCTTCTTCTTCTTCTACCTGAGTCTGTGTGTCTAGAAGAATCCCCTCTTCTTCTTCTTCTTTGGATTCGTGACTTCCATTTCACGCGCTCTCCAGCCCCCTCGGTCTATTCGTCGTCGGGATATAATTTGAAAATGTGTTGTTGTTGTTGTTGTATGGAAGAAAGAAAGTTTTTTTTCTTCTTCAGTGGTGAGGGGCTAGAGACACGCTTCCATCCCCTATTTCGATAAGACAAAAAAAAAGGCCAAAAAATGAATATAAGAAAAGAAAGAGAAAAATAAAGAGGGCCTGACTACTTTTAAGGGCGCAACTAGACAAATACCTATTTTTAACGTTCATTCAACCAGTAATTTGGCTTGTGTTGCCTATATGGTCTTGTCTGTGTGTGTGTGTAGAAGCAGTTGAAGGGAGATTGGTAAAAATAAAATAGAGAAAATATTAAATAATAATTTTTCCAATCTTCATTTCGGGTTGTTGGATAAACTAGCCCCTCCATCCGCATTGAGAGTGGCCTACTAAGTGTGTCTAGCATTGTTTTTCTGTAGTATACATATATCTGTATGATAATGAATAATCTCTCCTTCTGGCAGTTATTTTAATTCGTTTTCTTTTGTTGTTTTTCAGATTCCGGATAGACAATACGGATCACATCATCGACGTGAACAAGAACAACATTCCGTTCGAGTACGACCAAGTGAACATAATATGTCCAGTTTACACGCCGGGAACGCACGAGGACGACGCTGAAAAGTACATCATTTACAACGTGTCGAAGGAGGAGTACGACACGTGCCGCATCACCAATCCAAACCCGCGGATCATTGCCGTCTGTGACAAGCCTTACAAGCTCATGTACTTTACCATCACCTTCCGTTCATTCACGCCTCAGCCCGGAGGGCTTGAATTCCGACCCGGACAGGATTACTATTTCATCTGTACGTTTAAAATTATTTTATTTTATTTATTTAAATTCTTCATTCGAAACGGCTGAGCTTTTTGCCTAGCTGCGTTTCGATGATTGGAGTTCGTTATGTCTAATCATTTCTTTCTTTTTCTCAATAGCGACGTCGTCGAGAGACGATTTACACCGACGCATCGGTGGACGGTGCTCATCTCACAACATGAAGGTGGTTTTTAAAGTCTGCTGCAAAGCCGATGATTTGGACAAAGGTAAGACGATTATCTTCTTAAATTTTTTTTCTTTCATATCATATCTAGAAGAAAATGATGATTTACGCTAAATCTTTTTTCTCCTTTTTTTTGTAAAAATCAGCAGGAACAACCGCAGGACGGCCGGCTTTGCCCAGCACTACAACAACGACGACCATGTCTACCGTGTCGACGAGCGTTGCCATCATGAACAGTACGACCACATCGGCTCCAGTTGTCCCCACTCGCATCATCACCACTCAAGTGCTGCTGCCATCTGTCACCTCTCCTCGCATGCCACCACACTGGAAAGACGTGGAAATTCAAAGTTTTAGCGTTCGAACCACAACTAAAAAATCAGGTACTATCCATAATGAATCAATAGATAATGTACGACCGTTTTGTTAACACTTTTCTTTGTTGTGTTTTTTCTAGATGATTTCGATAAATTATCCAACGAAGTGGTGAAGAATGAAGAATTGACGTCGAAATCGAGCGGCGCCAGACGGCAAAGTCGGCCTCAATCCGCTGTCTACTCTTATTGCAGCCGGTCTTGTTACTCTGATCCTCTTCAGGGTACGATGAAAGGAATGAATAGTACTACAACAGAAACAGCAACAACAACAACAACAAACAAGAAGACGAAGAAGAAGAAGAAACAAGTCTCTCTCCTCTCATCACCGTCACGCTCGCTCGCTTTCCCGACTTTGGTTGTCACATCGATACTTTGGTCGTGTCGTTCATCCTCGGCAGCAAAACATCAAACTAGACATTAAGGGAAACAAAACAAACAATGAAGGAAATGTGACCAAAACAACAACAACAACAACAAAAAAAACAAATCATAACACTCACAAGATAAAAAAAAAATTAGGTGGACGGGACCATTTCGTGACATAATTCTCTCCTTTTTTTTTGTCTCCTGCGTGTGTGTGTGTGTGTGTGGATGTGCGTGAGTGTGTGTGTGTTGTTTTTAATTCTTCTCCATAAAAAGAGAGGCGGGAGATGATCGGCGACGCGCATTTTCTTTATTTTTGAAAAATTTGGAATTCCTTCCTTCGCGAATTTTTGAATTGTGCGCCCGCGCGAAAATCTTTCGAGTTTTTCCTTTTCGTCGTTTTGAAAGAGCCTGGAAATCCTGGAGAGTTGAAAAGAAAAAAACAAGCCAAAAACAAAATGTGTAACAAAGGAAAGTCTCTTCTCCCTTTTGTTTGTTGTTGTTGTTGTGACCGTGAAAGGAAATTGGCGACTGTGAACATTGTTGAAAGACATTTGTCACGAATGCGCTTTTTTGTTTTCCATCGAGAGAGAATGTGACGTAATGCGAGAGAGATCCCCCCCCCCCTTCGTCCCAAGTGCCATATACTGCCCCCCTCTCTCTTATATTTTCTCCCGATCAATATGTATGTAATTAAAAAAGAAGTAAGAAAAACACAAAAAAAAGATAATGTTGACTCCCCCTCTCCCCCCCCCCCCGTTCATCGTTAGCAATTTGTATCGTTGTGTAAAATCGTGATCACTCCTCCTCCTCTTCATTTTAAAGATCATCCAAAGTGTGTCTTATTCATTTTGCGAGATCTCTGTGGATAATATTGCTTTATATTATTATTTTGTTTATTCCTCCTCTGTTTTTGAGGGGGGGGTCGTCCCCTCTGGCATCTTGAACAACTTTTTTTTTTGTTTTGCCTTCTTGTCCGTTTGCGTGATGACAGAAGTCGAATGGCGTCTCTTATAAAAATACGCCCTTTTTTGTTTCTTTTTCTCCCCCCTTAGCTTTGTGTCACACTTGTTGGGATCATCATTTTTCAAGTTTCTCCGACACTCTACCATTTCTTCTTCTTCTTCTCTCCGAGAGAAATGTGTGCTGGAGAACCATGAGTCCTCCTTCCTTTGATTTCCTTTGAGAGAAAAAGAAGATGGTGGAAAAGATAAGCAAAGTGCCAACAGCGCACGGTGGAACCAGTTTTCTTCTAAATTTTTCTATTTCTCCTGCTTCTTTCTCTACAGGCTCTCCTCATTCCTCTTGATATCATCCCCCCAAAAGTCAAAAATACCATTTCCCCCCCCCCCTTTATTTACACACTCACTAACAACACTCACTGGCAGACTACATGATTATCACTATTACTCCTATTATTATTGATTTGCTTTTTTTTTGTTTTCAACCCCCAATTTCGACAATTTCCCATTTCATTTTTTTCCCTTTTGTGTCTCTCTTATATAATTGAGGAGTGGCTTGTCCATAGTGTACAGTTTTATGTTTAATTCAACATATAAGTACTCGAAACGTTTGATAACAATTTATTTTTGACAAGGAGGGCAAAGGCGTGGGAGTAATTAAACACACACCCCCCCCCCCCCCCCACACACACAGAATGCGCGGAACAAAAAAGAGAGAATAAGAAAAACATGGCTTACATAAGATATTGTCTTTTCGTATGTAAATAAATGTACCATAGCTCGCTGTACAATCACATATAAAGTTAAAACAACAAAAAATGACTTGATTTAAGAAACCCAACTAAAAGAGTTAAAAAAAAAGAAATAAGACGATTTGCGGGGAGGGTTTGAAAACGAAACAAACAAAAAAAAATATAAGAGAGATCGTTAGTTTTGTAAAACTGATATCAAAGTCTCGACTCGGATATGAAGAAATGTGGCGTCTCGTGTTTTGTCTATTAGCCGGTTTTTCTCTTTTCGCTAAATTTTCTTTCACTCCCCATTTGTTTTTGTTTTTGTTTTAAATTTGAACATTACGGGAGGGAGGAGAATCGTGTGAGAGATTGACGTTTCAGTCGACATTTAAAATTAGACGTTTTTTTTCTGTTGGTGTACATCCGTGTCAAGATATTTATTTTGATTTCGATAATAATTTTTTTTTTAATTTTTGAGTTCGCCCCTCTTCCGATTATAAAAAAAAATAGGAATTTTGTTTAAGTGCGTGCGTGCGTGTGTGTATGTGTGTGTGTGTTACTAGCCCAATTTTTCTTGTCCTTGTGCATTACACATTTCCCTTAAAGTCCCACCCACAAACACAAAACACTCCCGACTTTAATTTTCAGAGGGGGTTCACTCCCCTCTCAAAATCACTTTATAACTCTTTTCAGTTTATCTTTTTCTTTTCCATATTCAACCATTTCTCTATCGTGTACTCTATACTGTAAAGCTGTATGCCTCCTGTTTAGAGTATCAAAAAATCGACCATTTACATAAAACAAACAAAACACTAAAATTCAATGGATATATCCAAATGTAACCAGGAGCAACGGACCTTTTTCGACGCGCCTCTTACTGTTATTTTTTTTTCCTTTCGAATTCATGTAACAACAATCCCCAAACACGGCTGTTTATCTCCCGACTACTTGATTTCCTCCTCTCCCGTGAATGTTGAATGGGTTTCTATTTAAAATT
Source organism: Daphnia galeata (assembly GCA_030770115.1). NCBI lineage: Eukaryota > Metazoa > Arthropoda > Branchiopoda > Diplostraca > Daphniidae > Daphnia > Daphnia galeata. The sequence goes on from CM061115.1 coordinate 8,034,772, forward strand.
CCCACTCCCAACTGATTCCGAGGTCTGTGCTCCTTACCTTTTCTTTCAATCCCCCCCCCCCATCACCCCCGATTCTTTCAATCAGAAATTGTGTGCCGTTGACTGAAATTTGGGCAAAAAGTGCTTTCGATCATAAATTATACAGATAAAACAATGAGTTGATTTGTTTGTTTCGTTTCTTTATTATTTTTTTTTGTTGTAGTTGGTTCGGAGAACCTCTGTGGTCCGCCTAGTAATGGAAACTCTAGTTTGACAAAAGATTCCGTGTCTCAGAGAGGAACTGTATATTCAACTGGTAATCACTTATCATATTCTTAAACAAGAAAAAAAAAAACAGAATCTGAGTCCCTCGAAGAGAAAAAACGAGTCGGATTTTGTTTTGCTCTCCCAGTTTTGTTGTTTGCTGTTGGATGAGAGAGCGATGGATCGCGCTACCTGGTGACAATGGAACATCAAGTCGGACCACTTTCGACGACCGAGGAACCAAACACGTAACGCTAGTGGTTCGTGACTCTTGTACACACTCTCATAGGCACCGACAATTAATGGGGGCTGTCAAGAGTCCAGGCTTCCAAAGCAACTGGGCATTTCTTCTCTGTCTAGTCCAGCAGCCCCGGCGAACTTGGAGACAGACAGCAGCCAAATGGTACCATCAAAGTATATTGTGTTTGTATATGTTGTTTCTGCTACCTACACAACCTGCAGCTCAGCCAGGGCCCAGGAGACAGTCGAATTCAACTCGGAAAACCATTGAAAATATTTGGTCAAGAGTTTTTTTTTCCAACTATCAAAACTTGAGAAGGCACTATAGAAACATACTGAACATGTTTAGCTTTTATTTTATTTGAGTTTAGTTTTTGACTGGGAAATACTTCCTTTTTGAAGAAGAAATAACAGGAAAGGAATGGCTTGATTTGATAAGACGAAAGTCTTGCATCACTCACACGGTAGGAATCTGCTTATTTAAAATTGCGTGTGGTATAAATAGAAAAAGGTGGAAAAAACGCCGTATGAAGACAAGTGGAAAAAGGGAAGAATGTCGAGACAAAACAGAACAAGATTTAGATTGACAAGAATTTTCACATTTTTATTCAAATTTCATTTAGACTAAAATTTTCCGTAAAATGTCAACAACAAAAAAGGAATTTAACATATCCACTCATGGTCAAGTGGTGAGCGGACTCGGCGTGTTACGGATGGAACCATAGGGAAAGGAACGACTGACTTCAAATAGCGCCGCTGAATCGTAATTCATAATTAAAAAGTTAGCGAAAACTTCTGACTAATTTCGGTTTAATTCCTAGGTTTTTTATTTTTCTGAAAATGTTTTTCCATTACATTTAATTTAAAGGCATCATTGATTAAATCCAAATCAATTTGAGATAGCGTTCAATCAACCCAATCTCATCACGTTAGTCTATGTAAGGGTTCAAATCCGCGGTTATACAAAATATTAATAAATTTAAAATTATTTTTATCAGTTTATTTTGATTGTTTTAGCAGTAATTAGGCTGAAATGTATGATTTTATTATTTCGTGATTTCGGGATAATTTTTATTTTCGTGAAACAGACTGCAGTCCACGTCATCCATTGTGGCATTTGAATGATTTTTACTTTTTTACTGAAAGTTACTTTTTTTATTTAGTCACGCTAATTAGTTTTATTTGTAAATTTCGATTGAACTTGAAATATTTGGCAACTTTTAGAAAAAATTCGAGTTGTCAAAATATTTGAATATTCATTCGTCTGCACTCTGCAGTCTGCACTACAGTCTCACTAGTTATCTTCATTCACTCAATCGAGATTCTTGCTCTACAAGTCTACATTTTTTGAAACGTTGGTCGTAATTATCTCTACAAACCTAGTTGAAAATCTGAAGGGTTATTGAATTCAATTGGCTGGAAGTGAAAGCAATGCGAAAATCCATTGCGTTATTGTTTGAAACAATCAGCAATCAAGGATTCCTTTGACAATATGGCCACCCAAATGACAGCATGGAAATAAAAGAAGTACAACTGTAAGCTGCTGGTAAGTCCACTCAAGTTTCTAATCGAATACTATGGAAGCCCTCGTCTTTTTCTTTTTAAAATATTAGAGTTTGTTTACCATTTTTGGAAGAGAGTTGTGATTTTGGATATTTTCATGTGTCTTATCTCTCGTAAGTCGTGATCCCGCATAATTGATGGATCTTCGTCCTCTTTTTGACGCCAATGTGGCCCTCTCAACTTTTTTCCACCTTTTCTTCTGTTTTTCTGGGTTACCTTTTCTTTTCGTCCAACGCCAGTGCCTCATCCAAACACGCAAATAGTAACAGAAACCTTAGATAAGAGCAGCTGCCTAGCCACTCTTTAAAAACTATTATCAAAAGTTCAAGTTGAAAGAATAAAAGGGCGTCGATGACCAAGCAGGGATCCTTTTTTTTTACTGCCGGCCTCATCATCAACAGACAGAAGCGCTGAGGGTACGAAGATGATTCGGGACTATTGTGAGTCGGATAATGATATTCAGGTAAAAACAAAAAGAATAAAAAAAACGATCGAAGACAAATGAAACCTACTCGGTTCACACAATTCATCACATGGCTTGTAAAAAAGTCCAAAAAGTGTGCCTGGGCTGGCGTTTTCTTTTTACTCGGCGCCCTCTCTCGACCGATGACTAAATTAAGGATTTCAGCTTTATCGAATCTCAAATCATTGTACGCATAACGGATCAAAAGAAAAACTACCACGGAATAACTGTACCTGAATCTAAATATATAAGAAGCGCTCACTCCTCATATTTTGTTTCTATCGTCTCCATCGGCGTTTCACATCTCGCTCAATTCCAGTCCACTTTGCTTGTTATCTTTTTATATGGCTACCTTTTTCCTTGTAGACTTGGAATGGGTCACCCTCTTCCATTCCTCAAGTCTTTACACACACTTCTCATTCCTCGAGACAACCGTTACGAAATTCCCTATGCGATCATCCAGCAAGTCACTGTGCCAATCGATTTTCGTTTCCCAATCAGGCCATTCCAATCAACAATGGCGTAGCCAATAATTGTTTTGTTTTCTTCTTTTCTTTTTATAAAGAAGAGGGGACTCTTCTTCTTGGTGTGTAGTTGAAACTTGATGAAAAATCAAAGGCATTCATTTTGTTTTCTCTCTTATTGCTGCCGCTTTATTTCTTCCAACTTCCAAGAGGTTCGCCCAATCGCCAAGCTCATCAGGGAATTTACGTATAAGGTAGAAGGAGATCGCAGGTAGATTTATGGACGCGTCGTGTTTTTTCGCATACACAAGTGCAATCAAAGATATTTTCTTTTATATCACGGGCGGATCCATGAGGAAAGAAAAGAAAAAAAACATCTTGAATCGACTAATTAGTGGAGACGACAGAATTTGGAAAAGGAGAAAGAAAGAGACTCCCAGGTGCTGCTGGTTCAAGCAAGATAATTTGTATTTGTTTTGTTTCGAAAGCGACCATAAAGAATGGTAAGCATGTTGTGTCTCCTTCTTTTTCTGTTCGTGGCCATCCGAGGATGTCCATACTGCTGCTGCCCGTAGGGTAGAGGAGGGGTTGACCATTCCGGTTCCTTATCTCTCTAGCATCGTTGTGCAACAAAGAGGAATGTGACTGTATGACGTCCAACTCTTATAACGAGCCGAGAAAGGGAAGTTCTTTTTTTTTTCATTTTGGTTTCTCTCCACTCTCTCAAACGATTTTTCCATCGTTGGTTGATCAGACTGAATCTTAGGTAGCCGCTCAGTAAATCAACTCCGAGCCGCCCAAAAAGAGTCGCTCGAGTTACTCTAGAGAGACACACATCGTTTCCATAACGCCTTCCGTTCGTTTGGGGGCTCACATTCCTCCGGGCTCATCCATCAAACAGCAGAAGAAAAATAAATAAAAACTTAAGAATAACTTGGATGACGAAAAGATTCCATCATCGTCTCCACGTTTTCATTTCCTTATTCAGTTTGAAATTTAAAAAAAAAAAAATTTCAGTTCTTGTATTTATTTTTTTTTTATAGATTGATCATTGTATTGACCTCAAGACAGTGACAGTTTTTATTTTTTTCTTCTTCTCCCACACCGCGCTGGATAAGGTGTGTGATCAATTCCAACTCCTTTTGATGGTGGTTGGATGGATCAGACGCCAAAGTATCAATTATTTTGATTTTTCAGCCTTTATTGATGGTACGTGTCCATTCCGGGTCTTTCTCGTTATACTCTTCCGGTCGGCTAGGCCCCATATTTCTGTACATAAACTCTGAAATGCCCCAGCCGGGAATGCCGTCGACTTGGAATGTGCACATTCTTTCGTGAATTTTCGCTTCCCATTCCCAGCCTATGTAGAAAATGGGCGCGTCCACGACGTTGACTTGCACGCTCCACCAACGATTCGCTGTATTATGTGCACACACAAGTGACATGTTATACATTGTCAGCTAGGGGATGACGCGCATTTCTTTATTTGACGAAAATCACCTGCTTTAAAAGTGAAGTGGTAGTCTTTTGGTGGCGAGCCATTCTCTCCGATGTCCCAGATATTGAAGCCGCATTCGTCAACTGGGAACAGACGACCGTCTGCCAGGTAAACATAGCCCAATTCCAATCTAAGTCGTTTTTGGTTTGTTAGATATTATTGTTTTTGTACTAAATAAAAGACAGCGAGCGCTTACACTGACGAAGTGCACGGCTGACTGACGATTCCGACGTTAATTCTTGTGCCGTCTTCTAGTTTCATCGTATGAAAACCGTAGCGATGAAGTAATTTCCATTCGCGTTTGTGGCCTATTTGAAAATGTTTTCTAAATTAGTGGTTCTTAACTCGTCGAGATGGTATGTTATTGTACCGTATGAATGATCTCTCATGGAATCTATATTGAAAGGGTAGGATTTTCCAGCGATTTTCACCGTTCCATTAGTATTGCCCATTTGCTCGTAATGGGTTTGATGTGCTCTGTTTATATAGAAGCTCTTTACGTGAAAGAAAAGCAACTTTTTTTTTTTTTTTTAAATATCCGCTTACTCTTTGAGCATTTCAAAGTATTCGCGACTCCACGGTTCACGAGCGAAAGCCCGGGCGATGGCTCTTGAAGACATATCAGTATCGAAATCGAATTGTCTCAAATTCGTGCTCCAAATCGCATCGAGTTCAACGTCTATCAATTCGTCAGTCATGTCTCTCCTGCCAAGGATTGAGTTGTTATCTCATCTGTAATTTTTATATCAGTACAGGAAGAGATATCTCACCTCATCTGGCCTTTGTAACTCATCTTCCACTTCCTCATCGGCTCCAACGGTTCAAATTTCAATCCCTCTGCGCCAAATTCATCCTCTGTTCCAAATAGAGTTGAATCTGGTAGTTTTGGACTCGTTAATAGTCCTTCCCCTGGAACCTTTTCAAATAGTAATGAAATTCAAATTTTTTTCCTCTATCAACTTTTGATTTAAATGACGCTCTTACCCTGAGGAAAACGAAGCCATTGATGACATGGTGAGGTCTCCGAGCTGTTGCGCCTATAAAATAAAGCCCATCTTTATTTGCCCCTTGAAAATAGACAGCGTCAATAGCCTAGAGGATACAAGTTTTCATTAATAACAATTGATAAACAGACTGTTGAAATTCCCTCAATAAACAGACCTTTGGATGATCAGATAATGTTTGAGTAGTTTCCATCTCCTTTATGTCAAACTTAGACTTCATTCCAATGCCTCCCGTTAGTTTTTGATCAGCTCTTGCTCTCCTGCTCTGCCACTATAAAATAATTCAAGACAATGTCATCAAATTCACATCATTTACTTTTTAAGCGTTTTTTTATTAGATTTTTTTTTCTTTATTATTATGTTTTCTTGTTTTTGTTTTCATAGTGAAGACCAAATTTTAGAATGTGATGGAACTATTTGGATGCGGAGAGCCGGCATGGTTGTAGTTTGATGTAATCTTGAATAATCTACTAGGGCATGAAGAAAGAAATTACGAATTTTACCTTTCGGAGAGTGACTAGAAAATAAAAAGCGGCAAATTTCAGATAGTAAAACTTTCCCGGTTGAGAATAGATGCCAAATATGGGTGATGGTTCCGGTTTCAAGATCCATTTGATCACAAGGGCAATAAGACCTACCACCAGGATAGTTATAATCATTCTGCGCACTGTCTTGAGAAAAGGCTCACCGTAAACAGTTTTAGTTCCGTGTTTAAACGTTGAATTTATAAGACCAGGTAAAGTATAATCTGAGCCTATTGAGATAACGATGATCCCCCCACCCCCTACACTTTGAACGTCTCTCAAAGTGCAAGAAGAGCAACTGGGCAGATAAGCTGAAATCACAACTAGCTTTTTTTTAAAGATGTTATTTCTTTTTCTTTTGTTTCGACCGTTGCTGAGCGGAAACTGTATCTTTAATTCAATACGTGCAACATAGGCTTTCCCGGTGAGTGCTTTTTTGCATGAGAAGTTCCTGATGCACAGATGTAATGTGCGCTAGCTATGGCAAAAGCAACAAGAATCATCCCTGCTACTTATTAAATCAATACCTTAGGTTGTGTTCATTTAAGACAAGAGTGGATTGCATTCACATTTTAGGAGGTTGGGCAGGATATCTTTTGTTTTGAATAACGATGCATGCATTTGAATTGATTTTCATTTATTTCGTTATTCAGCTATGTTTATTTGATTATTTTTTATTATAGCCCTATTTGTTTCAATTTGAATTCTCAAAATATCTGATGGTGTATCGCTTCATTTTTATATTATTTTATATATTTTTCAACTTATTTTTTATTGAAACATACTTGAGAACAGGTTTTAGCTGTCTAAAAGAGAAAAGAGATTATTACAAATAACATAGCAAGAAATAGCATTCAGGATTTAGAATCAAATTGTATTGTATTGACACATCATTCCAGAGACAAGCTTTTAGTCGGATTTACGATGAAGTACTGCAAGCAACTCGAGGTCAATACTTGTTCCGACAGAATTCGTTATACTTTAGTTTCAATTTAATAACAATCATGGAGTTTTTTTTTCAAAATAAACCGTAAAATTGACATGGTATTCATTTAAAAAACAAAAATGAAGAGTCATGCCATCTAGCGAAAACGTTTATAATGACGTACGCCATTACAAGAATTTTTTTACTATCCAGTTACTATACTATCTAGTTCGTAGAGTTTTTTTCCTGAAAATGTTTTTCTACTAGGGCTCGCGTTGCAAGCGTTGGCCTTCGGCTAAGTCACAGAGCTTTCTTGGAAGAATTCTAGAATTAGGCAGTGATGTGATGTGATGTGTATACCACGCAATTCCATTTTCAGGTTTCGGCTACTGTCGCGGTGACTGAAAAATCTGGGACCGTGGGTTGAAAATCGCGTGGCAGGGTGTATAGGCTTCACTGAATTTCCGATTCTATATCGATCGATAAATCGAGACGGGAGCCAATAGCAAGGCCAGATTTCGGTCACGTGGGGGTAGTTTTTTCTCTCTAAGCTCCGCCTTTTCCCATTTCCTTCCAGGGAGATTTGAGCTCTACGGGAACCCTGTTAAGGCCCTCGGCAGGCTAAAGCCTTAGCCTCAGGGATTAAATTTAACTCAAAAGGCATAATTAATTAATTCAAATTAATTTTATATAACCTTTACTTAATCCAATTGGAATATTCAGAATTCATTTGGAAATATTCTTTGAAATTCTTCATCAATTTTTATTATGAATTCATTGATATGCAAATGCAAACAGCTGCAAATTCATACCACTAGATGCGAGTCCTTCCTGAAATATTGCGGATGACTTAATTATTTTTTATGTGCAATATTCTGATTTAAATACTATCATTTTTGGAAATAGAATTAAAAATAAAACTCGTTTTTGTAAAAAATATGCGCATCTCACAATATGAAAATAAAGGCTTGTTGATGCATCGTTAATTTCAAAGAAATAATGAAATTCGGAGAATATTTCCAAATGAATTATTCCAAGAAATAGCATTAAATGAAATTAACGAAAATTTCAACGTAATAAGTATCAACTGTAAATAAAATTGTTGTTATCTTAGTGGACCACCATGGTGTAGTGGTCAAGGCGTTCGATCTGATCGGATCGATTGATCGGTTATGACAATGACCCTTAAGGGCATGATGGTGCGTGCGGTTACCATTGTGTGTGCTATATGCCAATAGTTCGAGTCTCCGAGAACGCTAAAATTTTTTTATTGTGACTTCATTTATTTCAATTGCTTATTTTATGCTTAAATTTTTTGTAGTTTTGTTACATAGATATTTTAATTATTTTTTATGTATTCTGATTTAAATGCTAACTTCTGGCTTTAATTAAAAGCACACACAATGACTACTTCGGGGGCTCGGGCACATTCTGGATACAATACTATTGCATAGAAGAACTCATCAACAGCGGTCAGCGGGGTCATTGACCCCGTTAGGGCATGATGTTGCATTTTTTCACAGCAAGCATTGTGGTTATTATTTACTGTTTAGTCAAAACATTTTAAATTCTTTCATACATAGCAGCACATTTTAGGTATTGCCATACATTGGCAATATGAATGAAATAAAACATATGAAAGAAGTAGGGGTAACCTAATGTGTGGTGTGTCTTCGACATTCGCTGTTGATTCGGTCAGTAGAATGTTATCGTCGGTTATCGTTATCATTGTCTGGTTCCAAATCTGTACCATTATCCATATAATCGTCACGTTGGCTGCCGTGAAACGTTTTAAATAACGTGAGATCATATTGGCTGTCGAGATCTGAATAACCTCCGGAATTTAACGAAACAATTTGATCCTCGTTTGGTTGCACTGTACCCTAGCCACCGAAAAGATTATTCTCGCTCTTTGTTTTTGTTTTTTTCGGTTTTTTTATGTACTTGCATTTATAATCTTTGTAATACAAAGAGGCAACTATCAAATTTGATAACGCCTCTGCAATACAAAAAAAAAAAAAAAAAAAAAAAAAAAAAAATCCTCGTTTGGAAGAGATCCGCATGTAATGGGACTGAAATTTCCTACTTGCGATGATTTGTCTGTTAACATGCACATTGCGCGTTTAGATAGAGACTATTATGGATTTTATTCAACTATAAAAAGTCGTTCTAACTCTCGTCTGTAAGGACTCGTTATCGATTTAGGTATGAAATTAAAGTTCACGGGTCTGGCACTTGCGAGTCATTTTCTTCTTTTCTTTAAGCAAATCAATTAATTTTTTATTTCTTAACTCTTCAAGTTAGATTAAGAAAACCATGTCCGGCGTCATGGCGTAGCTTTTCTCTTGTAATACAACTATAATCAATCGATTACTTCGCTATCCTGTTCCTAATTCACTTGGTCAATTGGTGCCAATATGGTCTATCTCTATTTCGCATCTAATTCTGTAAAAGTAAAAAGTGAATTTAGCTCTCCACACATTTTCTATCAATTTAAGAATATTTTAAGTAAAGAAGAAGTATGCTAGTTAATAAGATTGATTCGTATCTAAAGAATTGCTGGATTGGCAATCCTATCTTAAGCATGAGTGTCTTATTACTGACGCTAGATGTCCCTCGCTGTTGTTGTCCTTGTCTTTGGAAAATGTCTTCCTCTGTGTGTATATTTTTTCCGATTTATTTGTTATATTCTGGATAAATTCATAAATTCAACCTCAATTTCGTAAGTAAGTTAACCTAAAGCGTCACTACCTAACTAGAGTTAATATAGTGTACCCAAATTCTGCTTGAAAACTAAAACAATGTGTGTAAATGAATTGTATATGTGCTGTCAATTGCAGTTTGCAGGTCAGACAAAATCAGCCTACATTGCCTACTTAATCAACTAGTGGCTCAATGTTCCTCGTTCCTGTTTCAGTTTCCCCCTTCTGCTTCAAAAATACAGCTTTGTTACCGTAGGATTACATGCACTTCATTGGTAAGCATATTTTTTGGATTCTAAAAATGGGATTCTCTTTTGTGGCAGATATCGATTATAAGTTTAACCATCTTGTGATTGGTGTCATATACACATTGGACACAGTTGAGGTAAATTATTAATTTTCAATGTTTATTTTAACAGTTACAAACAATGTAATCATCACCTATGGAAATCAAGTTGCTTTTACTCTTTAAAATTTCTCTACTGTTCACTTCAGGATGTTTCCTTGTTTCAGTCGCTGATGCCCTTGCTGGTGTTGCCATCGCTGCTACAGTTCCTTAAACTTTTTCAACAAAAAGTGGTATTTCATATTTACAATTTTTACATAAATTGCTATTCAATAATCATTCTTCGTTTAATCTAAAGAATATAGCATTTTAAATGAAGAGACATGGAGAAGTCCCTGATGTCCATAGTGTTGCTGTAATTCCCTCAACTGTCCAAAAAAAAGGGGTATAATTTGATATTTCAGCCTTATTATTGCAATTTCCATTTCGGTACTTATTAATGATTGTTACTTTTTAGATAGTGTTCTAGTCCAACGGGAATGTTGCCCTCAAGTGACAATACTTAGGTAATATGGCGCATTTCATTACTACTCTCTTTCTCTTTTACTTAGGCCAGGTAATCTCCCTGGCCGCTGTCAATCCCAGGCAGTGTCAATCAAACTTGTGTCTCCCCCTTGTCTTGATTGACATTTCATGAAGTATACGATTGTGTCCAGATCTGATCCTATATGATCAAGTGAGATCAATTGATAACTTCTAGATAACAAATTGGCATCCAGGAGGGTTTTTTTAACCCTGCCATGTGACAAAATCAAAGTCGACCGTGTGTGAAGAAATAGTGTCTCCCCCTATTTACCGAAGCACGGTCGCAACGAAAGACAAGTCTTGAACCGGACGGTTAGTTTATTAATTTAAGCAACAAATTTCAAAATTTGATTAGCCGTTTTGTTTATTCAATTTATGTACAAAAATACAAATATTTCAATTGCATGTATGTTGTTTATTTCGTTTATTCTAAGTACTTGGGGTGGGATAAGATGAGCTTTCAGAGGTATACCGGGAGCGATTAGCCTATTAGGATTCCTGAATAGCCACATGACCCTCCAAAAGATATCATCGCATCATGTGGTCTTCCAAGTCCCCGTTCAACCAGAGCCCTCACCGACCTCGTAAATATATACAGTGGAAGCATGACCAACCACGGGCTTATTATGAGTCAAGGGGAAACGGGGCCACAGAAAAGAAGGGAGCCCAGATATGCACTTCAAGTTTTTAAATGTAATACTTTAGTCGACATCTTCTCTTTTCTTCTACAGCATTCGGCAGTAACTTCGTAAGTAAAGGGCAGGAAAGTAAATTCTGCTTCACGATAGTTGACAGAGGCATCAGATTGACAATGACCAGAATGTGAGTGGCAGAGATGGGAAGCGGAAGAAGCTGCTGGACTGCAGTGACACACAGGTCCCAACTGAGGTTACGTAAACGTTGCCTAACAATGATATCAAAAAGAAAAAATTAAAAATTTTCACTCTAAATAAAGAAATCAATCAAATTTACCTGATTATCAAACTGGATCAATGGAACAGAGGCTTAATGCCAATCACGGGATCTCGTAGCTCTGTCCCGTCATATGCAATATTATCGAAGGCCTTAACTGGATCCTTGGTCACAACTGGATGAGGTAAGTCCAACAAAGAAATGAATCCAGCCACAGCTGCAGCACTCACAACAGCATTGGTCTGGACAGCTATGCTTGATGCAATGTTGGTGAGAGCCCATGCAGATTCTTGCTGCTATGACAGAGGATCTTTGGTACAGCATCAATGAGGATGCCCATGGGTGGATTGTGTTCTCTAAAGTTTGAGGATTTTACAGGCAGCACAGATTGCAGTGATTTCCTTATTTCCAATGTTGATACCTGACATTACATAAAAAGAAAAAAATTAAAAAATAGTCACATTATACAACAAAGAAATCAATCAAATTATGGGCACAGGCAATTTTTTGGCCACAACTGGATAAAGTGAGCCGAACAAATAAATGAACCCAGCAAACAACAGCTTTGGACATGACAGATATGCTTGATGCTATGTTAATTAGAGCCCATGCAGAGTCAAATGGCAGGTCAGGACTAGAAAAGCATGGTTAGTAAAAAAAAAGAAAATCAATCAAACATTACACTTACTTACAGACATGACAGAAGAACTCTACCATCTTTGGGTTGATTGTGTCATCTACTGAGGATTTTACAGGCAGCACGTGTTGCAGTGATCACATTTCCAATGTTGATATCTGACATTTTAAAAATTACTAAGGGTGATGAAAAGCACTTAAAATGCTTCACAAATACTCACACCATTGGGAAAATCCTATGTAGCCATGTTGGCTGCAGCCATACAATTATGTTCTTGAAGAGATTAATTTTGTCAAAGAACATAGCTTGAAACTTCAAGAACTAAATAAGAAAAATATAATTTAAATAGCAGATAAGTGATCACAATTTATGTTTATTATTTTTAACGATTTTTAAAAGAAAAGGAAATTACTTTTCAGATTGCAGCTATCAATTCAATTGGGAAAGCTTACTGAAAACCAGCAATCACATTAACATCGCCTATCATGTTAGTAGTTTCACAGACTAAGAGGGTGGTAGTTTGGCCTTCTTAGTCTGTGGTAGTTTGTACATGTACTCGCATACTCGCACGGTAGGCTGATTTTGTCAGACCTGCAATTGACAGATACTCATAAAAATTAGGTTAAGGAATATTTTAAATAACACTTTAGCCTTAAGTGAATTAGTATAAATTTAAGTCTTATCATACCCCAAAATACATTGTTTAACACATCAAACATCACCAACAATGATGAAAATATAAAAAATTTGCAACTTAAGAACTGACATTTACTCAAAGGTAAAATCTATTGCACCTGCCGTCGGGAGGTACTCCAAGGGCCGAGATTTGCTATTGCACCTCCCGCAGCGTTGCCAAATTTCTGTTTTTTGTCTCAACCATCTTGAACACGCTGACAGACTGACAGTGACAGACAATGTGTGTACGTGCCCCTGGTGGATCTCATTAGATTAGAGAAAGTTAGAGAAAATTAGAATTTAAGAATTTAAGAAAATTAGATTAGAGATTAGAGAAAGAATTTAGTGCAATTTTGTGATGTTTATATTCATTGCAAACACAAAGTAGAATGTATGGCAAGACAAAAATCGAAAGAATTAAAATAGATATTAAAAAAGTAAGCAAATTCATCTGGGTAGAAACAAAGTAGAAAGTAATTGCAACATAAAAATTGGTATAGACATACAAACAAGAATTAAGCATTAAACTTTAGATTTACATTGCTGACACTTATATTTTTTTTACAGATCTTGGATAATTGGGCACACTCCCGGCGTACTAGAAAATTTCAAACGCTTCGGGAGGTGCAATAGCAGTTTTCGGCAATTGGAACACCTCCCGGCGTACTAGAAATTTGGCAACGCTGCGAGAGGTGCAATAGCAAATCTCGGCCCTTGGAGTACCTCCCGACGGGAGGTGCAATAGGTCTGACCTTACTCAAACAAACGGAAAAATTGACAAAGCGTCTGCTTCTACAGGTAACCACCATTCTTCAAAAATTAATTTAAGAGAAAATAAACAAAGATGTTGGTTGAAAATGGTTGTATTAAATCAGAAAAAATTCAATTTACACTTTAAAATTAAAATAAGGTACCAAATTAACATAGTAAAAATACAGGAAATAAAATACCGGTTTTGACGAGAGGGCAAGATAGCAAGCGTCCGTCAATACGCAATTGGGGACATTGCGAGAACTTGCAACTCAGCATCCGCTCAGGGTCTATTCGTTTGATCCAGAGGGTCTTGTATTTTACTTCCGGTTTCTAAATGTGCTTATAGCTATGTAACCATTGAGCTGACGTAAAAAAGAACCCAATTGAACGTTTTATCACAACACCAATTACCGCTCGCCAATTACACCCAAGCAGCAACTGACTCAAATGTTGCCATGGCAATAGCAGACGAATCACGAATCCTTCTGACACACTAACACAAGGCATGACGGATGGAGAAGCTAGCTAGTTAAAAGATACTTGCTTTTTTTATTTAACTTGCCAATTAAAACACTTGCAAACTTAGAGAGAGAAGTAGAAGAAGAACGTTTTATCACAACACCAACTACACCCAAGCAGCAACTGACTCAAATGTTGCCATGGCAATAGCAGACGAATCACGAATCCTTCTGACACACTAACACAAGAAATGACGGATGGAGAAGCTAGCTAGTTAAAAGATAGTAAGATACTTGCTTTTTTTATTTCTTGCATTTCTTAAAAAGACAAATTATAAATTCTGTTTGCGTTGCCTTCTTGAGCGTCAAGTGTCACGTTTCGATTTGATTGATCTTACTGCTTGCACTGTGCTTGTGGTTTACAGGAACAGACGAAAAAAGAAGGAAAAGAATGGATTTCACAAAGAAGTTCAGAATTTCTCTGCAAGGTGCCGATATATTACTAAATACTATTAATAAAATGTTTAAAAGGTGACAGACTGACAATAGATAACTAAACTTGATTGAGAAAGCTCATCAAATCTCTGCATTTTGATTTTGAACAAGAAAAAACGTCACACAAGGAACTGATTTCCACTTTTCTCCGTTATTCTATAAAACATTCTGTTACAGAATAATCTTAAAAAGAATTTTTGACCATGAAGGGACAAATCGCTTCTTACATTCAGTAAGAAGTTACCACAGTGGAATTATTTAAGGCAATACAACAGAGTGGTTGGCAAAATGAGATTGCCGTATTTTGCTACAAATACGGCCGTATATGCTAGCAGAAAAAGAGAACACAAAGAAGCGCAATGTCAGATCCTAATCCGACGACAATACCGATGATGTAGTACGTAGTCTTTTTAGAAGAATCGCCGGCTAGTGGATTAGCGACACGGTTTGCGCAGGAAGTAACCGATTCGTCGGATTCATCTGGGCAATGAGGCACACCAAGAATATCGAGACAAAGTTCTGAACAGTAAAACTGCCATGTGGACAACACTTTTGTTCATCTGCGCGATCCATGCATTGTGGGATGCCATCGCATTCATTTTTCTTAGCGATACACTGGCCTGTCTGACACCAAAACTGATCCGGTCGACATTCCGGGCAATCTTCTTCATCCGAATCATCTGAACATTCCGTCTGGCCGTCACAACGCCATGACAAGGGAATACAGCCATTGGCTCCGCTTTGGGACGGTCCCGTTTCGTAAATTCCAGAACGACAAGTTAAGTATTCTGGAGAACCACTGGAGAACAAACAGATGCCTCTTACACACGTTTTGCATGGTAGCATGTAGCAACACTAGTAGTGAACAGTAGAGAAAATCTGATGAGTTAAGGCAACTTCATTTTCATAGATGTTAAGGGGAATTACATAGATTGTAGATGTTATTAAATAACGAAAACAAAAATTAAAAATTAAACGAGGGACAATGACGATGGAAGATTTTGACACTTACTTCAAGATGGCGGCGCCAAGACAGCATCGAAGCTGGAACAGAGTAGAGTCCACTAAATAAATGGACCCATATTGAATAGAGGTAAACACGAGAATAAGTCTCCTCACACAACTCTTCAGACGCTGTAAGCCCGACTCAACGCCTCGTCCCTCCTCCTTCAACGCAGCGTGATGTCGCTACTTTACCAAAGGGATGTGTATACTAGCGCCACTAGTGCCAATCAATTTGGCAAAATTTAAATTTTTTATTTCCCAACTCTGGTGCAAATATTCCAACCACAGGAAGTAAATTATCTAGACTTAAAGTTGCAAAAAACGATTGGCTCATCTTATGGCGTCCTTCCTAGAATCCTAGCTCATAGAATTAGTATGCTCTCAAATACTACCCAATAAAAGGTAGGCCTATTAACTGTTCAAATGAATGATAGTAACGTTGCATGAAGAGAAACGACAATATGAAGAGTTAAGACTTCTAAACAACATAAATAAATGAAGACGAATAGAGGCAGTGCTGGCAGTGGTAGCAAACTCTACCCTATTTTCGTAGTAGCTATAATGACAAACTCGCTGTAAAACACTGAAAAGTTAGCAGCAAAGAGGGCTGATCAAACACTAATGTCCGAAACCTAATTTTGATATCACTTCCAACACTTCCAAGATATTAATAAAAAACTAAAAGAAATACTTCTAGTTTGCTTACCTTATTTGGAGAGTTATTACTCGACACCGTACCTGACTCGTAAAAATGTTTAAACTAAATTTTCAAAAGTTTTGATGCAAAATTCTGTATGGACGTCACATATTACAAACTAGGTGAAACACAACACCGGTTAAGGACCGAAATGAAGTGAATCACATTTTAACTGTTCCAAGATGCGATAAAAACAGAGATCAATTTCCAAGGTTACATAGCGATCACCAGAAAAGATATTTTCCGATTAACGTAGGGGAAGTTCACTCAAAATCAATTTGAGCTCCGCAGGAAACAGTTCCGCGGCACGCGGATACATCAACTCATACAATTTGCCAATCGTGACGTCGGACACTCCGGCTACATCACGTATTTCCTTCTTTGACAATTTCTTTTCCGATGCGTTGGAGGCCATATAGATGGCAGCTGCCGTAACAGATAATGGGGAACGCCCAGAAACGATGTCCAATTCCATTGCTCGACGTCCAATGTGCGATGCAACCATTTGGACATTGATAGGCAATCCTAAATAAAATTAATGTAATTATTTTTTGTTTTGTTTTCTCATAGTTAATTTGCTGCAGTCCTTACCAAGATTCAAGCAGAAGCGTGGCATAAAATCTGCGATAGTGATTATGTCGACTGTAGTTTCTAGTGCTTTAAGGATCTTCTTGAAAGCTTTTCCCATTCCTTTTATTTCAGTACTGCTGACAGCACAAATCTCTTTGAAGGTTATAGTGCGTCCTTCTTGCCTTTACAAACAAAAATATCACATTAAAATAACAGTTTAATACTTTATCTTAATGTTACCTACCTGCAGGCTATGTGTAGACAAGCTGAGGCAATTAAATGCGTGGAGTATCTCTTTAACTGTTTCCCTTCACGAACACCTTTAAAATTCTGCATAGCTTTATCAACTATAGCTTTTGTTAAGTCCAAGCATTTGGCCATGGTATCAATTTCTTCGAAAGCTTTTGAAATCGTTTTGTCTGAGCAAATCTATAAAATAAAATCAATCAAATTACTAATTTACAACTAAAAATGTGAACATAATTGATATTACTTGTTGCCTTTGGCGAACACGATCATCATATGAGGCGACATAGCCACCACTTGAGCTGGGCCCATCCATTTCTGTAATAGAAATTTAATTAAACATTTTTTTAAATCTTCATGAAGTTGCTGTAAGATTTGTACCATCAGGAGTATCCACTTCTGAAGCTACTTGAGATGCAGAATCAGCCGATGGATGAGATTTTTTCCCGCGACCTTTCTTCTCAGCAACTTCTGGTTCAGCAACTAAGGGGCTTTTATCTTCCTCTTCAATCGGTTTAGTTTCCATTCTGGACTTGGGTCGAACTTTAGATTTCGTTCCGGTCTTTGGTTTAGGTCCTGCGGTCACTTCGACTGCCTTTTCTTCAGGTTCAGCACGGACAACTGCTTCTTCAATAGCGTCTTTCTTTCCGCGACGTTTCTTGGCTGGAACCGTTTCCGGACTTTCGATGGTTTCCATGACTTCTGCAGGAGCAGCTACTTCTTCTGGAACTGCAGATTTGTTTTCGACTTTAACCAGTTTTTTGGTGATGGCAACTCTTTTTTTCCCTTTGGCTTTGGCCACCTCTTCAACTGCTTCTTCTTCAGAGTCGGCCTTGGATACACTTATAACAACTGCTCTCTTATCACGGCCTCTTTTCTCCTTAGTTTCGACTACTGGGACAGCAGGAAGAGAAGATTCAATCGCATCATTAGGTAACTGGTCTTCACTAGTCTTTGCAGGCTTTTCTGTTCCTTCTTTGGGTGATGTTTGCTTGCCACGACAGAGTTTCTCTTTAGTGTCTGTTCCGGCTGCGACTAGATTTTCTGATTCCTTATGTTCTTGTACTTCTATGAAGTCCTTTTTCGAACCAACTTTCGTTCCTCGCAATTTCTTTCCCTTGGATTCAGCAACAGGGGCAGATTCTTCATGTTCGATTTCTGGAACTGGGGTTTCAGGTTTGACAACTTTGGCAACCAAGACAGCCTCAATATAATTTTCAATGGCGTCCTTTTTTCCAGCCTTCTTTCCTTTACCCTTCTTCCCTTTAGCAGCGAAAGCGACACCATGGGTTTCAACATTTTCTGGCCTCACTTCTGGTGCCTTTTTCACAGTCGTCGTTTCTTCATCATCCTTATCTGCTGCGGAGTCTTTTCCTTTGTTCGTTTTTGTAGCTTTTCCAACATTCTTTTTATAAGAGTGAAATGGCTGTCAGGTTGCTGTGGCATTTCTGTTGGTGGGCCTTTATCAGTTTCAGACTTCATCTCCTCGTGGTAACTCTGGTATGAAAATTGGGAAAACCTTTTTGTGTTGATACTGATAAAGGCAAAAAACATGTCAGTTGATGATAATATTGTGGCTTGAAATTTAGCTTATTACCTATTTTTGTTGGTTTTGACAGCAGATTCAAATGAGCAGCTAAAGGACATGTAAGAAGTTCTGGTTTAAGAAATTCTCCTCTGTCGGCACCAGAATCAGACCCAGGTTTAGTAGTTGGTGAATGGTGACCTAGGTAGTTCTTTACCTTTGCGAGGTATAACTGGTTCTAACTTTACAGCTCTCCTTCACCACTGGAAGCAAAAGAAGTTTGTTTCTGAAAGTTTGTTTTAGCAGAAGTTTTGGCTTTAATATTCTGATCTGTAAATAGAAAGATAAATTTTTGTTAAACATGTGAAAAATAATCAATTTGTTTTTTTATTTTCTTAACATTGTTCTACATTTCCAAAAACACTAGAATTTTACTTTTCGAACAGCAGCTTGGAAGTTTTGTGTCAGGTTATGTCTACTTTCTAATTTTAAAACTATTGCACCAAGAATTCGACAATTTTTTTTCAATCAAGTAAATCTTCTCCTTTGATAACCAAATGACCAAGTTCCATACGCTGTAAAAAACTGAGAAGCTAAACTTCAATGTCAGGCTAAGACAAATATATTTTTTTAAGAAAAACCTTGTTATTTGTTTCAAGATCGCGCTTTTTGGTTTGCTATCACTCAAAAGCCATGCTGTATCGTTAATTTCAGAAACTTCTGAAGAAAATCTTGTAAACGTTTATAAAATCTTGAGTATTGAGATCCTTGAATTTCTTCCGTTTACTTCAAACATCAAAATGGCAATATTTTCACGAATCTCTTACAATTTAGAAAACCCAAATTTGTACTTACACCACAATTTTTCCAAGTTTTTCAGCAGTTCTGATTCGAGTCATTCACCTGAATCCATTGGCAGAAACAAAAGAAGTACGTATTCAGAGAGAATAAATTCGAATATTTCAAACTGTTATGCAGAGTTGCCAATTTTAATTAAGATGTCACTTCCTAATAAAAATACAGATTACTGACGAATTTTGAAAAAAAAAATTCTAAACTAAGTCTAAAAAATTCTAACTAAGTCACAAACTTATGACGCGCCGTTTCCGACATTAAAAAAAAAAAGCGGGAAAAAGGGATCGGTTATTCTAGCGGGGATGGGACGAGTGAGTTGTCGAAATTTATATCAGGCACTGGATAAAAGTTGGAATATCTGGAACTTAATATACCATAACATCACTGCAAAACCTGTTCTTCGAATCGGAAGTAGAGTTAAAATTAAAATCGATCTAGTAGTTGATCGGACATGAAAATGACCAGCAGCAACCAAGAGGAAAAGCTGTGCCGAGAAGACGGTGATTCTTCCTTGAGTAACCCACGTTTCCTGAGGGAATTTTTCGTTCTGGCACAGACTCTGATTGTACGACGCTGACGTCTCGGATCCCATTTGAAATTCCATGGCGTTGATGCCTTGATTTTCCATCGTTAGACAAGTGTAGAAATCGTCGACACTGTTTTTGTTTCATATTTCAAATGAATTTCAAAATGAATATCACAAGGAATCAATTTTGAAATGTTTACCACTGAGTGCGAGCGTAGACTACGAATTTGCTCTGATCGTCCGGCAATGTTTTATCGTCAACCATACACTTAAGGGTATAAGTCTTGAAATTGTGGAGATCCTTTTTTGTACGCGAGTGTGTCATCCTCGACGTAGGCATCCTGCCAAATTCCATAAGCCCATGACGGGAAATGACAAGAGCTGGTGTTCAACTAATAAAAAAATAACACAAAGTTCCATCAATTCAATTGTTTTATAAAACATACATTTTAAATCCAAAAGAATAAATCCTAGCTCCCTCCTCTTTTTTGTTGTTGTTGTTGAATAGATTCAGAAATGGGGTGTGATTATTTTACGTACCTCGAACGGAATGGCGGTTGAGGTATGCCGTTCAGTACACCAAGGTTTCATAACGATCCCTATTTGGGGCTCTTGAGGTCTTTGGCGCACGTCGAGTCACTAGATATAGCGCCACATACATTTTTCCCGTTTCCGGATCATTCTTGTTCAGCTGTAAAGCTGTAATCATTTTTTCGGGGGGTTGAAAAAGAAAAGAAAAATAAAAAGAGACGCATTTGTTTTACTTTCAAGTCTCGCTTGGTTTGGCAGTCCAGTTCCATTATCAGGTACGTGTACCGCATGTTTGACCAAGAGAAAACGAAAAAATAAAGAAAATAAAGTTGGGGTTGGGGTTTTTTTTTTTCTAAACGGAAGTGGAAAACAATGAAAGGTCCTTTAGCGTCATTTTCTTTTGTTTATAAGGATATTTTTTTTTTAATTTGAATGTATTTCTCTCTATTAGCCACACAGAGAAGAGCTGCCTGATAAGATGGAAAGATCGAGTTCAACATTATAGAATGGCAAATGATGATGATGGCAAATTATTTCCAATTTTAATCCAATCTCAATAATAACCGAAAAAATAAGAGGATGTGCTTCACTCTCATTTTTTCGGACATTAATAAACTAGCCCACAACGTTATTATTTAGTTTCTTGAAATAAATATTCGATAAATATTTCCCCCGAGAGGAAATTCCAACACGTCAAATAACACGATCGAGAGAAACAAAAGAATAAGAAAAATAATTTTAAAAAACGGGGCATAAAGAACAACACGTACCGCACAACGAAAACTGGGTCGGTGCTCGGTGCCGTTGTGTCCTGGACGTCCAGCACCAGCAGAGCCATGTAACAACGTTCACCGTTGTGGCCAATCCAATCTCCCAGGCAATGAAAGTTAATTTCTAAAGAGGAAGAAAAAATATAATGTTTAACAAAATAATAAGAATCCGTTCAAATAGGAAAAAGGGAAATATTTGGATTTGTTTTGACAGGATGAGTTAGTCAAACTTTCCCCTTTTTTCTCTTTTAAAACAGAAACATTAAGAAAATTTATATTTATATTTACTATCGTTTGAAGCGAAGACCCAAGCCGAAACAACAAGTAAAAACAAATCGACCGTTAACTGGACAATATTCCTGGATTCTGGGCGACGATTGAATATCATCCGGTTAATTCTTTGGTCTCTGTTTATTTTATTTTGTTAAAAAAGAAAGTTGAAGAATGAGAAATGGCGACGGGAAATAAAGTAGAAAAAGGGCATTATGTACAGTAAATACGCCACATCTAAAGCAAATGGAAGAAGTTGTCCAGGAAAAAGACAAGGAGGAGGTAGAACTTCACAGAGTACATCCATAAACACAAGATAACAAGTGAAGGTGTAGGGTTTGCTAAACTCACTGTAGAGCATGATTTCTCGCGATTTGTTCGTGGCGATGCTCTCGTCCGTCGAGCAGGTGGCCTTATTTATAGCCGCCTCCTCATTCGTGTAACATTTATCGAATCCTTCCCATTTCAGTCCTTCCGTGTGGATCTGGACGACGTTACATTAAGTCGGTTCGAAGTAGCGGATGCAATTAGTACCGCCATTGCTGTAAAAGATAATTTAAATTTAAAAAAAAAATTAAAAGAGAAAAATCATTAAAAAAATGAACCAATCGGAAATGTATGTGATTCCTGGGACCGTCTAAACACACACAATTTGTTTTCAAAGTTTCTATTTTATTATATTATAATTATTTGTGACGGACTGCTACCCGCTTATTATTTGTACCTGTCCATGAGAATGACGCGATTGCCAAATTGTTGGTGATGCATAGCACCCAAACTGGATTGGATTCCGGAAGGACGCTGATGATGGGGGCAGGTTGACGCCAACTCGTGAAGACGATTGCGTCATTTATTTGCCTTGGAATTCGGTCGGAAAGAAACACATTCCCATCCCTGTTGGCAACAAAAATTGGACAATAAAATAAAATAATAGATTTGAATAGTTTCAAACATTTTGTTTGTTCGAACATTGTGCAGTTATCTTTGATCAATCACTACTTTATGCTGTTGGTCTGCTAACACTTTTGGAATCTTTTTTACGAGCTCTTTCCTTGGTTTGTCCTGTCGAGCGACAATTTCTGTTGTGGTTGTGTTGCTTGCGCTGTGTGCTTGGTGGCGCTCTCGTCCCGCCATCTCTAACAGAAAGAAAAGAATTTGATAGAAAAAAAACGGGCGTGGTCGTTATGCAACGACAAAATGAAATCCACCTCCCTTCAATTTTCTATTCAAATAAACGCAGATCCATTTTCTATGAACATCCAGGAAGAGTTTTGATTTTTAAATCAAAAGCCGTATTCTATCTCCACAAAAAATTGACTTTGAAATTGCAAATTGAACTATGAGAATTCGACCGATACACTTCAATTTTTTCAACGAGCAAAAAATAAGATTTTTTTTCCATCTCCGTAAGACCGTAATAAATTAAATTTGAAATCGAAAATTGAACTAAGATCAAAACTTTTCAACGATAAAACAACCGCGAGGAGCTATTATATTATCATTTTGAATCGCATTTAAAAAAAAAGAAATAACACATGAAAAAATTGTGCCACGCCATTACGAGAGATTTCCAGAATATTAGACACTGGTATTTAAGGTATCAGAATATTATTTCGTACCTAGCAGGAAGAAACCCCTAACGCCTCACCTAAATTTTATTTCTTCATGTGGCGACACTTTGGCCAGTACCGGGAATTGAACCCGGGAAAGACGCAATCTCACATCGACAGAATGATTTCTAGCTAACCAACATGCCATCGGGGGGTAATTATATCTATTGTTCTAACCAGTTCAATCGATAAAATAAAAGTTGCAAGAAAACAAGAAAAAATTTCTTTTTAAAATAATGATTTTAGCAACGCAATATTTTTACTGTAACTTAATTTTTTGTGTGCGGCATTTCAAGTTTCTGTTTGAAACATCCGACTAAGATAATGTTTTGGCAACGCAAAATTTTTACGGAACTAAATTTTTGGTGATAGGCATTTCAAGTTACTGTTTGAAACTTCTAACGTCAAGCAAAAATATTAACTGTTTGATTTTTGATATTCCCTTTGATGGATTTATTTATTTTCATTTATAAATTACAGGTGTAGATTATTCAGAATTTTATCTTTTTTTACAGTTATTTTAATTAGATATCAAACCAACAACATATTATCATTCTGAAACGCATAAAAAAAGAAGAAATAACACATAAAAAAATTGTGCCACGCCATTTCGAGAGATTTACAGATTGATTCGACCAGAAATGTATGCCCGTGCCAGTGGGCATTGCCCACTGACCGGTATGTATGATCGGTATGGACGGAATATTATTTCGTCCAATGCCGCCTCATTAAAGGCCTGAACTTTTTCATACTTTACGTCATGGGGCGACACTTTTGCCAGTATCGGGAATTGAACCCGGGAAAGACGCAACCTCGCATCGACAGAATGATTGCTAGCTAACCAACATGCCATCGGGGGGTAATTAATATCTATTGTTTTAACCACTTTACTCGATAAAATAAAAGTTGCAAGAAAACAAGAAAAAATTTCTTTTAACAAGCAGTTCGCGAGAGAAGTAGGCCGGATTTAAGGACCCCCCGTTTTTTTCTAAATCCGGAAAAGGACTTAGAAAAAAACTAAAAATACCAATTTGTTCGTCTCCGCACGCCAGATTTAATGGCGTTTTCAGAATTTCAAAACTCTTTTTCGTTTTGAAGTTATTCGAGTTTGAAGTTGGGAAAATTTTGAAATTCTTCGATTTGGGGGGTGTTTGACATCACTTTTAAAAAAATTGGGGAAGAATTTCGAGAAACTAATTTTTTAGAAAGCTTTATTTATATTTCCACAATAAGATTCTAAAAGGAAATATGTTTCCGGATTTTATTGACGGAGATATTAGCGGAATTCTAGACGCCGATTTTTCTCATTTTCCCTCCCAGAATATCAGCCATTTTTTCATGGCTTTATACTGCCCCTTGCGGCTTTGAAGAATTTTTAAAAATTTTAAACATGAACCCGAACGTCCCGAAGGCATATACCTTTTGCTGTATTGCCGGAACAATATTTGGCAAAAAGAAACAAGGAAAAAGGTCTCTTTTTTCAATCAAGTAATTAATAATTAATCAACGCAACATTTTTGGAAATATAAATGGACGGACTGTTCGAGGTTGTCAAATTGGTTAGCGAAAAATACTTTCGTAAAAAACTACTGAAATTAATACATGATGCCTTGATGCAGTCTTTCTTTTTTATTCACTCCATCGGCAAAAGAATGAAAAGAAATCACATTCAATTTATTTGAAACCAGCAACAAGCCAACAAGTTGTGAGAGTTCTCTTTTGATTAAGGTCGTTGATCGTAAAAGCAGTGCCTAGCTGTCTAATTTGCCTCCCATTGTTCCTTTGGTTTTTGTTTTACACGTGGATTCCTTGTCTCCAGTCCACAAAACATTTTTCGCGGTTCAGATACTATAGTGTTCAGCCTAGCCTAGCACATTCTCTGATTCTCCTTCATGACAACAACTGTACACAGCACTATGTCTGACGTAATTCCAGCAGTGTCTAGAGACGGTAAACAAAATATTTTCCTACAATCTTGTAGATTGCCGTTAGTGTTCATTCGTAAATGTATCGCAAAATGAGTTCACGTATTTCATTTTTCGGGAATCGGGCTCTCGATTTCAGTGCCATGTGTCGCTCAACGGAGTAGCTCGCACACGGCAACAGTAATCGACATTGGTGGAAGAGTTGGAAATCTGAGCTGCGAGATGTGTCATGTGAGTTTCAGTTAAGCTATACTACTTTATTTCTATGAGTCTATGACCGCCATGGCAGGGCAGGGAATAACTATTTTAAATTTTCTCTTTATAGAATGGCCGTATCAAATCGCACTTTTCGTGCTTTGGAGTTTTCTGCGCTATTGTGTTCTTTCCTTGTGGCCTTCTATGTCTGTTTTGTACAAAGGAATACCGGTACAGTTGAAAAAAAATAGTTATTATTCCTACTTTACTTAACTAAGGGAAAATTAACTTGCTAATAGGTGCACCAGCTGTGGGGCTTGTGTTTAGACCGCGACAATCCAAAACGTATGTCAGCGGTTTCTATTGTGGCCATTTTAAGTCAATGAGTTTCAAAAATTGAGTTTGTTACCAATTAATCACTCTCCAGTTTACAAATTAAGCCGTTCCTTTTTTTATCAGTTAAAATATCACCCATCGTTTTCTTGTGTTCTGTTTTTAAATTTCGATCTCAAGTTTTTAGTTTTCATATGTCAGTGCCATGTTTCGATACCCAACCTTCATGCTCATTTCGTTTTGGGAATTCCTTTTGGCAAGAAATAAATTTTGTAATTACGGTTAATCGATTTATTAATTGTTCAATATTATAGGCTTATAGTACAACCAATACGGGATTTTTTCCTATTTGCAGTGGCTTGACTTATCCAAGTCAAATCTTTTACAGATGTCACTCTAGACAAGGAAGTGCATCAACAATCTTTTTTGTCAATATTTTACTTCCTTTTCTGATTGCTGGAATTAAAAATTTGCGAGTTTAACTTCCGCGTGGAATAGTGTAGGGAACAAACTTAGCACAAAACACGGACATTAATTTAAAAAGTAATTCCATCAGCATTCTTTTTTTTTTCTCTTGAAGTCGTATTTAAGATGTAGTCTGATATCACGAGTTGAATTTTAAGACAATCATGATAATCAACGGCTGCAACAAATATTTTAAATTAGAATTATCCAGTATTATCTTCGCATCCTACTGTAAACTATAGTACGACTCCACAATGTGAACAGTGTTGCTCCTGTAATCCGAAAAGACAAAGCAGACCAAGGGGAAAAAATATGATGGCAAGTATTATCCCTGTGCAAGTGAAGTAATACTTCATTACCCCCACCTAATTACCAAGTAAAAACAATAAACAAAATTATTAGAAGAGAATTTTACTAAAACACTAAAAATAAATTATACAAAAAATGTCAAAGATAGAGGGATTCGAATATTATTTATCTTACTCGGCAGGCAGGACAACCGCCTACGTGGATGACTCGAGCTTCTCCGATCGGCACTGGATAAATGAATAGCAAAGTATTTCAAGGCCGTATTAATCTGTAATTCAAAATGATAATATTATGTTTACCATGAACGGAGGTTTCCGACATGTCGTCTTAACTTCGTGTTTAGCTCAACTATCAAGCAATCGTGAGACAATTAAAGGTAACGACGAATACATAAAATTCAACCAAAATCACTGCCTTGTGAAAAATAGATGACAGAGCGTCCACTGCACGTCTACGCTTCATATGATGGCTGATACTAAAAATAAATACAGAAGTACGTAGTAACTAGTAAGAAAGTTACTTGATATATTTGATGACTAGGATCAACGTTAGCCATTCGAAAGGCTTCCATGTTTCCAAGAACACGATTAAAAATATTCCTTTGTGTATCCATGTTTTGGTTGAACAAAAGAAAACAGACAATCGAGTGTTTTCAACAACTAACCGAGTTTTATCTACATAATTGCGACAGACTTTACTGAAGGAATAATGTTTTTGCTCTTGTCAAGACGTATGCAAGCGCTAACATTACGTAAGTTTCCCCTCTAAAATAAAATACGAAGAAACCATGTTGGCTAAACGAAAGATTAAGAACATCCGTTGAGGTTTTTTAACTTCCTATCGGACGAGAGGTTTCCTCTTGCGTGTTCTCTTAAAGTTGCTCATGAAAAGATTTAGTAAAATAAGATTCAGTTCAAATCCGACAGTGAACTTCAAACCCTTCACATGAAACCTCGATACCATTAAAGCAAAAAACCTATTTTGATTTTACTTACGGAAATGGCGAATCATTTTGTCGTTTTCTGCATGGCAGCTGCTCTCTGGCTAGTCATAACGACTTCGGCAAATAACGATACGTCTATCCTAGACGAATTGGCATCCTCGAGTGAAGTAAAAGGTAATATTTAATTGTGTAAGATTTCTCGCCGTGTTAAATATTTAGAAATTTTTTTTTTGCTATATGGAATCCAGAATTGGATGAAGATCGCCTAAACACTTGGCTCAATGGTGGGAAAACGTATGAACCAGTTAACCAACTTGGTAAAGCATAGCATATAATTTTTTAGCGCAACTATTTTTTTATTTTTTTTTTTTTTTAGACCCAGAATCTGATGACGATTCGTCTGATGACATCTCTAAAGTTCTTGAGCCTGTCAGCCAGCCAGGTAAAGACTATTTAAATATCAATCGCATTCGTTCTATAATTTGAACCAGTTAACTAACTTGGTAATGCATAGCATATAATTTTGTGCGCAACTATTTTTTTATTTTAATTTTTTTTAGACCCAGAATCTGACTGACGATTCGTCTGATGACATCTCTAAAGTTCTTGAGCCTGTCAGCCAGCCAGGTAGAGACTGTTTAAATTTCAATCGCATTCGTTCTACAATTAACTATTTTATTACGAATTTCAATAAATCCCGCATCCTAGGCGATTTAGGAATTAAAAAAGACGAGATTTCTGAAACAGAAGAGGAACTAGATAAACTCTTCTATCAATTCAGTAAAATAAAGAAAGCCGAAGTTATAAATTTATCAACTAAAAAAACGTTTTCCTTGTTAGGAATGCTACATTTTCGAATGAAGACTATAAATGAATCTACTGTATACCTTGAGTGGACTATTATGAATGCCACCAATGGTTTGGATTCTAATCGGCTTCTTAATATATCCAAAATAAGCAAGTAAGACAAATAGTCCTGATTTAAAATTTTACATAACATAACAACATTGCGCACAAAATAATAAACAGGCCGTAAATCCCTACATCTTTAATTTCTTTCCCAGATTCAAAACCGAGTTGCTTACTATGAACCAAAGAGTTGCAATGAGGAAGGAAATCTGCCACAAGCACTCAGACTTGTTGGGAAAATGCAACTTCACCATTCCTGTAAACTCTTGTTCCAACTACCAATTTCGACTAGGGGGTGAAAGAAATACGGAAATTGTGACCACTGGTGAGAGACACGTTCAAAAACCGACTTGTAAGAGAAAGAAATAACGTTTATATTTTCAATAAATATAGTTGGCGTTGACCCTCCCACTTTGCGTGAAGACCTCTCTGAAATGGGCAATTCCCCAATTAAACTTCGTTGGAAAATCACGTGCGATAGCGATTTTATGATGCCAGTTTTTATTACACTTGCCGACATGAAGACATCCTCACCGTAAGTAGGAAATAGAAACATTTATTTGCGAAAAAATTTTTGCTTACTTGTTTAATAATAGAAAACACGAAACACTGAACGCGACGTGCGAAAACAGAACGTGCGTGACGACAACGGAAAAACTACGCACTTCGCCCTGTTCTAAGTATTCTTTAAAGATAGAAGGAGGCGACCTTCGGATAGTAAATACTCCTCCGAGTAAGTATTAATCCACGCATAATTCAAAATTCAGTCAAAATGAGTGCCACACATAAAGAAAATTAAACGCTATTAAATCTTTTGTGCGATGAAAAAAATAATCTCGTGAATTGCAATTTTATAGCTACAAAGAATTTGAGTGCGGAAGCAATCCCGTGGAAAAACCAATACTTATTACGTTGGTCCATCACTCCCGCTAATTGCCCGTTTGATCCTGTGTTGATTGTGGCAAAAACGAACTCACTCGAGAAACCGTAATTCTAACTTTGAATACTGAATAAATTATATTCTTATTTTTTCTAATAATGTTAAACGGAAGCTTAAGCCTGCCTTTTAATTGACAGGGTTTATAATAGACTCGCCTTGAAAGCTTCCCCAAGTGAATACTGTAACAAAGGTTTTTGTGAGTACGCTTACGAGGTAGAGCCTTGCGTAACACACTGGATCAAATCAAGCAATTCGACCACCACTCCTCTAAAATTACTGCGACCAAGTGAAATCTATTCTAGCGTAAAAGTAGAGGCTTACAGGAAATAATAATTAAAATTTGACGACGTCTGTTTGCAGGAGTGTTGGAACTAGCCAGCGTGTACACCGGTGACTTGGATAATCCCGTCCGTTTGTCTTGGAAAGTTGGATGCCTGGTTGATCACGAGACACATTTTTCGATAGCGTTAACAGATGGAACCACTCAACAGTAAACAGAAAACACACTTATATAAAGCTCAAAATATTTGAAATGATAACGTTTCTTTTATTTGCTTCGGTTTTTCCTTCAGGAGGAATCTCAGCAATGTTAATGCTATTTGTGGCGACGATTCTCAACAGTGTAACGCCTATTTTACTAAAGAACGTGACGAATTACTCCCATGCAATAGATATGATATGGAGATGGAAGGCAGCAATGAGATAATAACTTTCGACACACCACCACGTAAACATCGAATCAAACTGACAAGCTGTCCAAATTTAGATGTAATCCGTGTGTTTTTGTTTACTATTTCAGCTCCCACAGTTTCAATACGACCTTCGTCATCTGCCTACACTATGAATGGAACACT
Source organism: Daphnia galeata (assembly GCA_030770115.1). Classification (NCBI taxonomy): domain Eukaryota; kingdom Metazoa; phylum Arthropoda; class Branchiopoda; order Diplostraca; family Daphniidae; genus Daphnia; species Daphnia galeata. The sequence goes on from CM061115.1 coordinate 8,064,677, forward strand.
TGTCATCTCCGTAGCCTTCGAGGGAATACAACGAAGCTGTGGTGCATGGAAGAATTCGATCGAGTTGCAGTTCTTAGATGTACCATCAAAGGCCGTGCTTCTACCATGCACTAACAACGATGATGGCATGAGAAAAAACTGTACTGTGGTTCTTCAGGTAGACCCGCCAGATATTGTGTGCTATCCCATGCACAACATAAGGATTCGACCGGTGTATTCGAAATCAGACGTGAACGTCACTATGTTCCGAGGTAGTTGGTTAAACACAACAATCACACCTATGCAACCCGAATCGTGGGTTAAAGATGAAAGGTTGGCTAACCTTGCTGTAAAGGTCAATACAAGTCAACAATGGATGAGGGCAGAATGGAGAAATCCGGTCTGTTTGAGAGGATCGGCAACATATCCAACAAATTTGACCATCGTCTCGTCTGGCACAAAAGAACCTCTGGAATATCACTTGACAATTGCTTCTCAGTGCTCCAGATCGAAAAGTGACCCATCGAAAAGTTCAATTACCGTCCACAACGGTGAAGTAACGTGCTCTGACGGAAGCAAACTGCCTGATAGCGTAATCAAACTCTTCAATCTAACACCATGCACTAATTACTCCGTCATCGTGAAACCCTTGATAGTCGGTCATCCGGAGCCCATTAGCGAAAATTCAGCCAGTCAAACCACTTTCAGTACCGAATTCATTCGATTGCGTAAGTGTAGACACTGATTTGCGATGTTACAAGTCGCTAATAAAATTTGTTTCGTCTATTTCAGAACTTGGAAGCTTGTCGCCGCATAATGTAAGCGTGTCTGCATCTCATTCGACTGGCAATGTATGGGAATTGAAACTCGGCGTACAAAAGAAATACTGCCCGTGTGACGATCGCATAGTATCGGCTACGTTCAAAATACCTAGCGCTAGACTAATTGAGCAGGTTATTCCGTGCAATCAGAGCATCGATTGTCACGGTAAAGTCAAGTTTAACCATTTAAACTTGTGTCGACCTCTCGCCGTTAATGTTGGGTTACAGTATTCAAAATCGTACACGAGTCAGATATTTTGGATCAACAAAACCCTTCCTCCGTTAGTGGATGCCAATAAAAACAAGAATGGAACTTCTATGAAACCGAGTCTGAAAGTAAAAGAGGTCGATCAACACAAGTTGCAACTACAATGGAAAAATCCCGTTTGTCTTAACGGGTTCGTATCTTCTTGGAATATGGATTTCCACCAAGAGAATGGAAGTCTATTTCGTAGCTTAAATATTCCGTATAATTGTTCTGATGCGAACGGATCCAACGAACCCTCAAGAGATCACAACGTTTTCTTAGAAGCGGGCCAAGTTGTGTGTGAGACGAATCGGGAAAATTATGATATTGGTCTCTCTCCATGTACTGATTACTCCGTTACGGTAACTCCGGTTGTTGAGGGACAATCCCCTGTACAGCTGTTGGAATTTTCACAATCAGGCAACTTTACTTCGCTTTTCAACCCTTCCAGTAATAATTTACTATTTTCAATATTCTCGCAACGCAAAAAAGATAAGAAGGAATATTTTTCTTTACTACAGACGTGTTAGATGTCAAAATTGTTGATGTGAGTTCAGACAATTTTGAATTCTCTTGGACTATACCGTCACGCTGTTTGAATTCGTTCGTAATAGACGTGGAAGTTAATGGAACCGTTTTATCTATCAAGTATTTATCTACTTAACTAGCCTATTTCAAAAAAGTTTATCGTTGGTAAATGGATTAAAATGCCGTGTCTGTCGACAGGCCCTCAGAAAACACTTTGGTTTCTAATATTGACGTTTGTGACGAGATCGTATGTCGAATGACAAAGAGTATCAACCCAAGCGAAATGATATTAGCACCTTGTTCCGATTACACCGTTCGCGTTGGATCGACCAATCTCACCTTTACTACATTCCCAGGTACTGTGATTTAAAAAAAAAAAGATTTTTTATAGTGACCCATTGGAAAAAAATGTGATTTTAGGTGACGATGAGCTGAAGATCTCACCAGATAAAACATCTGTAACGGCAGCAATTACCAAAAATAACCTAGATATTGAGATGATGTTTCATACGTTTGACGAGCGCTGTTCCGCACGACTAGTTGCGATTGAATTTCAGCTTCCAGACGTCTTCCCTCCCATTCAACATGTTTTACTTTGCGAACTTAATACGACTCAAAGAGAACGATCGTCAACAATTTGTTCAACACAAATTGCAATAAATAGAATGGATAAGTGCGAGGCGCTGCCGTTCAATTTCCGTCCGTTTTACGAAGATGTTTCGTACGCCGATAAAGTAAGCTGGGTTAATATGAAGTTGAACCCCCTTTTAAGTCAAGTACAGAGAAGTGAAAAGAAAATAACATTACCTGAAATCAAAGTGATAGACAGCGATAACCAGCAAACGGTACTGCTCAATTGGAATGACCCGATGTGTTTGATGGTCGATTCTTTGTCATGGGAAGTTCGAATCAATAGCACAACCGATGACATCCACCGCATCCGTTTTCCATCTGAGTGTTCCTTGTCTGAAAAGGGGTCGACATCTTTTGAACGTAGTATTCGGCTGGAAAACGGACACTCAAAATGTAATAACTCATACAAAACTTTTGAAAATGAAAAAGATTTTACTTTTTCGTCGTGTTCGAGTTATTTGGTGAGTGTAATTCCGGTCTTTGGCAACTTGGAGTCGATCACACTTGAAGCGTATGCTCAATCGACTCTTCTTAGCATTCCACTCGGTAATTTATACTTGAAAAGATCTTTTTAAAATCATATCACTGTATTGTTTACAGTCTAATACTTTTTTAAAACTACAGTGGTCGTCAATCCGAATGTGACTAATGTTACGTCTAACATGTTCAGCTTGGAATGGTCCTTTCCTTTCGAATGTTTTGATTATGTTGAGATGGGTGAAATATCGACGACAGTGGAATTTAATGGAATCGAAACTGAAATTAAGTAAGATCTAAATTAAAAAATTTAATTTAAAGTTTGATTTAAATAAAATGACAATATTTCTTTAGTCCGTCAAATCTTACCTTGATATGTGACGAAATGAAATGCACAAGGCTTTGGACAAGCCCTGACAATCTAACTTCATGTACCGAGTATACGGTCTCAACTAGTTCTGTCATTCAAAAGGTTTTAACTCTGCCCGATCCTTCTCAAAGTCCATGTGATTCTTACGAGGAAACATCGGTTCAAAAGGCTACGGCTGTTCGGGACAGCTTTACATCAATTACGTTAATAATCTGCCTGTCAATGATCGGCTCCATTCTTCTTGGGATTATCGTAGGAATTGGTTATGGAATCCGCAAACGGTAAATATTAGTGCTATACTCATCTGAATTTAATTTCTTGGTCAACACTTGTTATTTTTCACAGTTGCGATCAATCGGAACGTGACGAACGTTACATCCAACGCTTTCGGGATATTTATATTTAGTTGTCTTGTTTTGTCTATTAAATAGTACCCATTGATATTGCTCCCAGAAACCCAATTACCATTTGTTATACAGTTTTGTTTTCTATTTAAAGGCAAATTGAATCCGGAAAATTAGACATCAAGAAAAGAAGCAACGCCCAACCAAAGGCTCTTTCGGTATCTGCTGACTCTTGCAAATCGGGCGTGGCTTTCTAAAATGTACAACCGAAGCTGGTTTCCTCTTGCTTTATTTAAGATAGGAAAAAAAATCATTAATAATAATATGTACCTATACTCTTTTAATGTTAACCCTGGATGTTTTCTTCTCATTTGTATGATGCCTTCCATTGAATGACCAAATTATTCAAATACGCAAAAAATATTAGCTTGAAACTCAACCTTATAAGTCGCTGCACTTAAAAAAACTGTGAGCGTCTCTGTAATCACGATTGAAAAACATTATAATACAAACTTGATGAATCTTAACGTCAATATAATAATTTTAACTCTAATTGCTTGGGAGTTGTGACCCAGTAGAAGACACGACAGAGGTATGAATGAGAACGGTTTGACGAGTTTGCTGTGTTACTACTGTTGTGCAAGAGATAACGGATTATTATCATTAACAATGCAGCTGTTATTGCGTTAAATTTTTAAAAAGAAATCATATATTTGGTTTGCTTTTATAGTTCATCAGGGAACTCATTTTTTAAATAGCAGACATATGTATTTGTTTGTTTGTTCTTTCATCGCATCGACGTTTTTTTATCCAGTCGAAATGCGTAGTCTCCTTCCTTTGGCAAACATTAAAAGAAGGGCTTTACGTATTCATCAGTACAATAACCATTAATAATATTGGAAATCTTTAAAATAAAAAAAAACACGAGTTTTACAGGGAGACGGCTAGTTTTTCGGTTTCGGTTCCCTTATAAATAAACGACAAATGCAAGACACAACTCCGGTGGTTTGGAATCAAGAGAGCCCGTAACTAGGAAACCGTGAAGGCATGCGTGCTGAAGTGAGGTAAGTCCGCGATTCTTTAATGACCCAGGTTCACTTGTTCAAGTTCATATTTTATCACAAGGTATGTTTTTTTTTAAATAATATGACTGGTACCCGAGCTGTTGCTTGTAAAATTTTTCGTTGGGATTCTGTACCGTAAATGTCTAGACATCTTTCAGTTGAAATAGCTAAAAAGGATCATTTTTGAACAAGAAATGGCGTACCTTTACATTCCGGACGCCGCAAATAAACGCTAGTGAGAGACGAGTAAACAATAAAATATTCGTCACTCGCCAGTGTGATAATGTGTTTTGAATTTTCACTATCTCATCTGTATAGACGGAGGAGCTTTTAAACAGATGAATTTTCCCATAGCTCCCGACATTCGTTTGCAACCCGAAATTTGAAGAGTCCCAATCAGATTTTGCGATGCGAGTGTTTATTCTCTGAATTGATAAAAAGAACACACAAAAAGAACACAAACGACGAGCCCGATTTGACGGAACGGCAATTTAGTCCACATTCCTACCGCCTTGTATTTGAATATTGTGAGAAATTGAAATATCCTAATTGACGGCCTCTAATTGGTTCGAAACCGAAGACGGGGAGACGAGGGAAACAAAAAAATATTTAATTGGTATATCAATAAGAAATCTCGGTCTCCATTTCAATTTATAAAAGATTTTATCACCATTATTTCTTCTTCTTCTTCCTCGTCTATTTCTTTCGGTTCGCTTCACAACATTTCTTTTCGTGCACATTGGAATTCAGTGAGTGTGATCGATGAATCCTGTCGTGTTGATAGATCATTTTCTCAGAGAAATAGACTCTGAAGGGCGAATGTTTACGTGCGGTCGGTTTCGGGACAACACCATTGTGGTTTGACGACATTTTCTTTTTCTTGATCTCTTTCGGCCTCCATAAAGACCCTTAATTGCCTAGTCTCGTTTCCACAACACACGATTCTCGTCCTCCTTACTTCGCTATCCCATTGGTCATGTTTTAAAAAAAGTACGGCTCAACTACTTCAAGTTCTCAGCATGTGTTATACAGTACGATTCAAAAAGTAGTCAAGACTGTACCCACAAAACGAACGTTGTTGTGTCGCTCGTCCATTTTCCTGGCTCTCATTTCCACTTTTATTATTTTAATTATTGCTATTTGACCTGCAACAACGGGGAGAGAATCCAGTCAAATCGCAAGACTTGTGCGTAAAGTAAACAGTGCAAGCTACGGGGATATGTTAGTTCCCCACCCCTCTGAGAGATTGTTAACTACGACGTAACTCAACGATAAAGGCTCCGCGGTGGTTACCTTGCCAACCATTTTACGTGTTGGCCGCAAGCGCACAGCCTTCGATAGTCTAACTCATTGAACGCTACAACGTTTCGTTTTTTGAGTGTTTCATTTTGTATTTAGAGACATCCCAAAAGACGTACGGTGAACTCACGCAAAATTCCCGAACGGACATATTATGGACAATACAATGGATGCACTACACATGATAACGTGATAATTGACGGCATTCTATACGTGCCTCGCCGCACGATCTCTAGATCGTAAAATTATTGTCTATATGTACACAGCACCTTTTGAGTAGAACTTACTGAAATCATCATCTTCATCGATAGAAACGCAGTTAATCAACACCCCAATTCCATCAACGATTCCCACCAATCAACACACAAAATGAAATCAAAATTAAAAATTCGGGAAATGGTGAAGTGAAAAAAAATGAGGATTAATAAAGAAACAACGACGATGTTCAATGCTCTTGTGTGAACGATTCCAAATGGAAGATGCGATGATAATGATACAACGACAGAGCAATGAATAGTTGATGAAGCCAATCGACTTCATCCTATGGTGACTTTTTTTTTTTCATTTTCCTTTTTTACACGACGATAAAGTTCCCACCAGACGATACAAGGCATCACGGTTGCCAGAAAGTGTTGGCTGTCGCGTGGAAACGAGTGCGGAAGGAGATGAGCGGAATCCAATGAGAGAACGAGAAAGAAATAGAAAAGTGAAAAAGGAATGGTAAGAAAGTGAACATCGTAAAATCATTGAATAGGAAATATCCACCAGATAAAAGTCAATCTAAATGACTATGGGATAGTCTAAGTAAATATATAGAGCTAAAAGCTTTTGATCTCAAGTGCTTCATTTATGTATACTGAGCGAGTGCGCGTTGGAGGGAAATAAACGGCAAAAAAATGTCGTTGCTATTTTAAAAAGAAAACTCACCTCGGTAGTGCATGTCTCGGTGCATCGTGGCACAGGCCTTTTCCCCTCGCTGGATAGATAAAGACAGAAAGAAAGGAATCGAATCAAAATAAAGTCTACGAACTAATAATAAAGCAACAAGAATAGCAAAAGTCTTCCCTACTACATATACTAGAAATAATTACTATGAGTGAACTTGTAGGACAAACGAAAGTAGTACAGATCCTAGACGGAGAAATTACAGACTGAGAGAGTGGACGAATTCAAAGTTCGAACGACGTTTTAAGGGAGCATCTCTTCCGTCACACCCGGCGAACATTGCCGATCCAAAGTGACTTTGATCGTCGATAGCTACTGTATGTTTAGAAGAATCATTCGACCATCAAGAGACAAGCAGGAAAGAAAACCAAATCGGATTGGTCCTCGTCTTGCATTTCCGTTTGGCTCTTCTTCCCCCTTTTCTCTGTGTCTCTGCTCTTTTCTATACACTTTGCCAAGTCGCAGGACTCGTGAAAACTTGAAACTTGATTAGCTTATCAACAAAGTCACAATCTTTTCCAACCCTTTCACTCCTTCCCGATCCGTCGATACGTTGTGTTGATCGGCAAATAAGAGCAAAAGCAGAAAGGGCGATGAACAAGAACCAGAGAGGGGAGGAAAGTAAAAGTGTGGGCGCGAATATGAACTGCTCCTGTTCTGGATCGAATTGCTTTCCTCCGCCCTCCTCACATCCGAAATCTGTTTGAACTCGGAAGCTTTTTCTATGACGAAACAGACAGTCATACGAAAACAAAGAAACAGGAAATGAAGCGAAATGGAATCTGACATCCTGTTCCTACAAAAGCGCTATTTAGGAGTGATCCTATTTCTGTCTACTACTACATCCCTCGCCCGTGTGTTGTAACTACATGAAGAAAAGAGAGGAGCCTCGTCTTACCTCTGATGAAGTGAAGTCAATATTAGTGCGAACGGGTCGATGATGAGTGGGTTGGATGGGGCGGTAATTGTTGCCCATGGGATCGGCCGACACAGACAAGGACGAAGAAGAAAAAGATGAAGACTTGATCTGGTTGTGATTGGGATTCGGAGAACCCCGCTTCAAGCCCCTCAAGGCGTATAACTGTTTACAAAAGACGACAAACAAGTGCTGATTAGAACCGGCTGTTGTCACTCGCATCACACGGAATGAAACGGGAAAAAAAGACGAGACGAAACCTGTTGTTCTGTGATATAGAGAGGCCGATTGAACAAGATCCACGTGGATGTTTCTTGACACGCCGGAGTTGTGGCTGACCCTTCGTATGTGATGTAGTAATCTGTCGGTGGTAAGAGCATTTTCAGACTCAGTGCCGGCATGGGACGCTCTTGACCCGGTTGAAGAAGTCCTCTCTTCATCTTTGTTGAACCTTCATAATTGAATATGATGGTTTAATATCAATAATCAACTAATGCAATAGAAAGATTTATGCGACAATTTCGACTGACCAGGTCGCTCAGCTTTTGTTATGTGTTCCATCAAGAGTCGAAATTCAGTCGTCTGTAGCGATGCATCTCCAATCTAGGAACAAAAGACCATTTCGTCATTGCATTGCAAATAAAGAAGAAAAGTTACAATAAAAAAGAATGTAAAGAAAGAATTCCAGCGGTTGACTAATTTCATAGAAGAAAGATCTAGACAGTTGATTTATGAACTTTGGGACAGCAGCAAGATGGAAAAATCGCTTGAGTGGGTGGTGTGGGAGAGAGACTGCATACATTTATTTACAGTGCGTACACCAAAGGAGTATATTTTTTTTAAAAGAGGGAGAAAAAAAGAGAAAAAGCCTTGTGTACGTATATGAAGCGACTGAGAGGAAAGATGTGGAGCGGTCGCAGTGGCGGCGGGGCGTGTCGGGTTTAAATGATCAATTGACAGACGGAACCGGGAGTTGGGCGAGTGCAAAGGGGGCCCACCAAAGCACTCGCTTCAATGACTCCCCGGTCCCCGAGTGTCGCCGCAGCGGTCGCCTCAAATATACGAGAAAAGGAGCTAAAACTCTCAAAAATAAAAACAGTAGGAAACAGGAAGGCCCCTGGTGTAGAAGGCAAAAGACACAGCGAACTCTGGAGAGGTAAATAAATAAGAGAAAAGTGGAATCATTTCCCAGAGGTGAAATCCTTCATGTCAAGGATGGGCAGTTCTCTGCCGTATATCAAACGGTAAAATGCCATTCTTGAATTAAACATACAACAAAAAGGGAAGAGTATAAATATCAAATAGAAATATCTGCTGGAGTGTTATTGGCAAAGCTCTCTCTCTCTTCGGTACGAGGTCACACCCTTTCAAGGACTGTCCGGTAGCGATCATGTTTTAGACTACCTGCGCATATGTATCTTCCGTGTCAATTATTCAGCGGACATCGATTGCGGACAGCATCGAAGAAGTTGGGGATCCTGAACAAGTCAAAACCATCGCCGCCAAACATCCGAACAACAACGAAAACAAAACACGAGGAAGAAATCGATGGAATTGAAACTCAAATGGAATAGTGTAGATCGCGTCGTCCAGTTAATTAGAAGCCGGTCTTGGAGACGGTTTCAAATAGAATAGTGAAATTGTCGAAATAGTGAGAGAACGAACCACCCAGGTCATGAGAAACACTAGACATCCAACAGAAGGGGAGTGAGAAACAGTATAGAATAGGATCGATTTTGGTTACTATAGGATGCTGATTTCAATCCAATCGATGAGACGCTCACGCACTTGACGTTGAACGGATTCGCCGTTATACCTACCGCTCTACCGACTAGCTTGAGCCTCCATTCCTTTTGCACTGTATATGTACATACTTTACATCCTTAGTCCTTAATGCCTTTCTCTCATCACTGATAATGGGAAATAGGAAAACGAAAATAAGAGCCCAAGAGAAGAACAAGATTGATCGAAAGTGGATACGAAACGAAGAATGGCTTATGTAGCTTAGATCATAGTCTATGTCCATCTCCATCGGCCATCTCAACCCTGCTTCCACTTGGGTCAATTGGACTCGCCGGCATAACAAAAATCCATCGCGTGCGTTAAACTGAAGGGAACAAAATACTAAAGAAAACAGTGGGACCTTCCTACAAGGTCTCTTAGACACACGAGACGCGTTCGCGTGCGTAATGGGCACATCAAGGATCATCTGCCAGACAGTTGGAGAAAATAGTAGCATACATGAATCGTATTGGGAGATTAAACTATCCATAAGACTTTAAAAACTTTAACCTAAGAAACTTTATCCTAGTTTAAAGAATTTAAAGAATAAATAATAAGACAAAGAAAAATGAGGAATGACAGAGCAATATCATATCTAAACGGTTCGGGATCTCAATCGCTATCAATTCAAAAATAATGTACCTGGATGAGAACGGAGAGTGCAACGATGCCGTGCGGCGATTCAAGCGCTTCACTGTAAGTGCTGTACAGTTGAGTGTTGAATCCAAAAACTTGTAACTAGATCGTTCAAAAAAATATAGATTCGTTTAGAAAACACGGTCCAATAGTCCATTATAAACATATTCAAATATACTGTACAACGACTGAATGTTATTGTACAATGTTGACGACGTCCAATTATTGTTTTACAAGGACAATTTTCTATGGACTTTGCCGACGATAACTGCCGATGACACTTACTTCAGCGGGAAAGGCCCGGCCGGCGATCATGTGCTCCGATCCAGACTGATTATTGAGTCCAAAGTGTAGCGCCATCTGGTGCCACTCGTATTTGTATGAAAGCGGTCCTCCTGTCAAGTTGATGCTCGGCTTACTACTATTGTCTACGGTGAAAATCAGTCCCTGGCCCATGTTGCTTAAATAACCCGCCACCTGACAAAAGAGGATGGAAGTTAGATCGAACTATATATTAAAAATCCAACAAACATGTCCATCAAATGTCAGACCACTACTACGTCCAATCAACCACGAACAAAAGATAGTCAAAACAATAACAACATCCTGTAATGAACTCGTTACTCTACGTGTTTGTTGTCTGCAGTGCGGTATCGAATATAAAAATTTCAATTCACCCACAACGCAAACATGGAGGTCTAAGTAAAACGAATAGGAAATCAAATAGAGCGCAGTACGATGTGCGAGATTGTGGGAAATGAGAGCTGGGAATCTTACAGTACTAATGCGAGACACTTTCCAGGAACGCACATCAACCCAATGAATAATTATCAGCCTCAGTCTCTCCTTTCATACAAACCAACTAGGGTGCTGTAGTTGTGTAGGGATAGAGGTGGTGGGAGACGGTAGACTCTTGAAACTAATGATATACAAAGACGAGAGACAAGGCGTTCCTGGTGATGTTCAAAGTTCCCTCACCACCTATCTATCTCTACATTTCTTTTCCTTTCGTGTAGTAGTAGTTCTAGAGTGGTAAAGTCTAGCTCGATTCCTCTCATCTCTTTTTCCTCTTTCTCTCTCCATCCTCCTCTTCTCCGACATCATAATCACTCAACACAATCGTCATTAGCCTTTCCCGCCGCTTCGAGAAGCCCTTCATTCGCTCCGATTGCGGTGGTTGATACGACCCTACAGACAGTAGAATGCGTGCAGTGCAGTGAGAGATATACGCTAATGCTCCACATTATTCAAAGTGATGTGCTGGAACTCGACGGCCTTTCTCAGTGTTGATCCGCCCCGCCCATCTTTATTAGTACATTTTGCCCCTTGATCTGTTGGTCTTTTCCCAAGGCAGCGCAGTGTGAATCTCGGCTCACTAGATGCGATAAATGCACATTGTAACTGAAGTGATGGTTGGTCCAGTTAACCTACCGCGTTCTTGTCGATGTGAAGCGGCCGCAGATTGGGATCAAAGAGTAGCTGAGACGGCTCGATGTTGATAGGAGACTGGCGACGACCGCGGTTGCACATTGACCATTCGGGATTGATCAAACCCCAAAATGCCGGTCCTGGTGTCGATATCAAAATATAATCAAAATGATTTATTCAAAATAGGATAGGCAAACATGAATGTATAGACGTGTCTATAGTCTATACTGAAAACAAGTAGGTGAATAAATAGAAGATAAACACGGGGCACTATAATAATAATAGGCTGTGTAGAGAACCAAATATTCTAACAATAGAGAATTGATGTCAATACAGTTTGTTGGCCGTCAACTATTATATAAAGAAGAAAGGAAAGGGTCCGGAATGGATATAGTAGAGCGTTCGATTTGCTTTGAGCGGAATCCAATTCCGAATCCAACTCTCCCCTAGAGATTGATCAAGTCTGATTCGATTGGCGCCATAGCAACTGATGATCGTCGTCGAGTAGAAGAAGAAGCCGAAAAAAGGAAAAGAAATGTCAAGAAAAAAAAAAAAAAAAAGAAGGAAATAAAATGGTCGAGGAAGGAAAAAGTAAAAAGAACAGAATAGACAACCTTTCTTAAAAGAGCCAAAAAAAAAACATGAAAAGAAACAAGGGAAAGAGAGACAACATCCCACAGCATCGTAGACAGAGTGTACCCCAACTTACAACTAAAGGGGAGAAAGGGGAAAAAAAAACTGATTAAATTCGATCGCACACGGTAGTGCCGATGGATGGTCGACCAAGCGATTGGGAAGCCAAAAGGCCCCAAAAAAGACAAAAGGAAATGTATATAACAAAAATAAATAAATACGAAAAAACCACAAATAGAACAGCGGACAAGATCCTTCGATGTTTTTCCAAATGGAAAAAAAAGTGAGGAACCTTTGCCGTTGAAAATGGGTGCCGATGAAGAGGAAACGTTTTCTTGTCCCGATGTAGTCACGATAACGTAGGAGAGAAAGAAAGAAAGAAGGACGATGTGTAACTGTAGTAGGGGTGGCAAGAGTGATCTCCGGGGACAGATAAAAGCTGAGAGGCTTTCCTTGCTCCTTTTTCTCCCACAGTGTCGATCCCACTTTGCTCCTTCGCATCTTCGTTCGTTTCTCCCTTAGCTGCTATCTGCTCTGCTACGCTCACGTCGTTCACATCCAGACACACAAGAGTCAGTCGCCTTCCTTGCGTCCCCTTCCGTCTTAGGGAAAATGTTTGAGGATCTTCTTTTTTTTTTGTCCCTATTGGGAGTGACGCAAGTCGTCTCTTGTGTTTCTTCCCTCCAGTTCTCCGCCCTGAAACCCCTGCTCCGTTAGTCGACGTGAAACGCCCCAGTTAACGAGCCATTGTCAATGTACCACACTATCCACTATGCTTCATGTTGTGTGCAGTACACAGAGACGAGACGAGAGGGAAAGAAATAGGCGTTACGTCCGACATATATAGAAACTACACAACACAGCAAACACCAACAAACATCGGGAAAGGAGGAAAAAGAAAGAACAGAGAGTTGAGGGTGTTAAAAAGAAGAAACCTTTCAACTGAGGCCTACAATATTGATTCCGTCTCTGTGATATACAATGAGCCTTACAACCAATTCGAGTTATTCTAGATTAAAGTGCGCCAGTAAAGCGCCAGTAGTTGAATGGTGCATAACGATTTTGAACCAATTCTCCTTTTTTTTTCCTGGATGGAAAGAATCGACAAAACGTTGGCTTTGCACAATTTAAAAAAAAAACTAGGTTTATACAATCAATTTTACAAAAGATTTACACACAGCTTTCGGTCGAATGAATTTGGGGGATTTTGTATCCTGTGTACAAATAAAGCGCGTGGAAAGATATTTCCATAGTTATAGAATAAGGAAAGATCAATTAGATTGATTGGCTCACCTGAGATGCCTTCGTAGGTCCACCAATCTTCCCAGGAAACAGCTGAAGCCCCTGCGGATTTTTGTTTTGTTATACAAACGCACAGCAGCGTCGGCGGCAGCAAAATCATGTGAGAGAAAGAAAAAGAATAAAAAGAGACGTATAAGAGCGAGGAGAGAGAGAGAGAAAAAAGAGAGAGAAACAGAATCAACAATACAGACGCTCTGGTAATGGATGTCGATGCCGGTGAACAGCATGAGCGCTGAATAACATGGAATAAGAGATAAAGAGGTTTGACGGGTGAAAGGGTCGGAGAGAGAATACAGCCGCATTTTCACAAAAGAAGTTGCTAGTAAAAAAAATACAAACACATAGGCGGTATTTAAAAAAAAAATAGGCAAAGGAGAAAATTTGCTACCGTACTTCTCTTTCAAGTCGAGTTTACTTTTATATGAGGCTTAATTGATGTCTAACAACCGGGGTTTCTAGAATCTCGTCAATACTTTCAGTTCGGCTTTTCAATTCTTCTGCATTTGCTACACATCACGGCTACAGAGTCCAATAGAACAGGGCGCACCAAAGTAGCCTACTCAACACTATATATCAAGTTTTCTCCGTTTTCTTATAGCTAGGGTTAGTGATTTATTATTTAGTTCACTCGCCAGTGCTGCATGTCTTATAAGCCAAAGGATCAACAGCAAATTTCAAATTCTAAACAAAACAAAAAAAAAAAAATAGCCGCACACACTACACGACATAGATAAAAAAAGAAAGAAAATTCCGGAAATAGGAGTCTAAGTAAGAAGTACAAATAATAGTGAAAATAAATGCTTAGTATTCCGCACGTGAGCCCAACGTTCTTAGAAATGGTCAAAGAGGTTTGGTCGGCCTGCTTCGTTTCGTTCGGTGCCTCACAGTGGTTCAGTAGAGTAGACGGCGGCCGGTTAGAATCGTCAAGCATCGCTGATTAGCTTTCTCTTCCTCCTCTACCATTTCAGTAGCCTCCTCACCCTCATCTCTTTTCTGTTTCTTCTTCTTCTTCTCCTTCTTTTACGATTTTTTTTTTCTTTGGATTCGTTCTGTAGTTTCGTTACTCCCTTGTTACAAGAGTCAACTCAGCGCAATTTCGATGTGCATTAAGCTCGAATCACCGGTCCGGACTCTGTGATTTTCCCCTGTGGAGGTTTCCCCGTGAAATTGGTGAAGTGGAACAAAAAAGAAGAAGAAGAAGAAATAGAAATAGAAAGAATGGCGAGGGAAAATAGCCACCACAATCGTTTGCTCACTAACTACGCAACAAAGTAAATGATCTAGATAGATGGCGAGTGAAACTGAGATACAGCTGCTACGTAACGTAACCTAACCGAATCTACCATTCCCATTTTCTGCTTACTAGCTTTATGTTTTTCTTGATTTCTTCCTACTGCTGAAAGAGAAAAAGAAATAAATAGAAAAAAAATAGCCGCGAGAAGTGAATGGTCAGCGAAATTGCTAACGAAGTTGCCGCTTGTGTAGGAAGCCAGAGTAACCGAGGAACTTGGGTGCAGTCGGTTGAATAACTGATTGATTCGTTCCAGGTAAAGGAGGACGTTGTCGGACGGTGATCCGCTGCGTTAGGTAGAAAGTGGTTTCAGCCCAAATATATAGATGATCGCAGATGTGAATCATGACAGGTGAGCAATGATGGGCTAGCAGATCTAGAACGTTGGATGGTACACCCCACTCTCTCTCTCTCTCTCTCTCTCTCACTCGGATTATCATTCATATTTTGACTACCAAGCAAATGGCAATCAAGAAAATGGGCTGCTCCCTTCACAGAAAGCGTCGTGGGCAGATAAGAGGGATTTATCCATATCGTCAACAAACGTTGTGTATATTTCATCTGCTTAAATAGTTAGCGATGATCATCTCTTAATTATTTTCCTCGTTTTTCTGGCTCATGTCAGGTTCTATATTTGATTGCTGGCGGATCGACCTTGGCAAAATAGAAATAAGAAATTGGCGGCTGGATCGAGAACAGGAGCGACGAGGCGCGCTCAGTAGAGGGCTCGTTAGCCGGTTAAGCGCGGATTGGCCTCGTCTCAGACGCTTGCATACGCCGCAAGCATCACCCAGCGACCGTCAAAACACTCGGAGATTCAATGCGCCGTGACTCGCTTGTCGTTACGTTCGTCAACGAACGAATGCGTCGTTATTAGCGTAGACCCCCCCCCCCCCCAAAAAAAAAAAGTGAATCGATTTCTCTTTGAACGCGGCACGGCAATCGACGGATGATGAGGTTCAATTTTGTGTTTCTCGCTTCTTATTTTTTTCGCAGCCGAGATCAACATTTCTTCCTTACTCTTAGTCTATAGTGGACAATAACGCAGGATTTCCTTTTCAGAGGTTAACGTACGTACTGATTTTTAAGTGGGATGAAATTGCCTAAAGGCATGTTTGGATATTACCATCAAATTGACTCTTAAAGTCTTAAGTATGTCGACGCTAGTTGAGAACCACCAACCGTTTCAAAGAATACACCTGTATAAAGGCGGTATTATTATCCTTTGATTTTCAACTAGTCTAAAGTTTGGATGCTTTGAGTTGTACCGAGAATCCGCAAGCAAGGCTATATATAGATATATACACACACACATCATAAAAGCTGTCTATCACGATGAGGCTTGACGATGCTTACAGTTGAACGAGATTGCCAAAAGATCTCATCCAGATCTAACCTTATACTCAGTACTAGCTTCTATTCTCAAACATCGTAGGCAAATTTGAGTCAATGAGACTCCATCCTGATATCGAAGGCACAAGGCGCCATTATTCTTCAAGTGCTACCCTATAAAGTAATGACGATGAAAATACTTTTTACATTTTGAATCCCGGTTCCGTTTTCCATTGCTATTGCCGGACAATTGACTCTGAAATCGAAATAACTGCCATTTAGAAATGAGGGCGCGTTTGAAGAGAGAGAGAGAGCGAGAACGAGAGTAGTAAGTAGAAAACGGTGCGCTGACGGACTACACCGACTACAGGGGATTTGCTGTTGTTTGCCTTTGGACACTCGACTAGCTGCTTTATAGCGTTTCACTGCATTGACGACGACTGCTGGATGCCTCTTGGCTCCACTGTTTACCGGGGCAGAGTGAATAGCCGAGCAAAGAGGTTGAGCCATCAAAAGCAGTGGGTAGATGGAAGGGAGAAAAGAGATAGAGAGAAAGGTAGAGGTAGAAAGGCAGAGAACACAGAGAGAGAGAGAGAGAGAGTGAGCGAGAAGCTCTCTCGACTAATGAATTCATTAGCTGATTTGTTGTGGCAAGTTGTTGGCGCGCGGCGGATCGCGCATCAAAAAACACACGGCCGAAACCTCCTCTATCTCTTCCTATACATTAATATTTAGATTTAATATATTATCTGTCATTTACATTGGCACTTTGACGTTATCTCTCGGAAATCAATTGGATAATGACATGTATGCGCGTAGCATTTAATTGGTTGCACACTTGACGGATTCTATGAAAACTCTGACTTGTTTTTCAGGGATAGGAAAGGTGATCTGGGGCAATGGGCATTTCCCTCATCAATTGGCTTGTTGACATTCGGGCAAGGATGGATGGATGGATGCGTACCTTGCGGCTGATGATGAATGAGAATCCAGGGCATCCAGAAACCCTGAAGGGCTGTAAAGAACAGCACAGAAGACATGTAGGCCTTGTAGAGTGACGACGAAGAAGAAGACGATGACGACGATAACGACGAGCTGGTCACTGTTGTTCTCGTTTCGAATCGCCCGCCGAATCCCAAAAGGCGTTGGACGACTCCCATTTCTGGTTATAGGCTTGTTATACTAATGAAACACAGTGATGGATAAGTGCCAATTATTGTCGTTTGCAATGCGAACAAGGATTTTTTTTTTTGTTAAAAAAAAACTGACGAATAAGCAAGTGGCTGTGGCAGAGTTGCGTATAAAAGTCAACTGTACGATATCAATGCGGTCGAAGAATAGAAACGAGATAGCTTATATAGGAGAGGGAGAGAATAGTAGTACGTCAACGGCCACTTCTGACTGGCTTCTGCCACCTTGTTGACACACTACGGCGGTATATACATCTGTAAACGCCGACACGGCCGCGCCGGCCGGGGCCGTGCAGTGTCTTCTCTTTGCCATGGAGAGAATTGTTTTTGACCTCCGATGCGCACGCATACCTCTCCTCCTCTCTTAGTTTGACTGTCTCTCTATGTTGTCTTTCTCTTATTTCCCTTGTTGGCTTTACTTTCTCTCTCTCTA
The DNA here is from genome assembly GCA_030770115.1 of Daphnia galeata. Taxonomy (NCBI): domain Eukaryota; kingdom Metazoa; phylum Arthropoda; class Branchiopoda; order Diplostraca; family Daphniidae; genus Daphnia; species Daphnia galeata. The sequence goes on from CM061115.1 coordinate 8,082,327, forward strand.
CTCTTCTGTCCTTTGTATACTGCTACCTGTACACGGTACGTTTGCACGCCAAACTTTCCCTCTTTTTTTTTCGAGTTCTATAGTCGTCTACCAACCACTGTCCACCTCCCAGTCAGATTTGCATACGTCCAAACATCTCCACTCGTCTCCTCATTCGTGGGTAGATGTTTTGTCACATTTTCGCTTCAGTTTACCGAGCACCAATGTGGCACATGTCGTTTTCTTTTGATTTGATTTTTATTTTCGGCTTTGCCTTTTGCTTCCTCTTCGTTTTACCCAGAAGGAAGCTTTCGCCCACTACTGTCGTCACAGAAAAGAGAGTTGCATGCGGATTTGTTATAATAAACTAACGAAGGAGGGATGCTGCTCTCCGTTCCGTATCACTGGTGTCGCCTGGCTTTTTGATTCATTTCCTTTTTTTTTTTTTTCATAGCACCCACCCACCTCGTTGGCCTTCTAAGACATGGGTTCCCCATTTCCATCCATCGAATTATATACGCGAATATGTTGCCATCATCTTGCTTCCGCCCGACTCTTCCAGTTGCATAAACACATCGTATATTTTCTATATATTTTTTTTAATGCCTTCCACTTCAGTACGTCTCTTACGCTGCTCTTCTCACAATGGTTCTGCCGCCTTTTTTTTCAAGTTTCTTCGCCGTTGGTTTTTCTAACATCAGACAATTATTTCATTCAAAATATTTAAAAAATTAAAGACACATCCGTGTTAAGGCCGTACCCAATTAGTTAGACCGGAACTGTATAGTACACGCGCATCAATTTCTGGAACAATCAGACACACAAGTCAAGAAACTCGCTACACAATGTGTGCTTGGTTTAGTATTGTTTCAACCCAAAATATATACATCTATTTTTTTTCTGATGACGACGACAAATCAGCTATCATTAGTGAACCGAGCTAATGAGATGCACCATCAGCGTCTCTCTTATTTCACCCCCCAATGTTATCTCTGTTTATCCTTGATATTTATATAAGCAGATGCAGACTCCTGCGTTTCTTTCCTCTCTTTTTCTTATTCGTTGTTTTACACGACAAATAATACAGGGGAATAAGATTGAAGGAAAGAGGAACGCCAACAGCTAAGTCCTGGCTTTTCGCTTATCGATCTGCAGGCCAATTACCTCAACGCTCAAAAATCCTTATGTTGATTGTTGTGCCTTATCTATCTCCTTATCTTATTTGTATTCCGATGCCCCGGGATTGGTTTCCAACCCAAACCAAAAAACAAAAAAAAAACAGAAAGGGAAAGTATATTTATATAATACCCGGAACGACGATGACGAAAATCCAATTGGTTCATTCAAGCTCGATCGTTGCGCTCATTCTTCATTCGACTAATTTCTCATTTGTATTCGCAGATTTGAATTTAGAAAAAAATTCAACCAAAAATAAATGCTATGATAAGAACAAATATTGGGATTGCCGTCTGAGAAAAACAACACCAGGCTTCGTCACCTTTATACACTCGAGTGCTCACAACATTTTCGTGGCGTAACTCCACTATACTGTGTGATGGATATCGACGGAACAAATGAAGAAGATGAAAGGAGTCGGGAGAGAGAGAAAGGAGCGCGCACACACACACAAAGCCCCCAGCCGAATTTTTCGTCTTCTTCACGTGTTGTTTGCTGAATCATAATCAAGCCGACATCAAGAAAACGGGGAGAAATCTTTAGACGTACGTACGTCTCTATACCCCCGTACAACGACGCGCTTTTATTTCGAGTCAAACAAATTGTAGGGCCGAATCAAAAGACCCAAAAAGAAACAAAAGATTTGCAAGAAAGGGTAAAGCAAAGAATTGTTTGTTGTTCTGTACGGGTCGATCGTAAGAGTTCAAAGATGTATAAAGAGAAAAAAGGAGCAAAGCTCGCTGGACGTTACAATAGAAATGTTGATTGTTTCCAGTATCAATGTAACCTACACCAGGAGGGACGAAAAGAACGGGAGAGAAAAGGTCGTGGATCCTAGTAGCAGTTGGATGTATTTCGACTTGAAGAGAAGGGGGAAAAAAATCGGGTTGATGCGATTTTCTCTGTCTAGATTTAAGGCAAGTGCCCATAGAGTGCCTTTATGTGTAGTGAACAAGTGACTTAATGTCAACCTACAAATCCTCGGCCAAAAGATCCGTAGCGAAATAAAACACTAGGGCCAGTAAAATACTGGATGATATTCCCGTCTGTGAGATGGGTCCGAAATTCCCATGGACACAAACCGATATGTGGATATACATTCGCAAAAAGGGAAAATCAATAGACAATCGGCAGAGATGGAAAAGCTAATCGATAATAAAACAAGAGTTTTAATCCCGAATCCCACTGTCAAACTGTCAATTTTCAATTCCTGCACAGTTTCAAACTGTCCTATCTGCGGCAGCAGTTTGACCAAAAACGTCGAACGCATCACGCGACGGGAAAAGTGGGAAGAAGCAGACATCTAACATCAAGTTACGATACAGGAGGTGGAACTCGGAGGGATATGTGGCACTTGGCCAAACGGGGAGACCCACCACCATCGGAACAGCAGCAGCAGGTGGGACGCTTCTCACAGTGCTTGATATTCATTTCAAAGCTTTTCTATTTCTACTGAGAGAGAGGAGTCGGCCGGTCGGTTCCCGTTTGTTTTGTTGTTGTGTTTTTTTTTTTTTTGGAGTGACCCTCTTCTACGCGTCTCTCATCTCACGATGTGCTGTCCGCTTGAAAAACGTCGTTCATCCACTTTATACTGCGCTGATGTGAAGGTCGCTTCTATAGCATTCCCATCGATTGATCTACTTCATTGTATAGATAGACAGTCCATGGGTGATGTCACCTGCTTGATTTATAAATAAGATAAGAAGAATGTGTCGTCTTCACACGGATCGGCCAAGAAAAACTCAAATCGTGTCGCGCTGATCTTGTCCGAACTTGAAGAAAGCGACAACATTCGAAATGTTTTTCATTTCCAAAATTAAGCGGAGTTGCTCTATGACGAAGGAATATAGAGCGAAAACGACGGAGGTTCATGATTAATGAAGCTTGATATCAATTATCATCAACACGAAATGCTCGCATATACTGTATATCACCTGCACGAAATTGCGCTCATCCATCAGGAAATAAAATAATCATACCGGAATCGGAAAGCATCCTTCTTATAAATTCTAATGCCATCGGTTTTTTCTTTCCGTGAATGATTGAATACGCTGCGATTCAGATAAGGACGGCGACGCTCGAGCGATAAAACAAATGACTCAAGCTGACGTTAAAAATAAAGAAAGAAAGAGCGTCATATTATGTAATATACAACGAAGAAATTTCCCACTTCTTTTCTTTCTCTTATGGAAATCGCATAGAGAATAAAAGCGGGCGTGATCCGATTACAGCCGCATCACAGCCCAAACGTTGAGCGGCGGTTGAGCTTTGTCTAGATCTGTGACAAAGAGAAAATAAATGGCATCGAGGTGAACGGACAAGTTAAAAGTAAGAGGGGAGATACGCTAAGACTAGTCGATTTTTTTTTTTAAGTTTCTTTTTTTTATGGTCGGATTTCTTTCTCTCTCTAAAAAATACGTGGTATATTTGTGAGAAGTTCGATCTCGGCACAAGTTGAAACTGGGGAGATAAGAGTCATCTAGAGGGCGCATTTTCTCCCAAAACATATTATTAAAGGTTTTCATATCTTGAATTCTGTGAATTATTTAGTCAAAAGAGCAAAGGAACTGGAGTTCAGCATCCAGGTGGTGTAGTCACCAACCTAGATACACGTACGAAGAAGACGGAGAAAATGTAGGACATTGGCGATGGAACAATAAAGCGCAACAACAGTAACCATCGATTGACAAGCGGATAAGAATATGTCAGAACAGTGGTGTGTGTGAGGATAAATATATGTGTGTGTATATATATATATATAATATGGAAGAGACCCGATGTATAAAATAAGAGAAACGCACGCGAAACGGGTAACGTGTGGAAGGTATGGACCATCCCGCCTCTCTCTCGCCGCCACCACCACCAAACGACACGGCTGTGTATCGTCGCCCTACTTGCCTATCAAGGCTACACACTACACAGCCGATTCGTATGGTGGCTACTGTTACTGTACACATCAGTCGCGAGCGGTCGTCCAATTTGAAGTAGTTGGTCACGCCAGCGGCCGTCGTCGTCCGTCGTCGCTCTCTTTTCCCTTTTCATCACTACGCCGGTCTTCAACATTGGCCAACCAATCCAGTCCAGTGTGTGCCACAACACGAAATCCATTTATTTATACATTCCAAAGCTGTTTTCTTTATAGTGAAAAAAATAGCCAGCCAAAGATATAAGCATATACACACATACATATCTTTCTCTTTCTTTGCTCGTACCCTCCCGTTCTGCCAGCTGACTAGGATCTTTAGTTGGGGTGGAGTTGTCCACAAAACAGAAAAAAGAAGGAAAAAAGACGAAATAGAGAGAGAGAGAGAGTATAAGGCAGGTGCTTTACGATCGTCGTGCGGTTAACGAGGCCGCTGGAATTCTGACCCGGTCTCTCTCTCTCTTTTCTGTTGCTCGAGTTTGCATGTTGAATGGCTCCCGTGAGGACAAGTCGTTCGTTCCTGCGGGATCTTCTCTTCTCTGTCCCCTCTTATTTTTTTTCCCCCCTTGTCCATGTATATATTATTCCTTGACTGCTCCCTGTATTGCGCTACTAGGCAAAGGCCACGTTGGGGGGGGAGTGAGAGAAATAGGGGCAAAAAGAACGAAATTGGGAGAAAAAGGAAAAAGAGGAGAGTCTTTTTTTCGAGTATATCCATTCTAATGAGATACCGACACGACATTTGACCGGGGCTGGTCACTTTCAAACCCGACATGACGCATTTATACTTATATAAGCGAACATGAGGCTTCTTCCTGTTTCTTCTTCTTTCGTTGTTTGTTGTCTTTTTTTCTTTCGCTTGTTTGTTTCCTTTGTTTGTTTCTCATTTTTCCCGTCGACATGTTATTCTGCTTCGCATTACGAAACATTAAGCGCACTACATAATAGATGAAAGAACAACGGCGTTTTGACGATAATGTACCCACGAAAAAAACGTTCGAGATTCGATGACAACATGAAATCAATAAAAACAATTTATCACATTCGTGTCTATTCGTCAATCTGCTCTAGACATTTTGGATACCTTAATAATTTGGGCTTTTCGTGGAATTTTCAATACTAAGAGATACGAACGGATCCCAGGAGAAATCAATCAATGAATTATTAGACAAGGTATGACCGCAATTAAAGGATGTACAAGCACCGTCATGCTATACGGTAGGTAAACGCATTATAACGTCGTTGAGAAAAGAGAAAGAGAGATCCCATCAGCAGGTACTAAAAGCCGAAAAAAGCAACGAGCTGCTGCTGCCACTAAAACGTGGATTAACGACATGGCGGGGTGATTGGTGGCGGATGATTTCCGCGTGAGGTTTCTCCCACTTTCACGACCGCAGCACTCTAATATTTTTTTGTCCGTTGCGTGATGAAATGGGAGGAAGACTCATTTGTTTATTTTACCGAGCGGCACACTCAACTTCTTGGCTCAGACAAATCAAATCAACGGCGACTCCTCACAGTTCTTATGGTTGGGATTTTGGAAGTCTGAGGGAAATCAGAGCCGAAAACTTGGCCATCTCTTCACTTCCCAACTGTTTGTGTGTCACCATCCGTGTGTAGACATTAGTAGGCTAATCATCTTTTTAGTAGAGAGTGGGAGTCAAACAAAGTGTGAATGCGACTTGCCAAAAGTGATTCCATGCGTACACGTTATCGCCAAACAAACGGGGGTTACCTAACCAACACCGCGCTTTTACCTAATTACACACACTTATAACAACGGCAATGGGCTACACAAGTATATATATACTAGGGACAAGGCTAGATAGTATAGACAGTCGGCACGACTTTGCCACATGAAAGTCCTAGGAATAGGACACCATGGCAAAGAGACTTGACTCTCTCGTACAACTAAGTGAAACTCTCCCGGCTACACAGCGATTTTGGCTTTCCTTCAATACAAGTAGTAATAGTGTACGAACACACACAACAGGGAACAAAACTTGTGAGATGAGAGAGAGGGAGCTAGAAAGGAGCAAAATCCCAGAGATTGCCGGACGAGGAAACTTGCCACTCTTTGTGTGTATATATGTGGATTCATAAGAGTTTCATCCGAAACAGGACGCTTGGGCCTCTTTTTGAGTGGTGTAAAAAGACGTTGCTCGTCTGCTCGTCGCAGACTCTCAGTCAGACACTCGCCAACGGCTTTTGTACCGACTAAGAGTTAAGGCAAAAGACTGATAGAGAGGAGAGATGTTGTACACGCAAGCCATCACCATTATACAAGGAGCAGACAGAGATGGAAAAATAAGAGAAAGAGAGAGAGAAGCAAGGCATCATTCCAGCATTGTACATCTCCTGGGAACCAAAAGGAAGGAGTATAGGCATTTCGGGCTAGCGAAGCTCATCCACCCTAGCACATCTCTTTCAATGCGGTGCGCAATTCCGACACATCATTTGCATAACAAAAGTCAATCAATGTTCTTCTTCTCCTATACCCAGTCACTTCTCTTCGCACAAGATGCACATACTCCACTAGACCTATACCGTATATCTACATACATACGCAACTTGATGCATAATCTATGACGAAAGCCAAGCTGGAAAAATAACCACAGCGGCGCACTTGCAGTGCTACATACTGACAAATAGTAGGTCGAAAACTAAGGAAGAAAAAAAAAATGTACGTAATTCCCAGAGTTTCGCTTCAGCCGCTTGATTCTTAGTTTGGCATTCAAATGATGCGGCAAAGAAAAATGGATTTGAAAAGTGTGATGGGGGAAAAAAAGAGAAACGCCAGAGAGACCCCCACACAGACAACAAGAAAAGTAGCGATGGGAAATAAAAGAAAAATAGATAACAATAGAACCGAATGTCGGACTAGTTTGTGTCTGCAGTAACAATCTATACAACAAACAGACAACACACGGAAAAAGGAGCGAAAAAAAAGTTAGGTGTTTCGTCCGAACCGAAGGAAAAGACGTTGATTGTGTCGATTGAAAAGATGGGGAACAAGAATAAAGTACCGCGTGTAGTAAGTAAAAGTTTTTTACCTTTTCCAGCCAGTCAGCCAACCTATAACCCTCCGCCTACACTGTATACACGAGCCATTCCTCTTTTTTTATTTAAAGGAGTTTTTTTCTACAGTGGAAAGAAAAGAAAACGACAGACAGCCCGATGGAATAGAATTACGTCGGAACGACATTAGCGTACACATACAAACAGTTCCATCATCATGGGACATGTTGGAAAGTCATCGATCAACTTCCAAGGATCAACTCTCCGTCTTCCAATCTATGTCTTTTGTGTATTACACCTACACCTTGCGCATACTGTAGGTGTAATGCACATCGCATTAGATGTTACACACACACACAAATTAAGATAATGTATGTATGTACAGTACACCGTTGCTGTGTGTGTGTAGAGTTATGTGGTATGAATTTGTGGGCGCGTTGAGGTGTTATCCGAGACTCTAAGACTCCTATCATCGAGTCACGTTCGTTTGCGAGAGGCTAGAGGAGAGAAAGACGAACGATGGGAACATGACCAACTGCCTGTCTATCGTCTATCGTGTCGACATCGGCGTGAAATAACGACGACGAAGAAGAACACCTATAGACACAGGGTAAACAGTTTTCACCTGGCAGGCACACGCCCTTCTACCACTAATGAAACATTTTTCCCAACTCATTATATTAATTAGCACTGTGGTTTTTTTTTCTTTTGTAAAAATATTTATTATTCAAACACTATTTATAGTTCTTTTTTTTCTCTCTCTCTGCACACGTGTGCATTTTCCTTTTTAGTTGTTTTATCGTATTCAACCGGTGACGTCATCAATGAATCATCCTATATATTCGTTTGATATAAACGAAACCCCAGAGTTGACCTAAAGGGTTCCGTTCCTAGAAGGGAGCGTGAGGAGGGAGGAACAGAATTATGATCGACAATCAAAACGATTGGATATGTAATTACAAAACCTTATTATACCCCCCCCCCCCTCCTTCACCCACACATCCTCCTTCAATTTTTTCCAATTAAAAATAAAAACAAAAACAAATGGTATCACGAGGGGTAGGTTACGTTTGTAGTCTCTTGGAAGTTCTCCTGGTACTGATATAGGGCTACTTGTGATAAATGGTTAGCACTTGACATCGATCCTTGCCTTTTGCTTATTTCCTTCCTTCCTTTTTCCCTTCTTTCACTTTCTTCCTATTCTTGACCCTCCTGGGCACGACTCTCCACTCGAGAGTGCCGTCGGTTAATTAGAGTTCGCGTGACTCATATAACCCAAGTGGACTAGCTAGCATATCGATACTATGCATGTGACGTTATGTGCAGTAGAGAAAATCGTAAGTCGAACAAATATATAACTGGATGAGTCCACAATAGGAAAAAATCTCTCCGATTCAACAATAATAACATTCCACAAGTAAAACAGGAAAATAATATGAAAATGTAAATCAAGAAAACGGAGATCCTCGTTGACTTTTGAGCTACTTGCAGCTCACGATCCAACGCTACTCAGTACTCATTTATGGTTCGTACAGGAACGGTGTAGTGAAATATAAATCAGAAGTCTCTTTTTCTACTCTGGTTTCAAGAATAGCTGAATAGCCATTGCAAAGAGACGAGATATCATCCGATACATGGAAAAGAGATTTGAAAAAACAGTGTACCAAAAGACCACTACTGTACTAGGACAAGTAATGCGAGGTATACAAAATTCGGCCAGCAGGATCAGCTGCTATGAGGAAAATCCGTGTAGCCCATCAGGAATAAACGTAATATTACTACATGTTTCAAGAATTTTCTGGCGAAGAAAAAAGAGAGTGCTACATCACATTCCAAATGCAAATCCCTATTCTTCTTGGTTATAAAACGAGAGAAAAAAAGCCGACCCATCCCTATTGCAGCCATTTCTATGATTCGTCTTTTGGTGAGGTGGGGGGTTTCATTTCTTTTGTTGTGATGGCCACAAGACAAAACAAAAAAATATGTCGACTCGAAAAGAAAACAAAAAATAAGAGACATAGGAGAGATCTAACGTTAGCTACAATAGACGAATAATAAATCTTACCTTTTCCTCCATCTCGAATGGCACAAGGCTTCCGACGTAGCAGAAAAATGGAGAGCGATAGCGCGTGGCCTGGAAGTTTAATGGTCCTGGAGGGGGTTAAGGATCCTGCTCCTGCTGCATAATCTCGAATTGCATTTGACCAGCATCAGCTGGAGATGTCTGTTGGGTACTTGACTACACTTTGTACATGTTATACACGCTGTTGCGTTCAAATTTCAAAACTATTATCGTATCGATCCCTCTCATATTCCTTTTTGTCCTCGACTCAGCTTCAATGACTGAATGGTGCGTTAAACTACCGTCAGATGGCGACGTCAGATTTTTCCGTACAGCATCGCTAGATGGCCACACTTGAACGAAAAATGGGGAAAATTAGTTTGAAAATAAAAGGAAACATAATCCGAAGATGATGATAATAATGTAACAATAATAATAAAAACACGACGATGATGGTAATATAACAACAGAGAGGCAAGAAAGTATTTATTCTTGTTTATTTTTTCCCGTGCTGAAAGAAAATAGTGCCCAAAACTCCAAAAGAGGTACTGTACATAGGCTACATACACCTGAGAAGAATAGGCCACAAACCGCTGCTCTTTTCATCAGTGTTGAAATTCTAATTAGGAATAAGAAGAAAAGGAAACAAACAAAATCAAATCCCTTCGACGAATAAAATCTGTTTTCTTTTTTTTTTCAAATTGCCGATAGAATCCCAAGAAATAAAAGAAAAAGACTCGAGTTTTCTAAGAAATTTAGAATTGCCATCAGCGTTTGAGGCTATTCGTTGAGCTCCTGGCCTCGTGCGCTGGATGACGACTTGTATAATTAGCTCTTATCATTCGACAATGACTTCTTTTTTTCTGTAGTAGAAAGCATTACACACATCTGTGTGTATGTGTTGTTCGTTTCAAAGTCAAGTGAGTACTCCTACGTTATATTGTCGAGCTGTTGAAAGACAGTCTATTAGATTATATTTTTGAACAAAAAAAATGTTAAGAATGGAATAATAATGAAAAAGAGCCTTAGGTGGAGTCCAGTTTGAATCCAAATACAAAAAGCGCGCAAGTACGAAGAAACATCTTGAAACTTTTTATTAAATTCACGTATAATAATCACAGTCAACCGAGACTACGCCCATTACACAGACTAGGACGTTTTCAAGTATGTCACGTGCCGATGGAAGAAAACAAACGAAAATGTGCTGTAAAATGAAAACACCATTTCGGGAGAACGCGAATTAAAAAGAAATTTTCCAAAATCAACTGGGCGGTGAATCTTATAGATCGTCATCGATCCAACGATTCAACGAATCGTTTTAATGGCCGTTTGCTGATACGTTCGTGAAAAATAAATAGCGATGCGACATCGTTAAACCGGGACGGGAAATAACGACAACACGCCCCATCACCAACCCTGTGGAAAACCCAGTGGACCACCGAGGAAGAAGTCAGATAAATGTACTACATATACAAACACTTGCCCACTTCTGGCCAACATCAAAACAAAAGACTGAATGTGTATTATAATATATAAGTGCGCTTGTTTCACTCGAAAAACCATTAGCGACAAACGATCAAAAGAATTTTTTGCGGTATATTTGTTTTTACAATTGCGTCAGCACACAAAGATGAGCTGCTGTAACGGATTGCAACTCTCACAGAATTCAAATTTCATTTTGTAAAGATTGAAAAGCTTATTCTTAAATTTGAGTTCGAAATTTCTATTTGATTTTCCCTCTTTTTTTTCTCTCTTTCGTGAACAAAGTGTGAAACTTCTAGGCTCGTTAAGGTCGTCTATGCACGTTCGCCCTTCTTTTCTCCGAATGTTATGGCTCGGAAGAAGAAATAGATACAAACGCGCAACAAACAAATAAAGCATTAGATACACATGCACACCAGCAGCAGCAGCCTTTTCCCAACAAATATGGAACGGTAAAAGATAGTTTACAGCCGGTCGACTCCGAAAAAGAGAAATCACGTCGTTTTGGTTGATTCTTTGATATCATTTCTCTTCTCTATAAAAAAAATATATACGGCCAGGCATAGATCGCGTCGTCCAGCAGCCGCAGCAGCAGCAACTAGTCACCTGTCGAGTTATCCGTTTTGACTCGTCATAAAAACACGAACGAAAATGTTATATAGGCTACGGATGAGAGTCGAGAGAGTTAACAGCCGTGAGGAGACGGGACAGACGGCGATTATGTGCGGTGGGCATTTGACAGATTAGCCCCGAATTATAGCGCAATATTATTACACTGCGATATAGGCGCATTCGACTTCACCTCGATATGGCTAGTGTTAAATAGCTATATCTGTGATTAGAAAGCCGTAATAATATAAGACTGAATTTTGTTGTTTGATGATGATGATATGTGGAATCTTGGCGTTGTATTAAAAATTTGTAATATAAGATTTGATAGTGTTAAAAGACACTGCTGGCGGATATTCCAAGGAAGAAGAAAACTAGCTCAAAAGTCGATTTGGTCGGTGGCTGCACGTCGCTAGTCTGTGTAGAGCGTTTAAAAGTATAGAGGTGCTCGTAAAAATGATGCTAATCTAGACATTCTTTTCTTCTTCTTCTTCTTTCCTCGGCAAGAGTACAAAATTGATGAAGAAGATTCGGGAGGGGAAACAAAAAGTGGTAAAAATAAAGAAGACGAGAAAAATTAAGTAAATAAAACACCAGGTGGGACACATATTTAGAAGATGAGTCGGCGCGGTGCGCGGTGTTGTAAAAGTCGGCGGTGGTGGTGGTGGAGAGGTACACCAAAAAGAGCATCTCTCTCTCCCCCCCCCCCCCCCCACCTTTATTTTTCTACGTGTAATATTGCATCTCCACGTCTATATATACGCGATCGTCTCTACACAACACGCCGTGACTCCTCCTGCTGATGCCGTCCGCGTTATTCTTAATGAGTTTGCTTTGGCCACCGATGTCTACTCTTATAACTGCTAGTATACTACTACTACTACACCACACTAATAATAACAGTGTAACTCATCTCCCGGTGTGTGTAGATAGTAGGAGGATATAGGGAGTAGTATATGGGTTGCTCTCTCTCTCTCTCTGTGATCTTTTCTTCTTCAAAAAACTTCTTTTTCTTATAATTCTCTTATATTCTCTTTTTTTTTAATATCTCAACTGTATAGATAAATAAAATCGCCTGTGGGTGCGGCGGCAGCCATGGTGATGTGAGATGATGATGAACTCGCATCTAGCATCCACTCTGATGGCCTCATCCAGCATCAAGGAGAGATGATTACTATACACGTTCTCTTATTCTCTCTGTATGTGTGTATGTGTGTGTATGTGTGCTGGGCGCTCGCCGAAGACGACCGCGCGCCACATGTGTGATAATGTCTTCATTACCGGGGCATCATCATCATCAACCGACGCGCCGCGTTCTTAATGAAATATATCAAGACAAAAGTCGTAAACATGTCCGACATCGCAGGGCCACATATCGTCGGTTATATTTTTCTTCTTCTTTTCTCTTCTGTTTTTATAGAAGAAAAGAAATAAGAAGATAACATTAAATAAATAGAGAGGAGGGCAGCGCAGAAAAAATAGAGATGAGAGAATAAACAAACGGCCGTCGTCGTCGTTCTCCAAATTATTTACCTTTTGTCTCGCACAATGAGAGAGATTTCCAACTGTTGATGTGGCAACATCAATCAAAAGTCAGATTAAAGTCCAGCTCGAATATTAGCACCAACATATAGTCTGTGTATAGGCTATATCTCCTAATAGCTGCCGGCAGAGAATTAGAAAAAAATAAGCCGAGGAGAATGAACTGTAATGATGATAGTACGACGTGTATTTACTCTGAGAATGTGTGAAGTGGATCAATGGAATTGAACATGAAGTCGAAGGTATTCACTGGACGGACTGGTCACCACCACGGCCAGCTGTCAATAACAATAATCACCGTATTATAATGACACCTTGGTAGGCCTATAGTGGTGACGTTGATGAGGGTTGCCGGTTGCCATCCCACATCAAAACACAACAGAGAAAATGTTGTAGTGAAAACAGAATCTGAAGAAAGAAAAAGGAAGAAGCCACCATCAGCGTAGTTGCTGTGATATAGTCGTCCAAGTCAAAAGAATAAAAAGTCATGAATTGAAAAATAGTATAGACGAAGGAAAAAAAGGTCCGATAATAACAATAAGACCCGCGACCCCAAAGTCAGGTGAAATGTGTGTGTCCATTCCGGACTGAAATGCTTAGATAGCAACACCGAAAGAGAAGAGGAGGCAGTCTCAAGAATCAAAATGGAATGCAATGCAGCGGAAAATTGGTGCTTGCTGCTGTGTACTTGTGTGTAGATATAAAGAAGGAGAGAGAGAGCCCACACTCTCTTCTCTGCTCCATACGGATGTGTATATAGATGGATGAACAAAAGAGAACCCCGCACTGTGTATGTATGTATATATCCATCTATCTCTCTATCTTGGAGCTCGTCGAGTTCTCAAACCGGGCGCAGTGGACATGATAAAAGGGCTCGGCGCGATGAGAAAGTCCAAGACTGGTCTATGACTCGACTGGAAAAAAAAATTCTTTGATTTCCCAAGAAAATAATAATAATAAAATTCCGCCTCCTCCTTCTTTTCTGTCCGTCGCTCCACTCCGCCCCCGTTGCTGCCTCCATTACACGCGGCGCACAGGATCTCTGCTACGAGCATGCAGCTCAAGAGTATTTAGAAGAGAAATGCCTATTGAAGCCAATCGCGGGGCCTCTCTTTTGACTCCATGAGACCATGTGATTGAGGTGACTCCACCACCTTCTCCTATGTATCCAAATGTATAAGGAGGGTGGAAACAGAAGAATATATTTTCGCCGCGCTTTGATGCATCGAGCGCGTTGTATAGGAGACAAGAGGTGGTGAGCGGATTGTCGCCTCTAGCTGCTGCCATCAACACCTCCTCTTCTTCTTCTTTAGAGGCTCTGCTCTTTTTTTCTATAGTCGCCTTGTTATTGACAGCTGTAGCGGCGTTTCATTCTTCCTCTTTTTCGCCTATTCTTTTTATTTTTATTTTCAATTCTTCCCTTTTCTTTAGCTCCTTCTTTAAGTGAGTCTACCATTCCGGCATTTCTCTCCATTTCCACTCAAAAGTTGGGAACGAGCGAGCGAACGAGCGGTTTCAAACTTTAGAGTTTACATCTTCACGTTAGACTGCGGCCCCAATGGTAAGACCAATCGAAATCATCTGCTTATTCGATGATGATGATGATAGTGCCTATTGGAGGCGCAAGAAAAAAGAGCGACGTTGTTGCATCATTCGACCATTATCCACATTTTATACAGATGGGGCATGTGTGTAGCTAGATATATACCGCCACAAGCCAATAGCTATCGTTATTATTATTAGATATAGTGACGCGTTGTCCTCGTTGATCTAATCAAATGTGTAAATGAGCAGAGAGAGAGAGAGAGAGTCGACTCTAAATAGTACGTCGTCATCATCACGTGTATATCTAACGATGAAAGAGAAATAACATGACAACTCGCTCGGTCTATTTACACATGCATTCTTCGAAGAATAATGCGGACCGCCCGATGTTCAATTCAAACAACAATAAAATAGAATATAAGGTTTTCTCTCTACGTACTCTGACGATGGCGATGACACCAACTCGAAAAAGTTTCTCGCAACTATATACACAGCACAAAATAGTACTACGTTAGATTATAGAATAGCGGATCTCTCTCTTTGTGTTAGTGTTTGAACGGGCCAAAGCGCACAATCAGACCGGTCGATGGTGGTGGGGCCGGGCAGTTGTCGCGACAAGTTAAATATACAGTAGGAGGCAGTTTAACAATCATGATGCGGCGTACTATATACTTGAAAATAAGAGATGCAGCAGCAGCAGCGCGGGGTCTAACAGAATCTATACGCACGTCCTCAAACACCGAGACGAGAGAGTGATAGTTGTTGATGATGCTCCCTTCTTGTGGTTGGTTGTTCTGTTATGTCTATTGTTGTACACAAGACGGCAACACATTTCTTTTGAACACTAACACACATACAAAATAACATCAATGGATTACTCTGTTTTCGGTACGGTCTTCTCTTTTCTATTGTCGTTCCAGTGCATGGAGCCCTTTTTTCATCTTCTCTTATTCTACGTCGGTGCATTATCGTTCCACAGTCTCAGCGGGGGGATATAAGAAGAATAGGAAGAAGAAGAAGAAAAAACTCGTGTCATCGAATACATCAGCGAGTTCGCGTTAACCTTTTGAAAAGAGAAAGAAAACTCAAAATAAAATTGGGAAAAAGAATAGAAAGAAATAGACGAAGAAGGAGGAGGAGGAAGATATGTTATAAGAAGAATAAGATGGACTGCCATGATTATATCCGCTGCTGGGCCTTTATAGCCGTGAGATAAGAAAGTCAGCGTTAGGAGCAATCGAGCTCTATTAGGATGTATATACTATATAGGTAAGAATAGTATATAACTATGTCTACTCTTTAAGGCCATAAAGGCCGGCAGAGTTCGTATAGGAAAAAGGGTTTGAACGGGAGAAAAAAAAAAAAAAACGAAAGATGTTGCCGGCTGATAAGCAAGTGAATTAGCATTGGAGAGACTCAGCCGGTCAGCAGCCATCTTGATTTCGCACTCGAAGAAGAATTGACTCTCTTGTACTGTATGACGTGATGAGCGCGTGCAGCACGGCACACGCGAAGAGGGAATATGGTAATATGATAAAATGAAATATAAGAAATTATATAGTAGGCAGTCATGAAATGCGCTTCGATTTCTTTTTAAAATGTAGATAATGATCATTCAATTCCTTAAAATTTCTTGATTGGATATTTTCTCTCTTCTTATTCAGCTGGCCGGCCTTTTGAAATAGAATAAATGATGTTTCACGTTAACTCAATTCACAACCGAATGCGGGTCGCTGACTTGCCGTTGCTCCCGTGCTCACCTGGGCGCTCAACAGATCGTCGGAGTGGAGAAAAACGCGGGTTTTACAAAAAGGAGAAGCGCACAGCTGACACTCGACGTTGCATCCCCCCTCTGCGCTATCGCAACCGTCCGACGTGATGATGGATGGATGAACGGAGCCGAAGAAGAAGAAGAAGAAGAAGCAGTTAGGTACATAGGAGACATTTAAAATTTTCACGGTCTTCAAAAGTCCTCCTATCGTCCACAAATTTCCAAAACACACGTGAAATGAATGCATTAAAGAAATAAAAGAAGGGGAAGAAGAAAGATATAAGGTGTCTCTTATATACAAATATAACAAGTCGTTTTTTTTAGAGAGAAAGAGGCAAAAGAGTATGAGCATCCGCAAGTGTATACGGTGGCAAACAGCGCAACAGATGCTGCTGCTGCTGCTTCTCTCATTGAATCAAAACATCGAGTCAGTATAAAAATGAGAATACCCTGTGTGTATGTGTGTTTGTCCTGGATGTGTGTGACTGTATGTGGTCGCATGATGAGATGATGTGAGAATGCTTAATGCCCCGGAAAAAATGGGTAGAAAAAAAGGTTCCTATATAGCTAGACGAAATATAAGCGCGACGTCAAGTGCGCATTCATCATCATTTTTCTCTCTCTCTCTTTTTCTCTTTCCACCATTGAAATTTGTAAATATATTTAACGAATAAAGTGAATATGTAATCGTCCGTTTATTAAGTTAAATTTACATATCTCCGGTCCTTATTTTTTGGTGACATTCATTTTTAGGTTGATCTAATATACTTCTATGCCGCTTAAACTGCTATATGTAAATAATGAAAGAATGAAGAGGACAAAGCAGACAAATTTGGAAAGATAATATGTATATATACTTAACCATCGCGTGATGATGTCACCGATAGATCTATAGGGCAAGAGCGGTTCCCAAACAGAACGACAAAACAACTGCTGCTGCAGCAGATAGGTATACAGATATTAGATCTAGAATATACAGTATGTTTTCCACGAAGACAGCAGCAGACATATTTAACACAAAGCAGTTTTTATTTTTCAAATCGTCCGCCCTTGTCTAGCTGCTGATGGGATCACTCTACTTCCGTCTTTTTATATTCTTATTCTCTTTTACACGTCCGTGTTTTCTATCTTTTTCACAATTTCGGTTTGTTTGTCTGCCGCAGTGGATGGAAATTGTAAACTTTGTAAGTCTTTTGATTCGCCATGACAGTTAACAAATACTTATAGCCTTCTATTATTCTTGTAGGTATGATATAAATATCAAAGGCGTCGTCTTTTCCGGTTGTCGTAATTTTCGTCCGGCATTCAACCGACAAAACTGAAAAAGAAACAACGAACTGCCAATTGAAATTTGTCATGTCGAAGTTATTTTCTTATTATATGGATAGCTACACTTAACACACAATTGGGGAAAACCGACAGTTCACGAATGCCGACACTGCTTTTAAATAATAAGCCATCAGTTATTTCCAAAGTTGGTAGACAAAAATGAAAACCCTTTAGGCGCCTAAGAAATTCTGCGTTCGATAGAGGAGGTCGTAGAGGATAATTGGGCGTGTAAATGTTTGGCGTTCGGAATCGAAGGAAATTGTTTTGGTGAACGATGACGCAATAAATTTGAAAAAAATGTTATTTTTATTATTATTATTCTCCTCTTCATCCTAAATAGGTTTGAGTATAATTGGACAGGAAAGGGAGGTGCGCCCTAAAGACGAGGGTGATACACAGAAATGCGACGCTACATGTTTTGACTCTATTATGTAGGCATTTCAAATAATGAGCGGAAGTGGCGCTGTTATTGTGTGCAGATAAAATACCGCACGCCATGGTGGCCTATGAGCGTCAACCATCCAGCTCTTTTTTTTTTTACTTCTTTAATTCTTAATTTCTATTTATATGTGTATACAGTTTCCCCTCTTTTTTTTTAAATATTCAATTGGGAAATATTTGTCGAGTTGTATTATAAGCCCCGGCGTAGTACGTACGAGTGAGTGTGTGTGTGCCTTTCGGCCACCATTGGCTGGCGTTCATCCAAAGCAAGGCCGAGCGCAGCCAATGGCAGTCGAGCGGCACTCAGCCGTCGCGACGCCCTCCTCCTTCTTTTTTGTTCAGCATCGGCCAAGCGGATCGGAGGCGAACACAAAAGTCATTCCAGTTATCATCACGATCCAGCATCCAATATAAAATGCCCATCCATCTAACTCACTATAAATGTGTTTCCTCCCTTTTTTGCAATGCACACAGAACAAAAATATTTCGGAAAAAAAGAAGTTAAACTTGTTTATTATTCGCTATTTCTTAACATTTCTTTGAACAGAGTTGTAATTCTTATATGATCGAATGACGAGAAGAGGGAACTCTGTCAAAAAAGACAGAGTTCAGTTCAGTTCAGTTTTCCCTTCAAATTGGAGATGATGACATGACGAAATGTTCAACTCAAATGGACTCATGCCAAGGTTTGATGTTCTTTTCGAAGGGGTCAAAGATGTCGCTATACATTTTGAGGGATGCGCATGAGACGTTTATTTTATTTTATTTTTTGTGTCTTGGGAGAATATCGTTGAGACTGGCGAGGAAGCGATCTCGTTCCGCTGGACCGGGCATTTGGCATTGGCATTCAACAATCAGCTGAGCTCATCAGGGCATTGAGAAACGTCGACGAGCGGTCGCAATAAATATCTTTTGCTTTCACTCTTTCACTTCTTCTTCTTCTTCTTCTATAGTTTTTATCTCTTTCTTCTTCCTTCCTCTATAAGAGAATCTACTAACCCCGGAGAAAGGCAAAGCGAATAGATAGAGGCATCGTCGCGGCAGCAGCATCAGTTGTCATCGTAAAAATCGGTTTGGAAATGTAGTTTGTCCTTTCCCTCCTTCTCCTCCTACGTAACAACTACTATACCCCCCTGGCCGAAAATAAAATTTTCAAAAAACCTGATAGTTTTCAAAGAAAAGAGCAGCAAGCACAGAAAAAGGGCAACCAAACCACAGCACAGGGAAGTAAAAAAGAAAAAAAGACAAAAATCTTTGGCTGACCTGTTACAACTTTTACCCTTCCCTCCTCCCCGTTTGATGTCTTCGTTTTCTGCCTGTCCATTGGCTTCTAAATTTTACTGTTCGTGTTTCCACTCTTCATCGAGTGTTGTAGTTTAATATCAAGGGTTCTTCTTATGGGGCAGAATATGTGTCTTTATTTCCGAAAGCGAGAGAGAGAAGAAATAGAGAGACTATAGGACGCGGAAAATCCATTTGCGGTGACTTGCAGCGAGACGAAATGTCCAGTTTGTATCCTCTCTCTCTCTTTTTTCTATTTCTCTTGTGAATAATTCCGAGCTGCTGCAGTTGTAACCGATGAGCTCGATAAACTTCACCGGTCGTTAACAGTTTTGTGTTTGTGTTTGGTTTTTTCTTTGGCTTCGGATGAAGACGTCAGTGTCCCGTCTTCGCCCTCCTCGTAATAACATCAGAGGGCAAAAGAAAAAGAAAAAAAGAAAGAAAGAAAGAAGAGAAAAAAAAGTAGTCGAAGATAAAGAACAGATAAGTCGGACGACAACTTTCTGGTTAGTGCTGGTCTCTTCCTCTATATAGCCTATATATATCTATACGCACACGTATAGAACTATAGATATATATACGGGGGAGGCTGATGGAACGAAAAAGAAGAAGAAGAAGAGGGTTATATGGTCTTCGGACAGAAGGGAAAAGAGTAGTTCAGCGCGCGCACGTATAAGCACCTTTGAGATGGTTAAGTATATCGTAAGACCTAATCTTTCCTCTCTTCTATTCCTGAGAATTATAAGAAAAAAAAGAAGCAACTATGGTATAGCCGCTGTGGCGCGAGGAATGTTTTATGGGCTTTCAGTCGTCGCGGCGCGGTCGCTGGTTGGGCAAGCGCGCGGAATCAGTCGAAGTTTAAAAAAAGCAGAAGAAGAAGGGACTCTTTTTTCCCAAAAAAAGAGACAAACAAACACACACTGAAGGAAAAAGAAAAGAGCTGGTGAATTACGACTTAGAAGCTTCTGGCTTTGCCATGTAACCATCACGAAATATACATATACAGGGTCTATAGCTCTCGCTGATGGAATCGTCAAGCTTCTTATCTGTGTCTCTTTTTTCTTTCTTCCCCACAAGCTCCATTTCGGTTGTAACATTTTCTTTCTTACTACTTTCTGTCTGGTCGAGTATAGTATTTACGGTGCGCGTGTGTGTCTATCAGTGTAATGGTCGAGCGCTCAGTCGAGTCGATCTTGATCATCCGCGAGACTATGCGCGCAAGAGACGAGAGGGTGGTCATTAGCTCCTGACTTAATTTATGGCTAAATCAAAACACACAAAACGGATCCATTTCCCCCCTGAGAGAATTCTCTCAAAGTGCTTGAGCGTGAGACAGAGCTAGGAAAGGATTTCGTTTTCCTAGTATATTTATTGGTTTCACAGAGGGAAAATCGATTTGCACAGCAATTCGGTTAAGGAAAGAAGAAAAAGATGTGCGCAGAAGAATGATGACCTCAACCTTCACAATTGGGCAATCATCAGGAAATGCCTTTTTTAACTCTAAAGATGATGGCTTTCTAAATGTTTCGGGATGTGGCCTATACGCTTTGTTTTAATTGGAGTAGTATATCTACACCGCAGATATATACACACGCGCTCTGTATAAAGGGTTCCATGGAACAGGTGAAGGGACTCGCAGGTATATACATACAGCAGGGTCTTCTCCTCAACAATACAAATCTACGAGGCAATTTCTTACGTTGGAAATGATATGGCCTATATAATCTGTAATAGACTTTCCATAAATCAGTCAGAAAAGTCAGGTGAAGAGGATGAAGACGACTTTGTCTTTCTTTCAGCTGATGGACCGTCAATTGTTTGAAGCAGCAGCACCTCTTTTCTTCTTCTCGAACGAGAGACACTAGTCGGCCCAGCTGCTGGTCTCTCTCATTCCTTTTGTTAAAGACGACGAATGGTCCGTTTTCCAACCAAAATAATGAAGTGGACTGACCGACCGATCCGACCGCTGGCGATGGTCATCTTTATGATCTATCAACCAGAAAGAAAGAAAAAGAGTAGAAGAACAAGACACAAAAACTTGGAGAGCAGATGTATCGAAAGAACTGAAAGAATAGACGGAAAAAACCGAAAAACAAAACAAAACTTTAGCCGCGGTTGCATGCCAAAGTATCATCACCTGCGAATATGAATGCATCAAGGATATACAAGAGCTTGTGTCACACACTTCAGTAGGCATTCCATCATCGCTAAAAGTATATGCTCATCTGTAAATATACGGCAACTTACGATGATGAACCTGCGATGTGACGTCACCAAACTCAGCAGCTGCCCTGAAAACGTCAAATGGTTAAGAAGGGGGAAGAAACATTCACCTGCGTTTCTTCTTCTTCGAGAAATGGCCGGTTGAAACAAACCACGCGACACAACTTTTTTCCTATCTCTTGGCGTGTCCATTTTCCTCGAAAAAAAATTTGGTTTCATTTTTATCTCTTTCTCTTTTGATGAAGGGAATAATAACGAAAACAGACTACATTCACAAGACATATAACTTAGATAACAGTGGGACATATAGTGTGTGTATGTATATAAGAAAACGGGAGAGAAAAGAAGAAAATCACCTGGTTATTCCCGCGACTCGATTCAGCAGATGTTTAAATATCAAATGTCTATTATAAGAATTGACTGTATATGGACGATGTGTGTCTGCCGTCTACTATATGTGTATAATATAGGCAGTCGTATTGCATTTCATAATAGAAAGACGTTTTTTCACCTTTCCTTAACATGTCGTTAAGAAGATGGAAGGAAGAAAAAGAATAAAGGAGCAGCAGCAGCACCGAAAGAAGATCACCTGCATGCGCCGACCGGCGTGTGCTGATGCTCGCCTGTTGATCACGCGTGATGATATCCGCAGCTGTCGTCGTCATCACCTGGCGTGTCACTTTCGTTCCAACCCGGCCAACATCTAAGCAAAAACACAACGCACAAAATGGAATTTCAAACCCAAAAACGCGGAAAAATGGACAACACGGTGTTATTATATTGTTATTATTATAGAGGAGAGAAAACAGGCATTTTGTCTCCTTGTTGTTTTTTTTTTTTTTTTTCGTTCTTTCTTCTATACACTTTGTTTTTATTATTTTATTTATTTTGTTTTTTTTTTGTTGCCACAGATTTGTAGCTGTGCAAATTGGCTTCATCACTTCTACTCCCATTCGCTGTGTTGTTATTATTACAGACCGTGGCCAAAGTGCTGGACTGTGTGTTCTTTTTTTCTCTTTCCAAGCATCCAGGTATAGATGAAAAGTACCATCACGCGGAGGGTTAGTTCCCTCCCTTGTGTTCATTTAATTTGTCAGTTCAACGTCGAAATCCGTGTTAGCGCGTTTGTTGTGTGTGTAGACGTGGCTAAATACGGATGATGATGGATGATCCGGTCTGTGTGTCTGTGTCTGTGTAAGCAGCAGGTGGAAATGATGATGGGGAGGAGGTGAGTATAGAGAGAGAGAAAAAGATGGAAGGATGAGAAGGGAAAAAAAGGAAGGCGGGTGCACAGTCGAATGAAAAGGTAAAGCAAAAATGGGCGGAGTTGCGGGTTCGCAGGGACACGGACACCGCGACCGAAACGAGTTTTTCATTTTTTTATTTCTTCTTCCCTTTTCCGTTTTCATATCATTTCTCGGTTGATTTGTGTTTGTGTCACAATCGAAGCAATTTTCAATGTCCATCGAATAGAAAAACAAAATGACTAAGTATAAAAGACAATTCTTGTTTTCGCTATGAAGAATCAAATCATTGACAGAAATCAAACGCATTTGGTGGCAATCGACAGAAAGAGAGTGGAGAAGTTCTCTTGCCGACACAATCCGTCGAAGGTTAGATGAGAGAGAGAGAGAAACACTCACGCGCCCGTTGGAGGGCAGGCTTGTTTGGTTCGGGCGTTTTGTCCAACCCATATGGAGCTATAAGCTATATAGCTCCTCCACGCACTGATGCTCACCTGGTTGTCTATACCTCTCCCCTTTCTCTCTCTCTGTTATGTTGTAAAAAGAAAAAGAAGGAGAACCTACCTGTGTTTGACAATAAAAATGGGAGGCGGAGATGGTGGGCGGTAAGGTGGGCTCTATCTCCCGCTGGCTCTGCTACAGTGTAGGTAGGTACGTACGTTAGGTAGGCAGCGAGCCGGGTCACACTCAAAAGAGGAGGCGAGTGGGGCGATCCGGCTCACACGTCCACTTGGGCTCGTAGCGCTCGCATCCATCCAATTTAGCTTCTTCATTTTGTTTATTTTATTTTTCCGAAAATTGTTTCAACTATTTCTCGCGCTCCTCTTACGCCGATCTCGTTCAGTAATTGTTCCCATCTTTTATTCATCGAGTGCCATCGGAAGAATTAAATGACAATTTGTTGAGACTTTTTCGAATCGCCTTTTTTTTTTGTTGTTTGTTTGGTTTGTTTGGTTCGTTTGTTATTGCAAGAGTGAACGGTTCAACTGCTCGACACGAAGGTGGAAGGCTTCAACAGTTCGGGTCAATCAACGCAAGTTGACAGTTGGCCATTAGCAATCAACAAAATAGGATCGTTATCGATTGCGGTTTCATCTTCTGCTTCCGTTCCGGCTGCACCGATCCGTCCTCACATCAGTCATCCGAATAGAATGCTAGTGACAGACAGTGCGCTGCTCGCAGCATCCACCACACCGGCAGCTTCAGCATCGGCAGTGTGGAAAATGACGGATCTTCCCGTTTCAACCGGCAGTTCTTCTCTACCACTCCCGGCTCATCCGCATCATCATCCGCACCATCTCCATCCAGTTGGTGCTTCTGGTAAGAAAATTAAAAAATAAATCTGATTTTATTTTTTTTTTTAAAATGCGTATATACATTGTATTAGTGCCACTGAAACAAGATTTGATTATCTAAAGTTCTTTTCGGCAATGATTTCGTGCTAAAAATTTCAATTTTCTACCTGTTGAAGCCGGTTGTTGTGTTCAGCTCATAACTCAAAGAGCTTCAATGCTTAAAGCTTGCCGACTGGGCGACTGGTTTTTTGACAAAATAGACATGATCACCTTGGAGAATTGGAGATGCAATCATCAAGTTTGTAGTAACGCCGACATTGAGCGCACTGATTCTAATCAGTTGACAGCAGAACACGAACGAAAAATTTCCGACCACTGTGTGCGTACAAAGGGAGTCATTGAATAGTTTCGCCGTGTTGGCACTTGCTCACAATCTACTTCAAACTCAGCTGCTTCATAAGACTTAATTAGTTATAACAGCTGTTGTTATTGAGCAACAAAATAGGAAAAAGAATAGAAAATCTAACAAAAAAAAAGAAAACAAACCTGTAACTGATTTTGACCTCGCCGCCGTACGCTATAAACCATATAACGAGATTTGATTTAATCACGAACATGGAATTCCGTTTGTTTCAGCTCCAATGGTCAATTTACGCGACTTGTATGCTTCGGCGCCTTCTGGTTTGACAACCGGAATGACCGCGTCAACGGCGGCCGCTCATCATCAGAGACTTCTAGACTTGTCACGCTACTCGACTGGTCTCATCCGACCGGCTTACGATCTGGCCGGACATCATCAACAATTTCTGGCCGCGGCAGCTGCGGCCGCTGCCCACCATCATCATCAGGCACAGCATCATCATCACCAACAACAGCATCATCTTCCGGCGGCTGCCATCGGCAGCGCCGCAGCCGGTGGTTTGTCATCTTCCGCCGTTTCCAAACTCTTGGCAGCGGCGTCGGCCTCTTCCGGACCGGCAGGTCACGGAGGTGTCATGGGAGCCAGACCGTCGGGCATCATCGGAGGATCCAAACCCAAAGTGGCAACCCCCACCGTCGTCTCAAAGATTGAACAGTACAAACGCGAGAATCCGACCATCTTCGCCTGGGAAATTCGCGAACGGCTCATCTCTGAAGGTAAGAAAAAAAAATAATCAACAATAATTAGAATTAGAATAGATGCTGGTCCTGACCCATTCGAAAATTCCAAATATTGATTTTGTTTCCAACTGTGAGGTTGTAGTTTTTGGCTTCATATATGAACCGTTTTGTATTCTTGTTCATTTGATTCGTGTGCGCAAACAATGAGCATTAAACCAAAGCATTTCTATCGCTGTTTTTCGGGAACACGGGAGAAAGTCACATCCAGCGGCTAGACCGCTGTGCTGCCCGTGTGGGTGGGTAATGCTCGGGTTCATTCAAAAACGTGATCAAAGCGCGTTAATTAGGGCTCCACTAGGGGATGGACGAGCATCTGATGGAGGCTATACTACGTACAACAACAACAACAAACGCGCTTAGATTTGAAAGCGAACGGCGACGAACGCTCCATGTTGTTGTGTCCATCGCATCTAATTAAACTCTATTGTTCTCTCTCTCTCTCTGCCGACGCTTCGTTGCCCCCTGCCATAACCTTCGTTGATGATGGCCAAACGGTTTTTCGGTTGCTGTTTTGATGATGAAGGCAACTGTGTGTTTTCTTTTTCGTCTATAGTTTATGATAAGTCTATAGCTCTCCGCATCAGCTCAGCTCAACGTTTTTCGTTGAATGCTTTGACACGCTGTCCTAATTCCGTTTAATGTATAATGAGCGATTTCTTTCGTCTGTTGGCGTTCAGCTGTTCAGGCCTAAAAGGTCATACCATTATAGACAAAGTTCCCGAATTGAAATGGGGAAAATGTTTGCGTCGATCAAATAATTTGTTTCTTTGCCGCTAATGAATCACATTCATTTCGTTTCTTTTTGAAGGAGTGTGCACTAACGGAACAGCGCCCAGTGTTTCGAGTATCAACCGCATTTTGCGGAATCGTGCAGCTGAACGCGCAGCGGCCGAATTCGCCAGAGCCGCCGGTTACGGTCTTTATTCGGCTGTTTCGGCGGCCGCCGCTGGAGCTGGTGGAGTGCCAGGACCCCCGTATCCTTTCCCGTGGGGAACTCCACTCCATCATCACCACTGGGGACCGTCAAGTGCCGGATTGACTCCGCCGTCAATTCCTCATTCACTTCCACCTTCGCTCACTACACCACCGGCAGCCGCCAGTAGCCCTCATCGACCTCAGCATCCTCACGGCAGTAGTAGTGAGAGCATCAGTCCTCAAGCTTCGCCAATTCATCCTCATCATCATCAGCTTCATCATCATCAACATCACCAGGGACTCGGTTCTCTTCCGCCCGGATTTGCCGCTTTTGCCGCAGCCGCCGCTGCAGCTGCGGCCGCGGCCAGAGATGCCGGTGCCACACCGCAAGGATCGGCAGCCGATTCCGTTCAAGGATCCGTTTCACCGACGGGATCCCATCGAGCACGTCGATCATCTCACGGTAAACAAATCTATTCATTATAGGCCTACACTCAATTCTTTAGGCCTAGTATAACAGATCGTGTCTTTTAACATGGAATAGATTCGGCCTACGGTGGTCATCGTCGCAGCCGCAGTCGTAGCCCTAGCGAAAGCCGAAGTCGTAGTTTCAGCCGCAGTCGAAGTCGTAGTCGCAGTCCTCTGCGTCAACACTCTGCCGACGCTGGCGCTGAAGATTCTTCCGTTCGGGCAGACAGCGTGACACCACCTCCATCTTCCGCACATCTTACCGGCCGGGGATCTTTCTCCTCTACTCATCAGCCGTCGCAATCTCAATTGTTGCAACAGCAACATTCGGACTCTGCTCATCACCATCAACAAGGGAAATTCCGCCGGAATCGTACGACATTCAGTTCGGGCCAGTTGAGAGAACTTGAACGTGAATTCGAGAAAACGCACTACCCTTGCGTCGCTACACGAGAACGATTGGCCAGTCAGACGCAACTCTCCGAAGCTCGAGTCCAGGTTAGTTGAACTTGTTTGATATTTTACGTATATATATACTTGGAAATCATGTCATCTTCTTATAATAGAAAATAGAAGTATCGACATAGTATATGATACACATTCACATATGGGACAGAACAGGGAATATTGTTACTCAACTCGATCTGGAATTAGTTTATTTTCCCCACGGGTATTTCAAACTCTCTATTTCGGGCATTTTGGCCGTGATGGTCATTTGAAAAAGTTGGTCTTCCACTCTCTGAAAGTCGTTTTTATCGCGATGGCAAAATAAAAAACAAATAAAACAAAAAACGAAAAAAGTCTGCGTCTGTGTGTGTGCGCGAATGAATGATTTGAACGAACCGATGGGATATAAAACACACCACCAAACATATCAAGAGTATATAACGTTGTTATATAGCTCTCCATCTCAACTCAACTATCGCCCATATAGAATGCGCCCTGCCTTGCGATATAATTGTATAATATGTAAAAGAACCTGTCTCTGGACAGATCGCGGGGCGTTACAACTTGAACGAAGCCAAAGAGATTGATGTGTTTTATAGACGAAATGGTCGATCGAGAGAGAAAGAAAAGAAATATAATAAAAATAAAAAACCTTTAAAAGAAACGAATCCAGTTCTGGATTGTGTGTCTTGTTGTTGTCGACATAGTCAGCGAAATAACTCGAGTACTATCATGGCTTTAATAGATTGGTATACGTACATACTTAATAGCTTTCAATATGTATACGCAACGGTTGCGCATTGTGATTTTCACCACACACCTGTGAGCACTCGTATATAGTTCCCAAAAAGAAGCCAAGTGGAGCCGTCGGCTATGCTATTACGGGAGACACGGACACACAGAAAAGCTAAAAGAAGGGAAAAATTCAGCCCAAAATTTTACTATATACACACGGTACACAGATGCTTCTCTCTCTTTTCTCTCCTGTTCAAATTTATGAATAAGTTTTATTTGTGTAGAAAAGAAAAGAACATGGATATGAATGTTTTGCCGATAGTATAGGGCACCAAAAAGCGAGCCGCTCGCTTCACGATGTATGTTGCAGTTGGCAGACATAATAGGCGATGAACTCCCAAATACAGAAACTATATACGACAGGGAGAGAGAGAGAGAGAGAGAGAGCCCCAGTTATTAGACTTTATATTTATATATGTGTGTATAGGACGATGTATACCTTCAACTCGTGTTGTTGTTTGGCTGCTGCTTTTCTATTCGTTCCTTCTTTACCGGTTCAAGGATCCTGTTCGCTCTCTCTCTCTCCGTTTTCTTAATTTCCCACCTTTCATTCTGTCTCATTTTGCCTCCCTCTTATTGTTCATCAAAGAGTTGTAGCCATAGCTACTATAAACTGCCATCAGTTGAGCTATACAAATAAGAGTTAACATTCGGTTGTTGTTTTTTTTTTCTCGGTGCATGGAAACCTGACTGAAGAATGGAAACAGGTGGCACAGCATATTAGAGTTAAAGTCCAGTAATTTTCCAAATAAAAACAAAGAGAGAAAGGAATTATCGACATATGAGAAATTTGAGTTGAGCTATGTTCGCATACCGTTCGCATAGCTTTATCAAACTGTTTGAAAATTTTATTTCATATTTTGCGTTTCGTTTTTTTGAGTGATTTGACGTGCGTCACAATTTCTTCTCTTTCTTTTACCTCTCTCTCGAAAACTCAAGAAATAAAGAAAGAAAAGAAAACGAACAACAAAATAGCGAGCGACCAAGCATTTGACGCAATGACAATTCCGATGTTGGAATGAAAATGCGTACTGTAGATAGTAGTAGCGTCGACGGGAAGGCAAATAGATAGTGGAACAGTAGTCGAAAAGAAACTTCTTTTAGGGAACGCGTTGTGAAATGCCGAGACCCAAGAGTCATCTTATCCCAAAAAACGTCATAGTTATACATGTAAAAAGCTGTGTCAAATACCTGTATATACCATCATGTATATATATGTTGCTCGTTTCTTTTCCTAGCTCATCTATCCGTGCAATGTTATGCTACCAGTATATAATACAACAGTCCCATTCGTTCACAACTTGCAAAGCAAATCATGTTGACGTATGATGAACTACTGATGCCAGTGACGTTTCGCTTGGCCTGGAATTATTTGAATATAGAAAAAGAAAAAGAAAAAAACGAAAGAGAGAAAACATTTTCTGTTGCCTCGAATTTTTCTTTTTTCTTATTCTTTTTTTTTGAGTTTGATGAAAGACCGTGGGGACTAAAATGGCTATATTCTCTAACCAGGTTTGGTTTTCTAACAGACGAGCCAAATGGAGACGCCACCAGCGGATGAACCTGCTGCAGCCATCGCAGCATCCGCCAGGGTCGGCAGCGGGGCCAGCACCAACGCCACTGGAGTCGAGCCAATCGGGCCAACTAGCCAGCCAGCATCCGCTTCATCATCAACTCTCGTCGGAGGAGGACAACAAAAGGACGAAAATAAAGAGCAGCAACAACAACAATCAGCTCAGCCACCGACAAGTAGCGCAACAACAACACCAACACTTTGGCATCCGTGGGCAGCGGCGGCCTACGCCCGTTTGCATCCGAGTTGGATCGCCAACCAACATCAGCAGGCCCAGCAGTTGTTCGCCGCAGCAGCGGCCGCGGCCGCCGCCGCTGGACGAGACATCCGTCGACTCCACAACAAATGAATTGACTCTGCTGGTGAACGACGACGACGACTATGACTATGATTCGACGGGCGACGTTAGCGACGACGGCAATTGTAGCGACAGTGAGGCGGAGAGTGACATAAGCGTCGTGAGCAGTCATCAGCGTCTAGAAGAAGAAGAAGAGCAACAACAAGAAGAAGCCCTGGATTTGAAAAAGACCAGGAGCATCTCATCTTATTCGCCATCGAGAGAGCAAGGATCAACAGTATCCGGGCGATGATAAATGTTGACGTGTGTGTGACGGGCCCAAAAGCTCAGCTGTTTTTGATGACGGCTCTTGGTGCTCCCTTTTGGTCGGGTCCCTCAGCTCGTCATCGCCAGCCGCCCCCCTTTTTGGAAAGATAAATCCAGTAGCACAAAACTGATGGGAAGGAATCCGTCAGTTTGAGCTTCTCCTTCTCATGACAGCGCAGAATGTCCGACATGACTTTCTGGCCTCGGAGATTTTCGAACCGACCGAGAGACCGACCGACCGGCGCGCTATCTCTCCTTATAAACTTCTTTTTCTTCTTCCTTTTTTTTCAAAATATAATAATAATAAAAATAGAATGTCGTATATGTTTTCTTTTTCTTTTCGATTTGATT
Source organism: Daphnia galeata (assembly GCA_030770115.1). Taxonomy (NCBI): domain Eukaryota; kingdom Metazoa; phylum Arthropoda; class Branchiopoda; order Diplostraca; family Daphniidae; genus Daphnia; species Daphnia galeata. Next base: position 8,112,561 of record CM061115.1, read on the forward strand.
TTTTTTTCTCCTTCCCCCCTAATCCATAATTGGGCATGTCAAAGTCGCAGCGCGCGTTTCCCCTTTAGTATATTTGTTTAGTTCTTCTTCTTTTCTTTTCGTATTATTTTTCATATGGTCGCTGTAAATTTATATGATATCCATAGGTGTGCATCATGTTTGTGGGATTTTTTTTTAGATTTCTTGTTCTTGTCTGCGCACGCCCACATATTTTTTTCTTTTTTAGGAGCACTGCATAAGAGAGGCAGCTCGACGCTAAAGACGCGCTTTAATATCTCACGAATTCCTCTTTTTCTTTTAATGATGTTCATTTTTTTTTTGTACGATTTTCTCCTCTTTTTATTTGGGGGGCCATCTGTTTTTAACACACAATGAATCATAATGGCGAGCCAAGCCGTGCCATGCATCAGCAGCATCAGCCAATTCGGCGAAATTCTTAAAAAAATTGAATGATCGACTTATTATTATGACTACCGCACACTCTCCTGGATACAACCAGTCTTATAATATCCGCATTCGTTCGTGTCTCCAGTCATTTGTTCCATCCACATTACTGACCAGCTCCTTTCTTCATCATCATTCTTTCAATGAAGTTCAATACAGGATTTTATTTGACGATGACGATTATGAATAAGAATTTCTGACTAAATAAATAAAACAAACAAAACAAAACAAATAGAAATCGATCGAATATCTGAAACGCCCAAACGATGTAGGCTATGTATTTAAAAATAAAATAACAATAATAAAAAATGAAATTTGATTTGAAAAACATTTTTCGTTGGCGATGTTGGCGATCCCCGATATCCATAGAACGACAAATACTGGTAATTCAAAACAGAACTATAGTCTTACGTGATTTGGTATATATTTAGCTACTTGTACTTCAAGTCAATCAAGTCAATTCATTATGTGTGTGTTCATCCCGTTTCGATTAGCATACATACGGGTGGTTTACGGTGTGTGTCTCATGAAGAGGTAGAAACGTTTTAGACATCAGCCATCTGGTTCTACAATCGAGAGAAATGACTCTCAGATGTACTTCAGTACGTGTACAACCGCTGTGAGTTGAACGCGTCTGAAGCAACCAGCCCCCGTTTTTTTTTGTTTGTTTTGTTACGTGAGCTGTTGCTGGAAAGTTGCTCAATCCGGTCACGTTCCTTCTGAGACGAACGGGCGCGCATATTATCAAAGATAGAGGCCAAAGACAAACGGGAGAACATATAGGCTGGCTCCTCTATATTCGTGAAAGAAAGAAAAAAAACTATAAGAAAGAGTTTGAGAAACCGAACCTCTGCTGCTGATGGTGAAAGGGAACCGTATAGAGAGTCAGGCAGTTGACATTAAATAGTCTGAAGCGGATCTCATTTGGTATGCCTTCCCGTGTCATCATTGGCATTCTTTCCCTTTTCATCCTATTTTTTTTGTTGTTCATTTCTTTCTCTTTCGGTAAAAAACTAATCTTTTCTTCCTTTCCCTGTTTTGTTTTCTTTTCATCCGTTCGTTCAATAATTTCATTTCCAACAGCATTGAACGTCTGTGTATGTTACGTCGAGCTGGATGACACCACACGGAGCCATGTCAAGAGTGTCCAATGAATTTGTGCATCATTTCGCATCGGTGCATTTGGAAAGAAGCTATAGCTATCCCTCCCAAAAAAGTATATACATTAAATAAGAGCTAGAGAAAAGACTCTTATAACGTCCATCACTTAATGTGTGACTCTCTTTTTCCGTACGTGTCGGTCTCTGCCGCTGTCAGTCCAAAAGGGAAAACGAATTAAAGCGTGGGAAATAATGTTGATGAGCTAAGAGAGGCGTCAGCAGTTTGACTTGATTTCTATACGCGTACACCAAACACACACCAGACACTTTGTATATAGATGGCTGCTGTTGCTGCTTTTGCTGCTGATGGTCCACTGGTGGTATATAGTATAACCATTATATGAAGTATTGCGACGGCAATAATAAGGCCGCGCAGGGGACGGCGTGTCCCGAGTTTTATCGAGCGAGCGGGGGATCCATAAAAAGTGTTTACTCATTAGCCGGTCCTATTGACTATATAATAACGTTTTATATTATCTAGGGCCCCATCCAGCAGCATGGATGGGCCAGTTGCACATTTATATGTCTGATGGGAAAAGATAATCTTTATTTAAAGAAGAAGAAGAAAGAGTCAAGTCGAACGGCAAACACATATGTTGCCGTTTTTTTTTGTCTACTTCTTCTTCTTCTCTTATATCCAAAGTCCATTTTCCAACATATAAGATGGATGTGATGGATCGGGCACGGAAAGATTCTCTCGAATAGTTATGTATTTCTCTCCCCCTTCGCAGTGGAGAGGTGGACTGGACAGGTGGACGATTTGTCACGAGCTCATATATATACGAGAGAGTACTGGACAGAGAGCGCTAGACTCTTGTGCTTCTGCGCTTCTTCTTCGACTTCTTTTGTCTGTGTATGTGTTTCCCTTTTTTTCTCTTTTCTTTGTATCTGGACCTTGAAGGCCCCCCTGGCGACCGGATTATTGAGCAAGCCGGCTCGCCCCGACGCGATTGGATCTCAGCGGGGTCTTTAACAAAATAAATGGGATGCGATTACAAAGTTTTTTTTTCATCATTTCTTTTTATTTTTTTGTTTTTGTTTTATTTTCAAATCAAGTGCAAAAGGATTTTTTGATTTTTAATTCTTTTAAAAATAAATTCTTGTTTTGTGTTCGACTCGCCTTCGTTTATTTGACACTTTCGGCAGGGCCAAAAAAAGATCATTAAAGTCCTTTAAATAATAACATTTCTTTTACGGTCGTAAGCTTCAGGAGAATGTCGATTCATTAAGGCGATTGGAACTGTCCAGTTGTTGTTATTCAACGGGAAAACGACATCATTCATATTATCTCTGTCTCTTGAGCTCTGCTCGACACACTCACGCACACAAAATCAGAAAAGGACGACGGAACATCAGCATACCTGCATTCAGCCATTAGGTAATGGGTTAAAATACACAGCAGTTGGCGCAGTGGAAAGTAATTGCGTATACGTATACTCGTTATAGCGACGAGTTGACTCACCAAACGTACAAACTATAACCGGTACAAATAAGAAGAATATCAAGGTATATTATTATATCGTTTCGTCACAACAAACAGGTTTTTCTATATAATCCCTGATTTCTAATTACAATTCAACTGACTTTATAGATGACTCACACACACACACACAATGAAATAAACACGCAAATCGATTCTTGGAATTGGCTATCGGACAGATTTATTCGACTAATTAATACGTGTCGTCGTCGATAGAGAGAAAAAAGAGCCTATATAAAAGCTCCAAGGAATATTCATCTTCTATTGCAGCAGGAAATGATGTCGATGAATATACTCGACCGGTTTATTGTCGTACAATATAACAAAACAACTTCTCCTCACTCGCGAGTTGTATAGTATAAGTGAGACAAAAGGAGATCAACTATCATTGCTTCTTCTTCTTCTTCCACTTCATTGACCGTGAATATCATCCGGAGAGCTTTCGATTATCTTTGCTATTTTTTTTAAATCGACTTTTTCTCGTTGTTGTGTCCCATTTGTTTCCTTATTGTTCTATTGAACACCTTCCTGTCATCTCGTCCCGCCGATGATAAACATTCTTTATGTCATAAATAATAAGAAATACTTTCAAAGAAGAATATAAGCTTATATTCTCGCAATAGAATTGCTGCGTATAAGCTCTGCGTTTGTTGCGTTACACAAAAGGTTTCATCCCCTTTTATAAAACACATTTTCTTTATAATCTTTATTTTTATTTTGTCAAAAGAAGTATACACTGTGAAGAGGGGGGGGGGGGGCAAAGAGTGGGAGGGAGGTTTGACCGCTTTGAAGTTCATGGAAGGTAATTGATCGTGCGTCAAGGACCTGGTCAAAAGAGAATTCATCACCTGACCAACGAGCAGTGACCAATACAAAAAAAAAAAGAACAACAAGAAATTGGGGAAAAAAATGAAACAAATTCGAAATGGTTATTTTTCCGCCATCGGCAGAAGATCTGATTGTTTTCCGATGTTTTGTATTATTATGTGCAACGTATTTTGAAAACACGGGGCCCAGTTGATAAATGAAGGTAGATGGAAACCTCTTCTACATGCTGTACATATGCCCACAACAATAGCGCCATTTTCTACCATCTTCGACAAGTGGAAGTGATGGTGGTTTTAAAATGATTTTTCCTTCTTCTTCTTCTCATTTCGAACGTGTTAGTAAAGAGAGAGAGAGAGAAAAAAAGGGGGAGGGGAGATAGAGGAAAAGCATTAACGAGCATTTCCCTTCATTCTTTTGCGACGGACATGACGGGACATGACAATAGAGTCCCTGTACCCCAACAAATGATGAGATGGCCGAAATTTTCATGAACTGAAGACGAACTTGTATTTCTTCTTTTATCGTCCGACACCTTTTATTATTTCTTTTTCTTTTTTAAATAAATTCAATGTCTGGCTGCATGGACCAATACAAACTCATTTCAAGGTGATTTGGACCCGATTGAAAGGCACGCTCGATTGGATTTGGCGATTATCGCTCCTTCTCCAAAAAGACATTTAAGGCAAACGATGTAGGAAGCGCCCAGCCTATTGCCTATTTATACACGGCCATCCAATAGAAGGTGACCACCATCTCCAATAGGTTGACTACTATACGGCAAGCGTATATTTATACAGTTTCATTTTCTATTGTTGTTGTTGTTGTTGCCCGAAAGAGAAGAGACACAAGCAAAGAATTTTTAAAAAAGAAAAAAGAGAAGGACCAGCATCAGAGAGTGTTGGTTCTTTTTCTCTGTGTGTCATGTCTACGTGTTGTCCCGCACGCCTCATCCCCCCGCTGATCAACCGGCTGGCGATGACTCGGCGCTCAACTAAACAAGAAAGAAAGAAAGAAAATTTGTTGGCTGTGCCCATGAAAAAGATGAGAGCGAGCTGGACCACTGATCCAAGCGCAGAGTAGCACACAACAACAACAACAACAACACACATTTTTTTTGTTGTACTACACGCAATAATAGTTTCGGAAAGAAAAAGACAAAAACCCCCTTCCCCCCTTCAAAATAAAATTTTTCCTGAAAGAAAATGAAAAATGTGAATGCGCAACTGCGCGCTACGGGGGGACACCATTCGATTTATTGTTGTAGGAAAATAGGAAAACACAAAACCAAAAAATCGATCTGTTTTTTTTTCTTTGGAAGTCTCTTCGTGTTGAGTGTTGACCGTGTCCCTGCGCCGTGTCAAACTTTTCGGGGTTAATTACATCGACGTTTATTATTGTTATCCTTTTCTTTTCTTCGCCCAAAAGGTCAATGAGATGTGTGTTGTCTGCTAGACGTCATGTATCATCATCGACGCTATCCCCGCATTTGGTTTTCCCAGAAGGATCGCTTATCCGTGTGTGTAATGTCGTGTCACTTTTTTTCTTTTTTATTATATCGAAAATTTAATCAACTGCGATGAAAGTTGAAGCTATACATATCCTAGTCTGAATGGGGATACACACACAACCGCAGCAGTTTCTGCTGATTAATTCAACGACGACAACAACAATAGAAGAAGTTCCTTTAGTATCACGGTCAGAGCTAGGCGCGTTTCATTTGTGGTCGGTCGTGAATACAATATAACGCGGAACTGGTGCGTTCGAACCCATTCGATTGCCCGCTGACTTGTCTCTCTCTCTCTATTCTTTTCTTATATTCCATTTATAATAATTCAAAACGTACCCCCAGATTTTTAAAAAATAAATTAGAAAAAAAGAAAATCTTTTCTTTTCTTCTCCGAATTTGTGTGAACTCCCAAGTTTTTTATTTTGAAATATTAACCATCATTTCTCAAGTAAAGATTCGAATTGGATATATATGTAATATTCTACATTTTTTATCCTCTTCAAAGAGGTTAATATTCTTTTGGTGTTTTTGTTTTGTTTTGTATTTTGTTTCGCGGCGAGCGTGTCGAAAAAGAAATGAAAAGAGGCGGAGAGTCCGCGTCTTTTGATGAAGCGTGGAAACATTTGTAACCGCGCGGAAACCAAAGTTTTCCTTCTTCTTCTTTCCAATGTGTATGCACTTGAAACATTTTCTATATAATGGAACAGAAAGAAGGAAATTTGTTTCTCCCACCTGCCCCCCCCCCCCCCTACGTTCTACCCAAAAGAAAACGAACGCGAGCCCAGCATGGGAGGAATCCCGATAGAAACAAACAAAACAAAACAAAAACAGACAAGAGAGAAAAACTCATTCCGGCTGCTGGAATTTGTTCATCGTACTCTCTTATACGTATAAAACCCACCGTTCAAATTTGACTTACTTAATCAAAGTCAAATGATGTGCTCGTTTATTTGTTCACTGTGCCCTTGATTTCCCCTGTATATACCGTCGTATGTTGTTGACCGCTAAGACATTGAATTCGATTGCCTTGTATACTTACATAGTATTTCTAATATAATAACACAGGAATGTTGTAAACTTATTTAGTTTCTTCTTCTTTCGTTCGGCTGTCGTTTTTCTTCTTCTCCCGATTGCCTTTTATTGACACTCAGACTGCTGTGAATTTCTATAAGGAAGTTTACAAAACCGAACGACGTACGACGACGAGCGATCGAAGGCCTCGTCGCTCGCTCGTCTTAGCTGCTGTCGTCGTCGTCTCTCTATAAGAAGTATAGAAGTATATCGCCCGTCACTCGTGATGAATTGTCCGATGTATTTCGGGTCAGTCTTTCGTAGCGCTGCGAGACCCATCAACTGACAACTGATGGGAGAGAAGTTGGGCCGGCTTCTTCTTCTTCTTAGCGCTGCTGCTCCTGCTGCTGCTGGACTATTCTATTATTCAGAATATGTTGCCTGCGCTCCTATTGATTGGGAATCAGTTGTTATTGATAACACGTGAGAGCGTCTGACCTGATTGATTGTGGTCTGTTCTCTTGCCGGCTGGCGCGGCTGATACGTACGTGAGCCAACATAAGTATTTATTCCGATGATACAACCAAAACAACAAACAACAACAGCCAACCAGCAGCCAAAACAACCTAAATATACACATATAGATAGATAGACGATATTTTCTATTATAAGTTATAGTGTATAGATTGTTAGAAACTGAATATAGCTGCGACATAGCCTTGTAAATCCAATTTTTCTTCTTTCTTCTTTTTTAGACTACTGAAAATGCTCTTCCTTTATTTAAATATAATATCTAAACAAATACATTTTATTATTAGAAAAACATTTTCTGTGTATAGATCTCGTTCGCTGGCGTTGGTGTCTCGCTTTTCCTGGTCTCTTTGATCTTTTTGGATGAATAATAATCGCCATTCATTGAATTTGATTTAGTTTTTTTTTCTTGGCCACCGCTGGCCTTTTTTGATTCGTTTATTTCTTTCTGGGAATTTGAATGCGCATTCGTTTTTATATCAGACGCATTATATCTTATTATAGTAACACACACACACATGTAACACAGAGAGAGAGAGAGAGAGTTGCCTTTTTCTCCGGCTCAATGGCTTAGACAACCTTTATCCAAACTGAGGGCTTTATGTTCTTAAACTGCCTACATAGACATGTATACTCTTATATTATAGCTATTGCTTGGTAACATACCAACTTCCCTGTTGCTGCTGCTATCAGAACCCCAAAAAGAAAAAAAAAAATCATCTACAACTGCGTGCTGTGAAAAGGGTTTGAAAAATGCCATCCTGACGCTCAAACTCAGTGGACTGAGCCCAAGTTATTGCTCGACTGATACTATACGCTTATTCTTTCTTCTATGTAGATTTAAGCCATTCAATATACCGTCGGGTATAGTTGTACGGAAAAGTGAAGGCGCATTGAATAAAAAGTAGCGGCGTCTTCGGTTTTAACCGGTTTTAACTTGGGTTTTAACGATGATAAAAGAGTCAGCAGTCGAATTGAATAGTTGGCTGTGTGTCTCTCTAGTTTGAGCAATTCAATCCGCTCGGTGGACCTCGTCGGACACATAGCAAAGACAGAAATAGAATGTAGCCTAAAGAGAAGTGCTGTACGTTACGAGAGAAAGAAAATTGAATGGAACTGATCCAGCTATAGCTGACGTCGTTGACTATATGGTAAAGAATATACATCCTCCATTACTACCTACTGAGCTCCGGGATAATCTTCTTCTTGTCCAGCATCAACGCCAAAATAAGATCCTCCTCCTATTATACCCCTAAAAGATCTTATATATCCTAATATCTGATGCGTCCTTTTACGTTTCAATGTGTGTGTGTCTATTTCTCTATTTCTGGTTCCTCTTATTATTCTTCCTTTAGAGCAAAAAAAAGAGATGATGGTCGGTCGTCGGTTTGGTTCTTTTCTCTTTGTTTGATGCAATCCAGTTTTTCCTTATCGGGTAATATGTGCTGATGGTCCATGGTTGTGCTGGTGTGTATATAGAGAAATTTAATGGGCAGCACCGGCTATAAAGTTGCGCACACCACCAATGCCGTGCATGGGTTCGGCTAGTGGCCGCGCCATCAAACAGCCGCCGCCGTCATAACTTTTGATGGCAATGGCGCGCTAATACTACTACGAACTTGGTGTATAGTGCGCAGGCTACTACTATACTACGGTACTATACACAACATCCAGCAGCAGCAGCAGCAGACACACGGAGCCAAGTCACAAGGGCGCTGAGCTATAGAGCGGCGAATATTATAATAATAATGTCTATAAGCTGGACCGAGTATATGTGTGTCCATGTGAGCAGAATCAGCCAGTGGCCGGTCTAATCAAAGCTCCTAATCCCTCCAGCAGCATCACCACACGTTGTATGTGTCTAGTGGGTATGCTGGACTCTCTCATTTCTTTCTATGGAATAATGACTTGATTTGGTGGTCTATTCTTGATTTCTTTCTCGTCTTTTATTCTGACTGCTGCAGCATGGCCTCTTCTTCTTTTCTTTAACCAACCCCCTTCTTTTTCACCAACATCTTTAGACCTCAATTTCAGTCCGCGGAGGTCCTTTCTTCTTCACATAGAGATCCTGAAACCCCTCGCTGTGATGAGAGACCGTGTCGGATGATTCTTCTTCTGCGGAGATGTGTGGTGGCCAATAGCATCAGGAGCTTGGTCGAGTGATGTGTATACCACCGTGGAATATAATAACCACACGTAATACCTGAGCAATGTCCATCACGGCTCACTCATCACGCATATGATGAGGCCTTGGTGGTGGTGGCCACTGTTTTGTGAATACTAGCTCTTCTTGCATACCTTCTTGACTTCAACTCTCAGGTGATGGGTACAATGCGAAGAGAGAGAAGCACCTGCGGGGCCCTTTAGAGGAATTAGAGGTTTTTTTTCTTTTTCTTTTTGTTTTGTTGTTCTTCTGGCCTGGTTGAAGCGGTTCGGCGACTTTGTCTACAACCATCAAACAGCAATTAACGTTTTTTGGACGTGTACAGCAGCAGCAGCAGCGTCGACTGGACAAAAGAGGGCAATTACCTTCTCCGCCTTCTTCTTCCCCCCGTTTTTTCTATCTCTTCACTCGCGCGGACGAGTTTATATATATTTTACTTCTTCTTTATTTAACAGAGAGAGAGCTGCTGCTGCTGCCCTAATCAAGACGTAATCACGCGCTGGATAACTCCGGCCGCATTCTTTTCATTGCACAAGAGTACGCGAGTGGCATAACCAAAAAAATTACGAAGAAATTTGAAAGAGTAAAACGCAACACATGATGAGCTGGCCAATGATGAACACGAGAAAATCTTGCTGAAATCTAATTTCTAGATGAATATGATGACCGTGTAGAGGAGTCTAAGAAACAAACTCCCGAAAAGTAAATAAATAAATAAAAGAGGGAACCCACAAATTAAATTGTGAAATGTTTTTGTACTGTGTTTAGAGAGAAGGGCGCACACGGGAGCTGAGGTTCAACACAAGTCGAAGAAGGAACAGCAGACGGTAGCGCCAGAGACTTTTTTTTTTCGTAAATGTTGTGGACCCTGCGTCCGTGTGTTACTATACAGGGCGGCATCATTTAAACGCGATTCAAGGTTATTAATAATATTCTTCTTCAGCTTCTCTTTTTTCTGTGTTTGTGTGTGAGCGAATGTGTATGCTGTCCTCTGTGTGTGTGGTGAATCTATTGAACAAATCCAAAAGAGAGAAGGGATGCTGCGCAGTCGTCCATCCAACACCTGCTGCTGCGCGTTCAACGTTTTATAATGTTATCTAATACTCGAGTTGTATGCGATGTTGGACTGTTCTCTTTCTCTCGTCTATACGTCGACTCGATTTACGACGCCAAAATTTATATATAAATATGTGGATGTGAATGTGGAAGAAAAGAGTTTGAGAATTTATTTCATAGTCTTCATCGCGGCGGTGGACATTTGCTTCTTCTTCTTCTTCCTCTTGCTGTTCTGTATATGAACGCCGGCCAAATAAACTAACATAACAACAGCTGAGGAAGAGTTCAAAGTGTGTTGGGTTTAGATGAGTAGGTAAAAGGCAAGAGGGGAGAGAGAAAGAGAGTCACGTTGGGAAATTTATCTGACAGATTAATAACCGCCGAAAGTGGGTAGGGGAGGAGGTGCTTCCACTTTCTTGGCTGGTCAGAGAGCGAAGATGTTGTGGCCCGACTACGCTCAACTATACCAACGTTTTCATATAATATGTATAAAGGGGGTATAATGTGACGCGCGTTTCGACGGAGCCACTGGCGATGATGATGATGATGATGCTGGAGCTGCTGGGCATGAGGACAAAAGACGTTAAAAAATATAAAAGATTGAAGAAGAAGTAGAAGAAGGAAGCTCAAAAGGAAAGAAGAAATATGTTTCTTTTACTATTTCGAAAAAAAAAGGGCAGCAGCAGCTCCAAACATATTCAAAAGAACAACCCGAGTTATTTTAAGAAAAGAAAAGAAGTTGCTGCTGCTGCTCGACACCTTTAGTTTCGGTATTTTTGTGTCCTTTCGGGAAATATTATTATATATATCTGGCTGAGACTCTCTCTCTCTCCTCTATTACGCCGTTGCATGAGTTAATTGTTCATAAAAGCCTATCACACAAAAAGGCGGCCGAACAATCTAACCGACTACCGACTCAAACTCGTTCGCTTACGGCTCTGTCTTTCTATCGCTATTAGACTACCCCTATTTATTTTTTAATTCCTCCCATCACCTCTTTTTATTCATTATTTGAATTTTTTTTTTTTTTGCTTTTTAAAACAACAATAAAGCTCATCTTGATGTGTGTGCTCAGTCGGTTTGACCGTCTGTTGAGCGTATGCGCATTTTCTTCTTATTTCTAGGGAAGGAAGTGAACAAGTGGAATGTTGAACCATTTAAAACTATAAACTATTTAACTGGAATTTTAGTTGGATATATTCGAATCAAGGCCTATTATTATGTAGCTAGATATCGCAGACACCCGTTTCCGGGCTTGTCTACTGATTAACATCTATCAAATAATAAATGAAAAAAAAGACTATAAACAATTCAGAGCTGCTAATAGTGTACCGTACCTATAACAATTCATCTAATATAATAAGTGTTTGTGATGTGCCGGAAGAAGATGGAGTACCCGGAGAGAAAATATTTGTTAATTTAGTCTATAACCAAAAAGGCAAAAACCTCTGAAAGTCCCATCTCATCTCTCCCGACACAAAATAGAATAAAAAGAGTGTGTGGTTGTTGTTGTTGACAGCGGAAACGAGCGTTTCTTTCAATTCGCTTTTGTTCCGACATCAGTTACAGAAAGGAAAAAAAGTGATGAGACATTTTCACGCACCTTTTTGGCTCATATCCCTTCGGTCTCCTCCCCCCCCCCCCCCCCCTTATATCACAACAGACATTGACATTCATACTCCTTCTCCCCCTCTCCGTCGTAAACACAGACGTTTTTGTGTGTTTATAATAATGTATATACACCTTTTTTTTTATTTCTCTCCCCTTCTCACACATCGCCATCAGTGCTAGTAGAGTGTACAGTACATCCTCTCTCTCTATACAGATATCCCATTAGCCTTCTATTGAAATTCCTTTTTGTCGCTTGCGCGTCCCATATCGGCATATATTGACTCTCGAATATTCATCACCATTTTTCTATCTCTCTCTTTATGGGCTTATGGGCTGTGTATATATGATCCAGCAGCTCACAGGTATCTATATACACGGCAGCGTATTGAATAGAGCCAACAGGTAGAGCACCAGGCCGGGAAACCAGAAGGTGAAAGAAGGGACTGTGAGGGGGAGGTTAATAAGTGAAAAAAAAGAAAAGAAAAAATGTATGTCTGTTGTGATGGGGGAGAAATTGAATGAAACGACAGACAAGTGTCACCGACAACACGCTAATACACCACACACTATAATGCACTATATAGCCAGCACCCGGAAGTGCGCATCTAGTCTACATATGTACTCTCATCAATGTCAAGACTAATTGAAATTCCCTTTCACAGTATCACAATCGTTTAGTTTGTGTGTAATATTTACGCACCTTCTGGCAGACCTTGATGTAATACTATAACCAGTCTGAAGGATTGACAAATACATCATATCTGCATCTGTCGTCATATTCCTGCTGGGGGTAAACGTATTCGTTTTAAGGATCACAAATTGTTTGGCGATGAAAAGACGTGCAACGCAAATCCTTGAATTGTAATAAATATTTCAAAAAGTCAGCGGCTAATTTGAATTAAGTGTTTCGATTGATTTTCTAAAACATTCTTTTTCCGGTCCATCAGCACTTTTGACTTGAAGAATGTTCGGAATGATGTCGACTGACCCACATGATCGATATTTGACCCAAAGGATCTCAGCAGGATAAAAGACTCTATACCATCAGGCCCATCAACATATTTTGACTTTTCGGTTGGTGGAGGGTCGACTGATAATCCAACAGTCGAATAAACACACACTATACATAGTACTGATCTTTAGGCCCTTTATATACAATTGACTAGCGGTCCTGTCAAATCTCTTTGAGCCGCAGTCCATTGTCCAACCTGAAGGAACCAACAATGATCTCTCTCTCTCTCTCTCTCTCTCTCTGAATAAACGACGTATCAATAAATATATGGACAAGTTCACTACAAAATTGTGTACGTATAATGTGTCTAACATCTTCTTAAAGCTTATACATTTCCGTGGGTGTGTTTTGATAAGTGAGTGACTATATAGCTGCGCCTACGGTGCATACAAACCTTCTTCCCCTAGACACGTTATATACCTGTCAGCAGCGTTTTATGTGTCTGTTCTGGTTTTGACACACCAACCGGATGATGTGATGAGAGAGAAGGAAAAAGAAGAAATATATATTGAAATGAAAGAGCTGCCGTGTACCGTATAGTGTAGCTCGACATTCATACGTCAACATATTTGGAAGTGCCTCCTGTGAGGTATACTATATATAGCGGCTCTTCCGGCTGTTAAGTCTAAACTCTACTGTACTTTTATATCTCAAATTTCATAAAAAAAGAAAAAGGAAAAGACGAAATTCCGCAGATGCTATTTTGGCTACACATTCACAGTGTGTAGTAGTAGCCCAACTTTAAATAGAGAAATCGGCAGTCTATTGTGTCATGTATTTATAGAAAATCAAGAGCTTAAAAAAAAAAGAATCCTCTCAAGGAATATAAAGAATTTTAGTTGGCGTTGAATCGATTATCGTTGAAGAATACACGGACCACCACCAGATGACTGCGCGCTATGTGCATAGCCTATCGAATAGAGTTTTATTCTATAAATACAGCCCAGGACAGAGCAGTAGCACATTAGACACTATGGGAAAAACTGTTGAATCAACTCTGATGAATAGAATTAGATGGGTTATTGAAGCGACTGAGGAGGGGACAGTACAGCTTGTATATATACACATAGAGTGGTCTCCCAAATATTATGATCATCCGTTTTGAGTCGACGACGTTTGTTATAGACGCTCTCAGCAGCTAAGAAAACAACCAAAAAATTGAATACGATGGCAGCAACAGCAGCAGTGCTATATAGGCAAAAGGAATCGTCGTGGGTTCTAACAAGTAAATATAAACAAACAGTCATAGAGAGAGCGAGCCAGAGATAGAGAAGAAATGTGAATATAACTCTCGACAAACGTTGCTTGTTGGTGGTCGCCTCTATACAGAACGAGATATAGTCACACAATTGCAAGATGAGCCAGCAAAGACTTCAAAAATCATCATCAAGTGGCCATTGAATATGAAAATGTATATAAAATAGGAAGAAGAAGCGTCTCCAACAGAACCCACCGGAGTTGATGTAAATCCCAATGGCCAAAAGTCGTATGGAATAAGAGACAGAAAGAGTATTATATAAACAGTAAGAGTAAGAGCGCATCACGCGGCAGCAGAGACCCGTTATTATAAACGCGCCTTCAAAATCAAGCTCTGTTTGTTCAACTCTCCGTCTTTCCCTTAACACTCTAAGCTCCACCTCTTTTATTAAAGGCAGCAGCAGCAGGAGCAACTCTCTCTCTCTCTTTCGATCATTGACGACGACGTTGATTTCGATTGTCTGACGAGAAGAAAAGTTTCTGCTTCATCACGCAGCTAGAGCAGCACATTTGCTGTGCGCAACCCCGACGGTAGGACGAGCTAAAGAGACTTAAAAAGATCGCACCATCATTCTCCGATAGGTCGATCAAACACGGACTGGAAAATAGAATTTTTTCGAAAAAATATTATAATACACACAAAGTAACCAGCAAAAGAATAGAATAGAAAGATCTAAAAGCCAACCAGCAGAAGGCGAAGAAAAAAAAAATCAGTTTTGCTGTATGTTCACTTTTTCTTTCTTCTTTCTTGAGAGTTCTTGACAGAGAAAAGTTAGTTATCCGCCAGGATAATGGAATCTCCTTTTACGGAGTTGAACAACAAGTGGCAGGTCGAGTCGGCAACGCCAACCAACTTACACACACAGAGAGAGAGAGAGAGAGAGAAAAGAGCTTCTTCTTCTTCTTCTTCCTTATATTATTTAATTCTTTTTTTCTCTCTCTCTCTCCTCGACTGTAATTACAGACCTGTCCGTAGCTCACGTGTCAAATGCCGCAAAGTCCCGGACGGGCACATACACACAATCCGTGTACTGTTGTCTTTTTTTCTCTTTTGGCTCGACCCCACTGTGGTGGTGGTAGAGACTCGCATGAAATTCAGGTAAAGCTCGCGTCGGCGTGCGGCTCTCCATTCATCACAGTTACAGAAAGAAAAAAATATATTTTTCCTTTCCTACATACTTGAATAATCAACACTCGCTGCCAGTTCTTCTACTGTGCCACAAACGACCATACAGAGGGGACCGACCTGCTGCTGCGCTTTCGCTCCTGCTGTTGTTATAGACTTTCAAAATGTTTGAGTTGCTTTTTTTCTTCTTTCTTTCATTTTTTCGTGGGTTTCAACTTGGCATTTGTGTCAGTTGACGGGTTAAGGGTGGCCAATTTTCAAAATGGATTTCAAACGCACAGCGCAGAGTAGTAGCTCAGTCAGCCTTATACCTAAGCTGTACTATCATCACAGGACTCCCTGGTTATTGCGTCATGCAGTTCCTTATTGTGCTGTGTGTTTAAAGCCATTGGAATGGCCATCGCCAGTGAGTTGATATGGGTGTAGTACTTTTTTGGTTTTTTATCTTGATTGATCGTCATTTCGTTTACAAGATGCTCATCACAGCCGCGGGAAATGATTTTCTTCTGGTTGTTTCTTTTCTCACGCCATCGGATGGTGGGTAGTTATCACGGTGCCATTGAATATTTAAATACAATTCACGCGTGATTCGCTGATCAATCCGATTTCGACACGGTCAAATATCCTCATCATCAAATCTCATTCCTCCATCATCACCGGAGACGTCATGAAGTTTAGTTAACATTTGTTGATTCGATCAAATTGAATTGCGCAGCTTGGAACTCGTTTCGGGAAACGTCCAAACTACATACGAGTAACTGCGTAAGCCATAGATCATTGTCTGTGTAGTAATACAAGGCGTATAGGTGAAATTGATTGTTGTCATTTAGTGTCTCGATTGGTGTTTTGAAGCCAACAAATTTCAGTGTCGTGCGATGGAACAGAGTTGTCATCCTCATTAGCGAGCGGCTTCTTCCTTTTTCTTTACAACTCACGAGTTATTATACGAGTCTGAGATGACGCCTTTTGTTGTTACAACAGGCCATTTCCCACACGCGTTTTTTCTTTTACAACTTACCGAGCGTGAAAATGAATAGGCGGGTGTCGGCGTCACAGTTCAATGTCGTCGTCGACGTCGGCTCAACCCTTCGAAAAGTCTGAGATATGTGTAGCGCATTCGCCGTGTTCGCTGGCTCATCTCGACTCTCGTCTTTATTTATTGAACAGTCGAACAGGCAGACCCAGATTCCGCCCTAAAATGTTGCCATGTACACCCATGTTTAGTACACACTAGTAAGAGTATTTATTATA
Organism: Daphnia galeata; assembly: GCA_030770115.1. Lineage (NCBI taxonomy): Eukaryota > Metazoa > Arthropoda > Branchiopoda > Diplostraca > Daphniidae > Daphnia > Daphnia galeata. The sequence continues at coordinate 8,128,999 of CM061115.1, forward strand.
TTATTACCTGGATGGGTTGCAATTTGATTTAATGTCATACTTTTGTTGTTGCCGCTGTCGGCTGCCGTTTTATGCCACCTATTGGTCGATTGGTAAACCCGCGTCAGGTAAGAAGAGAAAACCTATTCGAAAGAAAGTGTCGTGGCACCAAGTCTAACTGAACTAGACATTGGCTTCGTCTTATTTATTTTATTTTTCGTTATTTTCTTTAATATACAAACCCGAAAATTGACCGCAAAGTTGTGAAAGTGACAGACGGACACGGACACGGACATGAACAGAGAAAACGAGCAGTTCTCGACAGTTTTACTCGTTTTAATTTTCCCCTTGCCGTCCGAAAGTAACGAAGAAAGAAAGAAGACGAAGGTTGAAAAAGGCATTTCTCGCGATACAAATATTAGGACTAGTCGTTAAAAGAAAAGAAGGGGATTTTTAATTGCGCATGGAGTGAGAAAAAGAGAGAGAAAGAGAATGGACCGAAGGGTCCATTTTAAAAAAAGAAAGAAAAATCTGATCTGCTCCGTTATATTTATTGCCATCGTCATTACGGGAGTAAATAGAACGCGGCCTGAATCCGTGATGCCCATCCTGTTCGAAAACAGAATCAGACAGCCCTGCTGAGTTGAGAGATGAGGAGGGTTTTAGCGCAAAGGAAAAAACGAAAAGACGCAATTAAGTCAGACGACAATGTGAAGGGCGAAAACAACAAAAAAACCAAAAAAAAAATATACATAATAAATATAAAATACAAGAGCGATTTAGGAGACTCCAATGAGCACACGCAGCAACTATTAAAGACTCTTAGGATTTATTCCAATTTTTATCAGAAACGGTCCCGCCGGTCACGCCAAACAACGGGTCTATGAGTTGCGCGTTAAAAGGAGTGGTGGCGAGAGTGCCAAGGCCAATTAACACCACCCAACGGGTTGATGTTAAGCAATGGACTTGCTGGGAGCTTGCTGATGTGCCGACGCCGGCACGCCGTACACTTAAAAAACAAAAAAAAAAAACAGAAAGAGGCTCATGAAAATAAATAAATGGAATGAGTCCGGCAACAGGTGATTTCGGCTTGCTGTGCCGGCCCGCTCTCTACTTCCATTATCCATTGCCGCGCGTGATGTGTGAATTCATCCATTCGAGAGCGCGCGGGGAAGCTGTCGCTGGAGAAAATATATAAAAAAAAAGGAAAAAAATATGCTCGGCACTCCTAAAAAAAACCTGACGCAAAACAAAACGCTTCAATCATCCGCAGAAGAAGCGTCCGCTGTCCGGTTGTTGGGGCCCCCTTTTGTTATAATTGCCCAGTTTTTTTTCCCTTCATTCCATACATCTCTCTAGCGCATGGCAGATGGCGCCCCATTCCACGACAGAATAAATAAATATTCAAAAAAGAAAGAAAAGAGAGAGACGTTTAAGGAGATTAAAAAAGACACAAAAACAAATTAAAACAACAAATTTATAGTGGAGAACCGAAGCGTTGTTGGATGGTTACACACCCCAAACAAGTCGGGGCTTACTACCACGTATCAAAATGTATTTCAATGAGGTAAGTTATAATAAAGCGAAAAAGAAAAAAAAAGATTTCAAATGATTATTCATAGAACAAAAAAACAGGCTACTAAGCTAAGTATATCACTGACTTGTATAACAAGCCAGAAAGGAAGTCTCAATACCGTCAGAGCGTCTGAAGTTCAAGTGTGTAAGAAACGCGGGAGTCAACGGACGATCAACATGTGAATGAATATAACAATAATGGTGGAGGAGAGAAAAGAGAGAAGATTGCGGCAGGAAGATGATATTAAGGTATTGTGTGTCAAAGAAATGATTGGATCCCCTCGGAAAAAGATTAAACAAACGTCAGTTCTATCACAACAAGAACAAAAAGTGATAAAAACTGAACATCATTTTCTCTTTTTACTAAATCTTATATAACGCCGGGAAAAATCCAGCGTGCAAAAAAAAATCAGAGAAATAAAGAAATGTGCTAAATTGCACTCCCATTGCCTAAAGCAGAAGTAACATTTGTTATTCTCTGACGAGATTCGCTCTTAATTATATCTTAAGAAACGCTATAAATTGGTTGGTTTCTCTTAATATTGCTGCTTGAACCGAACAAATTTCATCTTTTTAGAAAAGAATTAATATGATTTTCGACTCATTTCTTCAACTTTCATAAAGAAACAAAAACAAAAACAAAAAAAAAAGCAAATTTTGTTTAAAAAACAGCCTGGAAATGAATTGACGGAGTGCTGCGTTTTTTTTACTTGGACGTGTTAACGCCGAGCAGGTATTCACCAACGCCGAGATAGTAGACGGTCTGAGCAATGCCGAAAAGTGGAGCGATGACCAGGACACGGCAGCCGCCGCCTTTAAAAAAGGCGCGATATCCTTCTTCGCGCATAATTTTCACCACAGGCGTCACCAATGCCGTGATAGCGAGGGACTTCCGCAGCGGGAACGCCGCTGGGTTGATGGAGGCTACGCGCACCTCCTCCTTTAGCCTCACCACTCGCGTTGAGGAATGCTAACTTATGTGGATCCCTAGATTGAGAATGAGGTTTCATCAACACGGAAGACGGTCCAGGAGTTCCTTTACCTCCGCCAGGAATCTCCTTCGATTGACCCTGGGCCTGTTTAGAATCGATTCAATCCATTATTTACTTTTCCAATCATCATTTGTTGGGTTGTTTGGTGAGTTAAATCATGGTTGATATACCTGTAGACGCGTTTTAACGACATCAATCGGATTGACGGCCACAGCGGCGAAGCCTCCAGCAGCGCAACCAGATATGAAGGACCAATAGAAAGGAGCCTCACAGGTGACCAAGTCAGTTCCTTGCTGATGAGATCCAAGAGACTTCAAATGAGCAAACAGCGGGAAGTAAATGATTGAGAAGCTGACGTCGCGCATGATGGTCGACAAACAGCCACGGTACAAACCACGAAGTCCTGGTGTGTGTAAAGATCGACAGATTAGATACACAAGTAAATTTACTCAACGTTTTTGTACATTCAGATTACCTTGAGAGGAGATCAGGTCTGTGGCGAGTCGAAGGGCAGACGCACGGGGTCCATTCGTCGTTTGCTGGGCGCTCAACTGCATTTTAATCTTCAGCAGTTCCATCGGCGTAGTTATCACAGTCTGGCACAAGCCAGCAGTTCCGCCTGCAATCATTTCCCTCGGCAACGTTAACTTCCTGGGATAAGGAAAGACAACGTTTAGTATGCACCTTCGAAAAATCAATAAACTCCCTCCATGTATACCCTTGCTTGTTCAGTAATACGTAACGGAAAGCGTCATTTGCAGTCAGTTTAATAGCTTTTTCGGGAGTTACTAACAAAATATTAACAGCAGAGCCTGGATGAGAGAGAACAACAGTTTAGAAATACAACCGATCTGTGCATGCAGATAACAGGAAATGATGTGTACCTCTGTACATGCCCAAATATCCACTTGCTCGATAAGACTTTTTAAAGCAATCTAACCTGCAGAGAATAATATGGTTTTGTTTTAAAAACAAGGTTCTGATAAACTCACAAAATGAATTACATATTCTTATATTGTTTTTCACTGGTTGATGAGTTCTGATTTTGGAGTCTGGTTTTGACTAGATCAATTGGGTAAACAATGGAAACACCTACAATGCCAGCGATTCCACCATTGAGAATTTTGCTGAAAAGACTAAGAGAAAACAATTAGCAATTGATAATAATAAGAACAAGTAAGAAAAACAATTACGGGAATTGAGTTTTCTTCTCAAGAGCCATTTGTGCCGCTTTTGATTTCTGTATCCTTCAAGTTGCTGAATATAATATGCAAATGATGTGATGAACTACCTGCAGCAAAAAATATGAAGATGAGTTTGGTTGGCAACAGCAATTAAGCAGAACTGGTTGTAAAAAGCCTTAGGGCCTAAACTGAAAAGATAATAATTCCTATTGACAAACAAACGAAAATACGTTCGACTTGAACCAAAGTACGTCGATCGTCGATAGCTATCTCGATAAAGATAAGTTGAACAATCGAAGGCGATATTTGTTATGGGTCGAAACCTATAAATCTGGCTCTAATTAGGCATTTTAAAAAAACTAGGACAACAAAGCAATAAATGTACCAGGTGAAAGGAAGAAAAAAATTCAACACAGCCGAACGAGACGTTCTCAAGTACAAGACTAGTTGTTGTTTAGGTCAATGTCAACAGATTTTCGTCTGTTTTAAGTTATCTATCGATTTTTACGATTTTATCGCAATTCCAAGTATTTCTGTTATCCGTCACAACACAAATAGGTGTGGGGGTCTTTTCGAAAATAGGCTCACGCACTACTGTAAGCAGACTCAAGGACCTACTATGAAATGTTGATCCCGTTTTTTTAAGGAAAAAAAAACGAATTTTGCCACGTAGCGGAACGGCAGTATATTTTTAAACCGTTGAAAAAGTGAAAGGGCTGACGTTTGCAACAACGCTAGCGTCAAGTCATTGGATCCACCGCGAGACGAGTCGACCTTCTTTATTATTTCAGCAGAATGTTCTAGCAAGTTTCGCTGCGTGCAGAGACGTTGGTAACGGTATAAAATCCGAGACGTTTCCTTGTTTATTCAACTATTTATTATATGTGTTGGACACGGCAACGGACAATCACGCCAAACCCCCAAAAAACTAACTAATAAATCCATGGCTTTAGGGAAGAGATGCGAGCAGAAAAATAAAAATTGCTTAAAGGGAGAGATGGGTTTGATGATTGACATGTGACAGCGAATATATCTTTCAACGAAGATAAATGACTCGTCACGCAGTCGTGATGAACGAACGACACAAGTCAGAAAATGGCGGAATTCAGGATGTGATGCAACAGCCTTTAAAAACCCCGCTCACGCAACACTGTGTAGCTTATAACTAAGAAGGGATCACAGCAGCAAGTATAGCGACGTGGAGTCACATCTATTACATGTGTATAGGGTATTTCGGGACCCAACGGGACCGGTTCCTATCGACCCTTGAAAATATATGCGCGTGAAATCGCGGAAACAATTGCTGTACGGCTTCTTTACTGGTCGCAAACACGCAAATACGAATCACGAACTGCTTGAAAATTGACCAATGATTTTCAAATGAAAGTCGCATAAGAACATGCAAATTACAAAACTTGTAAAATAAAACGCAAAGCCATAAAAGAGTTTTTTTTTTGGTCGCTATAAATACTGGGAAACCTGTGCTGTCAGGTTTTTATAAAAAATCAAAAAAACAAACAAGACTATACACAACTTTCACCTTTTAAAAAATTGTCCAATCGATTTCGACGCGCTGTTTCTATAATTGTTTTTAAATCTGTATAATTTACGTAATGACTTAATGTGAGGACGGAATAAGAAAGGCCGAACGGGATGCCAAGCCAAACGCACGCAGTTACACAATGGAATTTTGGTATTTATAAAATGTTGGGTGGTCAGCAGAATTTTTTCAAATAACCGTCGTGCGCATCAGCACGTCTCAAGTTGTTTCATTCCGAGTTTGTTTTTATTTTTTCGTAATTTATGCGCAAGACTTGTGTGCTATCTAGCGCTCAAAGTGTCAACTTTTCCTCTTTTTTTTATTTAGAATAAAAAATCTGATTCAAAAAATAAAATGACTTCCTTTTCAATTCTTTAAATATGCTCAATTATTTGAATGCAAAGTGCTGGGTGACAACTGACAAGTTGGTAAAGAAATTGAAGGAATATTAACTAGCAGTTAACCTTATCCAACTATAACTATTTTCACATGGGCACACGAAGGTTTTATGGATCTGTCTGCAGAGCTCACAAAGTTGACCAATTAATTTAAAAATAATAGGATTATAAAAGATCGATCTTGTCCTATAGAGAGACCAATTAATTTCCCATGCATAGACCGTCCGTGGATTCAGTTTCATAGCGATATTACGAAGAGCTCAATAATGAATCTGACTTGTTATATTGGACGATGTAGAAAAATAATATAAATTGTAATAAATGTTATAGAACTTCCTATATATCGTCCAACAGACAATAAGTCGAGCGCAAATAAGTTGGCGCCATCTCTTTGAGAAATTGTTATCGTGAAATTTTAATTTAGAAAAAAAAGTCGCTTTATTATTCTTCTCTCTCGTAAAGAGGGACTTTATATTCTTTATGCTGGTGCACATCTTAAAGAGACCCATCAGTTGTTCCATTCTCTCCGCCATTTGACGGCGACTATATCGAGCGCATCTGCCCAAAAGTTGAAACAGTGATCATAAAACCATTACTGATAATACACCGCCTTCACGCTTGATCGTTTATTCAGCGCCATCGTTCAATTCAGCTATGAGGCCCAACGTAGTAAAAGAAAAAGAAAACAAAAGAAAACGGAATGTCTATTGTGTGAAATGAAAATTTAAGGACTCGAAAAAGAAAATGTGAAACATATTCTCGCACTGGGAAACGCCAGTGCAGTCAATTTCGATCGCATCGTCGTGAAAGAGAGCAATTTCTTTCTCGTTAATATAAAAATGGGAATATATTTTTTATAAATAGTTTCCTTTTTTCATCTCTATAAATGAAGAAAACTCAATTCTTTATATTCTTCTGTTTGGAGCCAAGCACTAATTTGAGGTGATCAAAAAAGTTCCCTAATAGACACCTAATTTTGTGCAGCACAAGAAACGTTCATGGCTGGAGCCTTGGCCACAGTTTAGACCCGCTCTTATTATTATGACTTTCGAAAATTTTATTCGAAATTGTCTCGCGTTCGCATTATTTCATTTATTTGTCGTTTTAACACAAACATCTACAAAGGTCCTCGAATGTTGCCATCATGGAGAGATGAAAAACTTGACTTACATAACACCTAAATACTTTATGCGTAAGATGTGAAGGGTTTCACTCAAATCTTCCAGGTTTTCCTGAGACGAAGCTATACCAAGTCGCATACAATTTTCCTAGCAGCTCCGCCGTATACTGCAAGGATTTCATTGTATAAAGATGGACCTATATAAGAAGCCTAAAGGGTTACAACAACAAAATAAAATATGTCCGCAAACCACATTTTGGAAAGCAAAAAAAGGGAAGAAACGGACGAGTTCAAACAGTCTCTGTATAGTAGGATATAGGCGAGGAATAATATAAGAGAAATCTTGAATAATGTACTGATGCGTACGCACTATATAGGCCATACATTTGAAAGGTTTTTCTTTTGAGGAGCTGGGTTACATTTAATATCTGCTGTATCTATATAGAAGAAGAAGAACAAGCTACACGAGTAGTATATTATTGGTAATACGCAGAGTGCGCTATACGGCTTATGTGATTCTTACATGATGTGATCATTGAGCAAAGACGTTTTTGTCGCGGAATTGTAAAAGAATTTCTTTTTTCTTTCTTTCGAAATCATCACAATGAAATTGAATAGACTATAGTGGTGCGTCATTCGGTTTAAGCTATTTCGATCAGATTGAAGATGAAGAAGAAGAAAAGACTGGGCGACGCCTCCGCTCCCTGGCGAAACGCAACACAGTTCGCTGATGTTCGGATGTCACCACTCGCATCTATCACGGTCTTTGCTCTTGCACTGGACCGAAAAAGACGTCTCCAACGAAAAAAAAGGGGGCTTTACAGCAGGAAATCAAATAAATAAAAAAGAGGCGAAATGTAAACAAACCGAAAAGATATAGAAAGAAAGAATCAGAGTAAAAAGAGAGAGAGTCCAGCATACAGTCCAAAGCTTATAGACTATCCACAATGGGCAGCAATCCATTTGGATTCGATATCAATTAATTAATGGATTCCCGGGTCCAGCGCTGGCCAACAATCGTCGATCCATAGCCTGGTATATATTCTTCTGATATAGATAATAGAAATAACAACATTAAAGTTGATACACATCTTCGACCGAGACGAAAAGCGCATCGAAGAGAGAAACAAGGAAATGACTGAAATAAGGTCAACCATTTCCAAATATAGAAATCGTGTGTTGTACTTGTATAAGCTGCTGTTTTTATTTCGTGACATATTGCACATATTGCTATATTACGTCGGATATGTTTGACGTAGTGTAAGATACACTAAGCTACACATTGTAGTACATGTACTCGCGGTATTAGAAGCCGTGCATATACCATGGGCTGTTATTGTTCGAGGTTGTGGACTAGTGGTTTGTGACACATTGTCTTATGTTGACATAATTCCTGAATTTACAGGCCCTTTATCAGATTGTCTCTGTTGTTGTGACCGATGCCATTGTTGTCTACTGTCTCGAACTGGGCGTCGAGTAGACAACCAATTATTCGCAGATGTTTAATTTGCCTTTTTATGAATGACAGAGTGTTGGATCCATCTAATAAAAATTCTCATTTGATGCAGAAATGTGTATTTTTTTCCTATTTACTGCATGCAGCGTTTGATGTTGTACAGAAAAGATGAGTCAATAGATCTTCATTTTAATTTTCTTTAGTAGTTGTCAATCTAAATATGAAAACCACTTCAGCGATTAAAGAAACGTATGCTGAAAATCAACCGAGGATATTTATACAACTACGTCAACCGAGTTGAACTGGGTACACGCGTCTATACTATACACAGTCTGTAATAATTCCCGCGTGAATATACATGTATACTCGTAGTTGCACTTATACTGGCAACGCATCTGATTGCCAGCAGAAGACGTCAGAATTTCAAATCACGAGATTATCTCTGCTGCACACATCAATAACTCGCATGTCTACCGCGTCGTTGAAGCAGAAGCAATCCTTTTTGGTCCCAAAGACTAATAATTATAATTCGTAATGACGAACTGCTGCTGATTCCCTTTTCAGTTCTCCCAACAGAATAAATCAGACCATCATACTCTGCAGCAGCAACAAATAAGTCTACACGTATAGTAGATGGGCCCTTAGTACATCAAATCTCTAGCTCGTATTATATGTTTTTAGCGCAAATTTTTCGCATTGATAGTCTAATTGAATATATAAGCCGAGATTAATAGAAGCACAACATCATGAAATGTATAGTGTCCATATATAACACACGCCCGACCGTGTTTCCCACAAAAAACTATATACAACCCACTATATACATGAATAGTGCTGCGCTCTCTGTTATAATCGACAGCCAAGTTGCATTCTGTGTAACTCATATTATTAACAGCAAACCGGCAATAGTTTATGTATAATCATACATTTGTCATAGTATAAGAGAAAAAAAACAAACGAAAAAAGAACCAACCCAAACACAAGAAAGAGACTGATAGGGTGTCTGCAATTTCTGTCACGTTACGCACACGAAGAGAAGGGGAGAGTGTTGTGGGTGTATAGTTGATCGACCGGAACAAGACACGAGACAAATACGACAATCTAATCACAGCTGCGGCCGACTGAAGATTCTCTTTTGATTGTGAAGAATGGCGATGACTATATCGTCACAGCAACCAGAGAATCTATTGTCGCTCTTGAAAATACACGTCATTTGTAACCACCCAGCGCCCTTGAATAAAAAAGTCCTGTCTACCGCAGAACCAGCATCTACCCAATAGTGCTGCTGCCTGTATTCATCATTTCTTTTTCCCGTGTGATGATTTTGATTTATCAAATCGCGCAGAAGGACGTCGCACTTTTCATTTTAAAGAAGAGCGTGTATTGTCATCTGCTTTGTTGGTATACGGTGGTGAGTCCACACATCACGCACAATCAAACATTGAGAAAAATATTTGATGGGAATAAGAATATAGTAGAAAGTTGCTGTTCTTATTTTCAATGTTATTTAACATGAATTTCACGCCACAAGTGTGTTCATTTCGCGCGACGGACACTATTACATATGGGACGAGATCGATGAACTTGCTGGAGATTCATTTAATGATGAGGTATGGTCCGCCGTGGCTATTTTAGTTATATGGGATTGCGTGTCTTGGAAATAATAAAAACTTTATTCAAATTTGAGTTTTGAAATAATAAATGTTGGATAGCAAATAAAACAAACAAATTTTATAACGGGAGGGGCTCTGCGTTGTTATTAGTAGTATATAAAGACATAAGTGTTAGGAGTTCTTTTGAATTATAAACTCTTTATAGCTGTTAGAGCAGCGTAAAAGTATATAGAAACACATTACATAATAATGCCTATTAAAAGTTTATGATGTTGGGTTAATACTTGTTGTTGTTGTTAGTTTGGTTTCAAGTAGCAAATTGTATTTCAACATGAACAGTAAAAAGAAGAGAAACGTAAAATATAACCAGAAGTTTCTTAAATTACTATTTCTTTTTTTTTGTTTGACTCGATTCATTTCACATTTATAGCCGCACCACCGCGAAATCAATGATTAATATATTGTATTTATATGTATAGGGCCTAAATATATAAATAAGAAAGCCAATTGAAATGACTAATAACACAGACCAGAGAGAGAGAGAGAGAGAGATAGAAAGAGGACATGCATTTCTTATGTTTGTTTTTCGGGGGGGAAAGGACTTGCTGCTGGAAAATTGGTGAGACGGTCCACGGGTTTTTATCTTTTCTTTCTTCTTTTCTAGTTGATTGCTTCGGTCTTGACGTCTACAGCCGGAGACTCTGTCGTGTCACGACGCTTACGACCGGGTCCGATAGCGTAATTAGCTGCTGCTAAACCCATTAGGTGCTTAGCCGCTTGAGAGCCAGAGTAGCCGCGACCAAGTCCAAAATCTACTCCTCTTTTCTGGCTGTAAAAAACCACCAATCACGAAACAAAAACAGTTTGAATATATTCCTCAATTTTAAATATATCGTGGATGATATATATTTGCGTTTCACTTACTGTTCGTAATCGGAATTGCGCAACAAGCTGCGCTCCAATCGCGTGATAACCTCCATCACGCTGTCAGGATCATCCAGATCCACCAACATCGGTCTCCTATTTATATAAAAAACGTTGTTATGAATCGTCAACGAAATACAATTTGCACACATCGAATAATAATTTAAGAAAATAGCTTAGATAATAAATAAAAGAGAATATGATAATAGCGTTTATTGAAGACACTATACATCTAAAGCAGCAGGATGATATCACTTTGAGGAGGGTGTTTTTTATATTTAAAAACAATAAGCACATAAGGGTTCCCCCCCAGTTCTTAAGCCTCACTTGTGCGGCGCCTCCATTTAAAAGTAAAACAAAAAAATTCCAAGAAATCCTGGCCTCTTCTCTTCCGTGGCATTGAGGGCACTTTAGCAGCACACACTGATGAGTTATAGGGAGGAACCCTTCATATCTAAATGTTATCTGTTGTTGACGTATTTGATTTTAAATAGTAGTGAGAAATCATATATAGGAGCAGGAGCTAAAAAATTATAGAAAAAGGAAAAAAGCACAAAACTGATTTGAAAAGAGAGCTCGATCTTACCAGAACTTCCTCCACTTCAAGCTTTGCCTGAAATAGGTATAGGTAATTTCAAGAGGTCATCAAAAACACGCTATCGAGATGATTTTTTTTGTTTTGTTTTGGAGAAATTACAAAAGGCCATCAGCATTGTTAAAGGATCAAAAGATATCAAATGTCACTAATATATAGTACACCCTAATATGGCGATCTATAAACACACACACACATCGATTCTAGATATACTACGTCCTTTTTCTAACACCCTCTATAGGCAATAAGGACATAACACGAAACATATCATAATAAATATCAAAAAGTAGTTTTGTTGCGTGTTGCTTCGCAGAAGACATCATTAGAAGAAAAGCAATATAATATTAGGTAGTTGTATATATTGTCTAAAGGGTTTTTTTTATTTATTACGGCCAACTATAGAGGAACCGTTGACCAACTTTCAGCTATATAGTGGAGGTATCAGATTCCCTATGTAGCCATTAGTAGGTATCACAGCGATCGAGAGAAAATAATGCATCGCTGGAAATATCAACGAAATTCTTTTGTTTTTGGGGACACATCAAGGAAAAGGCTAAGATTATTATGTAATGGCTTTCTATAATGAGTTATAATCGAGATAAATGATTTTGAAAACGAAAAAAAAAATGTTTTTCTTACCTGGGTGGTGCTGCGTTTCCTGGGACGATGAGAGCCAAACAGGCGACCAATAAGAAAAATATGGTCATTACCAAGCGTGACATTTTTTTTTTTGTTTGTTTGGTTGGTTTCGCCTGTTGTTTGGTAGTCAATTAAGATTGTTATTTATAATTATGGTTGGAGGTTTAGACTTTCGGCACTGGATAAGATCCCGGAGAATGTTGTGTTTAAACCACTGGTCGTTTAATGGCGTACGTGATAACGTTGTAATAGTGGTAAGTAAGAGGAGAGAGAAGTTGGTTTGCCCTTGTTGACTTGAATCGTCCAGATCTGCTATGCCCTTCGGCATCTCAAGTCCGTCCTTTTATAACCGGAGCGTTTGGGAACACAGAGGACGAACGTCTGCATCCCGAACGCAGTTCCCCCGCCTACGCTGACGTCATACGTCGGACAGAGCTGCGTGAAGGAAGACAGTTGTCATTGTAGTGCGCAAAAGAGACGCACAATCCGCCAGTAGTTGGGTCATCTAAGAACAGAAGCAAGTCGATGGACGACATACTTGTCGACAACTTCTTGAAGCAACTAAATATGTTAATTTCCTATCCCTGAAGCTAAAGCTCAAGTTCCCTCACTCTGGCTCTACTTTTCCGGAATGAAACGACCTATTGCAAACGGATGCATCCTGTTTCAGCAGCATCGAACTTTATTATCAACTGGCGCAACGACATCCATCACATCGAAACTGATTTAGCTCTTATCTTATTTATGAGCTTAACGATCGTGTCGTTTTATCGACCGGAGAAGAGTCATTCAATCCGATTCACATATAGTGTACGTAGCTACTTGAATCTATCAATAAGTACTGTGAATAAAGAAATTGTATTTACCTGGGCTCGCGCGAAATGATTTCGCAATCAATCGAACATTGTGATTGGCGGTAGGATATAAACAACTGACTGTGCACTTTGATAATCATTATCATCATGACGACCAAGATGAACTTTGAGGTTTGTGTTATTCCCTTTTCATAGAGAGCAAAAGTTAATATTTGGCACTAAAAATGAAAGTTTTATTATGCGAGCTTTATACCACACACGTTATAGTTGTAGCTTACAGTTTCGTCTACTAAAGTTTCTCACATGTTCACAAAAGTTCTTTCCCTACGTTGAACAGTTATATATATATGGCATTCTTGGGGCTTTGTAGTATAGATCTTGGGCACCCAACCTGATGGTCTGAAACAAACACTCTGATTGCAACAAAGAACAAGAGACTAATTGCATGTAATGATCTTTACCACTCAGCTGAATGAATTCGTATATGTAAATGATTAATAAACAAGTACGACGACCAGGTCATTCTGATGATGAATAACACTTTCTCGGTATAGAATACAAACAGAGCCAAAAGCGAGAGAGCTAGAGATATAAATGAAATATAATCACGTTTCTGGTCAATTATGCAAATAAATTACTTAAGCTTTTATCCAAATATGTGTGTGTACGTGAATGACGTCGTCGTCCATCGGAGTCTGAAAGTATATAGAAACACGCCTGGCTATGGTTCCCACTGAAGTTTGCTATAGTCCTCTGAGTCCTATAACATAGCGCAATATACCACACAAAAGTTTCCACATGTCCACGGATTTGCTACTGGTAACGCACAACACGCATATCGAAGCGAGATGGGACGGTAATTTATTTCTGTTGCCTGTAACATGCATACATCTTCCTCATATCTTTTGTGCTTTTTTCACATTCGAAGAAAGGACACATCTATAAGTATATACGTCTATATCAACGAGCCTAGGATAAATGGACTGCGCCGCTGGATGAGATTATTAAATCGACGCGCGCGTATGCAATCTTGCCGATGCGTCTAAACTATACACGTCGAATAATAACCAACCGAAATGTATTTCCCTGTTAAATCCTATACGTACTATATTCGAATAGAAGGATAAACACACACGCAAAAAATGAGGTGCGCTCTATTCTTTTGATTGAGGGCTATAGAATCCTCCCTATTTTTTTATTATAGTCTATGTTGTGAGCTTAAGGTTCTCATTCACTGTATGAGGTGCCTCAGCATGGAACTATCTAGTCTAATCTCGAGGAAACGGATGGAATAGTCGGACATTGCCTACTGTTTGTCCTCGTATAATATGTTACCATATACCTTTTTTTGGGGGGGGAACTAACCAGCAACGTGAAAGCGCTAGTTCACAGTATCAGACGACGAGATTTTTATGGGGCAATCTTGTTGCGCCTGCTGGGCTCCTCTCAGGAGTTCTATATCCCACCCACACACACACCCGACCGTATTTCGTCGCGCCTGATGCCGGGATGCGAAAAACCATTACCCGATTTTTAAAAATAAATTCTGTGTTTGAAATTTTTAAATATCGATTTCTTTTTATTCCTAGAAATTGAGCAACTTATATTAGAAGGGTAATCGGAATTGACTAGTGATGGAAAGTTTTGTGTTTTATTGATGTTAGACGAATGTCTGGTTTCGACTTTTTCGATTGATGTTGTGTACAGCAGATGAGAGAGAAAGACAAGTAAATCAAGGAAACTGGCGTGACTGTCACGTTCACGTTGTAAACAGGGAAAAAAAAGGAGGTGATGTATCCGATTCAATTTGTTTCGCTTCTTTTTTTTCTTATGTCCCATCTAACTAAACTCGGTGAATTGAAATGAGCGCTTTCTTTTGCCAGAGGGATCACACAAATACATTGGACTTTTAAGTTCAATCTCTGCATGTTGTGTGTGCATGAAATATATCCCCGTAAGCTAAAAATGCGACTTTATCTGAAATCATTTTAAAAGAATATAATTATTGCCCTCGGAGAAATGTTCAAACTTTCTCTTTCATGGACGAAAGACTCCCATTACGGAAACGAAAGCTCAGCTCAGCTCGTGATGTTCGTTATCAACACAGCGCCAACTGTTTTTTGATGATTTAGTCAAGAGATTTCAGACCGACTTTCTAATTACAAAATCACTAAACGACTAGGGCTGGCACAGGAAACCTGTCGGAATGCCCACGATTCTATTTGAATATATGTCCGTTTTCAATTTTTTTTTCATCGCATGTTCTGGGCTTCTGGCATGTTGCATATTCTTTAGTATTATAGGGTGTGTGTGTTGTCAGAAATGTCGAGATCTGGCAATGCCTACCCTCAACGCCATTGAAGACGAAGCTGAGACCCTCCTCTTTCCTGTCAAAACTTCTTTTTTTGTGTACGCTCGAATTTTACTAACCACATCGGATTCAATGTATTAAAAGAAAGGTATCATACTATCATTAGATTTAGTTCAGTCTTCTGGCGAGTTCCGATGCGGTTTGCTCGGTCTTTGCCCGATTTGTGGGCGGTACTTTTTAACTGTCATTAAAGCTCCTCACGAGAAAACAGTTTCGAGCGGTGGGAACCGATTCCAAAGGTTGAAACGTAACGGGTTTTTTCTCTCTCTTTCATATGTCTGTGTCCCTGTTGCGTTTTCCGCTGTATTCAGTCTTAGGATGCCGCCACTGCTACACAGACTGTTGAGATTTACCGTGGAATGAGTGGTTGGGCAGTCAAAATGCAACGCAGAGCAGCCCATCTGGGGAGTGCTGTTGCCTCCTGTGCACACGCACCAGCCCCCTATCCTTGCCGTATGGAAAAGTGAGTGTTTCATGAGTGATCAAAATGAATTATCGATATGTATCCTAACAACACTTCACCCCACAGAGTCAAATTTGGAGTTCCATTTGATCAAATATGTAAACCAGACATTCCTGGACCTTTGCTGGTAAGCCTCCATCACATTGAAATTGGAGTGATTTTTGTTTGTGAATTGTGTTAAAATTCATTTGCATCTAATCCTAGGTCCTAATACTGAAGCTGAATAAAGAGGGACCAAACAAACGGGACGTGTTTCGAGCGCCCGGACACCAAGCCAACATGAAAAAATTGATTCATTTTCTTCAAACTGGGAGATTGGTGAACATAGCTAATTTCAGCGTTCACACCATCTCTTCTGTTGTCAAAAAATTTTTACGTAAACTGCCTGACGGTGTGTTCGGTGTTGAGGCTGAGAAGCAGCTATTTGATGTCCTATTGTCCTCTGGTGAATCCCCAGATTTGAAATTTAAACAAGAAGAAGTGCGAAGGTATTTCCATCTTGACTGAAATCAATTTTATTGAGCCAGAATCTGATGAAATCGTCGTTGTCTTGAATTCATGTTACAGGATTATCAGTGAATTGCCCAGGTGTACGCAGCAGCTTTTAGTATTACTTTTTGGCACTTTTCGAGCGGTTTCCCTTTCTTCGTCATCTGCCAGCGTCGTCCCCAGCAGCGGAATGAGTAGTGAAGCATTGGGCGTATCAGTTGCACCGTCATTTTTCCACACGTGTGTAGGGGCTGGCAGACAGGCCACAATGGATGATGTCATTCGATTCAAGGTACTGTAGGTCAACGAAATTGTCAAACCTGTTCTCATTTCATCATCGTTTCGGCTATCACATTTTGCTTATGAAAGTTCACATTTCATTTCTAATTACCCCAACGCTCCCCTTAACATGTGGCCATAGGAGGACGTTGAGGTAATTTTCATTCGCTTTTTCATATCTGGTTTCACTTCGTTGCGCGGATTTCCTGTCTTTGGTGTGGTCTATTCTTCTTTCGCTCGACTGGGCACGATTGCGCGGATATAATTTCATTACTAAATTCAAGACATCTACTCCAGGCAGCTACAAAGATTATGAAGTTCCTCATCGATCACTTCGGTACGTGTAATCTTTTCGGAACGGAGAACTACCGATATTACTCACGAATCACCGGCCGGTGCTTGAAAATCGACGACGCCTGGATCATGGACTTTGGTCGGCCGCCCAACGCCTTGCCCTTGCCTGGTATTTGCTAGAATTGTTCTTAATCACTGCCAGCATGATGGTTTTTTTTGCTTATTACACCAATTATTCGAATACCTCCAAAAATAGGTCCCATATCACTAGAAGCAGAAATGACTTGGCTTCAGTATGCCGCTCTCACGTGGCAACCTGCCTTTAGCATAGGTATTATATTCCCTAAGCACAAAAGAACGGAGAATGTCGAGAAATAGAGCATGATCAATTCAAATACTTTCACCTTTTTTTGTGTGTGTGTGTTTGTTTGTGTAACTTGACATAATCAATTAGGTGGAGGTCACACTTCAGAGGACCATGGCAGCACTAGTGAATCCTTAAACATTTATCCAGAAGCTTGTGGAGGCGAAAACACTGACATGCTGGAATCGGCACGACTCAGCGTCAGTTTGGAAGGCGACGAGAATTTCAGAGTCGGTTTCTATTTTTATTACGGCTTTTAACAAATTTGTCGTCTTATTTTTTATTAGTATTATTATTATTATTTTCATTCGCACCAATGTTTATTGCTGTTTTCTCTTCCTTACCCACGTTCTAAATCAAATAGATGGGCGCCAATTGTGGAGCAGATGTGAGTTGTCCCGAATCGCCCATAAGTAGCATCGGTAGCTCCAGCAGCGGAAGTCGAAGTAGTAGCAACAGCCAATGCCGGCATGTGGCCATCAGGTCTTCGAGGCCGCTGGAAGAGCGCAGAAGTTCTCGCTCCAACATCAACGATGCCACCAAATCGCTCACTCTTCTACCTCAGGTCCGTCGACACAACAGCTTGATAATTCCTCCTCAGGGTTCTGGTTCTGATTCCAATTTGCTCGAAGAAGAAGAACTGCTCCTAACAGCCAGCTTTTTAACTTGCTCATCCATTGAGCCATAAATTCAATTTTTTTCCTCTCCCTTTAAATGTTTTTTTTTTTCTCTTAATCACTCAACCGTCTCGTTCATTCGCACCCGTAGTTAGTAGCGCGTTTCAATGTTTTAGATCTAAAATTTGTGTCGTCCTAGTTGGTAGTTAGCCACTTTTTTTCCTTTTTAAACGAAATTTAATGCAAGCAGTTTGTAATAAAAAAGGGACACCCTCGCTTTTTGATTTTTGGTGATCCTGACCATTTCATTCGTGTTCTGTCCAGTTTTCTCATGTCTTCGTTTTCACAACTAATCTGAAGTGTCACTAAGATTTTTATTTATTTATTTATTTTTATTTACTTCCTCATCTCTCTTCCTCCCCTTTTACCATTGAATTCTGACAGGTGCACGAGAGACAGACGGCACGCATGCGCACCCGTTCTGAGTGGTTTCTGTCCGGCTCCGTGCCGTCTCACTACCCGAACCACGAGACCAGCGAAGAGGTTCTGCTCGAAGACGGTCATAGTTAACCCTCTCTTGTTTGGGTTACAGCAACAACTCAGCTATGGAATACGAAACGAAACAAAAAATCCTACCAAAGAGCGGTCCGGATCGACAATCGGCCGCAAACAACAAAACACAGCACCTCTACACACAAATAAACACACGCGTAACATATTGAAAGGAAAAAAAGAACAAAATTTTACAAAACAAATTATTTTAAACACGGATTGATCCCGCCAACGGAAACAAATGTCGTTCTTCACTTCGTCGCTTTTTTTTCATAATTCATTCATATAATTTGAATTGAACAAACAGAGAAAGAACATTTTTTTGTCGTCGAATGTTTGATTTCTATAACACACAACAAATCCAGAGTGATATTTATTTATCCTGCGGATAACTGGCTTTTTTATACATATATGCGAGTGCGACGTATGGCTTGATCCTGACTGACCGGTTGCTTGAACAAAACGTGCGTCGACCATTTTACGTCTTATTCGTTTTCAACTGTAAAGCTCGTGATCTTTGAACTTGACTGCGCTCTGCCAATTCTTCTCTCTTCCTACATTATTGATGAAACTTTTTCATTTCTTTTAACTTCAAACAAACAAAACTGACAGCAACAAAAAACAAATGTTCATTCCTCTGACGCACCCATCTATCGCTCCCCCCTTTCGGTATTATTATAACTGTATTAATTAACTTCGAAACTGCCACAACAGTGTTTCAAATAAGAAACTGCCCACTTTTGATGTGTCTGCCTCTGGCCAGCATAAATATTTTTTTTTTTGCATTTATTGTCGTTGAAAAAAAAAGTTGTTTTCACAAATCTTCTCTAGATGACGGAGATAAAGAGAGAGAAAAAATTAATTTCACTCTCGTTTAATTTTTCTGTTAGATAAAAAAAAATTGTTTTTGACTAATTTCTTGTTCCTCTTCTTGTCCTTCCATTCTCGACTGCTTTTCTTTTCTAAAAATTTGTACCCTGAAAAATGTGAGTTGGATTTTGTCCTCATCTCTCTACAAAATGAAAAACAAAACAAAAAATGTTTGTCTTCTAAGCGTCGAGTACAGAGAGACGATAATAATTGTCATAATAATAAAATGATGAGATGAAAAAAAAAAAACTTAAAAGAAAATTGAACAACTTTTTGTTTGTTTTTTTTTTGTTTGTTTTCACATATCGCACACTGATATTTTTGTTCCGCTTCCTTTAAATCGGACCGTACATCACGAGGGAGGGATAAAGGGGTTTGGAGGGACAGAGAGTACTCATAAAAAGAAATTCTCGTGATCAAAAAAAGTTGACAATGAACCAAAAACAAAACTCCCATCTCTCGTGTGTGTGTGTCGGTTGTTATTTGCGTGTTCATGAGATATCAAATGGAGAGAGATAGAAAGAAAGGAAACGAACGGATTGCGACGGGACTCGCCTATCTGTCACGCAAAGCAATCCAATAAGAAAGAAGTGTGAAAAGTGATAGAGTAGACGGACGATGCAGAACACGCAGTGGGAGACAGTGAAGTGGTTTGTTTGTGTTCGTGTGTCTGTGTGGAGTGTATGTGTTTTAAACATTGAAATTAATCATAGTCAATTGACTTTCTTTCTCAGATTGTTTCTTTCTTTTCTATAAATGTGTTTCTTCTGTGTTTTGGCGAGGTGAAGCGGGGGCGGAGAATCTATGGACCGGATAGAGGGGGGGAGGAAATAAGAATAATACAATCAAAACGAGACACAATTTGGGAAACGGCCAAAGAACAGTGGCAAAGAAATACATCAATGACTGTCTGAAGAGAAAATAATAATAAAAAAAAATGCGGATGGGAGGGAAGAAAAGGAAATAAAAAAAGAAGGATGTATACAACAATTACAGCATTCCATTCCCCACCCAAACTATAGATGCACAATAATGGGAAAGGAGAGAAAAGAGTAGGCGTAAATGTCATTCTTTTTTTGTTTTCTTTCTTTTTCTTAGTTTTTCTTTGCCGGCGATGAGTGATGCACATTTAATTTAAAATCTTGCACTGAAAGTAATGTTACAACGGTATTTCAATTCAATGAATAAGACTGCTAATTTCTTTTCCGAATTGGAGGAGGATAATACAATATTTTTCTCAGAAGATTGGCCTTGATGGGCTATCTAAAAGAAACCCTACAGAGATAATTATGCAGCTTTTTTGGTAACCTTTGATCAAGTGAATTGTTATTATTATTATTATGTTATTAAAAGTCACGCGCTCAAGAAATTCAAAAAAAAAAGAAGATATTTACACACACACTGGATCTTTTTTTTAGTTGCTGCTCAATTCGAGTTATGTAAATGGAAATCGAAAGTAAGATAAACAAATAAAATAATTTTTTAAGTGGATACCCTCGGACGAGAACTGGGGAAAGTAGAAAGTCGCTTTTTCTTCTTCTTTTTAAAAAATGGCACCAACTGCCAACTACGTGAATCAGTATTGGCATTCTCAATATAAAACTAAAAAAGTGTAAATTTCTTGTTTGTTATAATTTAAAACGGGAAAAGGAAAGACATTGAAGTCAAGTCCGTGGAGAACTTTTAGTTTTGTTTTTCTTTTACGACGACGGAGGGTAACGAGAGGATTCAAAAGAAAGGGAGGCGTACGAATCTGGAACGCGTTCTACTTAGTTGCACATCTTGATCCCCTCCGCCCAAAGCGGATTCCTTCACTCATTCACACACGCCAACAGACAAACGCCTTACCATTTTCAATCGGGATAGTCGCCGTTCCTTTTCAACGCTTTTAAAAAGGGAAATAAATCGCGTACAGAACATGCATTATACGTTAGCATTTTTTTGTGTGTGTTTTAATTTTAATTTTTTTTTTGCTTTTAGTTACCACGGGGACGTACTGCCTTAGACTTAGCTAAACTTTTTAGTTTTTGTTTGAATAGAAATAAGGGCCTCTACGACAATCATTTTGACACATTGAAAGAGAATATTAATAATAATTAACACAGGGGATGGATGAAAAAGGAGATGGAGGGAAGAATAGACGTGAGGTGATGCTAAAAACACGACGAATGTACACGTAGCGTGAATTGAATGAGACAGGAGCTATTGAGGAGAGGTCAACTCCTTAAATGTTTTTTTAGAGGGGAAACAAACACACACGTGAAACCTGGATTTTTCTTCTTCTGTAGATTTTTTGTTATTTTTTTTTAAATTTGTAATCTTAGCTTTTTCTTATTTTTTTTTTGCACTGGCTATGTTATTCTTTTAAGAGGATAATTGACTTTTCATTTTGGCCCTACACTTTCTGATCTGGCTTTTTTTAATAGTCTGATTTGGGAACTTGAAGGATAAAGGTAAAAACGAAACATGACTTGCTGTGTGAAATAAGCGGACATAGATAATAATATAGACAGGTCCGCTGTGAAATAAGACGGATATTAAAGAAGGAGGAGAAGATGTGTCTTTTCTTTGCTTTATAAAGATAAAGACGAATGGAGAACACGTACTGCTATCAAGCCAAATGTGTGGACGTGTGCTGTTGGTTAATGAACTCGGATCCGTCCTGGGTACGTTCGGTGATGCATGCCAATAAAGCGCCGAACTCGCGTTCCACCACTTGTCTCGCCTGGTGAAACGGACAGAAAAAAAGAGACCAAATCCGCAGTTGCGGTTTACCAAATTGAGGACACTCAACGTGACGCTTGGTTACCTGAACGTTCTGGGTAGGAATTTGTAAAGCCAATCCCATCGCATTACTGTCGAAACTCTCATCCAGCGCCAATAGGGCGCCGTGTACTCCAGATTCCAGCAGATGATTGGAGAATTCCTTTAGGTATCGGGAACAGTTTGAATAATGACCCCAAAATGAAATGGTTATCTCATACTGTTGTTACCTTGAGACCGATAGCGGCTACCCAGCGAATGACTCGTTCGTTGGTCCAAACGAGAACGTCGCGACTCTCATTGTCGCTGTCTGCTTGTCGTCTTCGTTCTTCTAGCAAGCGACGGTCGTAATTGAGACGCTTCAGCAGCAGCGTGCCGTATTGAAGGCTAGTTCGATGGAAGGCATCAACCATCTTGAGCTGTCCGCGGAGCTCACGCTTCGTCAGGTGGTCCAGCATACGAGCGTCCACTAGTGACTCCATGAAGGCCGATCGGTATTGAGTGAGACCGAGGGATGGCAACCAATAATGCCCGACCCATGTGTGATTCATATCACCAAAGGCCAACGTGGTTCGAGCCGTACGAGGAGCCGACGGCGAGGTGAGAGTCACCATCTCCTGGATGGCCAATCGGAGCTTCAACCGATGAAGGGGATTGCTACAAGAAAGATATTTTCGAGAAATTTAAATGATGATATCATACTATAATCATCATCAAGGTACCTAATGCCAATTTCCCGCTGGATTTCCGTATCTGACAGTGCCGACATAATGGCTCCTGATTTGACATTGGCTCTGCAAGCTGCCACGTACCAGGGTGGCATACCCACCCACAATTCCAACCAAGCTACTACTGTAGGACCGTTCCACAGGGCAAACGGTGTTCCAGCTTTCATAGCTTCCGCCAGCAGTTCATGCCTGAAGAGAAACAAGAAATTGTGTTTAACTTTTGCTTCTGGTTTGAAAAAAAATGGGAATGCAATATTTCATACTTGCGCTTGATTCGACGATCAAAGTCTTTCTGGCCCAACGCTGGTGTGCCAGTAGGAGTTGGTGTTGCCGATAACGGGACTCCCCATTCGGGATCGACGTTAAGACCCATGCTTAGAGAAGCGATTGTATCTCTTGCATTGGTCTCGTCATTTCGACTGGCCAACGGAGACATAGCTCCACTGGTTGATGAGAGACTATCTTTACTACTCTTGCCGGTCTTCTCTTTCTTGCTGCTGAAGAATTTGCCCAGCGAAGATTTAATTCCTTTCTTCTTATGTTGTTCCGCTCGCTGACTTTGCGGCTGTTGTTGCTGTTGAAGCTGAATCGACGACGCAGACGGAGACTCAGCAGCATTAGGCATACCCGTCGGTCTCTGATACAAACCAACTGGAGCCAACGAATCCTGGCTAGAAGTGATCGAAGGGATGCTTTCGCCCAGGGAACTCCTAATGGGAAATTCAAAATTGTAGTTGTATTTCTTTTAAAATGAAAAACGAACAACAACAGAGAAAATCATCATGCATCATGCTGCTCAGTAGTTTTAAAGCACCTGAGATGATCCGAGTAATCTTTTGTTCGTTTACTTTAGTCCAGAGCAGCGATGGTAAAAAAGATGGTATGTTAGCATTATCGGTTATTGATTCAAGATCATTTTTTCTCTTAATTAGTTAATGCTATTTGTATAAGAGAAAACGAAATCACCTTCGCATTTCATCGGAAGTCATTGCCAGAGCTTGTTGGATGCGGTCCAGACGAAGGGAACGCGAATCCATTTGAGATTCATTTAGTTGACCCTGACTGAGCGATGGGTACTGGAAAGAGGGTGTCGACACTTGCTGTAATGTCACAATCAAGAAAAATTAATCACTGAAGTTGATTAGCGTGTTATTTGATTTTCTTTACCGTGTTAGGTAGAGAACTCTCAGGAGATGCAGAAGTGTAGGCCCATCCCATCTGTTTGGGAGACAAAGAAAAGGGATCAAATGAAGTAAAATTGAAAGGTGAAGTAATTCGTGTGAGTGTTAAGCAAATCCACATGCGTTTAGCTGCTAGAGGCGATCAGTTGTTGAATTAGTTTTTTTTTGTTTTTTTTTTTGTTTTAAATACATTGCAGCTAGCCAAGTGTTTGCCACGCGGTTGCTAGTGGTCCCACAGGGGGGTTTTGAGTTGGCAAATAAAGGCACATGCTACCATTCACAAGGGAGGGATATTGTGTTGCGTAAATAATGATTATTTAAAGAAAAACAAATGTCTTTGAGGCATGGAAATTGTACCGCTTGTCCTGATGACCACTCTGCCAGTGTTTCGTATAGGTTGATGTCTCTGCTTCGAGGGATCTGTAGTTTCATTTCGACAGATCATCAAAATGAGCAACGGATTTTGTTTGTATGCTATAGGATTTAGACTCAATGACATGTTCACACTGGTGGTGGAATCCAATCTAATAATTTGACTACCAACTAATTGGATTACCTGGTGTTGGCTGAATTTGTTTGCCAGATGTTTGACTATTACGTACGTAGTCTAGAATGACTATAGCAGCTATGGATAGTGATTTTTTTAAAAAAATAAATTCTTACCGTGTGAAATTTGTGAAGATAGTCACGTTGGGGTGAAGCACCGGCGTTATTCCCTGGATTGATTTGGGCAGCTAGTGGTGAAGAAGAACTGCTGGCGTTCGGATTGTTGTTGTATCCAGCGCCTGAACTCGAGGGAACAACCGGACTGTGATTGGAAGAAGTCCCACCAGCTCCACCGCTCCCACCACTCACACGAGGAGTGGATCGACCACTGCCTGTCACTGGAACATGATTCGTCACCAAGTGGTCTAGACTGCTGACGCGGTATTCAAGTTCTTCAGCTCGAGCTTCCGTATTTTCCTTTTCCTCTTGGATCAACCTTTACGACAAGAAATAAGAGATAAAGTTAAAACTACAAACACGAAGTGAGTGGACACAAAACTTTGTCACAAACCGAATCTCTTGATTAATGGCGTCCAGTTGCTCCTGCAACATAAGAGCCAGAGTCTGAGCGTCCGTGTGGCTTGAAGGAGAAAGCATTGCTCCTAGATCAGCCAGATCACCGAGGTCGTTTAGATAGCCTTGATGATGATAGTCGTGACCTGCATCCATCATGCCTCCCTCTTGTGGACTGTCTCGTTCATCCTGATCTTCAAGTTCATCTTCATCATCTTCTTCTCCCATGGCTCGGCTGTTTACCCGCACATCGTTCATGTCGCAATTGCGTCCAGAATCTAAACCCATGGATGGAGAGGTAGCATTGTTGAGTCCCCACTGTTCACCTTCATCCATTCCTCGAACACCTTTGCGGGCTTTTGGCAACCGAGGTAAAGAACGCGTGTCAACAAACGACGTTTCCATTGGGTGGGGAGAGAGGGAGCGAGTCAACTCGTCCGTTTGCTGAATATTAAGCGCAATTTCTTGTTGCAGAAGTTGGCGTCGAACATTTTCCATCTCCAAACGCGATTTGCTCAGTTCTTTCATGATGTCAGCCTTATAGTCAATGAAAATAATAAGCATTTTCCTCAAATAATTAAAAAATAAATGTTAACCTCACCTTTTCTTTCAGCAAATCTTCTAGACATTTTCTTGATTTATCTAGATCTTGCGTTAGGTGATTTTTCTCTTCTAACGCCGACATACGCTCTTTGAGATGAACTTGCAACCGGTCGTTCGATTCTGTTTTTTTAGGGGGGTTTCAAGCACAATTAATAAAATCATTCATTAGTGCAATTAATGATTCGATGGACCTACCCTGCAAAAGCTTATCAACAGTTGAGGATAGACGCGAATTATGTTCCTCGTTGATTCTCAACCTCTGCTGGAGCTTAGCCACTTCAGTTGACTTCTCTTCTAATTGGCTTTCTAGTCTCTGGATGCGATCTTCAGCCGTACCGTGACGCTCTTGAACCTTTTGAACCATAACGAAAATCAATTAACAACATGAACATAAAGGGTTTTGTTGAAAATTAACTCACTTGAGTCAATTCGTGCTGGACCTCGGGCAGTTTAGAGAGTTGAGTAACTTTCTGATCAGCCAGCTCCAATTTCTCTTCCATAGTGCGGACTCTGTCCTCTTGCAGCTAAGCAAGGTAATAGTAAAATCGGATTACATTATGAGTTCTTTTGAAACGTTAATGAGTTAAAAGCCATACCTTAAGTTGCGCGTCTTTATTACGCAGCTCTTGCTCTAATCGCTCGTTTAAGTCGTGAAGGGACGTTGATTCACGTTGGGCATTCAAGTATCGTTTCTCTAATGTAGCAATGCGTTCCTCCTGATAACAAGTTTCACATTTAGAATATTGTTTGACTTAACAAATTACAGTTTAATGGAAACTGTTGAATTAAATTAACCTGATCTTGGTTTTGCGCGCTTTTCTCGTGAAGGTCACGTTGAAGTCGGGCCTGTAACTCCTGACTTCGCTGGGCATCCCTCTGAGCAGCACGAAGAGCTTCTTCGGCTTCCAACAGTCTCCGCTGCAATACCGTCAATTCGCTACTTTGCTTCTCCAGCGTTGATTGCAATTCCGTCATTTTACTGGCTTCAGCTGAAACTTCAGACGTCCCATTAGTCGCGTTAGCGACGTCACTACTACCCTCACCAACTACCCCACCATTTCCATCCGTGGTGCTGTGCGTCACTGACATTGACCCATTCTTTAAATGCTGCAACTGTAAATTCAAATTTCACCATTAAAGTTAGCAATTTAGCATCTACTTAAAAAAGGGGGATATTCTAAGGACATACTTCTTCTTTGGTAGTTGTTAGTTCTTCTTCAAGGCTGGCTGTCCGTTCTAATGCAACCCTCAATCGTTCGCGAACCTATGAACAATGCATTAGTTTAAACGTTTAGTTTAGTTATTAATCTTTTTTTAAAGCTACCTTCTCGTCCAAGGCTTTATGATGCTCAAATAATGATTTCAGCGCTTTCAGAACTTCGACTTCGGAGGAAACACCTGCGCTATTTGCTGCTTGTCGCTTGACAACCGTCATCCGCAAAGATCGCTCATGGCGGGACACCAAACATTCCAAGTGTTCCAAGAGAAGCTGTAGTCAGGACAAGAGAATTTCCAGTTATCAGGAAGTTAGCATTTCATTTCCATATGGCGAAGTACTGTACCCTAGTGTTGTTTCTCTCAGCTTTGAGTTCGGTGATTTCTTCATCTTTCTCCAGAAGTTGTTCCCTAGACTGGGCTAGCTCTTTAGTCAACGACGCCAATTCCTATACATGCCAATAAGTAAAAGAAAAATAGTAATTGATCCTTCTACCTTTCTTTGGAATTTTTACCTGAGGTAAAGATGCGGCCAACTGGCGTTGAAGGCAATCCCGTTCTTTTTCTGCATCAGTTAATCGAGCTTCCAGCTCTCCCATGCGATCCTAGATAAAATTTAAGTGATGACATACACTAAAACATGAGATTAATAGAGAACATACTTGTGCATCGCGTAGAGAATCTACTAGCCTGTCTCTTTCATCCAGCATAGAGACCATAAGCTGTTCAAGGTTCCCTTCTTCCCCTGACAGCAGTTGAGAGGATCTTTGTGATAGTTGGCTGGCATCTTCCGTAATAGTAGGCATCACATCACACATCATGTTCCACATTTTTAGTGGAACTTATATAATTGGTATTTATAAAGATTTAGGACTAAGATCAGTAACAATTCAAGAAAGGTCCAGAGTTGGCAATGTTTTGGATTTGATGTCGGCACAAAATCTAAAATAAAAATACAAAAAATAAAGTTAGATGTCATGTAACTCTCTTACAACTGTAAAATCATAAGATAATGAGGATTCATGAGGATTTACAAGGAAATAATGCCACTAAATTTGTCAACATGTTGAAACAAATATTTGTGAAGATTATAGTGGTATTGACCCAGAACATTTACAAAGCTTTAAGCCCCTATCTTGCATTCAAACATCATATGTCTTGTGCAACTACCGCCAACACAAAAAAAATGTGAAGGATGTTACATATTACAACTTAACTTACATTATAAGAAAGTTGTTGGATAAAAATGGCACTAATAATAATAATTAATACATTGAATTTAACTTTGAAAATAAAAAAAAAAACTATTGGCTTGGTTAGTTTATATTTACAACCCAACCCGTAACCAAGCTGTATATGTTAAAAGGAATGTTTGATTCCACTCAACATCTAGTTCTATGCTGAATTCTGAATGATATCACTTTTAGGACCACCAAATGTAAATTTTGATATACAACAAATCTGAATCAAGGAGTTTACGAAAGAAAAGCGTTTGTTTTCTGTGCGGCTTTCAAGCTAGGTATAACAAGAGAAATAACTGTTTAGATCCTTACGAGGCGTTGTGCTCCGACAGAATCACGTTAACGAGATAATCAGGAAAATATCATTTTCACTTCAGCACAATCTTGTCCGATGATGAACCAAATGTCGCACGTAAGAAATAATTAATATTTTCGAGTTTAAACAACTTCTGTCAAAACCAAGACTCCGCCGTCAAGCCGCCATATTTGACTGACGTCACTCGGTCACGTGACCTACGGTCGTTCGTAAACAGTTAAACACGGACCCGGTGTTCGTCAAATCCAGTAACTTTCACTTTCTCTTATGATATAATATTACTATCCTGTTTTTTTTTTATAGCGTCTTCATTTTTATTACAAAGGTTCTATTGAGCTTTTACCAATTTGAAAATAAAACCTTATAAAAGAATAGATTTCCATCATTTCTCAGCTAACGATGTTTATTGGATATTTGATTTGAGGCTTCAAATTATTCATGCAAAACAAAACTGAATTACAGAATGAAACATTAATGTAGAACCATTTTTTTACACATTCTCTACTAAAGTGCCAATTTAAAGAACGATCCTCTTGTGTTTTATTTAAATTAAAAAAGTGACGCCATGTTTATGCATCAGAAAGAGCGGCGACGCCGGGCAGAACTTTGCCTTCCAACAATTCTAGAGATGCGCCACCTCCAGTAGAAACATGGCTCACCTTGTCCTCGGTTCCCCATTTGGCAGCGCAGGTCGCAGTGTCTCCTCCACCTTTGATTAAATAAAAAATAATCCATCCAATAAAAATAATTAACTTAATGTATAATAAAGACAATGGAAATAATGGTTTACCAATGATAGTAGTGGCGCCGTTCTGGGTCGCTAGAACAACGGCATCCATGACCGCCTTAGTACCAGTAGCAAATTTCTCGAATTCAAACACTCCCACGGGTCTACAGAAAAATAATAAATAGTTGATTCATATACAGAAACAAACGTTTGTTGTTATTATTACCCGTTCCAAACAATTGTTTTGGCTCGTTGGATTGGGTCTACAAAGTGCGCAATTGTATTTGGTCCGCAATCCAAGCCCATCCAACCTTCGGGAATTCCAGACTCAACGCTAGCCGACTGGGTAGCAGCGTCCTCAGCAAACTTATCTGCGCAAGTGAAATCTACAGGAAGATGAAGTTTCACTCCATTTTTCTCTGCTTTGGCTACCAAATCCTTGACAATCTTAGATCCTTCTTCGTCGAACAATGAGTTGCCGATCTGTCTGACGTCAATGGTTAGTTACAGACACTTTTTTCGCTCATCTTATTGACAGTTTTACCTGCATGTCGTTGATAACTTTGAGGAAAGTGTACGCCATGCCACCACCAATGATCATTTCATTTACTTGATCAAGCAAGTTGCCAATCAACTGGATCTTATCCGCAACTTTAGCACCACCAAGAATAGCCAAAAATGGACGTTCAGGGTTATCAAGTGCTTTTGCGAAATAAGCCAGCTCTTTCTTCAGTAGGAAACCAGAAGCTCGAACATCGAACCCAGTTCCCAACATTGAAGCGTGAGCTCGGTGAGCTGTGCCGAAAGCATCGTTGATAAAAACGTCACCTAACCGGCGTAGGGATTCTTGGAATTTTTGCACGTCCTCTTTAGCAGCTTTAATCTAAAACACGTTCAATTAAGAATTTGATTAATGGTACAATAATTTGTTGTACAACAATTTACCTTATTTCCAGCAGCATCAACACCTTTACCCTCTTCTTCAACATGGAAGCGAAGGTTTTCAAGAAGAATGACTGAGCCTTGGGCTGGATCAGCACAGGCAGCCTCTACATCAGCTCCAACACAATCCTCCAGGAAAATGATTTCTCTATTATAAAAATTGAGGATTAGCTTTTGTTCTGCATAAATAAGGCATTACTAGGAAATGCTTGCCTATTCAACAGCTCCTTCAGAACTGGAGCAACGGGTTTCATTGAATACTTGTCTTCCTTGTGACCATCAGGGCGACCCAAGTGAGACATTAAAACAACACTCTTGGCTCCTTGCTCAAGTGCATATTTGACGGTATCGAGAGCTGCAACAATACGCTGGGTGTTGGTGATAACTCCATTTTTCATCGGGACGTTGAAATCCACCCTGAACGAAAAAATGTGGAAAAATTAAGTGGGGCTAAGCTAACAAAGATGAAAGCGAATGTATAGTTACCTAATCAGAACTCGTTGTCCAGACAATGGAACAGAATCTATGCTTACTTTCTTTAAAGACATTTTGATTTTTGACTTGCAAAGAATTTTCTTGAACAAACGGTATTGACCGGAACCGGGAGACTGTCTAGCCGTCTTGAATACAGACGAAATACGGATAGAGGGGGTTTCAAGGGCAGAATGAAGGTGACATTTGTATTTTAAATTTTAAAAAAAAATCCATTATTACTTCTTTACTTCTTTTTGTAACAAGATTTCCGCATTATTTCATTTTTTTCAAAAACGAAAATTATTTTATCCTAAAAGAATTTGAGAATTAAAAATGTTACAACATTTTTTTGCAACCCTGCATAGTCCTATTGATTTGCAATATTTTGCAACCAAATTCATGGCTTTAAAATTTAATTCCATTGAAAAATTTTCTGTATACAGTTATATTGCTTGAAAATCAGATCTCTTCATATAATGAAACCGTAAGAAATCAAAAAGTATTAAAACGAGAGCATTGCATCGTAGCCGCTATAAAGAATCTGTACTCTATCTTGTATGAAGAAAGTCGAAAAAAATCAAAACAACCGAAGCATCATGGCGGCATCTCTAGCTATAGTCCCATGAAGTGATCAATAAAGATTCTTGAACCGCGAGATATTACCATTTTGAAATTGTGCCATGACTCTGATTGTGCTGGAAAATCTGTCTTAAGAACCTCGATTGAAATTTTTGTCACTTAGTGTAACTAAAACAACTAGGAATCTTATGGGTATCTATTATTTACATTAGTTATAAGTTTATAACTAACTTTTAAATTGAAGCAATAAATAATACCAATTAACAATATTATTAGAATTTTAAACATATGCTGTTATTCCTGTTAAGCATAAAGTCAACATGGAAAATGATCAAATTTGGAATGTCTTTGAAAGTCAAGGTAAAATCGGTAAAATCATTCATACACCTGTTTTTGTCTTATACCAAGGCCTTATTTAACTAACAGATTTGCAATACTTATAGGCCTCAAGCTTCCAGAATATCTAATCAAGCTACTGTTGTGCAGTGGATATGATAACTTACAATCCCTTTGCAAATTGACCACCCAACAACTCATTGAAGAAATAGAAAATTATGCAACAGATTGTTTGGATGCTTCTGACTTGGGCTTCTCTGAAGATGAAGCAAAATATTACTTCAGCAATCGAACAATGAAATTCAACATTCTACCAGGACACAAGCACATACTGATTGCTGCAGCTGAAATGGCCATAAAACTGTTACAGCATTCTGACAATGTTGAAGATGAATTTGAGAAAGCACCTTTAGAAAATGACCATTCAATAATTGATGATGAAAAATCAACCCAGCACAATGGACTACATTTTCTTTCAGAGTTTTCTACTCTTGGTAATAGAGGTAAAACTATCTCTACGCCCCCAAATAGTCATTCTGAGCCAATTGTGTCGGTCGAAGAAGAGCAAAATTCTTTGGTTGAATTCCTGAAAACATGGATCGCCAGAAAAGTCTTATCAGGCCTCTTAGCGCCCTTTCTTTTTGATGTTGACTACAGAGTACAAGTATATCGACCGAAATCAAGCAATCAGTCAACCCGGACAGATATTTATTCGTTTGTTTGCCTGCGCTGCAACACAACGATAAGGGCATTCAAAAGGCCGAATGGTCAGAACTGGAATGCTGCCAATGTTTGCCGCCACATTACCACCGTTCATTTTCTGGCAACGTCAAAATCACACAGAAAGTCCAATTACAATGTCTCCAGCCTTTCGACGCCGCCCCTCTCATCCGACTCATCGCCGAATGAACAAGATCCTCTTAACTAATAAATATTGTCATGATAATAAAAACTTTAAAATACATGTAATAGCTGCCGCGATAGTATGTCACAGGAGCGACAGTGTTTTCATCCGAATCGTACCTTTCTGCAATAAATACAAAAATTGTAACTGTCACAATCATAAATAACTTTGTAAACAAACACCGCTGATGCTAAGTTTTTCTTCTACTTTCTTCCCACCCTTTTTAAGATGTTAAAGACTAACGGTCACCCCCTTTTGTTTGGATACAACCGTCCTCTAAAAGAATGCCGGAAGGTTTTGCAAAGCTTCACCACGCCCATGTAATTAAAGTTTCCTGAATTCAGTAGATCTATCTATATTGCCAGGTTTGGGAAGGCAGTTGCAAAGATGCAGAACAAAGGGGGTTTAACAATCACACTGAGTTCACATACTCTTTATCCAGCTTTATACGGTTTTGCGTTTATAGATCGCTTTATTTTAAATCTTCATTCACAAGAGGTGGTGAAAATTTTAGATGATCCCTCAAGAAAGTTGGCCGGCGGATGTACGCTTTGCTGATTCGAAGCGAAAAGAGTTATTTACTAGTATGTATTGTTCCAGAACTTCAGCAACTTATGCTAAATCTTATTCACATTCAAAAAATTCTTCCATGGACACCTTCGATTTCAGGGCGCTGGTCAACCAAACCTTCAAGGCGTACGCAGTTGATTCTCAAAATTGAGAAATGATTCCTGAAAACTATAAAAATGATATAAATTTTCAAGTTTTAATTGGTAAAATAAATAAGAAAATAATTCATTACAGTTGAAGCTTCTGGTATTCTTCCTCCTTCTATTCCTAAAAACAGTTTTGGTGTGTGTGAGAGACTTTTCAACCACAGTGGCTTCTACTCTCACTAAGTCAGGGCGTAGGAGAGGTCGCCCTAACAAGGTGAAATCTCTGGAACCAAGGAGAAGAACCTTTTCAGCACGAATAACATCTCCTACATTGGCAGGATGTGCTGCTTCAATCATGATGAGATCACCATCTGTCACTCGCCTTTGTTTACCAGCAAAATGGATCACAGCAAAAAGTCTCCCATGTGAATTTGATTTGATCTGACTGTTGACTTTTTCAATAGTTTCTACAACAAAATTTTTGACAATGTTTATCTTGTGGAATGTGGACTTTGAAAACTTTAAACTACCTTTGGTTATGGCAATTTCCAAATCATGCTGATTTTCTAAGACCTCTTGTTGTGGTTGTACTGAAGTTTGTTGTGAGGCATTGAACTTGGCCCCTTCAAAATTATTTGATGCCGCTGAACGTAACATGCGAATAGCACATTTTTCTATTGCTTGAGCTTGCAAAACATAGGTTGCAGGGGAAGTACAATTTATACCTAAACAAAGTGTTATAATTTAAAACAAAATAAAAAGCCGCTTTTTATTTATAATCTCACAATACCATTTGTTCTCAAAGATTTTATTGGGCTTATTTGCAATTGGGATAACTTTGACAACACATTCCTAAACATGAGGGCCGCCATATTTAAATGTTATTGTATCGATTTTTGTGAAATATCGATTTATTGAGAATAAGAAATCGATTACTAATAATTTTTCAAACATCAAAAATGAAGGATTGAAAATGTTTCCATTCAGACTTCAGAGAGGCAGTCTTTCTTTTGTTTTTTGAAGAATAATGAAAAAATTAATTGTTCGTTTTGCCCCGTCCAACCACTGAAGCGTTAACTTGACAGAAACATAATAGGTCAGCGCACAATCACCTATCGCATATCGGCTCGAGATACAGCCACATAGCCTATGATGAAGTATGAACTGGTGATAGCTAAGTGTGTTTAAATTTATCATTTATTTATTGAGTTTGGAAATTCTTGGTTGTGACAAAATTAGAGGTTAGCGATTATAAACCAGTTATTTGCAATTTTTATTCTAAAAATATCCCTGCACACATTGACTGTTTTTTTGTTTAAGTGTCTTGTGAAATATTTGATAAATTGCGTAAAAATCAAGTTTCATGTCTCTATTTCCCGCGTGAAGGAGTCAATGCCCGATTATAAAACTAAAGTAGCTACCGCCATCTATTTTTACGACGTTGTCGTTGCCTTTGAAGTTAAGTTAGTAAAAATTAGTTAAAACTAATAGCCTTATCTTATAGTGAGGTTCATTCAATTGACTTTTATAGGTGAATAAGGTGATATTACTAGGTAATGTAACCTATGAACAGGTTCTAAGTGATGCGATTAAAAGAGTAGCGCGCCAAAATTGCAGCAACCTAGTGCGTGTCATGATGAGGGGCCGACAGCGGATATATTACAGTCAGTTGGGCGCTAGAATTGAGGAACGACGGGCGCTGAAATCGACCGGACGGTATAAATACAGGAAAATACCAAACTATTCAGGGTGTACTACTGGCAGCCACCTGTTAAAATTCCCACCTCACCCAACTTTCAGTTACGATCGCGTGTGTGTCAACAGTGTGTTACTCGAGGTAAGTTATTTGTTTAAAAGCCTTCATTCGTTAGACTGTATATAACTTTTTGCCCTCTACTTGATTGAGCCACCATATCGTTTTGCTGCTTGTATTAGGGGAGAATCTCGTGTTTGTTCACAGTCGTAAAAGTTCATTCATTTCTCATGTTGGTATTGCTGGGTGTGTTTCTGCTGTTGAGAATGAAAAAATAAAAGAGAAAATATGACCCATGTGTGTGTGGGGAAGAAAAAGTCTGTGGGAGGGTGAGATGAGAAGATAGTTAACAAAAAAAAAGTTTTTGGGGACGTGTCCACACGTGTTGGCGAAAAGATGGCGAACATGTACTTTTTATGTGTGTGTGTGTTTCGCACAGAGACACTGTCTGGCTTTTCTTGTTGATTCAACAAGAAGTTTTTAAGGTTTTTCTTGTTTTTTCCCAAGGTTTTTCTTTCTGTTTCTCGTGTGTCTAAATCCTTATCTGTTTTTCGGTTCGGGTTTTTGTTGGATCAGAGGGCCTAGTAACACAGCCAGAAAGGCGGAAAGACTTGCACACACACACACACATACACACAAGGTTACATCGCTTGAATGGGTTATGAGGTTAAGAATGTCACTCTCAGTTTTCAGTTGGATTTGATTGTTTTCTAAAGACTTTTTCCACATTGATGGAAAAGAAACGATCAAGATGCCGACCTCATCTTCGGAAATGACAACATCTTCCAAGATGCCCAAATTCAGCTACACACACACAGCAGAGGGGTGATAAAAAAAGCGACGAGACCAAAGTCAACCAGTTTGCCTTGAGATTTTCCATTTTTATTTGCCTGTTTATACAAGGACTTCTTTTTCTTCTTCTAAAAACTTAAGAAGTTGAACAAAAAAAAAGGGCCTTTGAAATTCCTGGGCACTGGTCAGTTGAATCACCCCCTCAAGCACACACCTTTAAAACAGGTTTGACTTTCTCTGCTGTGTCTTGGGCCGTTTTCTTTGTTCTCCACATGCTCTTTTTTTTTTGTTTTGTTTTTCTGCAAGTGGTTAAAAACAAACCTGATAAAAAACAGAAAGAAAAGACCTTTTGATTTGGCAAGAGCTTTTTTCGGCGTCTGTGACTATAAAGCCAGTGCCGCGCGCCATCAGTGTATTAGATTTTCAATTGGCGACATTGATGGATCAGACATGGAGAAGTTCTAATTTATCTCGCTCAAAAACAAACTTGGGAATGACGTTGTTGGACTCGTATGAATGGGTAGGAGGTTATCAGATGAGAGCTGCAGGAAGAATCATCCTTACGAGCTTATCATCATCGAATGATCCAAGTAAATTCATGTGGGTGGACCTTACGAATCAGTAGTTTTGTGTGTGCATATTATTATTATAAAAAGAACCTTGCTGATAAGATTGCTGCCTTTATTGTTGCGTTTTAGTTATTCCTGTTAAACCAAGGAAAAAAAAGGAAGGGTGGGGGACGTTCAATCCGCCAGAGTGGACGACGGGAGTCCAGACAGACTCGACAAATTCTCTCGTGTCTATTCCATTCACGTTGGAATAACATGACACGCTGCGGGAGAGAGGAGGCCTATGGGGGAGGTATAACTCGACAGACATGAAAAGAAAACATTTTCTTCGTCTTCTTTTCAAACTTCCCCAGTTTTCAGTTGTTAAAAAAAGGAGAGAAATTCTAGACATACACGGAAATATGGGTCGAGTTTGGGAGAAGGTGGAATCTGAGACGTACCACCACCAGCATGAGAGGGTCCCGGGAGTTGGGTGGCCGTCGATCCAAAGAGCGTTCTTTCTGTTATTAAAAAGTGTGAGAAACCGCAAACGGTTTTTTCTCTCTCTCTTTCAGAGCTGTCGGCTAGTATAAGTTGGTTGTTTTGTTTTCTTATTTTATTGCCCGCACGGCAAAGTGAACTGAGCTGGCGAGTTGTCGGAACGAGAATGAATAAAACATGCGTCCTTGGCATTGTTGGGAGGGTTCGTATGTGCGGGCCGCCCATCCGTTCGTTCGTTGTTCACATTCGCTTATATGTTCATTTTGGTGACGTTATCGTTTGCAAGTTCGCGTGAACTTGCGCTTTTCACGGTCATCGTCTTTATCTCATCCGCATATCCGGCGGAATGCACCAGACTTGGGTATATATGCGGTTTTTGTTGACTGAGCGATAAAAGTTGAAGGAACCAAATTTCTTTAACTAACCCTCACCCCAACGGTGCAAAGTTTTTCTTTTTGACTGCCGGTCAAACAGACTTTGCCAAGTTATCTCACTACCACCGTCACCTGGTTTTGCTAGCTGCTGGCCCTGCACCTTGCTTTGTGTCCAGCACTCGGTATCTTATTGTGATATAAAAATGTCCTACAAACACAATCATTTTTGGCGCTATCTTTTAGCTTGCCCTCCATTTTCCACTCGATTTGCCATCGATAAAAGATGACCAACAATTACTGGTCAATGTGGAATGTGCACAATACATAGTGCTGTTATACATTACATTACACGTAGTATACACAGAAGGAGCGTGTGAAATTTTCTCTGGGTTTGCGCTCATCATTCAGTCGATTACATCGAATGCATACAACTATCAATAGAATAGGTCACACACAAGTTTCTTCGACCACCGTCTCTTCTCTTTTGTGTACGCAAAACACCTCCATTTTTTCCTTTGTGTGCCCATCTTGGTCCTACATGTTATATAGTAGAGGGGGGAACACGACTGTAAAGAAAGAGAGGACCATATAAGAAGAAGAAAAAAAAGAGTGGGAGGATCGAAAAGTCAAGTGTTTCTCAGGCATCTCTTTTCTTTGACAAGCAGCGCCTTTCTCTCTCCCCTCAAGCTACAGGTCTGTAGGGTCTCTTCTCTGGTCGGACTCGTTTTTAGTGTTAGTAGGTTCTCTAACTCGGTGGTTGGTGGTCCATACGACTCTCTCTCTCTCGTGATAATCTCGTAGATTCAGAACACTGTTGTTGTTGTTGTGACGTGTCGAAACTTCCTCTACTACTACTCCGATTTGGTATTCATTTCCTCTAGAAATATAAAAGATTGGCTAACAGGTTAGTTACTGAATATTTCAATTTCACAATTTGTCTATAGATTTGCCTTGCAAAAGAGTGAAAGCTATCTTTATTTTTTAATTTTCTTTTTTAATACCAAGAGCTAGGCATAACACAAAACTCTTAAAGCCACATAGCCAGAGGGCTCCGGCGTTCCATTCCACTTCTCTCTTTCTGTCTATGTCTCTCTTTTCTCTTATTCTGTGTTGTGGAAACGGCCTTCAAATGTTTTCTCAGACCTTTCCTTTGGTCTTTTCAGAGTGTTGATTTTTATTGCAGAGTCAGGTGGACTCGTGGCATTCAAATTGCGTCCGCTTGTGAAAGAGAAATTCCATCCCTTCGTTCTTTATCACATCATCAACAGACACAACAGCATCATCATCATCATCATCTCTCCTTTTTTTATTTCTATTCAATAGATTTTCCAGCAGCACGCCTGACAACCTTCATTCCGTCTAGTTGCTGTTGTCTTTTAACCTGACGTCATTCCCACGACCCTGGACTGAAAATTGCGTGTTGTGTGTATGCCCTGAAAGAAGTACCGACAATAATAGCGAAGCAGGTTCTCTTGTGAAGACCTACAGAGTCGCGGCGCCAGAAACTGAAAACAACAAATAACAACCAGCCAGTCTATCCGCTTTGATTCCTCTCATCGTCTCAAGTCGCACATAATGCTGCATGTCGGAGCTCATTAAGAACAAAACGAGCTGACAAATCCGCATAGCCCCGAAGGCGCCTCCTTTTTATTTGTAATTTGCTCCTTGTGTCTGAGAGAGGAACCCAAATTTGCAGTCGTCATGGAAGACTTATTTTGTTGCGAAGCTCAAGTCGATTACGAATGCCGCGCCTATGCTGATCCTGTATTGTTGAAAGACGGACGAGTCCTGCACAATTTGCTTTCGTCTGAAGAACGCCATGTCCTTTCTTCATCCTACTTTGATTGCGTCCAGTCGGAGCTGAAACCCCACATGAGGAAAATTGTCACCGAATGGATGCTAGAGGTAGATATATATATACATCAATGTCAGTCGTCCCTTGTTGTTTTTTTTTCGTTCTGTCCAAGGTAGCCACGACTGATGGCTCCATAGTATTTGAGTTGGGCCTTATCTGATCCTTTTTTGCTGTTTTATTTTTACGGCTCGTCGAGACTCGGTAGTGTAATCTCTTGGTCTCTACCTACAGGTTTGCGAAGAGCAGCAATGCCAACCTGACGTCTACTGGTTGGCTGTCAACTACATGGATCGCTTCTTAAGTGTCAGCCCCATCACCAAGAGCCGGCTACAGTTGCTGGGCGCCGTCTGTCTCTTCTTGGCCTCCAAACTCAAAGAAACGTCTCCACTCACAGCCGAGAAGTTGGTCCTTTACACGGATCGCTCCATTAACTACGACGAACTCTGGGTAAAAATGTGATCCTACTCAATAGTCATTCATTCATTTCGCATTGGCCAACAAAAGGTGTCTAACGGATGTTTCACGGGTGATTAGTTTGAATGGAGTTTTTGACTTGCTCCAGTTCACTTGTTGTGTTGGCTCGACAAAAGCTCAAAAGTTGGTTTTTGCTCAAGAGGTGGCTACGCAGATTTAGCGAAGCCATTGACTCTTTGGTCCCTTCTCTTTTGTGATTTCTTTGTCCATTTCTTTTTTTTAACACTCATCGAGAAGCTTAATGGGCCGTAGCTGAGGGGGGAGGATGAAAGAAACAATTCTCTGAATG
Source organism: Daphnia galeata (assembly GCA_030770115.1). Classification (NCBI taxonomy): domain Eukaryota; kingdom Metazoa; phylum Arthropoda; class Branchiopoda; order Diplostraca; family Daphniidae; genus Daphnia; species Daphnia galeata. The sequence goes on from CM061115.1 coordinate 8,168,438, forward strand.
ACCTGCTTTTTTTCTCTGATGGAGGATAAAGCGTCTTTTTATAGAGGGGCACTCTATACTAGACCCAGGGGTCAAGAAGGGGTTTGCCCGAGTGTATTCTGTGCACCACCAAAAGAATGTCTTGTAATAGAAGACCACTTTGACCACACAAGCAACATGCTGCTGTTGGTTAGTGGTTTTGATGGTGCACTTGCCGATAGATGTGTGTGTGTGTATGTGTATAAACTTTCCCACTTCCTGTTGAGAAAATCGGGTACAGTAATATACGCGCATGAATTTTTTTTATTTCGAGGGCTGGAAGAGAAAAAAAAAAACTCGGTTCTTGTCAAATGGTCTCCGCCTACCATCTTTCTCCCCTCCACCAAAAAAAGTTCTTTGTGAAAACGCATACAGGCCAAGTTGATTGGTGAGAGCCCCGAGGAGGATTCTATCGCTGCGCACGGATGACCTGGAAGAATATCACCCCCTAAGAGAGAGAGAGATGGAATATGACTGGACCCCCTCTCTGTTCCAAAATCTTTCCTTAGCTCTCTCCATATATAAATATCTTTGCTATGGTGCTGGGTAGGAAAACATGAATCGACACTTTCGGCGCGACTGCATTTGAAGGGATTACATATGACCCTTGGCTAGCTGCTCTCTCCCGTTCACTGCCTTGGCTGGCCGATAGCCTATGGAAATGACAGCGGCACAGCGATTGGCCGCCACTAAATCCTCAACTTTTCTCTCCCCTTCTTTTCTATGCCGACATTCCTTTAGCTCAGTGGGGGTGCTCTAGATCTTGTCCCCCCTCCTAATTCTCTTTCTATTTTTTGGGTTTATTTTTCTCTAGAAGAGAGAAACCAATGTGAGATTTAAACACCCAACTCATTAGCAAGCGGCGGTCTATGTTTTTACAAGGATTTATTAAGGGGGGGGGAGGAGGCGTGGCTCGAATGAGGAACAGGTTCACCATCGGTCACGTGTGTCGCGTTCTTGTGTTGAAAGACAAAGACATTTTTTACAAAAATTTCTCACATTACTAACGAAAATCTTCTTTTGTTTTTACAGCAATGGGAGTTGTTGGTGTTGAGCCGTCTCAAGTGGGACATATGTTCCATCACACCGCACGACTTTGTCGACCACCTTATGACTCGATTAGATGTCACCAATCCTTGGGGTCCCGTTAGACGGACTGCACATGGTTACATTGCCCTTTGCGCTCTCGAGTACAAGTTTGCTATGTGTCCGCCTAGCATGATCGCTTGTGCTTGCGTTGTTGTCGCTCTTCGAAACGAACTCGATCCTACCATGTCCACTGCCGATGTGACCGTCAACGACATCCTCGCTCAGTTGCAAGCCATCACTAACATTGAAATCGTGAGTGAATTTATTCATCAGTCAAAATTTTGATTCCTTTCTAAAAAAAATGTGTTCATTTGTTTTAGGAAATCTTGCGCGGATGTTTCGAACAAGTGGACGAGTTTTTGCGACCTTTGGCTCCTCCACCGACTCTGATCATTTCTTGTGAGGTCGCATCAAACGCTTCATTGAGCATCGTGTCTTGTTCGACCGAGTCCACCATTCCTTCCAGCTCTGTTGTCACCATCACCGCAAAAAACGAACATGAAAAAGCCGGAACGCCCACCGACGTCCGGGATATTCATTTTTTGAATACAACTTCCGCGAGATGGAAAACAAAAACAGATTTCCGTTTGTAACGAAAAAAACAAACGATGAACTATCCTGTACACATCTTTTTTATATACCTACCAACGAATTATTACCTCTTTTTTTAAAAAAAAAGGACGAAGAAGAAAAATAAGAAATCCCTGCCCCGAATTTTACACACAAGAAAAAATTGCAAGAATGTACAATCGGACAATGTTCCAAAAGCGAAAACGCTGCCATCCCTATATCTTATTTCCCTGTGCCACAACAACAACAACACATCTGTTTTGTCCCTGCTTGTCATCCGTATTTCGTTTTCCAGATAGCAGCAGAAAACCACAAGTGCCGTCGAATCGACAACACAAAAATGTTGTCGAAAACCTTTTGATAATTCAACCGTTATATATCTTCCACTCAGGAAATCCTCTCGCAGTTGCACAGCATGACTAAATCGACCGACACTTTTTCTGCTTCCCGAGTGGTCCCCCCTCCACATCAGCTCTGTTTTAAAAATCCTAATAATATCCTACACATACGGCCTATTATATATTTACATAACTAAAATATATATCACGCTAAGCTCTTGATAACGAGGTTCTGATTCTCCCTCGGCCAAAATCCCCTTTTCACCTGCCTCCTCAATTTTGCAATTTCCCTGGGTGTCCTAGTCACAGACAGCAATGTTCCATCATATTTCTTATAACAAAAAAATGTATCTGTATAAGCCATTGGTCCATTTTTCTTAATTATTGTATATTTTTTCAATTGCTAACCTCTTCCTGACACCATTTACTTCATTCTATTGGATTTTTTGGGAGACTTCTATCATTTTTTGGTACCTGAAGAGGTTACGCTGCACATATATCATATCGTTCTGTCTCCAATTTTATTTTATACTACACTGTCAATTCAAACAGTAACGGGAAAACTTAAAAGAGAAAAACCAACAAAAAAAAAATACTAATTGGTAAGGAATTTTTTTAATGTTAAAAAAGAACACACACAATTAAGTGTCGTACATTTATCTATAATGTTGTGCCGATGAAATGTTTCGTTTTCTATATTGTGAATTGATATGTAGTTCGTTTTAGAGTCTTGTATCATCTTCTTGTGATCAGTTGCAAACGCTTTGATGGCATTTGATAACGACGTATAGTTGTGTCATTGCCACGCCCAATTTTAAAAATATTAAATCTCCCAATTTTTGCCCGTTTGGTTCAAAGTACGAGTACATGATGGATGCTACCCGTCCTCTTGATTGCGTGTATCCATGCCACCTTTCTTTGTATACTTTCAGGTACTGCAATACATATTATGTATTCATAAAACTAAATATACAGGTTTCATTACTGATGGCCTTGACATGGTTATCTGCTGTACCCAAAGACATGTAAAGTTAACGTTAATATGGGTTTGATTTACAACATTAAATATTTTAGGTGTGGTCACATTATTTACGATTTAGTATCAGCCAGGATCCAAGCACACGTGACGAGTAAGAGAAAAATCTGCTTTTCAGGGCAACGCCTTCAACAGAAACATAAGCCATAAAATAGACAAGGTCAATCAAAACAAATAATTATGAATTATTGTCTATATCACGAAACAATCTTGTTGCGAATTTACACAAGCGTTCATGGTTATGACCTTCAAGGAAAAAAAGAAAAAGGAGCACCTTCAAACGTCTCGGTTGTCTGGACGGGTTCTGTCATTGACTTTGTGTGCACGTGTATGTCTGAATGTAACAAAAATCAGGCATAATTACGAAAACTACATTCGAAAACATGTTTTGGCACGGTAGGTATGAACGTGCTAGATCGAGAAGGAGAGGACCTCTTTATATTTTTAAAACGGGATATGAATAATGGAGAGGGTCACGTTAGTGAGCTATCGTGACTTTAAACACTCTTTGTGTAATTCATAGATAATCATTTCAACATCAGTCTAACTAGACAGTTTTTTGTATGCCTATAACACTCCTTAATGTTTATTCAGCTTATTTTGTTTGTTTTTCAGAAAAGATGTCATTTTTAAATTATCCCGCTCTCCTACGAATTACACTTTTCGAAGTTGGCAACGGTGGACCAATGCAATTCTAAACAAAAGTGCAGACGACAACAAATTTTACTAAAGCTTCCCCTTGTCGAAAGAATTCTATTGTCGTCTCCAAGTTTAATCTTCTTTCGTTCTCAAGTTTCCTGTGTTCAGTATGTTTTTTTGCACCCAATCTAGTTATTTTACTCATCAACTTGCATAATGAATAGCTCAACCCAAGTGAATAATGTTTTCGATTATTTTGTTGTGTGTGGATTGGATTCGACGCGAGGCTTAGTCCCCAATAGTAAGTAGACCTTGAGATCTTATAACCTACATATTAAAAATGACTTGATATTGTATGTTGGTCACCATAGATGAACACAATTCCTTGTCAGGCCCATTGGAAGCTACTTATTGCCCGCAAGTCTTAGCTCACTATCCAGAAAATGTCACTTGGAATCTGTTTGATAGTTCTGCTGTTACCACGGTATGCTACTTCTTCTATATATTCATTTGAAACAAAAGATAATTAATGAGATAATATTTTACATCCTTTAGCTGTGTATGCCATCAGGAGTCCATTTCTCTTGTGTCCCAAAAGAATCTCATGATAAAAATAAAGAACCTCACTTTCATCCTTTCATCATAACCAAAGAAAATGGATCTAAAGTTTATGGATTTTCCTTGGTGTTTAATGAAGAAGTTGTCGACGACTCAATCATCAATGCAGTCAGCTCACTGCAGAAAATGCATGCAGCACAGATTGTTGAGATTGGACCCAGAAACAATTTAGAAGTTTTTGAAGATCCTACCACAAGCTCGAAATCCTTACCTAGGCATTTTAAGGTCAACAACACTCGTCTATACGACAAAGCCAAGTGCACTGCAAAATTCGATGTCCTTCGCGATTCATTATTGGTTGCCAAGTGCATCTGTCTCATAGGACAGTACCCTGTTGTTGATGCCGCTAGAAATTTTCTTTTAAATTTCTACAGGTAAAATCAGAGCCTGTCCAATTGATCAATTGTATTTACTATTAAAACATGTATTTTGGACAATTCAGACTGGCAGTGCATTCCTCAGAATTATCTACTTCTGGCGACCACCCTTTGTCCATGCTGAGTCCCGAATCCTATATCTATTACTTGTTATTCTCCATTCCTTTACCAAATCCTAATCAGTGCATAGTCATTCCCAACGTTCCCGTTCTGGAGTGGACTCAGTCGTCGACCACAGCGAGTTCTACCCTTATCTTTCAACGTCCATCCGTTCACTCTGAACTTCCTTTGTTCGAATACGAGATCGGTCAGGTCATTGATCTTTTAGGGATCGACCATCTCATCCAATTATGGACTTGTTTACTACTTGAAAGCCAAGTGCTAATCCATTCCCATGGTATGACCTTCATTGTTTTAGGATTTTTTCTGAATCATATTAGTAATCCACGGTCATTTCTAGATTTCAATCGATTGATGCTGGTAGCTGAGTCTTTGACAACACTTTTATTTCCATTCTCTTGGCCTCATGTCTACGTCCCCATCTTGCCGGCAACCATGTACAACTTCCTTGATGCTCCGGTACCTTTCCTGATGGGATTACGGTCACTTCCTTCTGACGATACTCGCATTCCAATAGAAGTACGCACTTTATTTTCAGAACTTACCATTTTCGTTCAATTGAAATGATTTGTTTTATTAATTCTTCTAGGCTAATTTGTGCATGGTGGACATTGATAATGATCGAATTACTATACCGGAAGATCTGCCCTCTTTCCCACAGCACAAGGAGTTAGCCGATGAGTTGAGAGAAGTGCTTACCAAATTACAACAGACTCCAACCACTGCACATTCGTCATCGTCTTCTTACAATAAACAAGCCTCCAACACCAACATACATTCTTCATCCTCGTATGACTTACAATTTATCGTTTTCTTTTATTAATTCTTGATTATTAATGTAATATTATTTACGTAGAAACAAACAACGTCAATCATGGTCTCCAATGGCATTAGCAAGTGGATCCAATGCTTCTGTTCTGGAACGATCGGAAGCTTTTCAAAGGATTTCGGCCATTGCCAAACGCACTGGTTTGAATTTCATTTATAATGTGTACCACAAGACATTTTACATAATCCAATTGTGTGTGTGTGTAGGTGTGTTCAATGAAGATACTAAATGTGTCTCGATGAATGGTGAAATAGAAACGCAACCCGTTCTGGTTACTAGCGATTTGGAACGTTACCTACGAGTGCAAATAGTCAATAACGCTATCCGCGAGATTTTTTTGAACCAATTTGCTCACATGTTTTCCGTTTACGAATACTTTTTTAACCAACCTAATCAGGTATTTACCTTTTTCTGCTCTATTCGCATTTTGTGGTGTTCTTATTTTATTGTCATGCCGTAGGATATGGATTCTTGGCTATCAAACAGAGATCAAGTTCATCCATTTGATAAAACGACTTTTCTATCGGATCAACCCGGACCACATCTACGGTTCATGTCATGTTTCCTGGAAAGTCAAATGTTTGCTAGCTTCATTGATGCCAAAGTTCTGGCCAATTACGGCCAATACAGTCACTCCGTTCGCGTGTTGGATGCTCGCATCAAGCTTTTAAAGTAAAACTCCCGATGGCCTCTTTTACCCATGGTATTAATTCCCTATTAATTTTTAGGGATGGATATGGTGACTCCATGGTTCGTACTCCAGGCTACGAGCCTTGCACCTGGTACGAACAGACAGCTGCCCTACTGGAACGACGTCTTTTGAAACCAATAATGAATGTGGTTACACCCAGCGAAATACTTACCAACATGGATGAAAGACCAACCACAAAGAAGAGAACTAATAAATTTTATCCAGGCTTTCCCAGTCTCAATAATTCGATGCTGAGCACTGCTCCGTGTTATGAGACCATGGGGTAATTGCTTCGTTTTATTTCAATTGAGACATTTGCAATGGGATTTCTCTTTAATTCCGCCATCTGATAATGTTGGGATTTTTCTTTGTCGACGATGATGAGCAGGAAGAAAGGAGAGAAATCACGGCGGAAGGAGAAGCCGACACTACAGAAATCCTACTCTATCGGGTTCGAATCAAGTGGGATAGCAGAAACGATACGTGATAGTAATAACCTTGCAGTACCAATTGCTCCACGGCCGGCTGTGATTGCTCAGGGAAACTGGAAATTCGTCGAACAACTCCTTCAAGTATAATTCTTAAAGTGCCTTAAGTTCCTAAAAAGAAACTTAGAAATAATTTGCGTTTTCTAGGAGTGCAAGACTAAGACCAAGCGTTTATTGGTTGGGAAAATGGGAAGTGAAGCTTTCGAATTAGGTCACGGACAAGTATCGGTCTCTGGTGTCGAAGATAACACATTGATTGCTGGACTCTGCGATCTGTTGGAGCGTGTCTGGGCACACGGATTGCAAACCAAACAAGTAATTATTCGATAAAAATGCTGAGGTTTTGTAATTATATCCTCGATATTTCTACGAATTCATTTATGTGTTTGACTTTAAGGGTAAATCGGCACTCTGGTCACACATCCTTCATTATCACGATCAGAAAACAGCTCCAACGGTCAATCCCGTCAAAGCTTCTAGTCAAGCCCCAGGTATGATTTGTTTCCTTCGCATATCTACTACCCAATAATAAACTAAATTTTGCTTTAACTAACACTGGCTATACATAAACTATTAATACATGGCTCAATATTAAACAAAATATATTTTCGGAATGCAGCTTATGCATTTGTCACATTGAGGAAAAGATTGCGGAGTAAGTTTTTCATAAGCTGTTAATCAAAGTTTCAATTTGGTTATTTTTCCTGTAGTTGCGTTGAACCTTTTTGAGTTTCCCCGCCAGCTTTTTTTAAGCTTCTAATTTCATTTATGCAATTAATTAAAATACTATTTTAATTATCCATCATTTAACAGATCTTTCAGCGCCGTCGTACGATGGTGATGGTTCGACGAATAGGAGTCGCACTAGCCATTCAGTCGATAGTAGTCGTGCTGGCAATGCTCCCAGCCGCATGAAACCGTTACCGGAATCGCTGATCTTTGATATGAGGTGAACGCATAAAAATAGTGTCTCTTTTGATTTATGAACCGCTTCTATTTTTCTTTGGTAATTACATAGGAATGTTCAAAATATGGCAGACATAAAAACCCATTTGGGTTATGCACGGGCTTGGGTGCGATTATGCTTAGAAAAGAAGCTACTTTACGTACATTTAACTACTCTCCTATCAGAAGAAAATCTCTTAAGGTAAACTATTCATGAAAATAGCCTGTTTTATATTCAGCACAATTGCAAGCACATTTTATTCTATATTAAGGAATTTATATAAACGTTACGCTTTCTTGCGTTGCGAAGACGAGCGCAACCTCTTCTTGACATACCTACTAACACTCAACGCTGCGGATTATCATTCTTTTACACATACATACACTAGCACTGGTATTGACACGTAAAATTAGTGGGTGCACTACTATTTGTGTTCTATAATCCAGTTTACTTACAGTGATAACGTACCGTGTTTTGATCGTCCAAGCGCGTCAATCAAACATGTCGACTTGTCGGCCTTACCTCTTGCTAAGCGGGACGCTGGCTGACACTCAGGCCCTCTACTTCGCAAACGACCGTCTGGAACTTCTTTTTCAGGTAACTTTCTAACGTTTTTTTCCAAATTGAACAGTTATGAACTTAATGCTTCAACTTTGTCCTTTGTTAGCATAAAAACCTCGGAATACTCACCACTTTGCGGATTGGTCTTGAAGATCAAATTGGCAGTGGCCGCTGGTTAATTGATTATGTTATTGTGCGGAATGAAATTACTGGCCGAGCTTTCAAGTAATGAGCATTTCTTTTTATATCACGCACCATTATAACTAATCGTTGTTTTTTAAAATCAGATTTCCGTGTGGACGTTGGCTCGGTAAGGACATTGAGGATGGCTCTACGGAACGCTTGTTAGTCGCGGCGCCGTATGACTGCAGCACAATGAGTGGGTCAGATTTAGGATCAATCGATCCTTCGAGTCATGGCAACGGTTCGCCAGCTCACAATACAGGTGGACCGGTTGGTTCACGTACTCGGTCGCCAAGTGCGACCCGAGCGGAAAGTTCGCTCACTAGTTCGCTCACAAATTTAGCCGGAAATCTCAATATAAACCTAAAAGGTGCTGGCACTCGTCGTAAATTTACAGAAACTGAAATGCAGTGTCTGTTGGGTGAGGCTGTGAATAATCTTATAAAGTATTATCTCGAACCAACGGGGGAACGAGGTAATGTTACTTCACTCCTATGCGGGGAATCAGGATTGGTACCTTGTCTAGAACTTGTCTTGCACCACGGTTTCCGTTCTTCTAGAATATTTAGTCGCAACTTATTCCTGTGGGATTACTTGCGTAAGTAAACACAACTTTCTGCTCTTTCCAACTTCGAACTACAGTCCCGCTATTTTTACAGTGCAAGTCCGAGATTGTTACACGCAAGACCCACGCTCTGTAACAAGTGTGAGAGACTATGCAGACCCGTCGTCTGATCGACCCGCTCGCCGCTGGTTGTGCGATATCATCGGAAAAATTCAGCACTACGGGCACTCACTAGGGAAACGAGACAAGCTACAGCTATTCCTCTGTCTTGCAGCAAGGTATGTGGATTGTTGCCTTTAGACCTTTTAAATCATTCCAAATACCTTACTGTTGAACGCTTTAAAAGAGATAGGATGCTTCATCGGATTATTAATCCCTTGGCTTCTTGTTCGTCCACGCTGACACACTATGATGAGAATTCCTATTTGAGGGACAAGCGCTTACGTGACTATCTACAACCTCTCTTGCAAACTCTAAGCGAAGAAAAGGTAAAAATTGTTCTCGAAGCGTCCATAACGCGGGGCATCGATTAGTTAGATTTTAATGAATAACTACGTATTCCTCAAGAGTAAGACCGCGATACATTTTATACGTATTCTGTTTTGATTTAAATGTGTAGATAGACTGGATAAATTGTCTGTTGATTTTACAATTTCAAGCGAAAAGTTTCAATATGATTAATGGGTAACATATGTATATGTACGTGTCTGGTCTGGTGAATACACCGAATAGTCGTCGATGGTAGGATTACATTGTATTCTTCAACAAACATTTAATTTAACATGTGGAAGTTTATCTTCCGCGATACATTTTCTCTGTGTCGCATCATTGCCGGTATGTCTTTTATCTTAACTATATCTTCCATACTAAAACGCTGCAGTTTTTCTCACTTCAAAGGATTCCTTCTCGCGAGCCTGTTCTCCTAAGTTTATTACGTTCCTCCAGGTTACGGTAAATGATTGACTCATTGTCTCGCGAGCTTCAAACAGTTTTTGCCTGCCACTGCGTAGAAGTTGTGGTCGCCAAACTGGTGCCTTTCCATCCACGACTTTGCTCTATGGTTCCTTTCAAGTCATCCTCTACTCGAAAAGCTATAGTGACGTAGAGCACTAAATCATCTTGCTTCACTGCTGCAGTGTGAAACATCCAGCCGGATGGAATCACGTCAATCAAAGGATCATCAATCAGACAATGACTGACAATAGTCCGTTGTTCGCAGATAATCGGTACGTTTACAATGCAACTATCCATAATACTATCTTTCGTCATCTCGGCATCCGCTTCTATGCATGACATGGTTACAATTCCTTGAATTCTGAATGGATTTCGGAGGAATGATTGAACGTGTGTCTTCATCCCTAACGTTTGGAACAGTTCAGATGTAGGGTTCAAGTTTTCCAGATCTAGAAATAGTACAAAGTTATTGTATTATGAGCACACGGTCACTACTAAATAATTCTTACACTCTGGCATAGTGCCTAAATGGTAAAAATGCGATCGCTCCAGGACGAGAATGTTCAACGATGTCTCTCCGAAATGACTAGCAATTTTTTGTTTGATTGTCGAAGCAGTGGAAATATTTTTCCAATATATTTTCTCTTCGGTAGGACAAGATCCCATGCATGCCAGGAAATCTCCATAGATACACGTTTCGTTGCAGTAAAGTTCCTCACATTCTTCTGCAAATGCCACCATTTTCCTTACTAGACCCGTTCCGCACCAAAACATGCTGTCTGTATATACTCTTTCCTCTCCATCATCACCTTAAAAAAAAATTTAGTTCATAAAGAAAGATCAAAAGCACTTTAATTTCTCTAGTTGTTTTCTCACCAAATTTAGATATAGCTTTCTTCGTTTCCATCGTAGCATAATTAGGTTTCTGCAAAACTTCAAGGCAAGGACTTAGCCTACAATTGTCATCGTTTCTACGCGTCTCTGGTAGCACGTACACACCATGGGTATTTCCTAATAAGGAAAATCATTTTGAACGCTTTTATGTATTATTATTTAGGAGTTAAGTAATACCTATGGCTATAGTTGATGGATGAGCAATGGCTACAATTCCATCTTCATCCAGTTGTTTAAACTTTTCTTCAAGATTTCCAAGACCTAAGATTTAAAGTTTGCACTTTGAACTAAAATAATAATCCTAAAGTAATTTAACAAGAAGAAAACTAAATTACCTTCCAAACAAAATGTTTCTATATCATCAGAAGCACAAATAAATATCCCCCCTTTCTTCATAAGTTTAAGGAAAGGTAAAGTAATGATAAATTTTAAATTTAAAAGTGTTATTGCTTTTCCCTCAACTTCTAGTGGCAATGGACAAAATAGCTTGCCAGTACAGCTTAAATTTGGCAATCTTTTACTAGATCCTCCTAGACAAAAAAAATTATTTTAGATAAGAAATAATTAAATGGAACACAAGTTCCTACCAGCATGACTAATCCAAATTTTCATCTGAAATAGATTTTCTGAAAAAAGATTTTTGAGATGTTTCAAAATATGAAAGGTAGATCCACCAGATCCTAAGGCATATCCTGGACAATCAGCAATGACCAAGTAATTGGTAGCCCTTGGTATTTCTCCATTAGCCAGTTTCTCATCAAGTTGTTGTTTAAAACATTCTCTTTGTTCTTCATCTCCAGCAGATATGACTACACAGTCCCAAAAAGCATCGTCTAAACAGAAAAAAGTCATTTTATACTCACACTAAGTATTGGTTTTCTTTGTGTTTTCGGTGACAGTCCGTAAAATATTTTATAATTACAAACCTGAAGGTGTTTTTTTAAAGTTTTGCGCTAACTGAACCATACACTTCTGGATTCGTTCCATTTTTGTGACTGTAGCATTTTCCAGGACAACGTAGGCTTAGTGACTTTGCCACGTAAACACATTAAACAGTCCAAATTTCATTTTTCAGGTAAAAACACACAACACAGTGACACACAGATGTTTATTGACGTATTCAAAACATGGGCGTTTACAGAGTCCCCTGGAGGCGGTAGAAGAAGGTGACTCGGGAATTTAAATCTGATTTATGAACCTGTGCTGTTAGCCTGATGAGCCTTTGGAAACTTAAAGTTTCCCTGTCATTAAAAGTTTCAAACTTTTAATGGCAGGGATTTTTGCTTCTATTTTTAAATGGTTGATTTAAAGGATTGATAAGGAAATTGGCATTGTTTTCATTTTAGCTAAAAAGTTCTGCTTAAATGGTACCCATAAAAGCACTGGATTTTGAAGATCGAAATGCGTAGCGAAATTTTAATTGAATTTAATTAAAAATAGAAAACGAAACACTCTTCACTTAAACATTTTCACAAAGGTATACAGTTGGTATTATTTATTTAAGTTAAAATATCTTCTGAAAAAAAGGATTGTGTTTTTTACTTTTTACATATGAGAAGGGAAAGAGACAGATTAAATTTTCTTGCCATTCTTATGGAATATTCCGGAAGCATGGATGCTTTATACCCCTCTAGATATAAAATCTATCAAAACGCATTAAAAATGCGGAGAATGAGTGAATGACCATTGTAAATTTCATTCGATCGATCTAATTCTCAGGATCGATTTTTTGAATTTTCGGCTTTTTGTTTCTGATTCTGCTAATCAAATTTTTACATCTGGCAATGACGTAGCTTCGGTTTGAGCGCGAAAAAATTCTCCTTGTGTTCTTTAATCTTTACTGTCTGGTTGTCTGCTCCATGTTGATCACGTAGAAATTGTGAAAAAAGTTCATTTTTTCATAACATAAATCTAGAAGAATAAATACTTTTAAAAATGGAATTTCAATCCCCACGCAACACAGCTCGGCGCACTATAAAAAGTTCTATGAGGTTAAAGAGTGAATATCCTCATTCTCTTCAACTCTATTCCGTGCCACCCAGTGAAACCATCGGTTTGCAAGAACTAGAAGATTGGGCTGTCGAACGTCTCAAAGGTATTATCGGTCATAACTTGTTAATCTCGTAATTACTGCAAATTCTTATCATTAGTCCTTAGAGCCATAGAACGTGTCAATCTGAGTAAGAATGCCAGATTCTCTGATGATTGGAAGTCTGCTTTGAAAAATGATTTGCAAAAGCAGAACTTGAATAGTTGGTATCAACTGAGCTCAAGTATCAAAGATGATAAAATGGATGAAATAATTTCAAAAGCAAGGCAGAAAGACCATGTTTCTCACTTCTTGATGAGACTTGCATATTGCAGAACTGAAGAGTCAAGACGTTGGTTCATCTCTCAGGAAACTGATTTGTTCCGTTTTAGATTTTCATTAGAGAGTTCTGAGGATATCAGGGCATTTATGAAAGAAAATAAAATGAATTTTCAACCGGTATGACAAGAAATTGACCATTTTCACAAAATTGTCTTTTTTAAAATATATTTTTTCTACAGATTCCAGAGGAAGAAAAAAAGAGAATTTTGACAAAACTTATACATGCTACTCCTTTCAGTGCCAACAAAGTAGATGCTTTGGAATATTATAAGGTTCCCTTCACAGAGGCTTTAGATTTAGTTCGCCATCGTAGAGTATACTTGCAAGCCGGATTTGCATTCGTCCCTAGCGATGATCTCGTTTCCATCATCACCGCTATGTTCCGGTCTCATTTATCACTTGCTATGACGGTAATCAAATTAGTTCGAATATTCTCCTAAATAACTCGCACTAACGATATTTTTAAACTGGGTTGAAGCTTACTATGCGCTCGCTACCAGAATTAGAAGACGATCATCGAATCCGACGCTTGCTAAATGACTTTGATAAACGATACACTGGTCAAGACTTCAACTCTCTGCAAAATAAATCTTCTGGTTTCCGCTGTAACGCCTGAAATGCTTGACGGGGTAAGGCGACAAAATATATTTTTTAGCCTACCGTGTAAAAAATAGTTCATTATAAATTATGGCTTGCAGATGTCAAAACAATCTTTCCCACTCTGCATGAGACACTTACACGAGACGCTGCGTTCTACTCATCATTTGAAACACGGTGGCCGTATTCAGTATGGTCTCTTTATCAAAGGAGTTGGACTCAGCTTGGAAAGTTCATTAAAGTTTTGGAGAGAAGAGTTTTCCAAAAATATGGATATTGATAAGGTTAGCAAAACTTCGTAGGATTTCGTAAACCATATTGTTCATTTTTCAATTTTTTTCTTTAGTTCGAAAAACAATACGCATACACTATCCGACACAATTACGGCAAGGAAGGAAAAAGAGTCAATTATTCACCTCACAGCTGCATGAAAATTATTAATGCCAGCGTAGGTCCAGGAGAGAATCATGGATGTCCGTTTAAACACTTTGATGCTGCTGTTCTTCGCCAAAAAATGACAATGAACCGTGTTCCTCAGCCAGGTAGTAATCAATTTCGAATGCGTACGTTTAATCACTGAAATAATTTTTTTTTTTTTGCTTTACCAGCTATTCAAGAAATAGTCGATCTTGTGACTCGACATCATTACCAGATAGCCTGTCAGCGGTACTTTGAAGCCACACACAACACAGAAGTTGACAGCGGCATCCAGCACCCTAACCAGTATTTCATCGAAAGTCAAAAGATTCTCAACGGTGAAGTGAAGGAAAAAATTAAGGGAGCGCATAAGGTACAGACTATTCGCGCTACTCTTCCAGCTAAAGTAGAGAAACTTGAAGCAAATGAAGATGAAATTCTTAGTGAATCTGTTTTAGCAGCGATCGATATGGATGATGATTTCAACTAGAGGTAGTTGAAAGCCTCAAAATCTTTTTAAATGTTTTGTCGATTATTTGTATCTAACTAGAAATAATGCACACTGAGTTTGGTTGATCAATAATTACGATTCCCCAACTTGATAAACTTGCCTTTTATAAGTTTGTAACAAAACTGTTGAAACTTGATGTTGAGTCGCGTTCAAACTTAACTTTAATTTGGTTCCCACAATATCAGGCTCTTCTTATCTTTCGTGAATTCTGGAAACTTTGTGTAATCGAGTTAAGTAAGTTTTATATAAGTAAGAACTTGTGAGAAATTATTCGAAAGGAAATCCTGCATCCGCTAAAAACCTTTTAGATTCGTATACTGTAGTTTTCAATGAAAATCACTTTTGTTTCCATTGATTAGAAACGTGAGACATATTTCGTGATTGGCACTTGTGTATTTTTCTTTACGGTATGCATGCTGTACAAAATTTCACAGCCACTGAACGATGAAGTTTACAATTCAGTGGCTTTGATGTTTTAGTACACGGAAGCTGCGGGATAAAACTTTTTTTTTAAAGTCTAATCAACGAATCCCTGTTTTGAAATGATTTCACCACATTGGGGAGAAATTGAACAATCTAAAAAAGTAATAGTGGCTGTGTGTACGTATGAAAAAAAAACATTCTAAATCAACAATACAAATTTTGTGTCTTTTGGTAAAATTCGATCAAATTGTAAGATCTCCTCAAGCTCATCATTTCAGTATGATACCAATTATGAAAAAAAGGATGACTGAGGAGAAGGGAAAAACGACCATTTTTAATATGTAGATTGCATGGCAATCATCGTACCAACACAAGGTTTAACACATGGCCGAGAGTAACAATATAATGTACACGTATTAATACCACCACCTAACGTGGTTGACCTATACACGGACATTTTTCGGTTCGCTTACTTGATCGTTGCGGTAACGTGACTTGTTTTGAACAAGTTAGTCTTCCGCTATAGCCGTTGACGGAGCCACTTCCAGCAGCAACTGCAAGAATGTTGTAACGTAACCTTTGTAGTAATTAATTACAAATGATGAGTGAATTAATTGTGCTGCCTTTTTTTCTCTACTAGGATTGTTCAACTGTCAATGACTTACTCATGCCGGGCAAAACTTTCTTGTAATAAACGAAAGGTACGTAGAGAAGGAATCCAGCCAGGATGAACAAGGTAGCGTATAAATACTCGATTTTCGGATTGTCCACAATTGGCCCGATGACCAGATAGACGGAAATGATTAGCACGATGACAGGAATGATAATCGGTACCTGTATTTTCAAAAATATTGTCATTTAATTTCATTCATTATATTGACATTCCAGACAATTGTAATTGGACCTTGTATGGCCTGGGGGCGTCTTTTTTGGTGAATCTCATGACGATCAATGCGAGCATGGCGGCTCCGTAAAAAATCCATGCCGTGAAGCTGAAAAAGTCAATCAGGCTGGCGATGTCTCCTGGGATGATCATCATGAGTGCGACGGCGCTCTGTGTTGGCGTGAGTACAAATGATGTTTTTTAATGAAATTTCATGCTCCAATATTAAGGAATCAATGAATTTTACGTTGAAAAGGAGCGCAGGAGAAGGAGTCAATCGACGGATGTGAACGTAGGAGAGAACGTCGACTAGATGTCCCTCACGACTCGCCACATAGCACAACCTGAACGAACGTAATAATATATGTATTTCCTAGCGAGCGTTTCATTAGTGATCAGCTGCGTCATTTCTACTCGGCGTTAAGCAAGGTCAAATTAACCGAATGGAGCGCTTAAAAACAAATCGAATTCTCCTACCTTCCACCGACGAAAAGTGTTCCATTAGCACTGCCGAAGCAACTGATGCACACGGCAAGTGGCATCAACCAAGCTAAGGTACCCAGCGCTCGAGTGCCGAAAGTCTGTGTTCCATCACCAACACCACCCCAATCAGACAATGTTTTAGCAAGAGAGAAAACAAAAGTACAGGATAGAAAAATAGCCAACCCCAAGAGGGCGTTCAGAGAAAAATCGTCAAAGACAAAAAGAGGAAGACGGGCACGGGTTTAAGGATTTAAAAACATTCTAGGAACCGATTTCAAATTTAGTAACTAACTTCCCTCTACTGCGAAAACATGCATAAAATAGCGTAGTGATTATGTAATAATTAGCAAGCGAACAAAAGCCAATTACAAGGCAGGAACTATTGATTGATGATACGGACTGAGATAAGAATCAACCTTCCGGCTGTGAAGAGACTTCCATTGCCAGCGCCGAACGTGGACAAGACAACACCCAAAGGCATCAAGAACGCCATGGGACCCAAGAGTCGATTTCCCCAGTCCTGAATGGGTAAAAAAGAAATAACACGGAAAAACCCATGCAGTTAACTCAATAAGAAGCCATGCTGTGTTGAATGGTTTTTAAGTCAACTACGAATTGAAATCTCTGTGAAGCTCTACAAGTGCTGTGGGAGTTAACAAAGTAATCTTCGTTATATTCGTGCAGCAGTTAAAAAACTGAAAAAGCGTTTGAAAAATGTCTATTTGGACTGCCTCTTTTTGGATTTTTCTTCATGCCAATAACGTCAAGAAATGTACGATAAAGGAGGAATTGCGTACCACTGCGACAGCTTCAGACTGCATCATCTCCGTTGGCGACAGGACGGCCAGGTATGCCACGTTGACCAGGACGTAGCAGGCGGTAGTCAGAGGAATTCCAATCATGATGGATCGTGGAAGATTCCTGATTAACCATGGCGAAAATTCGATCCGAACGTTAATTCCCATTTTATTGGTTTTTGATTTGTGTAAACCGTAGGTTTCTTACACAAAGGGATTCTTCAGTTCTTCAGTGACGTAGTTTAGGTTATTCCTGTGTTTAAAAAAAATTACATTCGTTAATGATCTTATATCCATGATCAGTGATGTGAATAAAATGTAAATTTACCATCCGTCGTACGCCCAGAGACCACTGTAGAAGGCTGTGGCGATGTCACCGAAAGACGTTGTTGAACCTTCAAATCCCTGGCTCAGGTACTGAGTATTGCCTAATCGTTGTTTTGGTTTTTGTTTGTTTTCTTTATGATACATATGACTTAACTATGGAATAATTGAATAGGTTTCTTACCGATGCCGATCATGTAGAGACCACCGGCGATGATGATGGCGATGGCCACCAATTTGGCCGCCGTGAAGATATTCTGTACTTTGGTAGCCAGCTTAACACTGAAACAGTTGATAAAAGTTATCAGGCCTAGAAGATGGTCCACCGAGAAGAAGCGGTAAACAAAAAAATAGAAAGAGCAGAGTAGGAATTAATCAGAAAAATAACAAATTTAATATTGAACTTGTTCAAGGATGCACCTAGAAACGGTTTGTTGTGTTAGTAAAACATGCGACAAAGAGTAGCAAGACAGCCTTTTCTTTGAAGCAGTAGTATAGACCTACATGCGGGCGAACCAGGTCAAACTACTTACAAATGCAGAGTGCAGCTAGCAAACGTGTCAGCGTATATTGGTAGTCATCCGGCCAGCAAAACTGCAATGTACTCATCAGTGGAGCCACCGAGTATTCAGCAAATGCCAAGG
Organism: Daphnia galeata; assembly: GCA_030770115.1. Lineage (NCBI taxonomy): Eukaryota > Metazoa > Arthropoda > Branchiopoda > Diplostraca > Daphniidae > Daphnia > Daphnia galeata. The sequence continues at coordinate 8,186,804 of CM061115.1, forward strand.
ATATGATTGCCATGGAAGACGTCCTCAGGAGGATCACTGATACCCAGGCGAAAAGAAACGACATGACTGGACCCCAGAAGCGATGACGGGGTGAGTCGAAACGCTTCTTTAAAGTAAACTAATGAAACACTACGCTAGTTAAATTGCATTTTTTCGTATGTGTGTCAGACGACGATTCGATTTTTTTTTTATTCGTCGTCTATTTCTGTCTTGCTTACTGTATTCGCCGCCGCTTTTCGGGATGAGCGTGCCCAATTCGGCGTAGCATAGGGCACCTTCCAACGAATATAAGTCACAACGTTACATGCCATTTAAACAAAATAACAAAACAACAAACAAACAAATGAATCAACAAACTCATGCGAGGAAATCCGGTCACGACTAGTCAAACTAAACATTCAATATCACGCCATCTATAGCAATCATACCCAGTCAAAATGCGATTGGACCTATATATCGTGCGGACAGTAAAGATTTTCGATCATGCCAATAAACTTGACAGAATAGACAGAGCATTGTGTTGGAATTTGTACCGATAATGGCGACGCAGAGGATCTGAATGATGAAGATGGGTGGTTCGCATTCGCTGACGAAGGCCTCAACTGTGTATTTAGCAAAGGCTAAACAAATAATGGCCAACTGAGAGGGCTTTAATACCAAAGTACAAACCCAGCTGAATATGAAGGCCGGCAGCGAGCCGAACGCATGACGATAGTACTGTAATTTATAGAGAGATTTAGACTCTTTCCTTTTTAACCCGTGTCAAAACTTTTGAGGTATTATGTTAGGGTAGAGAGAAAAAAAACAAAATTTTTGTTTTGAAAGAGATTAAAGTGAAAATTAAACGGCGTATTACGGCGTATTCAGCTCCCGATTCTGTTATCATCGTGCCCAATTCAGCATAGGAGAGAGCCCCTGTGTGAACAAGGATTGGAATATGAAAAAGTTATATCCGTGAGAGGACACTGGGTCTGTTAAGGACCTTATCACACTATTATCCAGCTTAAACGAACCGCAGTACGCATTCTGTGCAATATAATCAAAATTCCTACTAGTTTTCGATTGAACTCCATAATAAGACAGGGGCTTCAAGACCAGGTGAGATTAAACGTTAAGCTCAAGGATTGTTTCGTAAACACTTCACAGCGTGACTTTTAGCGGTAAATAACAAAACCGTATAAATATTGACTGCATATTTTGACTTAGCCCGCAGTGGGCTAAGTCAAAGTCCCGCTATTGCGTCCTTAATGAACTGCCCAGCTCATAGAATGGCATTGTAAAACAATAAAGATTTATGGACAGCTATGAAATAATCACCAAGTGTCGAGAGTAGACCACAGGCAGCCCAGATGACCAGAAAGAGACCAGGCGACTTAGTTTTCACCTGATAAATTTTAAGTTTTTCAAATTATTCACGCGCCATGAAGCTTTTTAAAGTTGATTTTTTAAACATACCAATAGCGTCGACGGCGAAACGAAAATGCCCGAGCCGATCATAGTTCCAACAATTAGAGCCACCCCACTGACGAGTCCCACCTGTCATAAAATAATTATAGAACCGTACCATTAGTAAACATTTGAAAAACATTGATGGACGTAAGTTTAACAGCTTAATTAACGGGGTCACATCGTAGCGTGAAGGATCGTTATTCTACAAGTTTAACTCTTAACAAAACGAATGAAAAAAGCTGAGGACACGTCAATGAACATGGCTCGATTCCAACTAGAAATAAAACTCAAAAAAACGACCTTGCGCTTTTGCCCTACTCTCCTAACATCAATCAAGACTATTTTGCAACTGATTTTTTTTTTTTGCCAAAACAACAACAAAACAATGTCATGTTTATGTTTAGCAGAAAAGATTCCACGAGTACAGACAACTCACGTGATCGTCGCCCCAGCTCCCGCCATAGTTTTTTCCAGATTTCTATACTGTTTCCATACCCTTTCAAGGGCAGCAGAAAGAAGCGACGGCAAAAGTTTGTCCGAACCCAAATTTAGACGACGTGCGTTCGTTATCGTCCTATCCCTCTCTCTGTCTTCACTGTGTGTGTTTGTGCGTACCACGTACTACGGAAGATGTTGAATACCTCAAAGGGTGAATGGCGGACGTTGTGACCGCATTCTCTTATTTGGCGCGCACTTTGGAATCTTCGCAAAAAGATTATCAATCTACAATCGTAATTGATCAAACTGCACGTCGTCCGTTTGTTTCCGTAAACATATCGCAGAAACGCTTAGTACATTGCCAACGAAAAGTTATTCGTTAACGTTGAAATGAAACGAGATAATTGCGGGTAGCAAACTACTGCGCACTTTGTGAATAGGGACACTGATGACTGACCATTATAGCGAAATCTAACGATTTACCCGTCTCTCGAGGTGAAGAGCGTCATTCGGCGTTGACACGTCCCGCTCCATGCCGTCATTCCGCGGATTGGAGCTGGTTGCATCATCACTATTGCTGCGGCTTCGACTACCGTCGTCTCCATTGGAAGTTGGCGTGGATGTCCCGCTGTCGCTAACTCTTCCACCCGTGTCTTTGATGAGGTTGTGATGAGGCTGTTCAGCACCTCCTACACACAGAGGAAAAAAAAACAGAGATGATCACTCAAAAAAGCAAAGCAGAGAGAGTAACTTGTGTGATCAACAACGCCCATTAGCTCCTTTTATTGGGAAAAAAGTTGTTGCGCAGACGGAGGGCAATCTCTCTGACGCCAGCCAAGAAAAAAAAAATCATCGCGTGAGTAGTTTTCGACTCAAAAAAGAAACAGCAGACACTTGACATTCGTCTTTTTTGCTCCGAGTGATGGATCGGTTTTAATATGTGTGTCGCCAAAAAGGCACGCGAGTCAATTTAAAGGTCTCCGTTCAACGTCAGCATTTGTTTGCCAAACTACCCAACTCTTACTATCAATTGTGTATGTATTGATTTGATACGATTCCTCGCAAGTCGTTTGGCCAATTGAGTAATTCATTTGCCCGCGCATACCATCAAATGGATTAAGGATAGTCTGACAAAGACATTGAAGATAAATTATAGGGCGCGGTCTATCTTTTCCTCTGTAGGGTCCTACGTCTGTACATATTGATTTCCGCTCCGTAGACGTTTTCTTACGTCTACGGACGCATGCGCTTCATCCTCTCTGTCTTATATTCCTTCTGCTGATGAATTCATCAAGTTGATGGGAAGCCTTTTTTTTCACCCCTTGAAAACTTGAAGTCAACTTCATACGTCTGTCCGTCACAGACATTAGTAAGTAGAGAAAGTTAATAGAGAAACGAGCGATTCTGGTGAGAGAAAGAAGAGAAATAGATAGCTGAAAAATATACTCTGGGCTCGAGGGGTGTGTGTCTATTGATAGGCCAAGGCAACGGGTATAGCGCGCGCGTGAAGAATAAGGATTCCATGCCAATGTCGTTAACGGCTGCGCGTTTCCATCTTTTTTCTATCTAAAGAGCGGAACAGTTTTGTTGTGATGCACATTTCGCTCATTTATGGCGGACGTGACACGGCGTGCGATTTAAGCGCACTCTCCGAGTGAAGCGCTACACATCACGCGGTCACAATGTTGTGCCAAATGGCCCACTAGAGTGGACCACTGGTCGGATCACACGCTGCTGCAAAAATATCCACATACAGTATTAGCTGAGCATGCTGCTCTCCTGTTGTGTGTAGTAGCAATGCGCGTGCCAAATCTTGTTATTCCCATACACCACCACTGTCCGAAAAGACTTTGCGACGAGTCTTCTTTTCCGAAAAAGTAATTATCGGCTCTAATTCTTTGAAACCTTGTTGGAATGACCCGGTCAAGTCAGCCGGACGAATAATAATCTATTGATTGAATTTAATCAGACGGTCGATACACACACAAATCCGAGGAAATCTTTAATGCGCATACTATGCACAATTCTTACTTGTTCATTTACAATTAATCCTGTTTCATTACACAGCGGAAACAAAAGAAATATGAATTAAGAATTCTCTAGCCGCGCCATCCGTGAATAATCGAAATTGCGATTCCGGCTAGTGCTGTGCGGGCTACTGTGGACTGCCTATCAAAACAAGGGCAAAATTGCAAAGGTAAGAAAAACTCACCAAGTTGTAGAGCGGTAACATGTTGAACCATTCTTTCCGGGAACAACGCCGAAGACTGAATGACGACATGGTCGTCGCAAGTTTCACTACCGGTACACGACCGACAGCGCGCGCGCCCATCCGGCGACGTCGACTACGCCGGCGCCGGTAAATTTGTGAGTAAATTTAGCACACGTCTTACCCTGCCAGCTCAGCGCATCTGATTTCGAGAGAGAGATTTTTTTTCCCTCTCTTTTCTTCTTCTTTCATTTTCTTATTTTTAATTCCCGTTTGGGTTGGTTAGTGTATCACTGTACAAGAAGTCCACAACACCTCCGCTTCGTTCAATCACATTCGCTGCCAATCCATTTAATCGATTCGAAAGCAGTAAAAACTATGTGATCTGGCGCCCATCCAGAGTGCCACTCTCATTTCGACACAACCCTCATCGATCGGTTCTTGGGTTTTTTATTTGACTATTTGCCCTTTTTCACCGTGTTTGCTCACGGTAAAAGTTAGTATGCGCGGGAATACTGCTGCGACTAAAAACAGCTGCGAGGTTACTAGAGAAATTGTAAATCGCTCGTTTTCCTACACAAAGTGAAATATTATGTACGGCTACCGACTTCTGCTGGACGGAACTTTCTAAACATTTAGAAAACAGGAGTGTTAGCGCAATAGCGACGGTAAATTTATCTTATTTTTTTTTTTCGATTTTCATTGTTGAGGGAATTTTTACTTTCTTCTTATTAACATATGTCCCGCGGTCATGCCATCCAGTCACTGACCTTCATATTTTAACGGTCCATCCTCAGGCGACTAAGGGCTTGGTTCCTCAAGTCTTGGCCATCAAAAAAAGCCAAAGAACCGTATTTTGTTTTCGACTACTACCTGATACTTTACGTATGGCAGTTTCGCCTTTACCATCACAAAAATAAGAGAAATAGGTCGTTTTCCATACCAAATTAATTGTTTCAGCTCGGGTTAGCTTCCAACAGAAACTTTAAACATTAACTTTGATTTACTTATGGCTCACCAACAGTAGACAACGTTTGACAACTAAAACATTGTCAAGCAACGGTAAGGTTGCCACATTTTAAAATGAATTGATTAGTACATCACTTCCTGTTAATGCACATCATTCAACCATTCGTTTAAGGTTTTTTTTACCGACTAAAAATGATTTAAAATGTGATAACACAATGTTATTTTATATTCTCACCTTTCCGTTGTTTGAGACCGAGTTCGTCATTTGACTGAAAGGTGGGGTTGTCCATATTAATAGAAATATGGTCACGGAACACACTTTTAAAGGTCTATTATTTGAGGAACCTTGGAACTGCGAACCGAGCGTTTAACACAATCAACTGTTCTGGACGAGATACGACAGCCAACTGACTGCTAGTTTGGGCTACGAGTCCTGCAACGCTTGTCGCTGTTTTCTTTCGTACGCAGTCAACACTTGGGTAATGGGTATATACTATACAGAAGGGAAAACCACTATTACACCGCTACAATGGTTGGTGGAAACACGGAAACACGGTACGCCATTAAATAGATTCGTTATCTGCGGGTAACGTGGGAATGTTTCGTGGTTTTCTCTTCGTTGAGCGAATACAGAAAAAACTATAAAGACGTAAAAATGTTCGTGAGATTTAACTGGACGCTTGATTATTTTCACCTTGGTCTTCATCTACACAACAGTATACGGACCTGTCGGACCCCCGACAATAACAAGGGACCATTAGCTTTATTTTTTTAAAAGGAGAAAAAGATGCTTAGATCATATCCGTCCCAATTGTCGTCAATATCTTTCATCACACATTCACACCTTCGACTATTTTGAAAATTTTTCGTGAAAGTAGAATGCAATGAAAGTCGATCCATAGGAATAATATTCGTCATTCTATTATAATGCTGGATTATTGATACATTCACCAGTTCTTGTCAGCGGGTTTCTTCTTTCACCGTCGCGATCGATTATTGATGTTTTGGATGTGGCTGATCGTTCGAAACTGTATCCTTCATCAGAAACTGTCAATTTGGATAGGTTTTTTTACTAAAGGAAATTACAGCGACGATGTCATTTGTAAGCCGACAATTGATTTCAAGGGAAATTCATGTTATGACAATACTCCTCTATAATCCTTGTTATCTATTTTTTTTTTTCTAAAGAAAATAAAATGCCGAATAATAATAATAATATACAAATAATATATAATAATAATAAGAATAATAATATCCCGGTTATTACCCGGTCCAATTTTACATCTCGCCAACAACCAACAAGTCATCACACAGGAAGGTCTAGTGAAACGGAAAATTGTACTACCTTATCGAGTTAGAACAACTAGAAATAATTTAAAAATCTTACTACGAAATAATTCACTTAAAAGTGTGATAAATATAAAAAATAAAAAAACTATTGATCTTCATGACATTTTAGGTCCATGTGTTGAACCTCTGTATAAATTATGGACAACGGCCATAATAATCCTACACTGTATATCGACCCGTAAGATCTTCTAGCAGTTTGAACCGGATTTATATCGGATAATGCTTCTCGTGAGAACTAACATTTCTTTTGTATAACACGGCAGCAAAATAAAGTGATTTCGTATATTTTTTAGTTCTAAAGCGAACACCACGGATTTAAAATGGTTTCCGTCACAACCCACAATAAATGAACAATATTTAAAAATATTGATGATGTTCAATCCCTTATCCCTTAGAATGGAAAGATAATTTTCAAAAAGATTCAAAAGTTGGCAAGCAGTTCTTAGTCAATCTCTTGTTCTTATTGGGAATGAATATTAAATCATTAATAGAGGTACTTTTTTCAAAGAAACGAAGCTCCCTCCCCCCCCCCCCCCCCCCCCAAAAAAAAAAAAAAAAAGAGAAGTGAGGACATAAAATAAACAATTTTCATTTGTGTAAAAAATTATTAATTTGCATCCTTTTTAAAAAAAAATTCTTAATTTGTTAATGCATGGTTAATGTAATTTAAATTTTTTTAAGCTGGTGATTTTTATTTCAGTGCGACCGGTGCGACAAACCGGCAACAGAGCGTTTGTTATGAAGGTATGAAATTTCTTATTTCTAAAACTTGGAATTCGCCCATTTATTTTGTTCATTTCTTTTTATTCATTTTTCTGATTTATTAACTACCATTAAAAAGGATACTGTATTAGTTTACACTACAAAATGAGTCTTCGGTGTATGTTTGTAGTGTCTACAGTGGAATCAAAACTTATTTTTTACAGGTTGGTTATTATTGTTTTTAAACTAGAGTTTGGTTGAATTGAAATTAGATTTAGTTTTTTAATGCTATTTAGCTTTTTTTTCTAAAGGATTGTAATACATGTATTTTTAAAATTGTATTAGAACATTTCCCACAGTTGAGAAACGTTGGAACAAAGAAAATTCAAACTTTTCTAGCCATAAACTTCCAAACGATCAAGAATTGCTTTATCCTTTGTTGAATGAACTTGGAATCCTAAATCCTACTGTATTTCAGCATACAAGGGATTCTTGCCAAAAAAATCTACAAGCACCTCTTTTTTTGGGTTCCTTATGAATCAAACTCTCAACTTTTTTGGCCTGTTGTGGTTATTGAGTGTCAACATAATCGATTACTGTGTGGTGTTCCCTACTTGGACCAACAACTACATCCATTTGGAAATCAACAGTCTATGTCTGTTGGAAGGTATTATAGGTTCTGGCTACTTAGTGTAGTTTTTACTGTTTACTTGGTGTGCCTAATCTCCAATTTTTTCTTCATGCAGATCATGCGATGTTGTTATAGTTTTAGAATTGCTTTCCAAGCTTGTTCATATTGTTCAACTACCACTCAGTAAGATGAATGACCAATTGAATAAAACCATCCAGCAATGGCTACCATTTGGCAGACCCAATGGACAACAGCAGTTAGAACTACTAAATAAACCAGCTACCACCCAAAAAAGTATGTGGTTAAGATCAAAGCCGAAGATTGAAGTTCAAGTGAAAGAAGAAGTAAGAATGGTCGCGTCGAGCCGTTCAGTAAAAGCAGAAGTTTATGGAACTGTCTACTTCATTCTTGAACAAGATGTCGATTGTAGTCATAGCATTAGACTGGAATTGGGTTTTAGTAAGCTACCTGGTATTCCATCAGCACTCTTTCATCCAAGTGTTATTGTTCATTGGGAAAAAACAAATTGTACTATAAACATTCAGCAACTTCTAGAAAAAACATTTCCCCTTTGTCATTACAATTTCACCCTAGAAGTTCCACCTATTCAACCTATTTTAAAAATTAGAATGGAGGAACTAGGCAAGGTTTCTATTTTCATTCAATTACACATCAGTGCTACCACAAGAAATACGCTGAATCGATTGGAGATTCGCCTTCCAATGCCCACTGGAAATCGTATTGCGCGCATTTTGGCGGCCGTCAGTCCTGGTTTAGTTTCCATCGTTAAAGACGGATCCCTTCTTTTGTGGAATTTAAGTCCTCTTTCATCGTCATCGAATTCTAAATTGAAAGAGGATATGACATTAAGCGTAGATATCGTGATGGAAAGATTAGATGCATCTCTTGCTAATGCCCAAGCGCTGGTGAGATTTGATTTCCAAAATTTTACATACCTTTCTATGGCTAATTGTTTTTTACTTTGCATAGATCACTTTCACCTCTGCAAGTTCTATGTCTGGAGCACATTTGTCTTTACTACAACCCACGGAATTCAAATTAGTGTCAAGTAAGTCTTAATCGTCTTCTATATTCTGGATTATTACATTAAATAGCGTTCGATTAATTTAGATGTTCTTGTTTGCTTTATAAATTTGCCTGTAATATAGCTATAGAAATTGAATAACTTGAAGTTGTCTTCTCTATTTTAGCATCGGAGTTAAAGAGTTCTTCCTACCGCGTGTTGAATCAAGACGCTACTGATTTTGTCTAACAAATTCGAAACATTATTCTCAACTCATCTATAAATCGATAGGTTTCTCTGGTCAGACCAAATTCTTTTCAGTTTATCTATGGTGTTTTTTTTTTGTTTGGTTAGAAAATTTCATAGAAATAGTGTTCAAATTTATCAAAAGTATATCAAGATTTTTTTAATATTTTCCCAATTACATAATACATAAGATAAGTGTTAAAAAATCCTGAATCATTTTAGAGAAAAGAGATCCTTTCAACAGGTTAACTCTTTACCTTTTGTATGTTGCCTCCTGTGAATGAATATTTAGTTTTGGGATGAGTATTCAATCTAGATTTTGGTGACAGAATTAAAAAAGTGATACAGTCATTTATTACAGTTATGACCAAAGAGCAACAAATTGAGAAGATATGCTCTACTTTAATAAGTGAATTGTTGATTGTTAATTTGATGTTAATACAATCAAAATTATGAACAAAACAAATATAGATCAAAAATTTTGTGGAGTACTTCAATCTCTTCCATTCCAATGTTAAGATCCAGATATGGATTCCAAGTGATATATGCATTATAATAAATGAGCAAGCAAAAATTTGCTTAAACACTTGTATCCAGGCGGGGCCTCTTCTTAGCTGAACCTCCTTCTTCCACGTCATTGGCACTTTCACGTTTCTTGTTCTAAAAACAATATTTTTATATAAAATTTGAAAAAAGGAATCAAGAAATAAAAAATTTCATACTTTTCTTTCCCACTGTTGATGAAGGTATCGTAACAAAATGTTTGTCTTCTCAGTAACAATTACTACATTTTAAAAATTTCATTATTTGATATGCAGTAAGTACAATATGTATACATGTGACATACTCTGTTCTGAAGGATATTCTTTAGTGGGTAGGTAAACAGATGGACGTTTGACAGACACCTTTGACGATGCATCGCTATGGAACCTTGTGAAGTTATTCTCATTGTATGACGGAAGACCTTTAAGAAACTCTGCAGTCGCCGTCTGCCATGAAAAACCAAATTATTGATGCACTTTTTGAACAAGCAGATTTGTAACACCTCACCATTTTACCAATGACAACGCTATTGGTTGGCTATATTTCAAAAGGAAACAAATGTTTAGATGAATTCAATCTACAATTTCATTGGATTTTTTAGGGAACGTAACAGAAATGTCTGAACTCTGAAGTTCTTAGTGTGTTGAACGCGTTGCCAAACCTCTAATCCATTACCCATTAAACACCACGCCTCATGCGCGTATTCCGCGCAAGACGAGTGGCAAGTGGCCTGTTGCATTCAGCTCCCCGTCTCTTGAGAAACATTTTACCTGCTGGAAAGTAAAATTATCCCCTTTTAGAACTTTACATTCTTTCAGTAACGTTGAAAATTGAATTATTCAAAGCTTACGAAATTATCCGGAATCAGCAATCTGCAGCAGATTTGGAGTCCTGTAGGTAGTACTGTAGGTACTCGTACTCCAAAAAGCTCAAAATTTATTAACATATTTTTAATGCAACTACAAATTTAATAAGGTACTGCGTGAATGTAAGATGATCTGTTATCAGAAAAATATTGATTATGAACAATATATGAAATAATAAATTATAATACATAAATTAGGAAGAGAACAAGTAAGAGATACTTTTTCAATAGCGACTTTGGTGACTTGGCAAGTTCGCAACTCGAAATAAAAAAACGTCTGCTAGTGCTAAAACTTGAATTGAAGTTAGAAGATAGAAGTAGAATTCGTGAACTTGACATTCTTTAAAAACAAACTAAATAAGTAAATATCAATTACTTGATAGCAAATTAACGATGAGGTTTTCGTCTACTATTCTTTCACGATGTAGCTCTGATTTATTGGAGAACTTCAGAACAGAGGCCACAATTTATTTTCACTGGCCTTATTGTAAAAACATCTGCACTTTTTGTAGTTTCAACAAATATAAGAAATCTGAAAATAATTTTGGTAAAAATGCCGATGCTAGAATGGAAAGTAGCCTCATCAAAGAGACTCAAACAATATTTGGGTATACTGAAATTAAGAAAATTAAATCAATCTACTTTGGTGGTGGAACACCGAGTTTAGCTCCTACAACTACAATATCTAACATAATAAATTGTGTTAAGCAATTGGCTACTGTAGATGAACAAGCTGAAATTACTATAGAATGCAACCCATCATCCTTGAGTATGACTCATAAGCTTGAAGATTATCTCAAATTTGGAATCAATCGTGTGTCTGTTGGTGTGCAAGTGAGTTTGTGGAATATATGTTGCTAAGTTTGTTTGTACTGACTTATTGGATACCTACAGAGTCTTCATGACAGAACATTGGAAGTTCTGGGGCGTGATCATTCTGCGAGTGATGGTGTGACGCTGCTAAAAAGTGCCATTAAAATATTTGGATCTGATGCTGTATCAGTTGATCTTCTCTTTAGGAAACCAGGTGACACCCTTCAGTCATGGAAAGATGAACTAATTCAGATCCTTACCTTTAAACCACACCATATTTCTCTGTATGAACTAACTCCTGAAAGGGGAACACCTTTGTTTAGGCAAGTAAGTAGCTATATGAAGTTAATATTGATCTACTTTTTTACATATTGTATTTTTAAAAATTTTCAGCTTCAATTAGGTGAAGTGGTGTTACCAAATGAAAATGACACAGCCTCTATGTATATACTTGCTTTAGAACTGTTGAAGGAAAACGGTTTCGAACGTTACGAGATCAGTAACTTTGCAAAAGCAGGTTCATGTGCCCAGTCATCCCATAATATGTCATATTGGAATGGAACACAGTATATTGGGATTGGCCCTGGTGCACATTCGAGATTTTTCCCTCTAGGATCAAGTTTGCGAGAATCTCGTGTTCAGACATTAGATCCCAAGTCGTGGCAGGATTTAGTTAAAAGAAATGGTCATGCAACAAGGTTGTGTAGACAACAAAGCCAAATAGATGTCTTGTCTGAATTGTTAGCCACATCACTTAGAACTGCGAAAGGAATACAACCAGACAGGTGATATTTTAAATTAATATTACACAAAATTTGTATTATACCTTTTATTAAAACACTAAATGACTAGATGGCTCATATTTCAACCAAAATATTCCTTGGCCGATATTTTTGAACTTGCTCCACCGATTCAAATGTTTTGTCTTAGTGGGAACCTTGAGTGGAGCATTGACGGTAGTTTGCGAGCAACAGAAAAAGGCCTTACTGTTGTTGACGCCATTCTACCCAATATTTTAAAAGTATTAAATGAGTTTCATGATAAAAATGAATTCAATGTGTAACGCTATTTGAGGGCATTTAGCCAACATTATGTTCAATCCATCACCAATAATTACGTAAAATTTCAAATCTGTTGTGTAAAATTTTATTCTGTGATTCAAGTAAAGTAATGAGTAAAGCAGTGACCTAAAAAGCGAAACTAAACTACTACGAGAGGAATGTATGTTGTCTATAAAAATAAAAGTAAAAAAAAAAAGATTTCAAATTTAACTCGCCAGCTCACCTCCAGATGGATTTTCTACTCTCGTGGCAAACTGGCAACAACCAGAAGTCAGGAACCAGCAATTTCAACAGATCGTCTGCTAAGTGCAAACAACAGAAAGTATGGTCATTTCTCATATTATTTTATATCGTTTATTAAACGCAAGTAAGCTAGATAACTGGACGCCCTGATCATAATTGATAAAATATAAATTTGAAAGTATGGAGTCAGCAAAATTGGACGAAGAAAAGTTACGAGAAGCCGCGTGTTACGGGGATTTGGAAGCTGTTAAAACGTTACTCAAGAAAGGTGTAAACATCAATTCACAACATAGCATTAATGGCTGGTAATCTAATAACATCGAGTTTTGAATTTTAACTTTTGGAAGTAACAATTTGGTACTAAGGACTGCACTTCATTGGGCTGCAAAGCGAAATCAACTTGATGTTGCCCATTGCTTACTTACAAATGGAGCTGACAAGAAATTGGAGAGTTTTGCTAAGGAAACTCCTGCTGATTTATCTACCAGTCCAGCTATTTTGAATCTCCTTGGTTCTCCATTGACAAAAGACAAGCCAGAAGAAGTTGATAAGAATGAGATAACTCCCCATTACTTAGCATCACATTTCAACTCTGGCTACAAAGTTGATCTCCAAGAACACACAAGAATATCTACTACACCTTCTCAAGGAAGAGATGTGGCTCATAAAAGAGGTAATCAAATTTCAATAGTCACAAGTGTAATAACTAGTTACTTTACATATTCTTTTAACAGAGTTAGTATTCAAACTTCGAATTGCTTATTCTACTGACACAGATTTCATTGAAGTTGAAATTGAGAAATCTGAATTAAATTACCAGCAGTTCCTAGTTATCTGTTGTTCAGAACTTGGGCTTAACTCCAAATATGTTGAAAGGCTACGTAAGCTACCCAACACTAGACTAAGGAAAGATAGAGACATTCAAAGATTAAAAGATTTTGAGGTAGTTATATATTTTTTTTTTCACAACAGATAATTAATGTAATGAATGTACTAAATATACCAATAATTCTCTATAGGAAATTGAAGTGGTCCTTGTTGGAAGTAAACCTAAGTTGGCCATTGAGTCTGATTCCCCAAATATTGTTGGGCCAGCTTTGAAGAATCAAAATCAAACCATTCTTTATTGATATATAATCATCCATAAGTTATTGAATACCAGGATTGATTCGCAATGTTTTAATTCCATAACAATTCCTAACTATTTTTTATCAGATTATTTTTTTCCGGAATTTCATTATACCCAAATCATTTTAAGATTCAGAAATTCTTCGCCATATTATGCTTCCTCTTGATTGCGAGCATGTTTGAGAACGTAGTCTTGCGAATCCAATCCTCACGCTAGAATTTGAATAGAAACGAACGCTAGAATTTGTTTGAACATCAGTTATGAACATGCATCCAATGAGAGTACAGTACCTTTCAAGAAAATGTGACAAGTTTTTAAACAGCAAAAGAAACATGGTTCAAGCAACTATTCCTGTGGGAATTGGCTAACTGAGACAATTGTTTTGAAGATTTGTTGAACCGTGCATCGGTTTGTCACGGCAAAAAGCGATTGCATAAAAAATTCATTTAAATATCAATTGATTTCAATGATGATTCATTTTTCATTCTCATAATCAGGTTGAGCTGATTGTTTTTTACCTCAACTTCGACTGTTCATACCTTATCTGTTCTATTATGTGATAATGTCCATATTTTCTCTTTATTCTTCAATGAATTACGATCGAATTTGGCACCAGAAATATACATTTTCTGATTGTCCAATGTTTTGAACGAAAATTTATTTCAAGTTCCATTTATGCTAAAACTGTTTGTAAAATGTCAACAATAAAAAAAGTATTTAGAATGTCCGCTCATGGTCCAGTGGTGAGCGGGCTCGGTGTGTAACGGATGGAACCATAAGGAAAGGAACGACTGACTTCAAAAGTTCAAATAGTGCCGCTGAATCGTAAGTCATAATTAACAAGTTAACGAAAATCTCTGACTAATTTCGGTTTAATTCATATGTTTTTTATTTTTCTGCAAACGTTTTTCCGTTACATTTAATTCAAAGGCATAATTGATTAAATCCAAATCAATTTCCAATTTGAGATAATGTGCAATGACTTCAATCAATCTCATCACGTTCGACTATGTAATGGTTCAAATCCTCGGTCATAGAAATTTTTGAAAACTAAAAATCTTTTTATCGACTTGTTTTTATTGTTTTAATACAAATTCGTATGGGAAATCTGATTTTACTATGTCGCGCTATTTCGTGATTTAGAATAATTTGAATTTTTGTGAAACAGACCCCGTCATCCAATGTGGCATAATTTAAATAATTTTGACTATTTTACCGAAGTTACTATTATTATAGTTAGTCTATTATTAACTAGTTCTAAATTTGTAAATTTTGATTGGACTTGAAATATTTGGCAACGATTAGAAAAATTTGAGTTGTCAAAATGTTTTGAAAATTAAGTTGTCTGCAGCACTAGTTATCTTCACGCTTCAAGATTCTTGTTCTATATGTTTCGAATCGTTCTTCGTAATTATCTCTACAAACCTAGTTGAAAATCTGAAGGGTTATTGAATTCAAGTGGCTGAAAGTGAAACTCGAAGCAATGCAAAAACATTACCTAGTTGCTTGAAACAATCAAATCAAAGATTCTCCTTGATTTTCCTTTGACAATATGGCTACCCAAATGACAGCATGGAAACAAAAGAAGTACATCTGTAAGCTGCTGGTAAGTCAACTCGAGTTTCTAATCGAATACTATGGAAACCCTCGTCATTTTCTTTTTAAAATTTTAGAGTTTGTTTACCATTTTTGGAAGAAAGTTTTGATTTTGGATATTTTCGTCTTATCTCTCTCAAGTCGCGATCCCACATAATTGATTGATCTCTGTACTCTTTTTGACGCCAATGTGGTCCTCTCTACTTTTTCCCTTCTGTCTTTCTGGGTTACCTTTTCCATTCGGTCAGCGCTAGTTCCTCATCCAAACACGCAAATAGTAACAGAAACCTTAAGAACAGCTGCTAGCCTTTTTAAAAAACAAACATCAGTTGTTTCGTGAATACACACACCTTCCGTCTGTCCTGAGTCCTGAATAGCGAAATTCCAACTTTAAAAAAAAGCTTTGAACGAGAATGTAGCCGATTAATCGTGATAAACTTTGTTGTTATAAAAGAATCTAACGAAAAAATTTTAAAATATAATTTAAATCTTGGTATTACGACTTTGACATCGAGCTGGACATTTAAAAAAATACTGTCTTTTTAAACATTGCATTGCATCACCTGAAATTTCAAATTCACCCTCCAAATCCAGACGATCGAATTTTTTAAATCTCGAATACGTTTGTTGATTAAATAATTTATCCTCGTTATCCGTATCTTATTCATTTAAGTAAAAATATCGAATTTTGGTTTTCTTCACATTTAAATCTGTTAGTTTTCCGCTTACAAGTGTGGCTTGTTAGCTCAAGTGGGTTAGAGCACCGTGTTAGTAACACGGAAGACATGAGTTCGATCGTAAGTTTGACGTAGATAACCTGCAACATCCGGGTCGTCTAGGTTTGTATGGCATTGTTCATGTAAATGGTCAGGTGCGACTTGTTCAACTATGATGTCATGGGTAAAAAACTTTTTAAAACCAATTGCTTTGGTTCTCGTAAATAAAACACGTCTCACTTAGTCACTTCCTCGCTCGCTCACTACAGAAATTTTTTTTTCACATTTGGATTTGCTTTTTCTTTACTTTTCTAATCATTTGCATATCTTCCGTGATGACATTTTTCCTCCTTTTAATTTCTTCTCATCCGGTGGGTTTTATCTTGTGCAGCGTTTGTGGGTTCGATTGCTATTGAACATTTAAACTTCAATAAGTAAATTTAAAAAAGACTTGAATAAGATTTGTTTATAGCTTTAAGCGTTTCAGTCTTCCAATCTTTTTTTTAACATCAACATCGTCAAAGAAATTGACGTTATGTCTGCAAATGGTGGGGCACATATTTACAAAGTCGTTTATACATTTGTAAGTCACGTAACCACGCACGTAAAACATTTACATGTCAGCTGAAAATTTTCTTAACTGCTTCCAATTCATCTATTTAATTTAAAAGCCCTATGTGCATAGCGAATTTTCGTACGAATCCAATAACAAAATCATGCGAACTGCTCTCCCAGGTTCATCAACAAATTGACAAGAACAACCTATTGAATGAGGTGGGCTCAAAAGGTGGAATTCCGAGATCCTGTCGCGAGGTCCGTTTAGCTGATCCTTCATTGCCCACTGACGTTTACTGGATCGATCCCGACGGTCAAGATGTTGGAGATGGATGACATTCAAGTGAAATGCGACATGTCTACAGGTAAATAATAATTATAAAAGACTAATTCGTTTTTTTCAACAGCCAATTATTGACATGATTGTTATGTGATTCGTCAGAGGAACCACTGTTATTGGACATAAGTACATAACACAGAACGAGCGACAAATGTTAACCATTGCACGGAACCCAGATGTTCGGTCAATCGTTTACGAGGCATCTTCAAGACAAATTGCGGCTCTATCTGAAATATCTGCAGATTGTCGGCAGTCAATCAAGGTTCATATTTTAATTATCTGTCGATCCTTGATGATTGTTTTTAGTTAATAATAATCACAGTATCACAGTATGAATGATATTCGGACAATTAATAATTGATGGTTGACTTTGTCTTAAAACTACGATCTTATGAGATCATTGCCCCTTAATTTTTCATATTGTTGCCCAAGGGTTTTCTCTCAAAACGTTTATGCAGTTAAAAGGATCAGATCGCCCTGATAATCTGATATCGTCTAAGTCGGAATTTTATATCGATCAATGTCCGTCAGCTAAATGATTACAAATTAATTGTGTCTAGTGTTATTGGGTTCTTATCGGTTCTTTTCTCGAAAATTTCACCATAGGGATCCCCTGTCTAGCGTTCTGTCATGTTTCTGTTTTTTTTCTTTTATCCTTTTCTTGGGGGCAAACTTTTCGGTCAAGTTAAATTTATCAGTGTTTTTTTTCCCTCTTCTGACCTAATTTTCCCCTGCATTTTCGTTTTCTGTAAATGAGCCTCTGTTGGATTTTAAAAAAGCGAATCGGCCAGGCCAGTACTCCAGTAGGCCACCAGGAGGCGCAGATTGGAAGTGACAGTGACATCTGGCAACCCTGAAACGGTGAAACCATCATCCATCATTCGTTGTTTAGTTTCATGACGTTGTGACGGCCATGTTGGAGATCGTTCTTCGAGTTGATTTGAAAATGCTGCATTCTGTTTGCATGTTCGTTGTTAAATGGGAGCCAACATACAGTGAGTTAGTTAACATTAAATTGTCGAGTGATAGTGGCCTTCAAAATAAGTTAAGTGTTATTTGGTTTTTCAACTTCCAATTCCTTTCAGCAAGTGGGAAACTTTCTTTTCACTTCTATTTTAGCTTTCAGTCACTATGTTAGTATGTTGTCATTCAGCCACAACAGGCAACTCTTTTTTAAAAGATGTAACTAGTATTTCATAGAGTAAGCTTTCCAAAATGGGTTTTAGAAGTTTTCTAAAATGGGTGTTTACATGTATGTTCCATTTTTCATTAATATCCACATTAATTCTATGATTTCATTTCAAAATATTTCATTTTCAAATAGATAAAAACAGGCTTGCAACATATTTTTGTATTGACATTTTTAATGCTCAATGTAGTGCTTAATTAATTTCATTCTTTCTGTTACAGGTCTTCAAAGCCAGATCAAGCGGTTTTTCTGTCATCAAGTTGTTCCCTCAGCACTGAATCAACAACTTACAACTACATGCTGGTTATTATGCATTCAAACAAAAGAACGTCCAGGTTCTTTCAGCAAGAGGGAAAGTTCTTCACTTCTAGTTTAGCTTAATTGTTATCATCCAGCTATAACAGGTAACATTTTTTTATAGAGGGAACTAGTTTTCATAGAGTAAACTTTCCAAATTTAGATGTAAATTTTGTTCATTGATGACCACTTACAATACCTTGCTAAATTTCTTGATTAAATAAGTTAACATGTTTGTTCCATTGATTCAATTAAGTTTTCTAAAACCATTGTTAATAGAAATCTACATAAATTCTATGGCTTCACTTTCCCTTATTTCATTTTGAAATAGATAAAAACAAGCTTGAAACATATTTTTGTATTGACATTGATTTTAATGCTTTATGTATGTATTATTTATATTTTGTCTAATTGATTTAATTCTCTCTTTACAGGTTGATTTGTACCATCAGGGTATCCTTCAGCACTAATAACATCTTGTGAACATTACTGCCTACTTGCAAACAATACTGCTGCGTACTTGGAAACAACACTTGAGTACTGCTGACTATTTGCTTGTGAACTTTTGCTTTCTAAAATAATTACTGATTAATAGTATAATTGTATATATATATATTTAAGAATTCTTGGTTTATATTTTCCCATTTTTTAAGCCCCAAGTGGCGCTTTGTGCTGCAGCGCGCGCGATGAATACCACACCCGTGCGGCCAAAAAATGGTGTGACTCTTAGAATTGGGTGATTTTTAAACGAATTTTTCTAATGGAAGGAAATGTCCCTTCTCGATAATTTTTTTTTAGATAATTACATTACTATCTTGACTTTATAAATACAAAAAATTAAGCGGAAGGGGATAATAGTTTAGTAGCTACAGCTAGTTAAATGAAGATGGTTTCCCCGTAAGCGCCGTGTTAAACACGGAACTCTGGAAAAAGGGCAGAAAACTTCGTATTATTGGTTTATTTTAACCATTTTCCAATAAATTTGGATAAAAATAAGTCTGAATATAGATTAAGTAATAAGAAACAAAGCTCATGTTTTGAAATTGCAAATTTATTAATATTAATACCCTTTTTAATACATGAAAAACGACGAAAAAATTAAAATTAAGTTTAAACCACTTTCCGGTGAAAATTTTTGGGAAGGGTTTTAACAGTAGCTTCTCCATAAAATTCTACATATTTAAAAAAAAAAAAATTTCAGTATACATGGAGTTCACGCAAAAAGCCATATTTTCCCTATCTTTCTGCCACTACCTCGTAAACGATTGACCGAACATCTGGGATCCGTGCAATGGTTAACATTTGTCGCTCGTTCTGTGTTATGTACTTATGTCCAATAACAGTGGTTCCTCTGACGAATCAAATAACAATCATGTCAATAATTAGCTGTTGAAAAAAACGAATTAGTCTTTTATAATTATTATTTACCTGTAGATATGTCGCATTTCACTTGAATGTGATCCATCTCCAACATCTTGACCGTCGGGATCGATCCAGTAAACGTCAGTGGGCAATGAAGGATCAGCTAAACGGACCTCGCGACAGGATCTCGGAATTCCACCTTTTGAGCCCACCTCATTCAATAGGTTGTTCTTGTCAATTTGTTGATGAACCTGGGAGAGCAGTTCGCATGATTTTGTTATTGGATTCGTACGAAAATTCGCTATGCACATAGGGCTTTTAAATTAAATAGATGAATTGGAAGCAGTTAAGAAAATTTTCAGCTGACATGTAAATGTTTTACGTGCGTGGTTACGTGACTTACAAATGTATAAACGACTTTGTAAATATGTGCCCCACCATTTGCAGACATAACGTCAATTTCTTTGACGATGTTGATGTTAAAAAAAAGATTGGAAGACTGAAACGCTTAAAGCTATAAACAAATCTTATTCAAGTCTTTTTTAAATTTACTTATTGAAGTTTAAATGTTCAATAGCAATCAAACCCACAAACGCTGCACAAGATAAAACCCACCGGATGAGAAGAAATCAAAAAGAGAAAAAATGTCATCACGGAAGATATGCAAATGACGAGGGGTTCGCAACTCAAAAGAATCTCGTACACTTGCCCGAGAATCGATTCTGGAATCCCAAATCAGAATCAAGAATCATTGAAAATGACGCCAGAATTCAAAAATGATTCAAGAATCAGAATCTTTCAAGTCAAAATAAGAATTTTCCAAATGTCGATAATGCAGATTAAGTTCATGAAATTTTCTCTTCATTATTTAATGAACTTTTTAAAAGTTAAATTCCAGTTTTGAATTGGTGTCGTTAGCCAAACAAAATCCCCTTTTTTCGGAAAAAAAAAAAAAAAATCCTAAATAGAATCCGATAGAATCAAGTGTGCAAAGATGCCATTCAGGTTATTCCTTTCCTAAAACTGAGTATTCCTTGAAAATTGAGTGTCGTATCGGTCGTATTCTCATAATTCAATTTGCAATTTCAAAGTCAATTTTTTTTGGAGATTGAAAAATACTTTGACGAAATAATATTTCGTATATACCGGCTGATCATACATTTCTGGTCGAATCAATCCGAAATCTCTCAAAATGGCGTGGCACAATTTTTTCATGCGTTACTACTGGCACTGCTTCTGCCATATTCACATGCCCAGTAAGTAAAGTTTTCTCTCGCTAAAATCTATATTCACTTTTCTTGTTTTCTTGCAACTTTTATTTAATTGTTTAAATTGGTTAAAACAATAGGATTCAATACCCCTCGATGGCATGTTGGATAGCTAGCAATCATTCTGTCGATGTTAGGTTGCGTCTTTCCCGGGTTCTATTCTCGGTACTGACAAAAGTGTCGCCCTGTGACGTTAAGGATGAAAAGGTGGGCCTCGAATGAGACGGTATGGACGAAATAATATTTCGTCCATACCGGTTATCGAACATTTGTGCGCGAAGTATTCTGTAAATCTTTCGAAATGGCGTGGCACAATTTTTTATGTGTTATTTCTTATTTGTTCTTTTTTTTTATGCGTTTCAAAATGATAATATAATATAGCTTCTCGCGGTTGATTTTGTCGTTGAAAAGTTTGAGTGCCGTATTCTCATAGTTCGATTTGCGATTTAAAATTTAATTTATTACGGAGATAGAAAACAATTTTTGATTTAAAAGCTATGTATATTTATATGTACATTCAGTTTTTTCTCAGATTGACTGTGGTAAAATTTGTAATAATTTAAGAAAAATTGCGCAATATAAGGTAGATTCAGGTAATATAAGGTATACTTTAAATGCATCTCCACACAACGAAAATGCAAACGTTTTGACACGTAAAATGGTCAGTATTCAATTAGCCAATTGGGAAACTCGAAATTGTTTATAGTTTGCCAGAGGCCAGAGCTTATCAAAAGGAGGGATGGCAATCTGAATAGAACAGACTCTGTCGACTTGGCTATAATTATAACTCCGTTATTAAATGCAAACCCCCATTGTGAATTAAACGACTTCGCGTCATCTTCAAACGCTTGAATCCCGATTGAAAGACAAGCGGCGCACACAACTAATAACGGAACAAGTCGAGATTGTTTTTTGCTTATAAATGTGTGATACTTGATGGACTAAATGTTTCGAAAGTGACACGAACAAAGTATCGTCTCATAATCAGTGAACCTCTGTAACAATAAACACTCGTGAGGATCAATTTTAGTTTTTCAATTTTAGCGTTTCTAGTGAAAATTCAATTATATATTGCATCGTCTATTTATTCAGCTGAAAACTGTCTGATTGTAATTGAAGATGGCTTCAGCCGGGATGGGCAGTTCGGGCAATTAAGGCATGATACCTTGATAGAAAATGGTTGTAATGGTAATACAGTAATAAATAATAACAGGATATAAAAACTGAAAATACCTTCTTCGCGCATTTCAGGTGTGGCAGCAGCCACAACTGGTCGACGTGGATCCAAGAATACGCGTGGCATTTCTTGTATCCAGCCATTAGAAAGTCCAACTAAATAATAAAAAAGGTAAATGTTAAACATAGCCTATAATATATTGGCACCATATAAAGAAGCCAAATTTATGACGACACTCACGCAAAATATGTTTGGCCGTCATCCCTTGTTCGGAGAAAGTATCTTTCATTGCTGTGATATGAGCCGGGTAGATGTAAGCCTGTCTGTCTACCAGAGGTTGAGGCGCAGAAAAAGAAGAAAACGCCGTGCTGTTGCTTTGCGTTTGTCCTTCAAACAGCTCGAGCGAGCTCAACTCGGTTCTACGATATTTTTCGTTGTAATAAGAGTAGACGATCCAATTCTCGGCGTAGACGACATGGTAGGGCGGCTGGACGCGGCGATGTGAAGTAGAAAAAACCACAGCTCCAGAGACAACGTCAATTAAATAAACATTGAGATAGCCGCGATGGTGTGGATGATTCGTTCCAGCAGTTGCCACTGCCACCATGTTAGGGTTAAGATATTTGTAGAGAACGCTTCGATCAGCCAATACACGGCCTTGCGAAAAGACCTGGATAAACATAAAAATGTGGAATGTAATCCCAAATACCAAGAATGTACGTATACTGTCGATTTTTCTACCTTCTCTTCTGGATGACGAGAAACTATGGAAACGATTTCTTCTTCCACCACATCATTCGACGAGCAAAGTTGTAGCTGCCAGACAGGGGAAGAAGAGAGATGATCAGTCGTACTTTTGGCGAGCGAGTTATCACGTAGCACGCAACTCTTTGTGTCGGCTACAAACACGTACAAGTTGTCGGACATTTTTACTACATGGTTTAGCGCTGATTCGGACGGTGGGAAAACGTGTGGAACAGCAGATTCATCAAGAAGTAACAACGGTTTAATGTACTCGGTCTCCTCATTCTGAGATAAAAGTAGAGCTTGTTGGACATTGAAACCCAAGTTGACGTATCCTTCGACACCAAACTGAGCCGGTTCACCAGTTATTGGATGAAAGACGAACAAAATGCCTTCTTTAGAATCGGAACTCTTCGTCAAAATGGTACACTGGGGTTCCAGTGGGTAGTGAATGCTTGTACGCTGGACGTACAGGCGAAGTTTGTTGGTGTTTACATTCTTCAACAAACGCTGCCAAACAATCCGTCCTGACAATGTGTCCATCGCAAACAATTTACCCGGTCGAGTCACTATCAGAACCAATTTATGCAATCCAAAGCGATCGCGTTCAAGTGCTCTGTTGTTACTTCCGACAATATCACGACGAACGAAATTGATCTGACCGGCCATAAGTTGTTGGGCCATTATCAAGAGTTGCCTAAATTGGGAACTGAGCCGTCTGATGGTGTGGCCAAAGATACCGCCTATAACTTGATCTGAACCAAATTCTTCTTCAATGGAAGCTTCAATGGACGAAACCGGAAGATCAACTATCTCCACTTGGATGATGGAAGTCAAAGATTCTTCACGACTCCAATAAACTTCTTTCTTGCTACCTATTATGCACGAAAATTCAAGTAAATAAGGGTTTGGAAACAATGTGTATGCAATAAAGATTATACCGTAATGAAAGGAATCATCGGCGGTACTAATAGCATAGCGATAGCTGAGCTCTCCATTGGCTTTTCTCATCAGGAAAGTTGAAAGCAGACTGGGTTCACCCACCTCTTCCGGTAGCTTTAACGTCCCACTGACATCTTCAAGCATACGATCGGCTTCCAAATCGTAAATCTTGATTAAATAATCTTTTTCTTGTTTTACCAAACCAGACATGTATCTTTGTTGGGATTCAGCGTCTTTAACCGATGGAACGCTCACCAATACTGTTTCACCTGGCCATTCAGCGCCAATTCTTTGGAGGCCTTCGTCAGTTACTTTGTACACGGAAAATGTGTCGGCCGTTCTCAAAGCCACGAGATTCCTGCTGACGATACTGAAAACGGCCGATTGGCCAGCACCTACAGTAACGCCAAGGTCGGCAAACTGAATCCGTTGATGAGAATCAGAATTTCTCACATCTACAACGTTGACTGCATCGTCCTGAGGATGTAGGCACACCAAATGAGGAAACACCAGCTGGCAATCAGTTCCTAAAGTGAACCATGGCAACTCAATGGTTGGTGAAACATTCTCTGTTCCACTGTTGGAGCTATATTCAGTTAAGAGCAGCTCATAACCAGACTTGGAAGGATTGATTTCAACAGATATTATATCACATGTTGAAGCAGCCCATTTGCTGACAGTAGGTTGAGTTTCCTTAGCAATAGTGGCTTCCCATTGAAGGATTCCTGAGGACATTTCAAACACTCTCACAATAGTGGGAGAACTGCTTATGGATGCTACTTTCCCATTGCTCAATAAAAAAAAAGTGAAGAGATTTTGCACTTTGAACCACTCCCAAGTAGATGATGCCATTCAATTTTTCCTAGACAAGAATTTTAAAGATTTTGCAGTTTTATCAAAGTGAAAAAAATTAAATACCTGTCCCTGCGTGAAGGAGAGCAAGTACATTTTCTTCTGTGCCTACAATTATTTTCTTTCCAGTCGAGTCAAAAATTGCATGGTTAACTTTTCCAATATACTGCTGGCGCCTACATAAAATAAAATTCAGAATAAATGTCACAAGAGATGTTCGGTAAAGTCTTGTAAAAATGTCGACGAGAAGCCTCTCACGTACCAATCAAATTTTCCAATCTGGTCTTCATAAAGACCGTTAATTGTGTGTATAAGAATAAATACTATAGATAATGAAGAAAAAAAGGTTTTCATTTCGAAAACCTAAAAATTTCTTTTAAGTTAACAAATTCGTTTTTGTGAATGTCAAAGAACAGACGGCGATACGGAAGCGAAAAACTGGAAAATTGACAGGACCGGCTATAATTGAAGGTAATGCTAAACAGTAAACAGTATGTTGTGTTTTTTTCCGTTTTCGTCCGTTCCGTTTATACTTTATACGTGTTTGATTGTTTGATGTTCGTGCTTCATCAATCATCACTCTCGCGCAATTCTTATTTCTTCTATTGAAAAGCATACAAATTTTGATTCCACAAACATAACTCAAACAGAAAGGTATTTATTTTTTCACAATTTTTCTAGTCACACAGACACACCCAAGATATTTACATCTAGAAGTAGAAAGATGTCGTACAGCATGCAGGCATAATCTTAGAAATAAAAACCAGCTATGAACTCAGTTAAATAAGAAAAGATTTCCAATAGAAATTCACATCATTTTTAGAGGTATCCTTGTTCCTAAGAAGCTTATGCTTCGGCATTTTGATTGTACATCCCACAAGTGAGTCATATTTTGATAACTTTTTTAAGGGTATCGTAGAATTGTGAAGTAAATCACACAACCGACACATTCCTTGATTACTAACTTCGGGACCTACGGTAACATAGTGTTTCTTCCACCAAAAGTACTCGTTGTAAAGCGTGTCGTTTCCATCCAACAAAAGCAGATAATTCGCCAAATCCCGGACTGACTCATAATCGGCTGCGTTGATGTAAGAATGTGGAGGAGCAATTCGTGCGTGATGTCCGTGTAGATCAAAAACAATCGGAATTGTGTGATAGCGCATTTGATCGAAAAACTTTTCCGTGACATAATCCTCGCACAGTGTGTTTTCCAGTGATAGGTAGAATTTGTAATCCCGTTCCAGCATTTGGCGACACCATACCGGATTCGAACGAGAGCAGCTCATATTTCCGCATTTGCCATAGATGTCGATATCCATGAGAGTTTTCAGCCGATCGACGAATTCGTTTCGAGCGCTTAATGATTTACAATTGGAGACGAACCAAGCAACTTTTTTAGTTTTTCCTGTTGCATAATTGATTGCTGGATCGAAATTGTACAATGTCCTGGGCATTCATTCAGATTTCCACCACAAGTCTGGCACCTGCCTGAGCGGTCAACGACTCCTAGCCTAGGGTCCATTAGGCCACCCAGTTTTAGTTTATTACCGTCAAAAACTTCTGGGTATGTTATTTTGAGAAGTGAAACACTCCTTATTTCATCTGGACTAAAGATTCCAAACTGAACCTGTCCAATGGAAGCCATCTCAAACACCCTATTGAGATCAATAAAAAAGAAACATTAAATTCTGGGGGTAATATACTAATATCTTTGAAAAAAATACTAAATTTTAGCGAATAAGAATGAAATATAGCTGCAGATTTTTTAGTTCCCATTAGGTGCTCGACATGAAAATTATTTTAAACTTGAAAAATAAAATGAATCTTACTTGTTTCACGTTCGCAGAGAAGGTTGACGATCGTCTGCTCGGCGTGACACTTGTGTGCGAAAGAAAATGTGGAGAAGGCCAAAAAAAAACGGAAGCGTAATTGTTCTTTGGAATCTACACTGTATGCCTACATGAAAACTCACACCAAACTGTACAAATAGATAAAAAAACACTTTTAGTTTTTGAATCTCCAGCCGTAATAAATTTTACTTATTAAGACTGAAATGATTTCTACTCAAGGTTTTTCAAACTACAGAAGGAAAAATCTATCATCACAATCAATAAAAATTTCAATCCTGTCATAAAGATTTTCTTAAATAACATAAGGCAATGAGCCAAAATTAAAGTTATTTTCTGACATGAATCCCAATAAAAAGACTTATTTGCAGGATATAATTTAAGATGCCTAGCACAAATGTTTCAAAAACCTTTAATTAACAAAGGCCTTTAATAAACAAGATATAGGCTATAGACCAGGTTCGGATGCTGCGTTGCCAAATTTAAAAAAATCCAGGAGGGTTTCGATTGCAGGGGGAGATAGGAAAAAAAGGGGGTTTTTGATTTATTTACCCTAGTAATACTTTTCCAATTAAGGAAATGTTCTAGAATACTACACTTTAAGACATGCTGCGTCTTCTCCAGTCATTTTAAATAATTAATCATCCCTAGTTTATTTATGAAAATTAATTCAAGTCCAAGGAAAGGAATCATAGGATGTTGTTTAGTATTTTTTTCGTTTCTAGTGATAATAATATAGCTGTCAAAACTCAAATGTCAAGTGAATTATACTTAACAACTGAATTGTACTTAAAATTTAGTATTTTTTTCGTTTCTAGTGATAATAATATAGCTGTCAAAACTCAAAAGTCAAGTGAATTATACTAAACAGCATCCCTAGCGCCCTACCCTTTGAATTGAATTAATTTTCATAGATAAACTAGGGATGATTAATTATTTAAAATGACTGGAGAAGACGCAGCATGTCTTAAAGTGTAGTATTCTAGAACATTTCCTTAATTGGAAAAGTATTACTAGGGTAAATAAATCAAAAACCCCCTTTTTTCCTATCTCCCCCTGCAATCGAAACCCTCCTGGATTTTTTAAAATTTGGCAACGCAGCATCCGAACCTGGTCTATACTATCTGTGCTTTTGTCATGGTAAAGGAAGATGGTAGGCGTAGATGAGAGAGCGAAAATGGACCGAAAATTGGAATGGGTTGCTACTGGCAACTCTGGCAGGTGTGTAGCTAGTGGGCTGACTTTAACATGGGGTCTTATGGGACTACCCCTTTTGAAGCTTTAAATTAAGGTGTAAAAAAAATTTTTTTAATTTTTAAAAATTTGATTCATGCGTAGAATTAATTAATTTTCAAAGTTCATTATCTTAATTTTTTATTAAAAATGCTTGTATAACATAAAACAAATAAAAACGGTCCACGGATTTCTGAAATTCCGCTTCTGCTAGACTGTTCCACATTCTATAACGTTCTATAATGTGGAACAGTCAAAGCAGAAGAGGAATTTCAGAAATCTGTGGACCGTTTTTATTTTTTTTAAATTATACAAGCATTTTAAATTACAAATTAAGTTAATGAACTTTGTTAATTGATTAATTCTACGCACGAATCTAATTTTTTTAAATAAAAAAAAAATAATTATTCATTAATTTACAGCTTCAAAGGGGGTAGTCCCATAAGACCCTGTGTTAAAGTCAGCCCACTAGCTACACACCCTGCCAGAGTTGCCGATTGTTACACATTCCAATTTTCGGTCCATTTTCGCAGTCGACGGCTCTGGGAAGTGCGCCTACCATCTTCCTTTACCATGCTTTTGTCTTGGCTGATGGCAAGTCATTCACTCCTGCTAGATGCTTACAGTTGACCTGCTGTGTGCTGAAAAAATTATGGTATGTTGTTCTTCACATAAGTGCCCGAAAGAAATAAAACAACCTTATTCAATGGCAATCTATCAAGAAAACACAAAATAAGAACCTCACTAAAACAATTGCACGTCTTTTAGACTTTCTTAATTAACATTAGGAAATCAGCCATTACAACATAGAACAGATTCGACAAAAAATTATTTCATATTGCCACCATGCATGGGTGCTATGTAATGATGACATTTTGAATTGTTGTTACATGAGTAATCAGCCTGTGAGGAAAAACCACTTTAAGAGGCCATGATGGATTTTTTCATCGCCCTACCTCCGTTCTTTATTCTACCTTATTCTTATTGGCCTATTGCAGGCTTGCAACGCTGCCGCCTGCCAACGCACACGCGATGAGCCTAAGCTAACCGGTTAACCAAATAACTGGTCCCTCTAGCGGCCATAACTTTTTTCACACAAAATTTGAATTTCGAGTATCTTTAATTCTTAATCAACACTTACGTTAATCCCAAATAATAACTCTTATTAAATTAACTTACCAAGAATCCAGAACGGCATTTTGATCCTTCAACTAGTCCTCGCTGAAATTCACTTCGCTGAATACACTTTACTTACGATACCAAAGGGACATCCACCAGCGTTTTTTTTTCTATATTTAAATGAAATTACATTTCAGTTAGTTGGCTTATTAAGCACAGTTACATTTAACACTAGAAATTACCTTAAATCCAAATGGACAGCCGGAAGCAGTCGTTTCCTCTTTCTGTCAAAAGATCAATAATATTAAGTTAAATAATCTTGCAAATTGATTATTTCTCAACATACCGTGTATCCATATGGGCATGGGTTCCTTCAACCGAACGTGACTGTTTCACATGATAGATAGACATCGATTTTCATTTCCATTTCACTTCTAAATACTGATGATATTTGATTTTATTAAAGATATACTTCTGGTTTACTTATTTTATTCAAAGATATCACTGAACATCGTGCCTGAGTAGCCTGACCCGTAAAAACCGAAACGTAAACGTGCGCTTTCAACTGAATTTAAAAAATAGGATGAACAATTTGCACGGACTAAATCATGGTCACACATTTGGAACTATGTTATGCAAAACAAAGGAGAGGATCCGAAAGGAACGAATTACACTTTAACTAAGATGTGAGAAAATTATTAAGATGATTTCAAAGTTCCGTAGCGATAACCAGAAAAGATGATATTTCTAATTAAGATCGGGGTAATTTAGTCAAATCTAAATTAAAATTCTCAGGAAACAACTCCGCGGCACGCGGGTGCATCAATTTGTACACGGTGCGAATGGTCACGTCAGCCACTCCAGTACCCACGCTTAATTCCTTCTTGGTCAATTGCTTATCAGAAGCGTGAGAGGCCATGAAGATTGCTGCAGCAGCAACAGATATCGGGGAACGTCCAGGAACTATATCCAGTTCAACTGCCTTACGTCCAATCTCCGTTGCGATTAATTCTATGGGAGAGCCCAATTCTAAATGAAATTTACGTATTAAACTTCTTTTTCCTTTTTCTCATTGTTACGTTGTTGTAATACGTACTGAGTTTACCGCAGAAACGTGGGATGAAATTTGTGGTGGTGATAATGTCAACTGAGATCTTCAGTGAATCAAGAATCATTTTGAAACATCTTCCAATTACTTTAATACTTAAGTTGCTGACGGCACAAACATCATCGAAAGTTTGCGGTACACCTTCTTGCCTTTACAATTAAAGATATCCCATTAAAACAATTTGAATTAACAGTTATATATTTTCTCTTGATGAGTGGTACCTGGAGGCTATGTGTAGACAGCTTGCTACAATAGCATCAGTACTGTATCCCTTCAAGTGTTTGCCGTTGTGAAGATCTTCAAAAAGTTGATTAGCCTTGTCAATTATAGTCCTGCCTAACTTCATGCGATCAGCCATGGTGCGAATCTTTTCAAAAGCCTTAATTAGGGTTTTGTCTGAAGTGCTCATCTATACAAAATGCAAAAGTTGGTTAAAATAAAATTCCTTATTTAGAACTGAAAATGTTAACACAATGACATTACTTTTTGCTGGTTTTTATTAACTGCCGCACCACTATCGAGCGAGACAACATTACCACCACTAGGGCTAGGCCCAATCATTGTTGTAAGATTCGTACCATTCAGGAGAATGCTTTCTGTGCCACCAACTCTTGAAGGGTCTCCATTATCTGAGCCTACATCAACCTCTCTGGAGAAGGCATAACAATTACGTATGTAAACAACAAAATGACGTATCTTATTCAAACCTGTGTTGCAAAAGGAAGACATCCGTGGTATTCGCGTGAGATTTATCTTTATTAACAGAGGCGGGAGCGGTAGCAATGTGTTGCGATTCAGTAGATTCACCAGTTGCAGACGACAATTTACTAGCTGCTTCAGAACCTTGACCATTAACTTGAGAAGATTTCTTTAAACTAGCTTTCGTCTTTTTCTTTTGTTGATTGGATTCTTGCTCTGGTTTGCGTTTTCGGTTGGTTTTAACTGAGATATCAGAAACCGGATCTGAGTACTTAACACTTTCCGTTGAAGTAGCCTGAAGAAAATTAGAAAACAAACACATTTTGGGTCCAATGGGAAATATAAGATTATTCAGAGCGTTTAGTCACAAGCACGTTGCAAACAGCATAGCTTGGTGGTTATAAACAACGTACCTCGACTTTATCGACCAGACAGGGAGATGGTGGGATGCTAAGGGATTCGTCGGTGTCTCCATCCCTTCGAAGATGAACCGATGTTGGAGCTGTGGATTACAGATGAATTGAAAACTTCCGACAGGGTGAGAATTTCAGAAGCAGCTCCTCCTCTCAAATCTTCAACTGCTGGACCACACTTCACTTCAATGCTCTCTACAAGCAACGAGGCATCCATCACTTCCTCAAAAACAGCACCCTCCCTCCTTACAGCAGTCACCCTTTGTTCGACTTTCCTTAAATTTGGTGGCACAGGGTTCTGTTCCTTGAGAGATGTGAATTAATCAGTAAGCAACATTGATAATGGCAGTCATGTTAAACAGGACTCACAATTGAAAGAGACACTTGAAAGGGCTCAACTTGATGACTGCTCGTTCCTGCAGCAGCTTCAGGCAAGAGCACTGCAGGTAGATGATAACACGGAGGCTGATTTTTAGAATGAGCATCAACAGGAAAGGCCATGGTCACCACATCACTGGAAGAAGAAAACACAAGAATTAGTTCGACAACACAATCACTAAAATTAAATGGACAAACTCATGGGAAGAATGTGGTAGAACTATTTTGGATTTGGCAAATCTAAAACTAGTTTGACTCAAACTATCAAATAAAAGTTTCAATACCCACTCGAATCAACTAAAAACCGCAATTTGCAAGTGAGTGAGAGAAAGACAGAATATGGCGTCTAATCTCCAGTAGTAAATAATGACTCGTTGCGTTGGTAAAGCTAAAAATACAGCACTAAAAAGACCCGATGACGTACAGCAATAAGTGATAACACTGAAATAATTCCTGCAGATAGTCGATAAATGATGAAACTTTTAAGCTGTTGAGATGTTAATAATGTTTTCGAGATCAATCCACACGAAACGACAACGTTACGGCCCCCTGAGAGAGACTCTTGCTCGGTGTGTTGCTTGCTGTGGTGGTGGCTATCTCATATATATTGCCAGAACAGCTAGAGGGGAGGAGGAGGGGGGGGGGGATCTCAAGATGGCCGCCGTGTTACTTTTCCACAGTGGTGGTATAACTATGAAGGAACACGACACACAAGAATGACTTAGGTACTTGGAAATGGATGATTCTTTGCTTTGTAAGAAATAATATATGTGTTGTTGTTAGGAAAAAAAAACGGGTCTTCGTTGGAGCGGGACCACGACGGCTGTTTCAACATCCAAACTGAGATACGAGCGCGCACAAAACACAAGTCAGTCTACACACACAGCCGACGAGTGAGAGAAAGCATAGCCTACTTTATTATAGGAAGCCCAACGGTTTGGGCTTTTTCTTGAAGCCAATTTGGGTTCCCTTCCTCTTATTTGGCTCCGCCCTAAGTAGACCCACGGGAGCCAATTTATCTTCTAGTGGCGATATTTGAAAACACGGATTTGTTTACGTTTCTATCGATATGATTTCATTCGCGAAGGAAGGGAATGAGATTGTAAGATAGAGGGCGTTGCTTTTTGCCGCCAGAATAGAAAGAGCCCCCCTTTTTATTTAACTTTCACCCTGAGGTGTCATTATTTCTATCACCAGATGGCTCCCGTGGGTCTACTTGGAGGATGGGAAATCGGAGGAAAGGTGAGCAAAGTAGGCTTCAATTTTCCAACACGCGAGAGATATCCTTCCTTTGGGCTTCCTATAATAAAGTAGACTATGGAGAAAGAGAGGAGGAAGGGTGCACAGCGTTTCGTCCAAGCGCCATTGCCAGATCGTCTTTCTTTCTACTTGAATTTTAATAGCCATTTTTTATTTTTGCTTTCTTTTTTTTTTTTTTTCAAGTAAAATAAAGTTGTAATCATTCAGTTCCGTTTCTGATTGTTTGAATAGTTATTTTCTACAAATCGAAATCGAATGACACTATGTCATAAATCCTGACGGTAAACTTTTTATTATTTATGGTTTCTTTCTAATTTAAAAAGAGAAAAAACATGATTTTGGAAATGAAATAACAGGTTATGAATACTCACATGTATGGGGACCTAAAGCCTTTTCGGAGCCAGAGACTCTAGATTCTCTTCTGTTGTCTCATCAACTACAAGAAAAACTTCTCAAGCCAATATTCGTCAAACGCCATGTCTTCTGAGTTCTGACAGCTCTTCCATCGAGTACTTGGGTAATTCAAAACCTTATAGCATTTTGTTTTGACTGTTCAAATGTTTTTAACAATTTTGATATTTTTTAATAAACAGATATTGATTACGAGAATTCTTCTGACAGCGGGTTTTCCGTCACATCTTCTGACGTTTGCATCGAATCTGTGTTTTCTCAAGTATGGATTTTGCTTCTCGTCCCAATTCAACTGGTGATTCCGAGTTATCCCATCATCGACGAAGCGCCTGTCCAGGGAGTCAAATCTAGCCATCTACTCATCAAGTGCCTCAAGTGGTCGTTGCCTCCTCCATCTGCACCACTTGTTCATCTTCCTGGATGGAATGCTATGCCTTATAGTAAGAATTGACTTGAATCTTTTTGTTTTGTTTCTTTAATTGCTTTTCTGTTTTTTTGAAGTGGATTGGAAAGATTTTGGCAGAGCGCTTTCTGCTGGTTCTTCCGCCATTTTCTGGCCACACACGAACATCTGTGGACATTGGACACTGGAGTCAACGCAACTTCCTCCGTTGACCGTCGAGTGGCCATGGCACTCGACTTCCTACTTGACAAGAGTTCGATTCCAGTGCAAGGTAATTTCTTTTCTTTTTGTTTTTACTATTTTTCTGTTACTCATGAAATATTGTCTATTCAGTGTAAACGAGGATGGACATGGACATCGATGAAGGGTCGAGTCTCCTTTTGGTTACGCATCCGACGACAAGGCGATCAAATCTTGTTTTGTTCAAGTTGTTTCGACAGAAATGCAATTTCTGTAATCCCCTAGAGTCTGTCAATGAGGTACATAACTACGCTTTTCTTTTCAATTTCATTTGAGCCCCTTTACTAACGATGTGTTTTATTTTCTAGTCTGAATTCCTGCCTCCGCTGTGGTATCCTGATGAAATTGAAAATGTCATCATGTTCCTTTCCAGCCAAGTCATCACAGCTTATTACGGCAGACGAAAAACAGAAGGTCAACCTCCAAGTATTCGTTTTTACAACACCAACACGGCCAACAACAACCGTTCACTGGTTCACCATGATTCCACTTGTTGTCAAGCTCGTCACTACGGATTATGTACCTCTTCCCAATTTGACTCTTCCCAATTGTCCATTTGACTGTAGGCCTATCATTTTCGACTAATTTGTCCATCTGAAATGTATTACCGTGTCCCGTATTTATCGTTTTTATATACACCTTTGTGATATTTACAATCAGACCTTTCTTATTACTAAATAACTTTAAAAAAAAAGCTACGCATAGAAATTTCTTTGCTTTGCCGAGTAATTTCGGTAAGTTATAATGCTGGATCGATGCACGATCATCAATATTAAACTTAATGTGAGACTTTAGCGCGTACGTCGTTTCAAATATGTTCCGACCCCTTTGGGTCTTTCAACTCCATCGCGGTTCAATGAGCAATAACTGTACAACTGGTGGTGTGACGGGCAAAACAAGTTGCGTGCAACCGTTTAAATAAGAGCGGTAATATTACAAGCGAGTATGTTTCAGATGAGCAAGCGATAATATTAACGAGTGTGACACGTTGGACTACCCGGAAATCGTATGTTTAAGGTATGTGAATTGTATCCCCGTGAATTCATATCTCGCCGACGATAAACACGAACTATAGCACTTTTGGTCTGTACTCGAATCCATGGCGATGAGAAATACACACTCGTGCTACTGAGCAGATTGCGTACTTGTTCAAACCACATTTCAATTGAAACGATGTAGCACCTTAAAGATTTGGACAAAAAAATGCTTTCACTTGTGCTCATATCTAAACTGAATAAAAAGGTGCGAAACTAACTGATAGTCATTATCATTTCAACAATAAACAACATCTTCTCCTTGGTAAAATTAATATTTAATTATTTAGTTAGTCTGGTTCAGCTGAGAATTTGAATAACATTATTTTTTAACATTGTAACCATTGTTAAGTTTGTGATGGTAATACCAAAAGTCTGGGTGGACGGATCGTAGGTGAGCGATCTGGCTTGCGACGGATGCCATTGAGTTCGGAACGCGGTTTTTCGTGTCCTACACAAATTACTCTCTCCTGAAGGTCTTAAAATTGACAAAACAATATTAGTGCTAAATATGTCGTCTTTTGCTGTTTCTTGTAGTCATACTTGCTAGCCGAATCCAGACTTCGTTGAGTGGCGAGACCCTTAGCAGTTTGCGAGGAATCGACACGCGACTCGGCTCGTGATTCTGCTACAGTTGGTAAGCTACAGGAGTTGCGCGTCTCCATAAAATTTATCTTGTTACGTTCAGTATCCAAAGTTTTTGGTTGCTGTGGGCCGACTGATTGATCTGGAGTGGTTGGATTCCATTCCGTTGCACCAGGTATTCCACGTTGTAGACTCTGCTGTTGAAGAAGAGTCAAGATTTGTCCGATGTCCCGCACCATCCGATACTCCAGTTTTTCTAGTTGCCTGGTGAATCAATTCAAAAGAAAAACAGATTATAATAAGATTTCAGTTGAAGATGATTTATTTAGAAATAGAAAGCTTAGTTATTAACCAAATAATTAATAATAATTAACCTTGATAAATTATCGATGCGGTTATTTATTAAATCCATCGATGGAGGATGACCATCAGTTGGAATGAAACCTGAGCTGGATTGCAGCAGAGCGCCAGAGGTTTTTTGTGTCCAATTTTCTCTGACATTTCCTGTGCCACCAATATCGGTGGACGGCTGGTTCCCTTGCGAGACTACGGCGGTCGTTGAGTTGCCGAAATCTGGGCTATTTTTGGCAACAGCCGAAGAATCTTCACGATCCTCATCGTCCTCGTCGTAGTTATCGACGTTATCCTCGTCTCGTTCAGAGCACCTGTTCCTGTACGATTTACGGAATCGCGGTGGTCGAAAAGCGTGCTTCCGGACATCTCCCTCGTGCTCTTGAGATGCCGATCCGGAGAGGCGTTGATGCCTCCGTACGGGATTCAAACCAACCGATTCCTCCTGTAAGATCCGTCAAAAATAAAAATAGAAATTTTTGGTTGCTAACATTTAAATAATTAATGATTTATTACGTCTCTTAAAATGAAGGTGAGCTCCAGATTGGCAGAGAACGACTCAGCGAATTCTGGATAAAGTTCCAGGACGTCCAACAAATCGTCACGACTGATTTTGTGCAGGTCACAGTAGGTAAGCGCTCGAATGTTGCAAGAAGACTTGCCAATCGTTGATACGCTTTGGTTTGGAACACAAAAGATTTAATCGGAAAAGACGTTCAAAAATTAGTAAAATTTACATTTTCAAGGTCGTTCATCCGTAAATTTTGGCATATTGCTGCAATTTGCCAGGCAGGATCCATCCAATAAACTCTATAGGAAAAACTGAATAAAGCTGAATAAATAGACGATGCAATATATAATTGAATTTTCACTAGAAACGCTAAAATTGAAAAACTAAAATTGATCCTCACGAGTGTTTATTGTTACAGAGGTTCACTGATTATGAGACGATACTTTGTTCGTGTCACTTTCGAAACATTTAGTCCATCAAGTATCACACATTTATAAGCAAAAACAATCTCGACTTGTTCCGTTATTAGTTGTGTGCGCCGCTTGTCTTTCAATCGGGATTCAAGCGTTTGAAGATGACGCGAAGTCGTTTAATTCACAATGGGGGTTTGCATTTAATAACGGAGTTATAATTATAGCCAAGTCGACAGAGTCTGTTCTATTCAGATTGCCATCCCTCCTTTTGATAAGCTCTGGCCTCTGGCAAACTATAAACAATTTCGAGTTTCCCAATTGGCTAATTGAATACTGACCATTTTACGTGTCAAAACGTTTGCATTTTCGTTGTGTGGAGATGCATTTAAAGTATACCTTATATTACCTGAATCTACCTTATATTGCGCAATTTTTCTTAAATTATTACAAATTTTACCACAGTCAATCTGAGAAAAAACTGAATGTACATATAAATATACATAGCTTTTAAATCAAAAATTGTTTTCTATCTCCGTAATAAATTAAATTTTAAATCGCAAATCGAACTATGAGAATACGGCACTCAAACTTTTCAACGACAAAATCAACCGCGAGGAGCTATATTATATATCATTTTGAAACGCATAAAAAAAGAAGAAAAGCACATGAAAAAATTGTACCAC
Organism: Daphnia galeata; assembly: GCA_030770115.1. NCBI lineage: Eukaryota > Metazoa > Arthropoda > Branchiopoda > Diplostraca > Daphniidae > Daphnia > Daphnia galeata. The sequence goes on from CM061115.1 coordinate 8,224,205, forward strand.
GCCATTTCGAGAGATTTAAGGAATGATGCGACCGGAAATGTATGATCAACCGGTATAGACCTTTTTCCATTTGGTTCGGGTAAGTAGAGCGAAAAGTCGTGCGGCTAGTCGACTAGTGCGCACCATGGCGGGGGATAGCCGAAACTTGCTGCAGACTTGGCTTGATTCGGCACTTTCCCACCGTAAGGCCATGTAGTTTGTCTACCAAAAACACTAAAAAAGTGTTAAAATGCACGCCAACGCTTTTAAAAAAACTTAAGCAACACTTGGCATGCATTTCAACATTTTTCTAGTAAAAAAAACAACATTTTGGGCAAACTGCATTAGAAATCCCATTGAGCAGTTTTCTTATGTGTCGTTTACTGCAGTTTGCCCAAAATGTTGTTTTTTTTTACTAGAAAAATGTTGAAATGCATGCCAAGTGTTGCTTAAGTTTTTTTAAAAGCGTTGGCGTGCATTTTAACACTTTTTTAGTGTTTTTGGTAGACAAACTACATGGCCTTACGGTGGGAAAGTGCCGAATCAAGCCAAGTCTGCAGCAAGTTTCGGCTATCCCCCGCCATGGTGCGCACTAGTCGACTAGCCGCACGACTTTTCGCTCTACTTACCCGAACCAAATGGAAAAAGGTCTATATACGAAATATTATTTCATCCATACCGTCTCATTAAGGTGGAACCTGTGGAACCTTCAACCTTTACATCGTTAACGTCATAGGGCGACACTTTTGTCAGTACCGGGACTTGAACCCGGGAAAGACGCAACCTCATATCGACAGAATGATTCCTAGCTATCCAACATGCCATCGAGGGGTATTGAAACTTATTGTTTTAACCATTTTGAGGCCATTTTGCAGGCTAGTTGAAATATTAAGTAACAATTTTAGTATAAGGCACTTAAAACAAAAAGTAGAATGTTTCGCATTTTAGGCGTATCGCGTTTCGCCTTCGCAGTTTAGGAACGCCCTGCTGTTGCTATGGCAACTTTCGTGTCACTGTGTCAGTTGCTAGTGAGTGTTGTGATTGTGAACTTGTGATAAAACGTCGCTGTCAACTCGTATTTTCCAGTTTCTTTATTTGTTTACGAGTACTAGTGTTATCGACAATTTCATTTCAACATTCGGATACTGTGGAACTTAATTTTGTAGTGGAAAAGCAAAAAAGTGAACCAAACACCATAAATTACTTTCAGGACAACTTCAGATTAAAATTTTTCAAGTAAGTTTTTTGTGATTATTGATGTTTATTAGTTAGAAAACAAAGCTCATTTTTCAGACTTGAAAAAAACAGCGCCGTTCTGTACTTCCGGTTTCTAAATGTGCTCATAGCTAAGTAACAATTGAGCTGCCGCAAAAAAGAACTCGTTTTCATGATCCTCGTGTAAAATAGGGTATAGTTCATGTTTCCATCCAAAATACCCGAAAATCGTCGAAAATCGCAAAAAAACGCTGGACGATAGTTCAGGAAAAAATTTTTGAGCCATGTCATGGATTTTGTTTTAAATACATCAATCCTAACTTAAATTTGACGAGGATCACGAATCTGAGTTGTTTTGATCACAACTCAATAGTTGAGGAGCTATAGGTCTACTTCCGGTGTACTTCCGGACAATTTTGAGTTTTCTATTGCCTAAAAGTAAAAAGTGAACTTTGTTCTCCACACAGTTTCTATCAGTTTTATGTAAAAAAGATGTAGTCTATTTAAGATTTTTATTCGTATCTAATGAATTGCTGGATTGGCAATCCAGTCTTAAGCATGAGTGTCTTATTGCTGACGCTAGATGTCCTTCACTCTTCTGTCTTCTCCTTGTCTTTGGAAAATGTCTTTCTTTCCTCTGTATTATTTTTTTGGTTAAATCTCTGGATAAATTCAACTATAATTTCGTAAGTAAGTTAACCAAGAACGTTAGTACATATCTAGAGACAATACTCTATATATTGTCTCTATATTAGTACATATATTATATATGTACCCAAATTCTACTTGAAATCCGAAAAATGTCTGTATTCTTTACTTCTTGTCAATTTCAGGTCTGACTTACATTGTTTGCAGTTCTAATGATTCTTTTATTTATTTATTAGATTAAGAATTTGTGTGGACGGAATGCTGTGGCGCCCTACAACTTGTTCACGTCGACATCTTCTACACGTTCAACTTCAAGTCATCTGTTATTACTGTATTTACTGTTGCTGACCGAATGGAAAAGGTAACCCAGAAAGACAGAAGGGAAAAAGTAGAGAGGACCACATTGGCGTCAAAAAGAGTACAGAGATCAATCAATTATGTGGGATCGCGACTTGAGAGAGATAAGACGAAAATATACAAATTCAAAACTTTCTTCCAAAAATGGTAAACAAACTCTAAAATTTTAAAAAGAAAATGACAAGGGTTTCCAATAGTATTCGATTAGAAACTTGAGCTGACTTACCAGCAGCTTACAGTTGTACTTCTTTTGTTTCCATGCTGTCATTTGGGTAGCCATATTGTCAAAGGAAAATCAAGGAGAATCCTTGATTGTTTCAAGCAACTAGGTAATGTTTTTGCATTGCTTCGAGTTTCACTTTCAGCCACTTGAATTCAATGACCCTTCAGATTTTCAACTAGGTTTGTTGAGATAATTACGAAGAACGATTCGAAACATATAGAGCAAGAATCTCGAAGCGTGAAGATGACTAGTGCAGACAACTTAATTTTCAAAACATTTTGACAACTCAAATTTTTTTTTAATCCTTGCCAAATATTTCAAGTCCAATCAAAATTTACAAATTTAGAACTAGTTAATAATAGACTAACTATAATAATAGAAACTTCGGTAAAATAGTCAAAATTATTTAAATTATGCCACATTGGATGACGTGGTCTGTTTCACAAAAATTCAAATTATTCTAAATGACGAAATAGCGCGACATAGTAGGCAAAACAAAATTTCCTAAAATCAGATTTCCCATACGAATTTATATTAAAACAATAAAAACAAGTCGATAAAAAGATTTTTAGTTTCAAAAATTTCCATGACCGAGGATTTGAACCATTAGTCCATTACATAGTCGAACGTGATGAGATTGATTGAAGTCATTGCACGTTATCTCAAATTGATTTGGATTTAATCAATTATGCCTTTGAATTAAATGTAACGGAGAAATATTTACAGAAAAATAAAAAACATATGAATTAAACCGAAATTAGTCGGAGATCTTCGTTAACTTGTTAATTATGACTTACGATTTAGCGGCACTATTTGAAGTCAGTCGTTCCTTTCCTTATGGTTCCATCCGTAACACGCCGAGTCCGCTCACCACTGGACCATGAGCGGACATTCTAAATACTTTTTTTATTGTTGACATTTTTCAAACAGTTTTAGCATAAATGATTAAATGGAACTTGAAATAAATTTTCGTTCAAAAAATTGGACAATCAAATTTTCTCCAATCGTTTCCGAACATTTCAAATCAAACCGAAATTTATAACTAAAACGCAATTGCACCAGTCCGCTGGCGCCTGCATGGAAATTATGACTTTGGTTATTGATAACCTAGTAAACCTACCTTATCGCTTTCAACTTATTTTCTATACTGAAACCTGTACGACAGTAAACAAAAGTATTGAACAATCAGAAAATGTATATTTCTGGTCGCCGAATTCGATCGTAATTCATTGAAGAATAAAGAGAAAAAGATGGGCATGATAAAACAGGATAAGGTATGAATAGATATCATACAGATCATTAGAAAATACAGAATATTAACAGTCGAAGTTGAGGTAAAAAAACAATCAGCTCAACATGATTATGAGAATGAAAAATGAATCATCATTGAAATCACTATGATATTCAAATTAATTTCTTATGCAACCGCTTTTTGTCGTGACAAACCGATACACGGTTCGTCAACAGATCTTCAAAACAATTCGCTCAGTTAACAAATTCCTTATTTTGGGACATTTACGCAGGAGTAGTTGCATTGAAACGTGTTTCTTTTGTTCAGTCTACAAATATATCACCACGATCTTCTGAGTAGAGACGCTACATTCCGCTATAGAAGTGTCATAATTGGAAAGGAGTTTAACTGTAAAAGAAGAAATTCGGCGTGAGCCTTGTCCTTTCATCCACTCATCTTCATCAGATAAACGTTTGACAATTCTTATTAGTGAATAGGAAAAAATTCGTAAATTAATTCTAATTCCAACCTCCCCTAATCTATCTGCCAAAGAGAGGCATTAATCAAGATTTTCAATCGCACATTGGTAAAGTATTTGTCATTACAAAATGAGAAGATTCACAAAATTTCTTTTAATGAAATATTCGATGCGAAAACAGGTGCTTTCACGTTTTGAAAGTTACAAAAAGGACAAGTTTCAAATCTTGCTGTTTTAGTTTTCCTTCCTTGCAATATAGGCGATATTTAGGCTATCTCAGGCCAATAGCCAATATAGGCAGGCCAATCTAGGTCAAAGCTGTTAGGCTGCGTGCTCTACCATGATAGGGGTGATGCGGAATAGTGGCAAAAGGAAAATCGACAAAAGATTATAGTATATCTGCAGAAGGAAAATGAAAGCTCCAGAATTAAAGGAAAGGACTCGGTAACAGAACTCGTAAAAAAAACTGTTGTGTTCCGTTGACTCCAACCTCACATCTGATGATTCAAAACTGATAACGTACAGTTGGGAATCGACATGATACAGCAGTGAACGGAAAGCCAAAAGTTGACATTATTACAGTATGACTTTTATAAGACACATTGCGCGTCGACATTTCCTTCCATTATCGTTCAAGTTTTTTTTGTCAATCTATAGAAACACGAATTTCATAACATTCGCTGAACTCGTCCACTCTTCTTAGTCATACGGTTATAAAGATGGTAGGGAGAAAAAAGATAGTGAAACAAGAGAGGAAGAAATGTGATAAAATACAAGGTAAGTGAACTGATCGTACCACTTGAAATGCCAAAGTGAGGCAACCGATGCGGATTTGGTGAAAAATATCGCTGCTGAAGGGACAATCGGATGAAGAGTGAGTCTAGCTATGCCCCTATCAAACGACACTTGGGAACACGATTTCTTCAGAAGATTCGAGTCGAGCTAGGGGAGCCTGGGTGACGATTTCAACGTCCCCCCAGCAACTACCACTCCCCCCACTTGGCGATTTCGGTCCAGGAACTGCTGAAGAGGAACCTGAAGACGTCGGACGTGATGTCGACACGGTCGTCGAAGCGCCGGACCACCGGACCACTGAACTAGGCTCCATGCTGACTGATTCACTCCGGTCTGGTTCAGCTGAGAATTTGAATAACATTATTTTTTAACATTGTAACCATTGTTAAGTTTGTGATGGTAATACCAAAAGTCTGGGTGGACGGATCGTAGGTGAGCGATCTGGCTTGCGACGGATGCCATTGAGTTCGGAACGCGGTTTTTCGTGTCCTACACAAATTACTCTCTCCTGAAGGTCTTAAAATTGACAAAACAATATTAGTGCTAAATATGTCGTCTTTTGCTGTTTCTTGTAGTCATACTTGCTAGCCGAATCCAGACTTCGTTGAGTGGCGAGACCCTTAGCAGTTTGCGAGGAATCGACACGCGACTCGGCTCGTGATTCTGCTACAGTTGGTAAGCTACAGGAGTTGCGCGTCTCCATAAAATTTATCTTGTTACGTTCAGTATCCAAAGTTTTTGGTTGCTGTGGGCCGACTGATTGATCTGGAGTGGTTGGATTCCATTCCGTTGCACCAGGTATTCCACGTTGTAGACTCTGCTGTTGAAGAAGAGTCAAGATTTGTCCGATGTCCCGCACCATCCGATACTCCAGTTTTTCTAGTTGCCTGGTGAATCAATTCAAAAGAAAAACAGATTATAATAAGATTTCAGTTGAAGATGATTTATTTAGAAATAGAAAGCTTAGTTATTAACCAAATAATTAATAATAATTAACCTTGATAAATTATCGATGCGGTTATTTATTAAATCCATCGATGGAGGATGACCATCAGTTGGAATGAAACCTGAGCTGGATTGCAGCAGAGCGCCAGAGGTTTTTTGTGTCCAATTTTCTCTGACATTTCCTGTGCCACCAATATCGGTGGACGGCTGGTTCCCTTGCGAGACTACGGCGGTCGTTGAGTTGCCGAAATCTGGGCTATTTTTGGCAACAGCCGAAGAATCTTCACGATCCTCATCGTCCTCGTCGTAGTTATCGACGTTATCCTCGTCTCGTTCAGAGCACCTGTTCCTGTACGATTTACGGAATCGCGGTGGTCGAAAAGCGTGCTTCCGGACATCTCCCTCGTGCTCTTGAGATGCCGATCCGGAGAGGCGTTGATGCCTCCGTACGGGATTCAAACCAACCGATTCCTCCTGTAAGATCCGTCAAAAATAAAAATAGAAATTTTTGGTTGCTAACATTTAAATAATTAATGATTTATTACGTCTCTTAAAATGAAGGTGAGCTCCAGATTGGCAGAGAACGACTCAGCGAATTCTGGATAAAGTTCCAGGACGTCCAACAAATCGTCACGACTGATTTTGTGCAGGTCACAGTAGGTAAGCGCTCGAATGTTGCAAGAAGACTTGCCAATCGTTGGATAAATGCAAGGATTTTCACCAAAGATATCGTCTTTTCCTGTTTCAAATCGATTTATCCATTTACTTAGAATTTCATAATCCCAGTTATTTAAATGTCTAAGCCTACCGAGAATGGCCATGACGATGTCATCTTTTAGAATTTCAATCGAGCCACGTGAAATGAAGTGCAGCGAACTAAGGACATCGCCGCGGTGGACCAAGGTGTCGCCGGGCGGAGCGTGAGTTGTCTTGAATTTCATCGACAATGCTCTGCACAAATGAAGACGCCATATAGTAAGATCATTATGAATGATTAAACCCGAAGCAAGTTGGATAAATACCTGAGGCAGCCGGGCGAAGCACCTTGAAAGGCCGGACAGTCGTTGAGCAAGTGTCGATTGAGATGGAGGCACATATCGGCTTGAAGTCCCTCCGGAAAGCCCTTGAGGACTAGATTCAAGTCGATGCCGTTCGTGTACGTCCACGCGTGCTGCAATCACATTTGATCCCATTAGTCGTATGGTCGGGTCGTGGCAGGTACCACCCCGTAATGAATCATTAAACATGAATCTACAGGTGAAAAACTACTGAAATGCGAATGCTTCTTTCTCGATCCGGTGAAGATGGAAAAACGCAAGAAAAAACACTGGTGCAAACGAAAAGAAAGAATAAATGAGTAGTAGAAGGATTGAAACCTGGAAATATTCTTCGAGCCGTTGGCGAAGAGGATTGGGCACTTGGTGAAATCTGATAAACTCCTTGACTCGCAACATCTGAGTGTGGTAGCGAGCCGTGCCGGAGTAAAGCCGCTGGATAATGGCGCTGACGTTACCAAAGATACTAGCGTACATCAACGCTAAACAGAAAAGATTGCAAATATTGCAAATACATATATAGGATTCAGCACTCTTGAATATTTGGATTATAAATACACAGGATAACTATTATGAGAAGACTTACATCCAACCAGCATGACGCAGATGGTAAAGATCTTTTCGCAGTCTGTCGTAGGTGAGACATTACCAAAACCCACCGAAGTCAAACTGCTGAAGGTGAAGTAAAGGGCTGTCACGTAGCGCGACTAAAGAAGCAATATTTCCATTAATCATCGACCTTTATTATTTCAGTCGCAGAATTTATTTAGAAAAAGAAAGAATATACATTACCTTTATGCCTGGCCCTCCCGTGTTATTGGCGGTATAGAATTGATGCGTGGCATTTGCCAAATGATCCAGCCACCCGATTTTGGCTCGCAGAAGCGGTCGCTCTGCATTTCCGATAGCAAACCTGTTTGATTTTGTAGCGGAAAAATGAGTTGTTAAATCATAGAATTAATTTCGTCTTAGATATCTTCTAACCAGATGCAGGCCAGCCAATGAGCGATGAGAGCAAAAGTGGCCATCAGAAGCAACAATACAGCGGCACCGTATTCAGAATAACGGTCGATCTTCCGGGCTACTCGGACCAGCCGTAGCAACCGGGCCGTTTTCAACAGGCCAATGAGCGTTGTCGTCTGCTTGTACGATTAAAAGACACATTTTCGAGTGTTAATGACTAGTTTGACCACATTGAATTCGAGTGCATAAACCAAATAGTAGGAGTATTGTGCATTTCATTCGCGAGTGAAATGGCATGCTTTTGAAAAGCCGTAATACCTCATCCGTGTCGGAACCAAAGAGTAGTAGATCGAAAGGAATGGCGGCCACAAGGTCGATTAGGAACCAGCCACGAAAGTAGTGGACGGCGATCTTGCCCGGATGGGACACTACTTCATCGTTGTTGTTGACGAACGTCGTCCGAAAATTGATGAGGATGTCGATGATAAACATCACGTCCACTGTGATTGCCACACAATTAAGTCATCAATCTCATTTCATCTCACAAAAACACCTTCAATTACAAATTATGGGATAAGGAAATTTTTACCTAAGAGGTCGATGATGACGATGGGATCGTCTCCGTACCCCTTGCTCTTCTTGCTGCTAAAGTCGTACTCGTTGAGGAGGAAAGCAGCAACATAAGGCGTAAAGATGGCCGTGTAGATAACCAACAGTAAGACAATCCAGTCCCAGACGGCTTTGAAAGGTGAGTAATGCAGTATCGTCCATTTGTGGATCCGCGGCGACTGCAACTTGTACTCGGGAAGCACATCGGCACCCAAAGAAAGAACCTACTCCCAACAACGTCCCCAAATTTTACAGAAACAAAAGAAGAAGAATTTTTTAAAATACATCGTTCTACCAATCCATTTCAAAAGAACCCAAATACTCCATTCGATATCTTTGTTGAAGACGCGAAAATGTCGTCCACCCACTCAAAGATATCGTTTACTCGTAAATGGAAACATTATTAGCTAGGTTGGATGTTGTCGACTCGTATGAAAGAGACACTCGATCGGTTCGTGATTTGCCAACTACTGGATATCTTTTTGAGGAAGTTTCTCATCGCAGTCCTAGCGACTGATTATGAGAGCTGGAAGTTTTGGCCCTACTACCTCTTTCAGTCTACCCATCTCATATGATATAACTTGGTAACTCGAGCCGAATCATTTTTGACGAGTTGCATGGTCATAGTCACAGAAAGAGCCAGCCCATTTGCCTGGGGTCTCTCTCGTCTGTTTACTCGTTTCATATTCTCGGCAGGGTAGTCTCGCTCGAAGAGTTGTTTTCATCTTCTTCCCCCTTTTCATTGATGTTTTCCACATCAAGTCGGATCAAAACAAGACGAATGTGCTAATTGGAAATATGGATATGGATTGTAATGAGTTGGTGAACTTTTTAAAAGGATCATTATTAGAATTATGCTGCGTCACCGTTTACTGAAGTCGCAAGTCGGTGAGTATTTCTCGGAACGGAAATTGCATCTAATGGGAATGTTTTTGTTTCCCGAGTGCAGTAAGACGTGTGTCTCGCACGTGCCTGCACAATTAGTTGGTAAAAGAACGAAAGACGCGTGAGAAAGACAACATATCGGATCAACGATCAGAACCTCATTACACATCAACATTTTGCTACGACTCAGAAGCAAAATCTTCAACGACTTTTACTATAATTCTTCAATGGAAAATATAATGAACGTTTCCACCAGTCTTTTAATTTCGTTTTCAAAGCGTGTTTTCCCCCCTTCTTTTTTTCGTAGACAGAAGAGTAGATTTTTTTTAAAAGGTCCTTCACACAACAAAAGCTTGAAAACTTGAAGAAGAAAAAAAAAGGAAAGGAAAGGCTCGGATGAGATGCTTGTAAAGTAAACACAAGTGGATCCGTTCACACCTTTATACACAAGCGGAACAGAAATGAAACGAGGGAGAAAAAAGGAACAAGAGTTTCAAAAAGAGAACGATAGGGATCCTGATAGGAACGACGTCAGTGGACGGTATATAAACTTCACTGTATATACATACATACGAGTAGGGAAGTTCCGTCAACACACACACACACAAAAAGAGAACCGAAAAAAGATTTTAAAGTTCGTCAGCTGCTTGAACGGCAGATTATTTTCAGATTGGGGACGAAATAAAAGCTTTCGCCGGTACTTATAAGCTACATATGATGTGTAGGGTTTTCGATATTTCTTCGCCCACGTTTCGTTGCCTATTACATTACGAATCGACTCTTGGGAGCGAATGCAACAATCGATAATCGAAGACGAGATTGAAGAAAACTCAATCTGACATCCAACTCTAGCAGTACTAGTTCTCGTCATCAAAGCTATATAGATACAAGTCTCTGAAATACACGGAATTGATAAATACTGTAAAAAAATAAATATATTGCGCAAGCGCCAACCAAAAAAGGTTTCCAGCAGCGGACTAAACCGACAGCACCGACGGGAAAATCGAAACACGGGAAGGAACGGGGGCGGGTAGACGAAGGGACTTTGGAGCGAGGGATTTGTTTTGAGGGATGAAGTGATTTCTTTTCCTCGATGGATATGAGCTAAGTAGGTGAAGCCCACATCACGGCATCCAGGCAAAGCAAACGAAAGGTCCAATGATCAAAGAGCTTTCGACGTTGACGAAAAAGAAAGAGACGAGGCAGCACGATTAGTTTTAGAATCCACGGTCGGTTACAATATCATTGGAAAATGGAAATTCACCTCAACAAGACCATAAACCCAAAATGCGCATTTCGTGAAAGAGGAATGATATCGTTTGATGTGGAGTAACTGACGTGCCTGTTTCAGTTCCTTGTCTCGTCCTAGATTACAAAACTTTGAAACGAACGTACAACAAAAACTAAAGAGAAAAAAAAAAAACAAGACATCCCCTGGTGATGGTAGATTTAAGGATTAGACTTTATAGTCTACAGTTCTTTTCTGACGTCATGCGAATATTTTATACGTAATTATTCAGTTGAATTACATGTCGCTGCGGTTCTAACCTGGTCGATCCTTTTGGTAAGAATCACCCGGACGGAAGCCGTGACCGAACGGTCATTAGATGAAGAAGGCGCCATCACCACTGTAGTGGGCGACAGAATATCAAAAAGTGACGGTCGCTGCTGCTGTTGGTGGCCTTTGCAACGATTTGCCTGGCGGGAAGACCGGACACTCGTCGGTAATGAAACGGAGGGCAGCGAAGACGATGCCAGAAACGTGGCCAAAGGACTCAAAACCGATCCACCGTACACAAGTGATGACTTTGGAGAATAGTCTCTTCGACTCGATTCCGACCTTTCCATCTTCATTTGGACGGCTGTAGAACTGCCAGGAATTGCCACCTCTTTCATGACTCGTGTCTCGATTTATTGACATCAACAGCTAGGGGAAAAGGATGGAATGGCCAAACGACCGCAATGGATGGGCCGTGACGCAAGAGAAAAAAACAAGAAAAAAAAAACAGGAATAATCAAAAAGGAAAAAAAAGGAGGACACAACGTGAAATGGGCGCGAGGATCAATTGAGCTAGTCTGGTCGCTCTCCGTGGAACACTGGTCGATCGCAAGCTGTTCCAGTAGTTTCCATCTAACATCTTTATGAACTGCTCTAGCTGGGCTGTCTCTTCTCTCTTTTTTCTCTCCCCTTTGTCGATCGTCATTGGCCTCGTCACACCAATAGCGTGCCACTCCTTTTGGAACAACATTAGTGCTGAGAGTGTCTACCATACTGGCTAGGAGAAGAAAGTAACAGCACCAAGGAAGTCTATTTTTGACGCATATGTATAAGAACACCATTTTTTTTTTTTTTTTAAGAGAAGGAAACGGTTTTGAAAAACGGAACTGTGCACATCAATAACATCACGAAGCTAATGCTGCAACCTCTCAACGCGGAAGGGGATTTTCATAAACCAGTTTTAACTGAATTTTCAGAGATCCCATGAATACAAAGGGGAAGGATTGAAAGCTTTAGTGAAGAGGTGTACACGATATTATTGAGAGTATTAGTGAAGAGTTAACCACCACCGCCATGCAATCAAGCGGCTTTTTGGATCAATTAAGTTTTGTGCTTTTGCCGAGTATTTGGCACTTTCTCTTAAGGACATAAAACAACGATAAAGAACAGAGAGTTGGGTGACGGGATATCATCATCGTATTTCGTGCGACTCATACACGCCCGACGGGACATTGGGAAAAAGACAAAGAGATAGAAACGCTAGTCTTATAGTTACTAGGTCTAAGGGTCTCGTTAGTTGCTCGATACGGTACGGATGTAAAGATACACGTACTACAAGGATTGATATAAAGATTCTGCTACTCGAGTTATTACACGAAGATGTACGACTCGATCTGATCGATCACTGTGCAAGACTCTTTCACGTGGAGTTCTGCGTCGTCGTCGTCGTAAGTGGAAGTCGTTTCTGTTGAATCTCCAGTCTATCTACCATGTTTCTGTCGGCTCAATTTTCCATTCCACGGAATTCCCTTATGTACACAAGGTATAGAGTATGACGGGAGGAAATTCGAACTCTCTCGAGCTGATGCTTCCTTTCATAGGGGACAGACCACCAGCAACAGTACAGCAACACGCAGTCATATCGAAATACTAGGAGCGATCGATCGACTTGGAAAGTAAACAAGTTGTGAAGCATCCAACAGCTGCACTAGTGAGGTTACACACATAAGCAGACGACCCCCAAGCTGTCGAATAGCGACCAAACCATAAATATATCCATTGCAGTTCACTTTTCAGATATATGTTTCTCCAGTTAGATGAACGAAGCAAAATGAAAAGCATTTTGAAATCTAGTTTCATGATGAGGCTGTTTTTTTTTTGTTGTTGTTGCTGTTCTGGTAACACACGCAGAACGGAATGATGGGAAGAAACTAAACAAACTTTTCTTATGTGTTTAGGTATTTTTCTTTCTCTCTTCCTCTTTCCAGCTTATATATATTCTTTCCGGCATGTAGTCCGCCCCATTGATCTTCTGTTGTCACGCCGATTGGAGCGTGATCAGAGACGATTTTTGTCGTCAACCTTTGGCGATGTGATAATACAAAAAAAAACCTTGACGTGGAACTAAACAATGAAAGAGATTTACCCATTTTTGTTCCGCTTTTGGAGTGGAATTCCTGCTATCGGAAAACGTAGCCTATTCATATGGCTGAATAAAATGTCCATCGCGTTCGTTCCTGTAATAATATTTCTAGCATTTCCATTTTCGGCAGACTCCGCCTTCAGTGAGCGAGAACGGCGATGGACACGAAATAACAGCTGACGCCTCTTGGCGACGTCTTCGATGACACTCAAAATGTCTCGAACGTCTTTCATGAACGCGCATATTGTACAACTGATGGATTTACAACATCGAATAAGTCATTCACCGTTTCGTTTCTCCTTCGTCTCTTTGACAATCTCATTCCAAAGCGGAATGTGAAAACCGAACTTGTACAATCGCATTGCATATTGCCCTAGAAACGATCAAAAGGTCATCATTGAAAAAAGTGAAAAAAACAATGCGGACAACATAGATAATTAAAAAAAAATTTTTCGTCGACAATGTTAGTTCGTTAGGTAGACCCCGTTTGAGGTATTCCCTTCAGTGGGTCATGGAGGATTGATAAGCGCAGTCAAAAAAATAAAACTCAATATGTCGAATGATTCACCAAAGAAAGGGAAACTCTACTCAGGTTTATCAGTCACGAAAGACGTACTGTACAGTATGTTTGTTCGAGATTACAACTTAAAACTACATTCGACGTCGACGACGTTGTACGTGCTCCTACGCGCCCAAGAAAAAATACGATACCATGAAGTATGAACTGAAAAAATCGTCGAGCTTCAATACATAAACCGTTTTGTCTATACGGTGCCTTTTAAGTCTTAACGCGAAAACCGGCTAACACCTATGGACAATCTAAACTTTCGTCCCCTAGTTGGCTCTCTCTTTGGTCTCATCCATCTTCTCACTTACACTCGCTTGTCCACCTAACTCGTCGTTTGTTTACTTTTTCCTCTTGGTTCTCGCGTTCGTTATGTGCCGTGCGTGTTTTACGACGGGAAAAGGTCACTAGTGACGATGACTGGGCAAACTAGGTTGTCCCGACTTTTAGTAATTGCATTCCTTATCGATCAGAAAGCAAGCTATAGCCAAGCGTAAAAGAGAGAGAGAAGCATACGAAAACCCCTTTTCTACTTTGCTTCTATTTCTTCTTTCTTTCACAAGAAAGTTTCCCTTCTCACCGATCTGCCGGTCGACACACAAGGATGGATAGTCGGGCTGGGTGCCCACGGAGCACTATTTATTGTCAAAAGCAGGCAAAGGAAGTAAGAGAGTGGCTGATGGTGGTTGTCCTTCTGCCCTGTATTCAGCGTAGGGGTTTTTGTATAGAAGATATCGATTGTTGTGTTCATATACACAAGAACTAGAGGGGAAGATACATTCCTCCTGAGAGCTAGATACAAAGGGCAGAGGAAGACAGACGGAGCGAAATCAAAGAGAGACAGCCTTGCCTAGTTTGCAGCATACGGGCAACACTTGACAGATGATGGCTCGATGCCAATCCAAGTTTCCTTTTTTTTTAGTTCTCGATTTACCCAAACAACTTTTGGTTTTCTGTGGGAACGACAAAGAAAAAAAAGATGACTCATGTATTAGAAAAGTTCTATTACACACTCAAGATCATTAAAGATGTCTTGTATCCGTTGTATTTGACTGTTTGCGCACTTGCCTGGCTTAAGTATATCTATCTCTTTTTTCTGTCAAAGTAGTTTCACCTAAAACCTCGAGTCTTTTTTTTTTTTCGTGTCGTAACTTTTGTGCATTTGATAGATTGTGAACTCGTCTACCTGAGCCGGAAGTGGAACGTGAAAATGGAATTCTTTGCGATCGACAAGAGAATTCTGTTCAGGTGACATGGCCCGACTGATGGTGATGGGTAATTCAATGAAGGAGATGTGCGGATCTTCCACTCTGACATCCTCACTGTTGTTGCTGGCCGACTGAAAGGATCGTCGCGACGATGGCGACTTGTCCTGACTGCCAGGCAACTGACCGTTCACAGTTGTAGTTGAAGGATTCATCAGTGAACCTGTCCAAGAAGCCCCGACCATCGGCGACGACGATGGCGACGTCGCTGAGATGACACGGTGTTCGGCCCTGTCACATCATCACATACAACAATGCATTCGACTAGAATTTCTAGTTAGTAGGCAACCGCGTAACGACCAGGCAACGTCATCGGATTCAATTTCAGAGTCAATTCCAGACCAGTCCAGTTCAGTTCATCGAACACTGAAAAGCCAATAACACTAGGAGACGGTTTCAACGAGTTCAATTGTAGTAATGTCATAAACGGGCCCAGTCGGAGCCGCGTGCTTACAGGCTTACGCAATACAATAGGCGATCTCTACACGGTTATCGTCTACGTCTACTTGGTCCTATTGTCTATTACTTATACTCTTGAGTGGGTGCAGGGCCCCGTGAACACCCAGGCACGTTTTGTCGATATCTTGCTTCGTCGCAATAGTGCGACAAGCTCAAACTAGCCGGTCCGGTAATAAAGGGATGTCGGCAAGTACAATAATTAAACGAGATCGTAACGTAATATTAATATTGCATCAATTTGTCCAAACAACGGGTGGCGACGCGAGAGTTACAGGAATGTGTCAAAGCCTTAAAAGGGTCGTCAAAACTGATATCAATTGGATAACAGGGAAAAAAATGTTTTTCGCTACATATCAACGTCTTCTTGACATGCAAAGTGCACGTCGCGGTATAAGTCGGATTTATTCCGTTTATTAAAATTTTCTATTTTGTTTTAGCTCGATTCTATTTAACTTTTTTTGTTAAACAAGTAAATGGGTAAGAAAACTATCCGTGCCTGATGACGAATGTGCGTGAAAAGTAAAGAAAGTATGGAAACTTTTCTAAATATTCAGTCATTCTCTGCTTAAAACTCTTTGCTAGGGGGTGCTAGGAATAACAGTATAGCCTATGGATACTGACATGCTATTTCTTCATTTTGGTAACATATGGGGGTGTAGGAGCAAAATAACGCAAATCGATTACGAGCCGAGCTAATCAGTTATACGAGCTAATAAGTGAGTGGGCCTGATGTATTGCATGTTAACTTGTCTACAGATGAATGTTATGACATTGTATGCAGTCGGTCTAGACGTGAGTTATAGTTAAGAGGATCATTATTTGTTTTTTTCTAATCACTGCAGTTCGTTATGACTGCAAGGGAATTTAATCGTTTCCTCGTTGATGGGAGATTATTTGCTATTTGGGGACAGAATTACGGAACGACGAAGTTGCAACGTTTGAAGCCAAACAGAAAAAAAAATCATTAAAAGAAAACCATCTGGAAAAATTTGTAAGGAAAAAAGTTGAACGGGAAATGGTTCACGTCTGGCAAAAACGGAGCCCGTTCTGTGACGCACCACCACGCCGAATGCAATCATTCACCAAATAATTAATGGCGAGGATTTGACTAAGCGAGAAATGGAAGGAAATGGGTGGTTCGGGAGTTGGAAATCCCACCCCTTTATATGTTTCCCAAAATGTAGAAGTCAGTACGAGTCACGACAGAGAAATTACGGATAGATAATAAGAAAGAGCTCTAGTACTCCCATCGGTCTTGGGTCTCAACTGCTGGATATACGAAGGGAGAAAGTATTGGTCGGAATCTAGCTGGTAGAATCATGACAGAAATGAAGACAAATGATAGAATTCAGAGCTAAGCTTAAAAAACTACCTCGACTCAACCTAACCCAACAACATTTTGTTGCGATTGTGGAAACAATCAGGTAATTGATGTTTTATTGGGCTTTTTCGTTCTCGGTTTATATTGAACTGTTTCGGTTGCCTTGATCGTTGCGATGCGTTACTAAAAATGTTCGCAATTCATATTCGACAATAGAAAAATACACAAAATCAAAAAGAAAATGAAATTCTTTGAATCAAACCGAGGCTTCGGTGACTTCTTCGGATCACTTGTTTTGTTCAAGAGTATAACCGCTGGAGTTGTATTGAAAGTAGTCAATTTGCAAATTGGCTCCGTCGCTGATGGATTCGACTGGTTTGCCTTGTGGGCGTGGTTGGACGTGGTGTTACTAATGGATTCAGACAAAACGGATGCTCGGCGCCGATGTGTGGAACAACGGCTACTGGAGCTGCGATTGCAATCGGCAGTATGTTCAGTAGGACCCTCACTTCCATTTCCATCCATACTACTACTATTCCACCCATCACTGATGCTGTCGGCCAAACTCGGGTGGGACAAAGTCCGGCGGAGAGGATGGACCACTCGATGTTTCGACATCGTGTCAGACACAGCCGACGGATGATATCACACGTTCTGTATTATACACATACACACAGGCTCACTCACTCACTCACGTAGAGACAGAGAACGATCGACACAAAAAACGTCGACAATTGCATCAAACCCAACACAAACCGAATTTCTTTTTGTCGGCATTAGCTGCGGCATGATTGCGTCAGTTGAGCCCAGCACAATAACTAGCGTTAACTACCTTACACACATTGATTGCTGGGTCTATCGTTGTTCCCCTTTTTACGGTTGATTGGATTAAAACGAATACGACGCGCCTTCCGCACACGACAAAAATGAGATGACGAGCGACTGTGTTTATTCGTAGCCGATAAAAAGAGTTCACTTCTAGTCTTCAACTAGAGTTACCAACTACTAACCGTCTCAAAACTCGGAGACGGGCGGGTCTGAATGAGGTGGCTCCTAATGACTGGACACGAGGGAGACGTGAGGGGGTGTGAGAGTGGAGAGCAGGAGAATAAAGAGCGGGTGAAAGGTTTAGTTAGTTTGCGAGGCGAAAAACGCGAACGACACGACAGGGAATTGCAGCACAACTATGTATGTGTATCACCATGTCCAGTCAAAGGCAAAGTAACTATAACATATAGCGGCATGATGGCTTCACAATGGAGATTGCCTTCCATGATCCTTCCGGCCCGCCCTGTTGGCGGAATGTGTATAGTTCGGAGTATATGGATCTGAGTCGTTTGCCCATTGGCGGTGTTGTTCGGCATTGCTTGGCGCATCTTTTCGTTTGGCTACACACTATATACTACAAGCCTTACCAATCCTCCTCCTCCCTCTCTTTCCCCCTCACAGACCTCACTGCTGTCTTTTTGTTTTATTAAGATTTTTTGTTTTACCAACTTTGTCAACCTTCATAAAAAAGTAGGACAACAACAACAACGAAAACAACAAAAATGCAGAACCTGGGCAAGCAAAAATAATTAGCCAATGGATTGTGAAGCTTCAGTACTGCAAGTTCAGTGAGTCTTCCCCTATTCGTGACATAGTATAGTCGACATAGATAAACCTCCGTTCTCTTTTTTTTTGTGCTGTTGGCTGAAGTACTATGTAAAGCACACCGATCGACTATTCGTCGTAAAAACATACTTTTTTTTTCTTTCTCATTTCCCAATATCCAAACTCAGTCCTAAAGCCGGCCGCACAGACAACCATCCCATCCACTATCCAATCTCTGTTAGGGAAATGATTGTGATTTGGTAGAGCCCTGTAGCTGCTTCTATCCTATTCCAGATTTATATGGCACAAAAGCTGTTTATTCTTCGTAGCTCTGTCGTCAATGATTTTCTATTTGATTGCCCGGAACACAAAGCTTTGCCGCTCAGATTGTCGATTTTCATTCCCCGTTGAAATCGTGACGTGAGCGTATGATGATGGAGTCATCATGCGAAAACGTTATAACCTACGCGTTTCAGTTAATAGAAGGCCGATTGGCAGAAGGGAGACTTAACAAGGGGACCTGAATGATTGACGGCGACGGACCAGAGTATCGTCCGCACGGACCACTGCATTCAGTGGAATTAGCTGAAATAGCCCGTCAATGCCGGGCGAGAAAGTGCGCAAGCGTGCGTTTTTATGACCATTAAACGATCGGTCCCCTAATTGAATTAGGACACAGGACAAATATCGAACGTGGGCGCTGTGCCGTATGCGATCAGTTTGAGCCTGCAAAATGAAAACAGTGGCGGAAACTGAAAGGGCACAATACCCTGGATCTATAAGGCAGTAAAAGGTTGTACTATTATTGACACTTTTACGGCGCCGAGGAGATCTGCCGGATGACGGCGGAAAAATAAGGCAAACACAGCGGATCTGGCATCTAGAGTTGAGCAAACACAAAGAAACATATCCCCTAGGCTACTTTTGGAAACGACTGTGATAGAAAAAAAATGGAAGAAAGCAGAACGAAAAGAGGCACGGTGGTTTTTCTCAACAAGAAAAGATATCCGTTCTTTTGATTGCATTTGTCGTAGGACCGAGATCAACTCATCTCAGATAGCAGTCATCTAATATTTTTCTTTGGCTAAATTTATTTTATTTCTAGTTTGATTTACCGAATTGTCCCGAAAAGTCAAATACGTTCTGCATTTGAAATGCGTAGGCAACGAAATGAAATGAACAAAAAGAAAAGAAAAATGGCAAGATATAGCCTCCTACCCAAGGACTACGGAAAAAAGGAATATTACATTTTTTTATCATCTCTTGAATCAACGCCCAATGAGATTTGGTATTGTCTCTCCGTCAACAAGGACCGTCGCACGCAAGAGCTCACAGCTCGCTCGACTCACACAATCTATACTCTTCTGTGAATAAGACACAACTCTAAATATAAAAATAAAAGACCAACATAGAGATTGAAATCAAATACCGTAAAAGTGATGCACAAATATCCAAGAACAAAAGAAACTAAATCGAAACGTGTACGAACTCTAGGTCTATCTATCGTAACACGCTTTGCCTTACTATTTAGCCTAATTGTATATCTTTAACATTTGTATTCGATGCAACTCGCCGAGACTTTCTTGTATCAAAATTACATAGTGGCAACACGCAAATACTCATTCCGATCAAGAAGAAACCAAAAGTCTTGATATCCTACGGCTGAATAAGTTGCGCGCGTTTTCGCGGAATGCTACTCGCTCCTGTCGGAACGAGGCGGAAGATGTTTTGAAGCCTTTGATGATTCGTCTAGAATATGACACAATGCTCGTTTCCCGCACGTCTGGTCGTTCACTCTACCCCAAACATTTCTTTTGATTTATTTACGCTGGCAGTCACAACATCAGATCCGCTCCTACTTTCCCAAACAGTCAAATAATCCAAAAGGGAAAGAAAATAAATAAGAATGATAGATATAGTGAAAAAGGGCAGAGAGGGGAGAGACGCATGATGAAAGACGTACTAAAGCGAAGGGGTAGGAATTGGATGAAGAAGAAAAAAAACGCGGACAATTCAATCGGCCAACGAGTTTTTATATATTTTTGGGTTCCCTCTCGTCCGACTTTGCCAACATTTATATTGCCGACCAAGGGAGTACAATAGCACTGTCACGACAACCTTTATAGCCGCTCTGACGGGCGCATGATGATGAAAGAGTTGACAATAGACTACATCATCAAAATAAGAAAGAATAACGATCCGTCTCTCTCTCTCTCTCTTTTTCTCTGTCTGTCGTCAAAACAGGGAATGCAATTGAATAGGTGAGTCAGAGCTCTTGCCAGAAATAGTTGAGTTGTTCGAGTTCACGACACAAGTGTCAATTTTTCTTGATTTCACTTTTCAAACGTGCAACCTCTTATCGCATTGTATGCGCCACTCAAACTTATAGAGTCTGCATACAATTTAAAAAAAAAAAAAGAGATCAAAGCAAATACAAGAAAATTAAGCTTTTTGGAATGTAGATTTCTTCTTCAGATTGTGAAAAGAAGTTTGAACGATTCTCATTTGTACGAGTTGTAGTCCGAAGTGTTTGGTTATTCTGTTATATTTTAACCTCGATGTGCATATCTGTAAATACAGAGCGACGTAAACTTGTAGCAAGCTAGTACGTATCCATCTATTCCGGGAGGGAGGGAAAAAATGATGGTTTCATCACCGAATAACGCTCGTTAAAAATGTGTGGGGATATGAAAGGCGGAAACGAGTGCCACGGAATAAAAAAAAAACTAGCCCGTTGGCATCAGATTCCGTCTTCCTCATTGCTGAGCATCTCCGGTTTTTTTTTTCATACCGCACAAAAGCTCAATAAAAAAATAACAAAAGGTCGTGCAACATCTCTCCATCAACGATGAGCGACGAAGTTGTTAGTTCTCTCGACTAGACAGAAACAAACGCAAATCATACCATCATATAAAGAAAGAACAAGGAGAAATGCACAACATTATTTCCCCTCCATTCAGTAACCTTGGATACAGCCACAAAGACAGTCCTTCCCAACCAGCCGTTAAGTCGTCATGGCAAACAACTTGAAAATATTTTGCCATCATCGACAGTGACGCAAAGATCGATGGCTTCCCCATTCTTTTTCTTCTTGTGCATCAAAAGGTATAACGGCCACGTGGAAGGGAAATGAAACAAAACAAAACGAAGGAAACATGTCAAGAATACTAACGAAAAAGAGCCCATGATTACAACAGCATTATAACTTAATCGTCTCCAAATTAATTCAACATATATAAAGCCGTTCACAGCATCTTGTAGTTTTACAAGACGAACAGCTGTCGCTGAAAGGTTCCACTAAAAATTGGTAAATGTGTCACGGAACATCGTCAGATGGCACACGGGTTTCTTTTACAACTCAGAGAGAAGCTATCGACTTTGCTCATTAAGTCTTGTTCAACACCACTCCAGTTGGTCCGAACATTGTCAAACTGATTACGAAGGCAATTTGAGAAGAAGGAAGACGAAAGAAAAGAGAGCAAATTGAGAGGGGAAACAGGGAGGCTGGCTATACAGGGTATGCTGTCGATGATACTATCGAGTGTCGGAGTCGTAAAACATGACGGTCACATCCGCAAAAGCCGCACACAGCGGAACCAAAATGCCCTTTTCACTGCTCTTGTCTTTATCGCTTCGTTGGTAATAACAATGCTTCCAAGGAGAAAGAGTGAAGTGAACGAGTCAGTCAATCACTCAGCCAATCGGTACGGTAGTAAATAATATAGATACTGTACGACTGGGGGGAGTAGTTGTGTCGTTTTCAAACAATCACGAAACGGAAAATGTCTACACCGACTACACCGTTCTCAATTCCCTACTCAATTGCGAGAGTCCTCCTTGATTCCCGTTGTTACGCAAAACATTCACAACACGGATTTTGGGAGTGAAACCAACCACAACCAAATCGTTATGTATATAGAACGAGAGAATTCGTTCATCTCGTCCCCCAAAAAGAGGCTACACGAAGAACCACAACCGCTTCATCTTCCATAATTCAATTGCTTTTTCTTTTGACGGTCGCAACTAGTCGACGTTCTTTTGTCGACTAGACGACAATGTCCAGGAAAGGCCGGTAATAACTCCAACTGCAATTCTTTCGTCTTCAAAATGTGGCTCTATTTTCATGTTATTTAGTAGCTTCACGAATCTTCGAAGCCATTCAGAAACAGCCAAGACGAAGATGAAGTGCACAAGAAAATAGCAACAAGAAAAAAAAACGCAGACCCTTTTTTTTTCTTGTCAGTGGATGAAGAATGAGGAGACAGAAATGATGGACAAAAGCTTTCTTCTGGTACGGCTCCTCGCTAATTTGTTACTGGCGTTACAAGGCCCATCTATTTTGATGGTTCGACTCACCTCCTTTCCGATTATCTTAATGGTCGGCGGAACGGTGGAAGCCGCCGATGGGGCTATTGTGCCGCCGGCTGCCGATATAGACGAAGACGTTGTCATTAGCGCGCCTGAAGGTCCAGTCGACAACGAGCCTGCAGCTCTTTCACCGCCAGCACTGCCACCAGCTCCTCCAGTCGACTGTAGCGGATGCATCTCCGACTCGAGTCGCACCGAGTCGTTGTCGAAACTAATCTTGAATTGTGACCAGCGATGCGTCGGATAGCGGTACTCCTTATTGCGTCGAACCACTGGCTGACTTTTGCTCCTCGTTGGTGTGCTCTCATCACTTGCATCATCCGACTCCTTTTTTTTTGTTGTCGTTGTAACCAAGGGTGACGAGGATTCGCGAGGAGAAACCAGAACCGCAATTGCAATCGCATCAATTAAATAACAATCAGTGATGTGCTTTGTCATCGACGCTACTCTCTCGTTTGGGAGTCAAGTGGCCCTTCAGTCCACCAAGTGCAAACCAATGAGATTGGCTTCATAGATATCTTAGATGTTAAATCCTAGAAGCTTACGATCTATTTTGTCTTAAAACGCAAAACAAAAAAGGACCGACGAGACAATCGATCCTGAAATTCTTGTCTTTATCTTTCTCTTTCTCTTTTGTGTGTATGTGTTTTTCCCGTGCCGATTTTCTCTCGCCGTCTGTTCACGCGGAACAGACGCAGGCAAAAAAAAGGAATTTATTTATTTATTTATTTTCTTTCAAGGCGTAAGCGAATAAGCCAGGAGCGAGGGGAATCGACAAGCGTGCAAAGCAAGGCGAAGGCAGGACAGCACACCGAGAGCAGTAAAAGCTTAACATTCCTGATTCAAGATAACTTTTTAACCAACCAGGAGGGGGTTGAGTGTCGGGAGTCGAAAGAAATAGGGTTGCATGCAGAGCACAGCGTCTTTTCGATCCCACCAGCCAGTCGCGTTCTTCGACCATCAATTACTTTTCGACTCGCCCGCCACGCATTTTGTCCCTCCTTCTCTACTAGCTGACTTTCTTTTCTCTCTCTCTCCCCCCCTTTCTTTCTTGATGTAAGGACTAGTATAAGGACTAGTATATTAGCAAGTTTCGGGACACGCTCTACCTTCGTCTGTCAAGGAAGACGTATAGGCTTAACGCCCCCCTCACCGGGCAGTCGGCATGGTACTGACTTTTCGATAACACATATAATGTATAAACATGTAATTGGCTTCCAAGATCTAGAGTAACTCGTCTTCCTGCGACGCTAAATGACTTTGACACTATCAACTTTAATTCCCTCCCTCCCCTTTTGTGCGTTAGGATACAACAACGTTGATCCTTCATTGCGTCCTTCCTGATCATTACTGCAGCCTAAGACGAAGCGAAGGGGCCCGTTCGAAGGGAGCAATTTAGGAATGTTTTAACGGGCAACAAATCATTGACCACCGTAGAGTAAAGGGTCACGTGAGACACAGAGAAAGAGAGAAAATAAGAAAAGAAGGCAATAGACCTTAAAATCTTGTCTCATCGATTTTCGTTAGTCCTGGAGAAAAGTTTCAAATAAAATATTTAAAAAAAGAGAGCGAAATTAATGATATCCTAAAATAAAGAAAGAAAAAGTGGACGCTACAAAGCCATAAAATGATTACAATGGATTAGACTTTAAAAAGAAAAAGGCAATACATCAATTTTGCCGGACACTTTAGTCGGATGCTGAATGCCATTGAGAGCCTTTAATTTCTTAAACTTTGTCAAATCCCATCATTGGATACCTTGCCGGATGTGATGATGCCATTGAGATTTTCTTTACTGACCGAGAGGCTCTCCTGACGGAGGATGTCTCGGTAGCGACGGCCTTCGAAGGAGCGGATAGGAGACAGTGTTGACGTTTGCGGCGGCGTGTTTACCGCCGTCGACGTCGTCGGCCTGATGGCCTTTTGCTGACCCGTCGGGTGCTGGATGAACCTTTGCTTGATGGACGTGGAGGAGCCATCTTGGCGACCGGGCCCACTATCCCCACCCAAATCGTCGTGTCCATTATTGTTGTTCATCTTCGTTCAATCAGCATATCGTTTAACGTTCCTCCTCAAGTGCCTTTTGTTCCACTTCAACTCAACTCAAAGGATTCACTTTCCAGCAGACAATATCAGACAGTTGGGACATTCCAGAGAAAAAGGGATTTGTCTTGACAACGGTCACCACTTAACCCAACTAGAGATGAAGCACAATCGCACAATCGCACCCCACTGTTGGTGATCAAAACGTGAATTCAAGTCCGTCCCATCAACTCGACTGACGGTGTAGGTAACTTGCATACAGTCAAGATTCAAATGAACAATGACAAATGAATCTGAGTGTAGATACTAAAGCATAAGAGGGCGTTGCGCATCGCAGTCGTTGACCAGCCAACTCGCCCTTACCAGTCTTGACACGCCCAATCCCTCAGCTTTCTGCCTTGTTATCACTGCGCGTCGTTTTCATTGACGGATCTTCGAGTTTTCTTCAATCAGGAAAAAGGGTCAAGCCAATCGAAGCAAACAGACCAAAAAAGAGTAACTCCGTCAAGGGCACAATCCAATCGATTGACAATATCTGTAGCGCGTGCCGATGTTAGTTGCGCGAGTTGCTGTCGTAGTAGGACGAGTCACGAGTCGCCATTCACACATGCCCGTAGCTAAAAGATGACGAACGTCGATTGGACGCAAATAGCCAAGACGGGCAAGATGATCATCAGCATCGATCCAAAGCGTAAAGTAGGCTAATCAAAATGAAATTTTGTTGATTTTTTTCCTCTCTCCTTTTTTTTTGGCACGGAATACCAAGTATCATTGGCTATACACTATGTAACAGAAGCAGGAGAGCCAGCAAACCTCAGCTCATGTCTATTTCCTGTCGTTCCATCTGTCAATCTGGACTCTGTTGATGTCTATCTATCTTCATCCATCTCCTCTCAATACGATGGATGTTATCAGTCAGGTTCGTCGTTTCTATTCGGATAAAGGGGCAAGAACAGACGGCAGTGAAGAAGAATAAGGCCTTCTTCTGACAAATACAAAAAAAGAAAACGCTTGTCGGTTAATGGAAATGCCACAATGGGAGATCACCGTGTGTCGATTCGTGACGAAGCATCAAAATACGAATGGATGGAGAAAGGAAAATGCCAGAGAGCAATTCTATGTACGGCGACGGGAGGCGCCGATAAATAAACAAATAAACCAACAGATAAATAAATAAACAATCAAACAAACAAACAAAAAACAAATAAATAAACAAAAGATGCGAATGTTCCGATTCGTATTGGGTGCGAGTTCCGATGCAACTCTCGTGATAAATGTTGGGATTGACGTTACGTATCGCTCACTCGTTTTCAGCCTTGCTTGCGTTCTCAGCCAGCTTCGATCGACGGAAACGAGGAAGAAAAGACCCGGCGAATAAGAGTGGAGCACAATACACTTTCCCCCCACTCTCACACAAGTTAAGAGGCTGACTGGGTAAAGAGAAGGAGGGAAACTTTGTCTTCTATGTTGATTTTCGTGGTTTCGTCGTCCCTGTTTTCTATTAGGTCGACCCTACGGGAATAGTTTGAACAACCAACATCACTATATATACCAAAAGAAGGGCGAGGAGTAGGACGACAGTATGAGACACGACCGAGAACGGCAGAACGCCAGGGGGTAGTGAAAGAATGGTACGTCAATATTGACCATTCACCCCTCACCTCACAGCATGTACAGTAACTTCTTTTTAGCTTTTCATGAAACCAACTGGCTGTCGCCTTTGTTGAACGATCACTGGCACTAGAGCTCTGTATGTAGTGCTGTGGTAAACAAGAGGATCGTCACCGAGCGCCAATTACGTAACTATTCGTTCGAGAACAACACGATGACAAATTTGCACAGGGAAAAAAGCGTAGCGCTTAGGTAATTTCCAACTTTTGCACAACAAATAATAGACAAAAATAGGTACGAACACCTTAACTGGGCACCTTTTTTGACACGAATTCAAGGAACACAGTCAAGAGGATTCGGGTGTTCCATGAACGCGTTCACACAACGTCGAGTTTAGATTCAAACTGCCAGTCGTGTCACAAGTTCAGATCGTTTTTCCTTTTCTCCCTTTTTCCCGATGGGTGGGTGGTTGTTCCTCTTTCTCTACTTGCACGTTTCATCTCGAGTCTCCCTCTCTAGACTGGAGGAGACCATTGGCTCCACCAGTTTTGAAGCGCATGCTCCCTATATCAAAAGTTCTCGAGCCTCCTAACCACAAACTCACCGAGTCCGGTGGCTTGGCATGTTCCAACATGGAGTCCCTGTTGTCAAAAGTGCAGACCAAGAGTTACAAGAGCAAAGGTCGGAGAGAGCAAAGGGTGGAGAACGTAAGGCCAGCAACAGGATCGCATACGACACTGAAGAACAGCGTAACCGAAGCAAGACAACAATAGACAAAAATAAATAAAATAACTAGAAAAAAAGTGTCGGGACAGTCGGGGACAGTTGACTTGCCCAACTTCCTCTTCGTCTAATCATTCACTTCTTCTCTCGTTTCCTGTGCGCGTCAACCCGAAAAAAAGAGTGCGGCATACAAATTGAGGGGGAGGTTAGGAGGTCGCTTAGCAACGAACCGAACATGTATATTAAGATTCCCCCCGTATACGCGCTTCCACCATAATTACCGCTATATCCACAAAGCTCATTGGAAAACGGTGTCGTCATCGGCAACCAAAGATCTTCTTTTACCCGCACAGGGTAAATGTTTTAATGATACCCACGCAGGAAACTAAATTCATAATCAGCTGTTCAGAATAGAATCCATCAAAAGAAAGGAAATTAGATTTTTTAGAGAGGGTAATAGACACGAATGTTTCGATTATTCATACGACGCAAACGTAAAATGTACACGTAATCGAGCTTGAATATTTCAATGAAAAGAATGAAAGAACCTGGAAAGGAAATCTAAATGTTGTGGTTAGAGAAACTCTAATCTTTGATTCAGGTCACGCTCCACCAACTATTCGACAGCCAACCACCACCACCACCCCCTTCAAAAAGTTGGTACGCGGCTTCGGATCGATGCAATCGATTGGCAAAGCCAATTCGCTCTGTCCTTTATGACCAACATCATGAGAAATCGCAAAAATATGGAGGCAAGATTAAGTGATGATAATGATGACGAGTGGGACATTCGATATTAGTTGAAAAAGCAAATTTACGGGTCGACTACTGAGATTTAGGGGTCGACTATTTTCAGAAAAAGCGTCCAAATATTTGTCACTTGTTTGTTTACAAGATGAGTGGCAGACAAAGGTAGATACATTATTAACTGAAGAGACTGTAGTCTACGTCAAAATGTTATAGGAGACGTATATCTGGCGCGTTTTATTCTCATCATCAAGTCATTGTCGTCGTCCTCCTTTTTCATGTTCCTTTATTTTCGGTACCAAACTAGAATTCATACGAAAAATTCATAGTACTTGATACCAACATAAGTTCTCAGTAACTTTTCCTCATCATTCTGTCTGCTGATGTTTAGCCTCTTCTGTTGATGCTGTTGACTGTTCTTGTTGACGGATTCCGTGAACTTAGCTTCCTCAGTTCCTCTTTCAAGAGCTGGGATTGCTTCTTTTCTCTCTAATATTGTCACTACTCTGCGTATACGACAGAGCAGGATTTTTAGAAAACGATCAATAGGTCATCAGTGCGCACGGCTGAAAACCAGGGGGAGTTGTCGGGGAGGTGGGTTAGAGTAAAAGCCGAAAAAAGGTGTATAGTCCTACTATACACACTGTACCACAGGATGCGTGTGGCAGGCGCATCACTACTCCGTTTTTCTGTCGGGGCGCGCGCTTTCATATAGAACCCACAAGACCAACAGTCCGACACTGCTACCGACGCTGCAGGGAAAGAAGTGATCGCAACACGCCACCCTCCTATCGATAAGCTTTGTTTTTAAAGGATATGTCTAAGACCCCCAAAAGATGAATCAAAGTAGATGATGGGACACGAACGCGCGGGTGTCCCAACTAATCGAATATACGACGCAGTAGCTGGGAGCGCCAGACAATTTGGAATAGGAGAAAAAGGTAAACAAGGAAATGAACGGTGCTATAGCCACAATTCCGCAATCGAATAAAAGATGAAACTTCCAGGGAAGCCATAAAATTGGTTGCCACAAACATTGTGCAGCCCGGCACGTAATTTTTCATCAATTATATCACATCAAGACCTTTTCTCTTTTTTCATCAAACAAGGACAACACAATTGAAGATAAATAAGAAGAAAGAAAGAAAAAAATAACACAAACAAACTGGCAGAGAATAAATGAGTAAATTTCGTAGACCGAGCGTATTTCCTATTCCTGTAACATTGCCTTTACATGCAGATGAGTTGTTCCTGTCAAAAGTCAAGGAAACAGGAGGACACGGAGAGAGAAAGAGAGGGAAGGAAGGAGTCAGGACGGCATGGGAGCAATCTTATTGATCAGTTGAGGATTCGGTGAGGGAGAAACGATGGATGTTTAAGGACAGCATATACTAGGATAGAAGAGAGAGAGGGTGAAGAAAACGAGTGCGAGAGAGAGACAGAGAAAAGGAGAATGACGTCTCCGGCGGCAGAAACAGATTACAAAAAGAGAAAAGAGGGGGGGAGGGCGAAGCAATGTGCAGCCAAGCGCATTTCTCCTCTATTGTAGGATGTCGGGTGATTTCAATCAAGGATCTCTCTCATCTCTCTCTCTCTTTGCTTCGCTATTGCACGGAACAGGAAGATCTCTCTCTTATTTTATTTTTGTCCTTTTTTCTCAGTTGTGCACGCGTGCCAATCGGCGGCATTGGATCCAACACACAGAGCGCGATCGACAATTTTACTACTCCGAGAGACCCTTGTGTTGTCAACAATAATATTATACGACGGTAGATTGCAACTTGTTGCATGGACAAACAAGACGCTTCGACACCATCGAAAAGAATGGTTGGAAATGGAGATAGTAGAAAACAAATCAGTCAAGCAAACAAACAAACTCTGCTCCATTGTTCCGTTGCAGTTACATAGCTGCAATCACGAACGCTTTACTTTTTTTTTATTTTCTACTTGTTCATTGTTTCTTTTATCTCTCCTGTGCTATAGCCGTGATGTAGTTGGCTCCCCCCCCCCCCCCACACCGGCGTATATTTCATCGACCCAACTACTTTATTTCTTGTTCTTCCCTCACGGCGCGCCCAATTCTTCGCTCTGAGCCCACTTGTGTCATTGCCTTCTGTCTCGTCGTTCTGTTCTATTTGAGAGTGCTCTGCGTCTCATCGATTCTAAGCGCATAATAAAAAGATGTTTATATTTGGCATAAACCACAGATACAGAAATATTGAGGATCCATAAATAAACTCGGAGGTAGAAAGAAAAAAGAATGGCTCTTTCGTACCGATGACGCAATTCAGACGAAAACGATGACAAGATATAGTATGCAAGAGAAAAGATTCATTTGAATCCAACTCTTCTCGTGCTCGTGATCCACAAAGAGGGGGGAAATGAATGTGGGTTATCACTTATCAACTATTACACATAGCGAAGCAGATGAGACTCGACTACGGTTTGAATGTTTAAAATTCTACGTCAGCTGTGACGCAATTGCAAATCGGTTGGAAATTCGGAATGTACAGTAAAAACAAGCAGTCAAATCTTCTGTGAACTGAATGTGTCACCTTATATTATGTTGCTGCATGATGCCAAAAGCCATCGGAGTGGTGAGAAGAATTTTCAAAATGAAAACGTTTCGTTTTGTTGTTGTTTATTTATTCCGTGAACCTATTTTTCCCATAGAAATAGTACCTATTTTTCCCTATCGGCGGAATGCGGAATGTCGGAGTCAAAATTTAGAAGTTCCTGCGATCTACTCTCGACAGATGGCAGTGTAAAACTAAGAATTCGTTCAAATTTCAAATTGCATTTGTGTTGCTGCCGGAGTCAAAGAGGACAACAAGAGACTAACAACAACAATAACAACGACTATACACATGGAAGTAAAAAGGAGGCAAAAAGTATCCAACGACCGATATCAATAAAGTCGTCTGAAGTGAATAAGTTATCAAGACGGAAAGAAAAAAAAAGTGAACTTGCAGTGTAGGACTTCGTGCGACCAAAAGATGGTACCAGAAGGTCAACATGAATAACCTGGAAACCCTGCAATGCAGGATTGAACAGGCATTTCCCCTCTCTTCCATCTACTCTACTACAGCCCTGACAATCATTTGCGTTTCCATGACGACAAGGAATACCGCATTTCCATTAAATGCTAAAACACACTGAGATAAAAAGGAACAAAAGCAGCGTCGACGCAATACTTTTACACCGTTCCATCAAAAGCACAAGAGTAGTCTCGAATGGACGAAAAAGAAAATAACGAAAAAAACAAAAAAAAAAAGGTCGCGAAGACAACAAGAATCTCAATGACTGATGCCAATTAATTTGCGCGAATAACACATCGACTACTAAGTCAATAGTCAATAAAGCGACGATCAAAGCGTCTCATGCTCATTTTCAGGGAAATGTTTCATGTGAAACCTTCCACGAAATCGAAATCAAGTTGACTTTTTCCGCCTACAAGGGACTAACACGCTCGTCATTTCCTAGTCGTTTTCTTCATGTTTTTCCATAACATCGTCGCTCGATATGCGAAGCCAACTAACACAATCCCCACAAAGTGAAAAGAAAAAAAAGGCAATCATAAAACATGGAGCAAGGAGAAGAAGAAGAAGAAGAATAAAAAAAAAAAAAGAAAATCGGCCTCAATAAGATGACGTTCGTTCCTTTCTTTTTCATTTATTAAAAAGATAAATCAACAAAAAAACAAACAAATTCCGGTGAAAAGAGTTTCCTTGTTTGTTATTTGCGCAACAAGATATTGCATCGTGGTGATGTGCGAATCGAAAGAGAATAAAACAATCGACAAACGTCGACGGAACTTCGGAGCTCGGCAGAATTCCAATGACGAATGAAACAAAACTTGCGGTCGTACTGTATGTTAATAATAATAATAAACAAAAAGAAATTTCCCATCAGAGACTCTCGACGATCGAATAAGGGGAACAAAGGAAAAGTGAATATACGATTTAAAGTGACGATCGTCTACGTGCAACACGATTTAAGCTAAACGCTGACCGGCAACATACTCACGTACCAACACTCTAGGGAAAATAGAGGGAAAATGAATAAGGAAGGGGGGGGAAATGAGTTATGTAACTTCTTTTAAGTTGATTCGCAGCGCATGTGTATGTCTTCCTTTGCTGATCCTACCTGATCTTTGTGACTGCCCGTTAAAGTGGTGCTTAATAGACTTGGGCCGGATTTGTTGGAACTGCGACGACGGTGATGTGAAGGAGACGAGACAACGACTAGGTCAACCTCTGAAGTTAGATCCGTCAACATGGCGGCCTTGTTGTTGTTGTGCTGGACAAGATCGTCGGCTGGCTTATCAGCTCCTAACAAATCCGTTAGTGGATGATGCTGAGCGTCGTTGACGATTGCAGCGGCTACCGCTGTTGCCATCGGGCCACAAACGACACCATCTCTACCACCACTAGCACTAGCAGCACCAAATTGTCCGTGACGGGAGGTTACCATCAAAATGGACGTAGTAGATCCGCTGCTGCTTGTCAGCATCTTGAAGACGCACTTCTGCAGCAAGTCGAATCACTTACTCGACACACCATTGGAAGACTTACTGCCAACCGGCTGGCCCATCCCGTGCGATCTAACACAACCAACGACTAGTCGGTCAAATTCACTTGACGTTGTTCGAGCCCAGCGGGACACGACACGAGAGAGTGCAGCGCCAGCACGCACTGTTACAATGTCAGCAGCCAACACGAACATGGGCGTTGTTTGTTAAAAAAGAAAATCAAAATGGGTTAATAGAGAAGGAGAGCGAAAAAGAATTCCCGACTACACGGACCAAGTCGGACTGGTCGACTCGATGGGGACCGCATATTTCTTCATACGGGCGTACCACCAAGTCACAGAACCAAATAGTTCTCCCCTCCCCTTGCCTCCCTCTGCTTACGTAAAAAAAAGGAGCTTTATAGCTGCAGTCTCACCATGTCTCCACCTTTTTGCTTTTTACCCATCCCCACAACCACCACTGCCACCCCCCACAGCCCATCAATATGCCTTATAGACAAACTTTATTTTTATTCCAGCTCCGCCCGACTATTATACGATGAAGAAGCACGTGAGAGAACACCACAACCAAAAGGCGCACACGTAGAGATAGGACGACGAGTCGAATTTCTTCCAAAAAAATAAACGACGCAACGCACTAGATAGGTGGCAAAAAGCTGAGACAAACTCAACGGGAAAGATCCTCAGAATGTTTGGCCCATAGATAGCCGATGGAAGACAGGAGGAAACGTGATAAAGTATTTTGTTTGAGACGGACGGACGCGTGTGGTCGTGAAAGAGGCAGCCAAAAGACACATCAAAAATTTGTAAATTCTATTTCGGAAATAGAACGGACCCACAGCGCTAATAGGCGGAGACTCGTCCACATTCGTCGTCGATACTGCCACCGCAGCCGCCGACAGTTCGAGGGGCGGTAGTCAAATAATCCGCCGAACTGCGCGAAAGAAGAGCTCGACGGAAGACGGGACGGGAGAAAAATGATTAAAAAAACAAATGCGCACAACAAGAATCAAAAAGCTTACGGGCGGAATCCTACGAAGAAAACGAACTGCAGTACATTTGGCGCAACGTCTATTCGCCGATCCATCATTCACTCATCCGGTGGCTAATGCGAATCCAAATCCGGATGAACGGATTCAGCCGCCATGACGAGAGAGTAGGAGAGAAAGAAAAGAACGTGACGGCGATGAAACGGATAAGAGTCAAACAAAGACAGACAGGGTGAGCGAAAATAACGGAACGAGCACTTTTCATCATTGGTAAAAGCCCCTTGCCCGTCTCTCTCTTATCCACTGAAACAAAATGTTTCCTTTCTATTTAAAAAAAGATGAAGTAGACAGGACAAAAAAACGAAGGCAAACAGGAGCCGATTATTTTGGTTGAATCGCTTAGCGACATTTGTCAGACTACAAGGCTCATTGTCAGCATCGCATCAAACTCGGGGGCGAGTTTCGATAATCAAAGATTCAATCTAATGGCACGTAGAAGAATATTAAGAGCACAGGCGTAAAACTTGCGCGTTCCAGTTTGACCTACTGACGGTGGCCTTGCTGCCAAGATCTCCGCCCACGGTCGTTTCCAAGAAAAACAGTACAAACGTAAGAGTTAGAGGAAAAGAGAAGTCGCAAGGAAAAATGAAGCAAGTAGCAACTACCAAGAAAAAAAGCTAATGATAAGAGGGGAGTTTGACGACTCCCTCATTTCCTTCGTCATTCCCTTTGACTTGGGCTTCACTCATCGCTCACTGTATCCCTCCCATCCGGGACTACCACTACCTATGGGAACGTGCGCAGTACTCTTCCAGTTGCGTGACTGCAACCCGCTGTGTATTGCAACATCGGGGAATGCGACAAATGAGGTGAAGTATCGTTATTGCAAACTACATTTTCATCGGCAAGTTTCGGTTGGAAATTCAACTCAGATTAAATCACGACAGCTTTAATTCAAAAGATCGATAAAGAAATGATTTTCTTTCGAAATTTTTTGATTGAAATGTGTTCACGGATTCGTGACGGCAAGAATCCAAGATTAGCGGCTAACACGCGATATCGCGTCACAATTATAATTAGAAGAGTCTGATTAGTGATGTGTCAAAAGAAAGTAACGAACTAGTGAATCAAACTTCAAAGGTGAAAACCTTTCAAGTTGGCTCTCACGCACACACCTGGCATTCCTGTACACAGTACAAAGGTATACAGTACCATTCAAGTTATCATTTGGTTCAATGCAACGTCTACAACATCAGCGTTCAGCGTGGTTCGTTCTTGTTCTCCGTCACCTCGTTCTTCCTGACATTCCAGACAGAGAAGAAGGCGGAGTCGAAACTCTCAATTTTTTCCATCAAAAATAAAACAAACAAAAAAAAACTTCCAAAACACAAGAACACGGTACAAGTTCCAGATCAATCTGTTCGTTGACTCATACTCCCAACATTATTGAATATAAAACAAGTATTTAAAAAAAAAGGTCGTTATTGTGAAAAATAAAGATACACCGTACGATCCGGTACAAACGCAATAATATGGTCGAACCGCAATAAATAGGGAAAGTGAAGAAAAAGCGGAAAAGATATGTACACTATATAGGCCTACACTATGTATAGTACAGTGCCAAACTATGTAACGAAATACGGATGAAAAAACAACAATCCGATATTGATTCGAGTGGCAATCAGAGCGACGGTCGAATAAAAGAAATTGCAAGAAAGTCAAATAAAAAGGATTTAACAAAAGTTCACTTACTTGAGCAACTTTTTCTCCCATCTTCTGAGGATGGATGGCATTCTGAAAAAGGAGAAAATCTTTGAGAGAGTGCACAGGCAAAAAATAAATAAAAAATTGAGACCCATGGACCCCATAAAAATAAATAAATAAAATAAATAAATGATGTAGAAAAAACGCAATCCCCTTCGCAAAGTAAAACAAAAAATTTTGATAAATATACTTTTTGCATACGTATGTATATGCTGATCTAATGTACCTCGACCATCCCGACAGAGCTCTGTGTTGTTTATGCGTGTTATTTTTCCTGTTTTATTTTGTCAAGTTTTATTTTGTGTGTGAATTTGTTCTTCCTTTGTTCTTTACTTCAGTTATTCTTTCGTATTCTAGATGAAAAGTTGCTGCGGGGAAAAGTTGTTGGGAACGGAAAAGGATGGGAGCCGGGAAAATAAAGATTTTCAAATAGAGTTTGGAAATCAAAAGGTGTCAAAATTAAGGCTTGTTAAATTTTCATGAATAAAAACGCATGCAATGAAACGCATCAAATGGAAGGGTAAAAGCTTGCCAAAGTTTTATTTTACAAAGATGAAGGAGTAAGATTTTTAAATTGGTGATTCTCGATTTGAGGATGCAGATGCAAAAGAAAAGGATGAGGCAGAAGATAAGAATTGTTGTACCAACAAAAAAAAGTAGGTTTGGAATTGGTGTGTATGTGTATGAGAGCACTAAGAGCCAGCAAAATAGAGCAGCAGAGCCATCTAGCCTACCAAGCTGCAAACTTATTTTGAAACGAAAAATATCTGTATTTACACTGTTTACAAATTGGCAAAGAATGAAAACTGGTTCCATCTGATCTTACGTAATAAATAATTTATGTTTACTCCTGATAATAATTTGGACGAAAAAAATCAACCAATCTACTTAAATGACGGTACATACGCGTGAGTCCTATGGCAAGACGAACGATGTGTTTTTTCCTATTTTTGATTAAATGTACCTTGATTTTAGCGGCTTCAACCGCGGTAGTAGCGACACTAAGCGACGGCGATTTGCGTTCACCACCACCTCTCTGTGAATTTCGGTCGGCCAGTAAAGTCCTGTAACGTGTCAGATCGGAATCTGAACTGGCATTTGGAACACTCTTGCTTATCTGAGAACGCGAAGCTACAAAATTAAGAAACATTTACTCAATTCGATCGTTTGTCTGATTGGTTTTGATTCATTTTCTTACTGTTGATAGAACTGAGACCGTGAAACGGCCAAGGACCAGTCACTTCGGAAATTCTGTGCCGACTCAGAGCGTCCAAGGACGAGGTTGGCCGCAGTGATATGGCGTTACTTTGATGCTGAAATTAAAAAAATAAATAAATATTCAACTATCAAACGTGAAAAATAACAGATGATTTACTTCATACCTGGTCTTTAGAAGAACGATCGCTCGCGTTTGTCAGATGATATTTTTTGGCAAGGTATCCAGGAACTCCACCGTCCGTTCGACTGGATTTGCGCTGCAGTTGCAACAAGGCGGCTTTACTACCGTTCCAGCTACTTCTTGGCGTAAAGGCGCGCCCTAGGGAAGTGAGAGAGACTCTTGGCAGGCTGTTACGGCACTGCTGATCAGCCGGATGCCTCGGTACCGGCTGAGATGGTGAATAGCCTCTATTGCTCTCGTTGGTGTAAAATAGGTGTCGTTGTCCGTGTGGTGAAACGTCAATGCTGTTTGAATGTCCCGCCGCCCCTGAACCCGCTGCACGATTTTCTACTTCCAAGCCATTCATGTCGCGATCGCTAGATGGCCTTGTTGGCGACCCGTCCGGTATGATTTGAATAAGAGGTGCGTTGAGCCGGGACGTAATCAACACCGATTCTAAGCACGTAGTCCTTTTATTAAGTTCCTGATCCCATCATTGATCCGTGTAATAAACAACATAAAAAAATATATTACCGTCCAAAGAGATGGAACCTCGTTGACGGCTAAATCGCCGTCTGTGGTGGAGTGCCAAGCACTGCTGGCCGTCCATCATGGATGCATCGAATTCCAGCGGCTGAAGGACGCACAAGTCCAGTTCTGGCGAATTGACCTCTTCATCTTCCTGTACTGTCGCAGTATCCTGATTAGCAGGATACCTTCGTTTCCCTTTATTTTTTTCTTCTTCCGATTCATCACGTCCAGATCGGCGTTGCTTCAGAGTAATGGCCGGAAGGATTTTCTCGTTGACTTCGCACACCGTTGATAACAAGACATCCGAACTATTCTCCGGGAACCAAAATTGAGAAAAAAAGAGTTAAGATTTAGATTGAAGTGTTGTGACACATGATACTCATCATTAAAACAACAGATGGTACTTAATTCAATGACATTCAGCTCACTCCGGTTCTCTCTTTTCCATCTCTCTCGTCTACTATTTCTCTGACTGAAATGTTTTAATGTTTCTCATTTGATGAACTTTTTTCTATTTCTTTCGGGCGATCATTTCTAACTTGGGAAGTGCACACAAAACACAAAGCCGTAAAGTGCCTAAATATAGTACCAAAATTCTCAAATGGTTTATGTTTATGTGTGTGTGTGTGGCCCGGATGAAAAGTCAGACATGAATTTTGGAGATTTTACCTAGCCAAGCTTTTCTTCTTCTTCTTTTTTTCCTCCTTCTCTCTCTTCTAGCTCTCCTGTTCTCTATTGCATGTGTTGTTATGGGAATGTATAGCGGCGAGACCAAAGTCGTTTGGTTTAAAAATACGATAAGTTTTACGACTAACCGTAAAAACTTTGTTTCAGATACTTCCGTGCCCTCGTTCAACCTGCTCTGCTCGGCGTTCTCCCTGTTTCTGCTGCCTGCTGTTTACTAATAACGCGCGGCGTCCTCAATTTGCGCTGCTGGATCAATTAAGTTTCTCTACCGGTCTCCGTCGTCTATATATTGATAATCTCAAAAGACTCCCAACAGAAGATTTCGTTTGTTGTCACAAGTCTCGATCGGGCGCAGTTGCCTGTTTCTTTCATTCAGTTTTGGACTTCGTTTCGTGCCAAAAGCCATTCATGAGAGAGTGGAGAGAGCGGAAGCCGGAATTGGAGAATGTCATTTCGTTGTCAAGGTGAATTACGGGAAGGGGTTCTCTTCTTCCTCTTTTGGGCTCTCCAACTTGGAGCTGGAGACAAGCCGGCCTTCAGGATCCTGAGTGGACGAAGCTGACGAACAGGCACTGTCGTCGATTGGCGGACTCGAGAGCCCCGATGAGGACTGCTGGTTGCGACGACTGCGACGCATCGACGTCATCCGGAACGACTGGCGGAACGATTGTCGTGCTCGATCGACTGTACAAAATCAGACATACACAGATACAATAAAAAAAAGGCATACGAATGTCAGGAGAGACGAATACAATAAAGTAAAAAAAAAAAAAAAAAAAAAGTAAGAAGAGGAGAGAAAGACAATTGAGAATGAGAAAAATTGAAAAGGAATAGATTAGAAAAGAATAAAAAAAGCAATATGGTTCCTGTTTCTTCCCTATATATCCATCCATCTGTTCTTTTGTTATATTGCTTGATACGATTCAGTCTAAGCGTTTTACTCCCGCCTCTCTAGTACCTATATAGATATAATATCGGATCAAAACTGCCAACTCAAACTTACTTGGTAGATTGTAAAACTGCACGATAGCACACACGGATCGAGATGATCGAAATTGTTTTTCATCTCCCAGGGAACGAAACAAAAAGGACGTCTTTCAACTCGATTGTGAAGAACCAATTTTTTTTGTTCGACAACCAAAGTATCATCTACTAGACATTCGTCGATACACACAACAGCAGCGAAAAAAAAAAAATAAAAGATCGATCAGAATATTTGTTTTTTGTTCGGTTAGCATTCAATGTTGTCACCATCCTCTATGACCGGTACGTCAGTCGTATCGTGTTGTCACGTCCTCCGTTCCCTCTAAGTCTTTTCAGTTTCCCGGTGCTGATGTTGCCCATCTCTATCCGGCTGTCGCAATAACAGGTCTCTGCGGCTGCAACTGCTATTATATAGCGGCTGTTGTGACAAAATCAAATCCCGGGATGTCCGCAGTCTTCTCGAGGATAACTAACGTTACAATGTTCCCCATATTTTACGACTCTTTATCTGTTTTATTTTTTCTTTCCTCCTTCCTTTTGTTGTCGTCGTCATCGTCATCATATTCCTTTGTAATACTCATTCTTGCCCATATAACATCACATTGTGCTTCCTTCGTCTTACGCAGCACATATGTGTACTATGTTGTCGTTTTCCAAGACAGAGGCCCCCACCCATTCTCTCACTCACGCATCATTGAATAGTCCGGGACTCTGTCCGTTGATTTATGGACGCACACTGCGGATTAAAGCACACAAAAACGGAAATATCTTTCTCTCGTTTAGAATGCCGTACACGAAATGAGCCCGATGACGCAAAGCGCGTCCCAGTTGCTATTTGTTTCGGAATCGGCAATTTCCCTAAAAAGTTAGAGGTTTTTTTATTATAATTCGTAAGCCATGCATGGTGGTAGTGTTTCAATTGGCGCAGCATCCTATCTCATAAAAAAAAGTTTAGAATGCCCTTGCGACGAGCAAAAGAAGAAAAGAAGAAAAGAGATAAGAATAGAGAACTGAGCGCAATATAAATAGTGATAAGACTATTAAACGTGAATAAGGAGAAAAGAGTACGGAAAAGGAAGCGAAGATTGATAGAAGAGAATATGCAATTACATTTGCTGAAGCGAACCGTCGTCGAATGCTCAGCACTGTTAGGTGCATCCGGCAAGGCGTCGCAGTCTTCGAAGTTAAGGATGTACATGCAGACTTCACCCGCCTCGTTTTTGATTGGTGCGATGACTTGGCTGCACATGAACTTGGTGCCTACACAGAAATCACAAGAAGAAAGAAGGACAAACAAGAAGGAGAACAAAGTTATTGGATTTCTTGTTATACAAAGATTGTTAATCAAAAACACCACGTCTTCATGTATCCATTCAACTTTGATTCCCACATTATTACTGTGTACTCAAAATACACCACAATAGATCAATCGCAACTGAACAGCATCAGACCAGAGACCAGATGAAAGATTCATTTTCATGTAAAAAACATAATGTATGAAAAGGAGGGAAAAGATGGACATGATGATAGAAAGTTGATCTGTTATTGTCGATCTCCTTAGCTGTTTTGTAACCGATAGTTCCATCTTTATCAGAAAGGCAAATATAATAATCGAATACCTTGTAAGCCATATTTGGATTTCAAACTTCAACTTGAAAGAAAACTGTCAACACGTGTGTCATTAAAATTAACATGAAGAGCACTTTCAAGTTTCGTCATCACAAAAATGTCAA
This sequence comes from Daphnia galeata, assembly GCA_030770115.1. Lineage (NCBI taxonomy): Eukaryota > Metazoa > Arthropoda > Branchiopoda > Diplostraca > Daphniidae > Daphnia > Daphnia galeata. Next base: position 8,264,520 of record CM061115.1, read on the forward strand.
CCGAACGAAAAACACAGTATCTCCAAATTGAAATCTACACAATAGAATGAAACAAAACCCTTTTTCCCCAATTGAGAAATCGTGAAAAACTTCTTAAACTGTGAAAACGATGTTTAGGCAATATGATGTGTGATGTCGTCTGCTGTCGATAACTCGATATCGAGTCCAGCAGATTTGGCGATCACGGAATGACGACGTGATATTTTTTAGTTTTTTACACGTTCGTGAAAAGCTTGAGGAATTCGTGTGAATTATCAATCCAGATATGTGTTAAATGTGTACATACATACGTGTCCTTCATGTAGTATGAGCACTATATTTTTTTTACTTCCTGACCTATCCATTCTTAATGTCACGATTTTTTTTTACAAGAACAAAAAAATGAATGATAAAAAAATTCAGAGAAATCAATTAATTTAAGGGAATTGAAAACGTCCTTTATCCGATTTCTCAATCGATGCCGATCGGTACGATCGGCTTTTCATGTTGACAGGAATTGAATTTGCTTGAATAACAACAAAAGATTTACCTGTGAGGGACCATCGCGAGCATCTTCCACTGCCATCCATTTCGACGTAATTAAAACTACTAGAAACGAATGTAGAGAAAAGATGCGTGAGAAGATAGCAGACTCTAGCGGTGATACTTTCGAAATGTAATTCTCTTCCAATTACCTACTGTGTTCTTCTCTACCGACTATTTGCATAATCAAAACCTGTCTGAAAAACCTGGTGTTCTCTACATCAGACTATGACGTTCGAATGCAAAGTCGTTTAGCGAGCCTGGCAGAGTACCTCGTTAGGTAAAACGCAACTGATCCCTTCTCTCTCAATCTTTTTAACTTTTCTATGCGCGTCGGATACCTATATACATAAGTTTTGCATAGCATCATCTTAGAGTGTCTTAGATGTGTACTGTATATAGTCGAGAGTTATTGGCCGCTGTAAGAGAGTTGCTCGTCGTCATGTGTATCAAGTTGGAAGCGGAATAGCAAGGCAGCTGGCGCAGTCGAATTACGGACGTGTCTCCGCACTCTGTCGGGACAATAACAAACACATATCCGACAGCCGAAAAGGATCTGTAAGCCCGTTTGTGTGTTGCTGCCTCGACCGTCGTTTCATGCAGGGAGCCAGCAGCAGCAATCAATGGATCTCTCGAGAGTCGCTCTTTATTTTCACAGTAGTTTTTCCCTGAATATGCGATGTCACACAATCGACAACGGCCAGGATCACTTTTGGCTCCTATACAATGAAACTAAGAAGTTGGGAGAGAAACAAGAAGAATCGAGGAAAGTGGCTGAATTGTCCTTATATATACTTCCTTTTGGCTGGGCTACATTTAAAAAGGTATAACAACAACAACAAGGCACAGAGTCGAGGGTGTCATTTGAAAAACAACAAAATTCCAGAAGAGAAAAGAAGAAAAAAAAAATCGATTGTGTTGTGCTACTGTGGGTGATGGTAGCATCTGAGTTCATTGGTAAGAGTGCCGGGACGTGACATGTGTTACACACTGCACGCCACGCACATTAGGAAGATTAATGCGGGGAATCGTCGCCGGCAATGTTATTTGCTGTATTTTTTTTTCAAGTCCATTAGTCCCCATTGCTTGTGTGCTTCTTTCTCTTATTCTGCAAGTTCTAGAGATGGGACTGATGGTCTCCTTATTGTCATATGACAAATAAAAACGGAATTTCTATAAATACCCAAGCCAAGAATATGTTTGCAGAAGGCACACGAACATTGTGGCTGATTGCCGTCTGTGTTTCTTGGCAGGTATGCGATGATGTCCGCCCTACTATACGGTTCCACTCGCAGCAGTTGGGTACAAAGTTTGGTCCAGCCACTATGAAGTAGAAAACCCAACAGGTTCATGAAGTCTGTGGGTTCAAGTTGAGAGAGTTTGGCGCGGATCGCCGATTTTCCTTACACCGCCCATACCAGTCCACTCGACAGCCCCAACAAAGTCTAAAGGGCATACATCAAACGACCGAGTCCATTAGTGTCAGCATCGGCCAACGAAAAGCTAACAAGTCAAAAACGAGTTGTAATGATCGAGCCACTCCTCTCTGCAGAAAGACGACTGTCTGTTCTGTAATAGATAGAAAAGAAAAGAGAGAGACCCCCAAAAAGATCTCATCCATTGCTGGACAAGATCGTATATATCGTCATTATTTTTTATGATGAAAGCGTCGTCGACTGGCGCCGGGGAATAGAGTGGAGGAATAGAAATGAGGAAAGAGACTATCGCAGTGGTGTATAGAGTGTAAAGAGAGAAAAAGAGTTGGGACGGCGGTTGACGAATGAGCTAGACGATCCATTCATCATGAGCCGATTGGTTGAACACTAGACGCGCTCCTGCACGGTTGTCGAATGCATTTTTTTTTTTTCTTTATTTCTTTTGCCTCTCCCGTGAGTGCAAGACAAAACGGACGAATAGAAAGGAGCGGAATGCACGAGTCGCACATTGTTATCCTGTCCGAGCGAGAAATGAGGTGGCAAGAAGAAGTAGCTGAGAAAAGAAGATAAAACTTAAAGAGAGAGAAAACAAACCGGAATAATCTTCCACGCATCAGCTCGCTCGCTCATCATCAGAGTCAAAACTCGTACAGGATCTATATATACTTATATTTATCGTGTACTACACGTAACACATAAAACATCCTCCGGCAGAAAACAAGAAAAAGAAAGAAAACAAAAACCCACAACGCGACGAGTGTCCAGGTCCTCCAGGAAGAGAGAGCGCAGTGTGACAAACAAGTCGTCGTGGGGATATGAGCTCAGTTGAAAATCACGTTTGTTCTTTTGTCTTTTACTCTCCCCAAAAATCTTCTTTCTTTTCTCTCTCTCTCTCTCTCTTTCAATTGATTCTATTTCGTTTTATGGCCTGAATGGGAAAGAGAGAAAGAAGAATCTCAATAGATATAGGGGGGAAAGCTCATTTCGATGCGGAACACTTGGCATTGTGAAACATCGTCGACCACGTCAGGATCCCAGCTTCCCCTCCACCCACAACCCAAAATCGAGACAAGTGCTGCTGCTTCTTCGGCTGCTGGATGTCGTTCGCACTTGACCGCCTCACACAAACAAGAGCTGCCGGCCAACATTCCTTGATGGATGCATACAGCGCACATCTAAAAGCGTTGGGAAACGGGAATTCTTTTCTTCTTCCGACACCTCTTTTAACATCGTTGCATGTTGGCGTGTTCATTCAAACTACTACAGTCAAGTATATAGGTCTATTGTGTATACAAAAGCGAATGCGCGGTATGTAGTTCTTCAATCGCGCTAAAGATATAGCTGAGGATCATTATTGAGAAGGCGTCGTGGTTTTTATTTTCCCTTTACATTTTTTTTTCTTTCGTCGCCCTCTTTTTTTTATTCTTCTTCTTGTCCGTTTCTCAATCTCTTATTTGTGGCTCCTTTCCAGCGCCAGTCACGCCGCACAGACCTAAAAGGCAGCGCATTATGCATGGATGACTACATAAAAAAAAAATGCAGCTCCTCCGAAACAAAATGGCGAGCAACTCTAACGTCCAACACTGGCCAAATATCAAAACTGGGCGCCATCAAAAATACATTCAAAATGAAACAACCCTCACAATGTTATATATGTATATATTTTGTGTATAGTACTATATGACTAGATATCACTTCCCGGGGCTCACATTCTCTTCATTTGAACAAAAACACACAGGCCTGGGCAGCAAGAAACTTTTATATCTGATTCAGCACAGTATATTACTACTACATAGCGTCGTCTACTACATATAGCGGTGAACCCAAAACTGTGTACGCATTATCCACTTGATTTACCGGGATCGTGTTTCGTGTGTATACATTTTAGTCAAGGACACAAACAGATTTTTGCGTTTTCCTTGACAACTGACCCAAATCTTGCATCAAACCATTTCTCGAATATAATAGGAGGAAGGAAATCGGTACGCCAGTCATATAGAGAGGCCATGAAATGTATAGGAGAGCCAATCTCTTGCTGTATTACATATCCTTTCTCTGTCTGTCTCTCAACTTTTCAGCCATCCACTTTGCCTTTATCTCAGAAAGTACTTAACTCTGTCTTGCCTCATTGACTTGACTTGTTCTCCCCTTTTTTTTTCTTTTACTATTTCTTTCAAGGCGTCATGACAACGACGACGTCGCCGTTGTTTACCGCGGTCCTTTTCTCTACCAATTCACCCACCGTGCATAGTCCCGACACTGTTGTCATTAGCTCCTGGCTTTACATAGAAAAAAGAGTAGAAGAAGAAAGTATATAGCCGAGCAGCAGTAGTATTTTCTAGCAACCAAATAAAAAGAATGCTGGGCAAGGAAGCGGAGCTAGTTGTTTGCTGGCTGGTCTGGGCGCAGATCGATACTCCCCAATAAGTGGTTACGACGGTGACGGGTCGTCAAGTTATACACTACACACAGAGCCAGTAGTATGTAGCTGGCTGGCTGGCTGGCTACTGTGTTGAAGGATAATATGTCTCTCTCTCTCTTCTCCCACTTTGCGTTTGCTCTTGAAAAGATCACAGGAAATTCGGTCTGGCCGCTGTGCATTCGACCTTATATAGATTAATATATAACGTGATGAGAGGGTTGGGACATATTTTCCAAAAGTCGTCAATAGATAACGAGACGAGTGATGGGATACGTCCATCAAAGAAAGATGGGAATAACACCGATGACACATCGTAGAAATAGATTCAATCCAAAACCATCTGGTTGATTGGTAACCACTCTCTCTAGCTCTCTCTCTATTGAGTTGCTGCAGCCTAGGAAGCGCCAGTAGGGGAGGGTGCAGCAGTACTTAACCGTTGCCGGGACAACGCCGAGGCCTTCCCTCATATGCTCGTCCGCTCGACAGCATAACCGATTGACTGAAAAGAGAACTCGATGTCATGTCGTGTAGGTATAGTACGAACCAACTACCGGTACTACTACTAGGCAGACACACACACACACACACACAAATGAAATTCAATCATCCTCCTCTTCTATCAAATCAGTTTTGCCCGTCGACGTGTATATATATGTACCTATACCGGTGGCACTATAGTAGTACCACCGGCTGCGCAGATATCGTTCAAAGGATTCCATCAGTGCAGCTTACGAATGGGATAAATGAAAAAAGAAAACTCCTTTTAAAAGATGAGAGACACATTGACAGCCGAGATGGAGACATATGATGAGAAAACGACTTTTTGACAGTTGTGCAAGAAGAGAGGACAACTTGAACAAATCATTTTCAGTCAAGTTTTCGGAGCAATATCTCTCCTGACTAGACATCCCAACGATGAGGTCCAAACAGGACTTCTTACAGTAAAAAAAAAAAATCAACTCTACACAATGAAAGACATGGCATATAATACCCTTCCATATCCAATCACCTCTGTCCATAACTGAGTTTTCTCTTTCTCGTGGTACAGTTGCCATCACTGGAGATAGACGACAAAAAAATGGGAGGAAAATATTGTCGTCGCTTGAATAGAAAATGTAGAAGAAGAAGAAAAGATAATGATGGGAAGACGAAACGTTGATGATTCGATTCACGTGTTGATTGCGTTCTATGTGCACATCTAAAGCACGGCACGTTAGGCGACGAAAACAAAAGAGCGGGCCAATAAGGTAAACGACGTATACGGCCATATTAGTATCTGAGCGCTAAACTTTTTCCATCATGAAAAAAGTCAACGAGAGAGACCATCAACTATTTTGACAAAGGTACTACTACCCAGCAAAACCGGCAAAGAGTTTGAATCATCTTCTAAGTTGGCGACATTTTCAAACAAAATTGATGAACGACCTGTAACAAAAACGACAGTTGGATATACTCTTTTTACGGTCGGCTGATATGATTCATATGGCAGACGGCAGTTTTATGTTTTTAGATGATGAATTGGTTGGCGTTCCGTCATGCATTGTTTCAATTCAAACTTGGCTTGCCCACTTAAACCACGTTGGACAACATGTTATGTAACTCTTCCAGCTGCTTACCTTTTAGAGTAGAGTAGATATAGACATCACACAGTGCCATAGTATAATGTTATAGAAGAATACACAAGCAAACGTTGAGCTGGAGCTGGCTTCGCTTCTATATATCCTATTATTCGGGTTCTTTTGAACCATCTCTCGGAGCTGCTTGCTCCACTCGCGCGCTCCTGGATTTTTTTTTTCTTTTTTACTCACATCATTACCGAGGCGGACGCCACTCGTTGCGAGGTCATAGACGTTCGCGTTGGTTCCCTCAACTTTAAAAATAGCTTCTCTCTACTATGCTCGCATCCCTCTAACTGTGACTCTCTTCTCGCTGGCCAAAGGCGGAGGCAACCGCCTTAGAAATTCATATCGCAATCCCATACGAAGATTCGAAACGCTGTGTGCTGCGTATATTTTCCGGGCAGTTCTTTTTTTGGGGATACGGTATACGATATAGTATGTATATAGTATGTATTTCATATATATTAGCATACGATATATTTAAGACGATTCCTTTTTAGAAATTGAGTGATCGACAAGTGTGGCGCTAAAAGAGGAAATCGCGTTTGAACTATGTCGGCAGCATCGCAAGAGTTTGATGAGTTAATAATTTAATATGCAAATCGTAGAATCGGAAATCGCCCGGTGGTGGAAGAGGAATTGTGCGGTTCAGTGAAACCCGCAGTGATTAACGAATATATAATCGTCGGACGAGAAGAGAAACGATTTTTGAAAGTCAGGGTGTCATCAAAGAATCCCGCATAAACTGCCCTAGCGGAAATAGAGTAGAAAAAGGGCCAAAAAAAGAAAAAGAAAAAGAGGGTCCTAGGGCGCGCCCGTCTTTCAAACGGCATTCACCGTCAAACGCCATCAAGGTCGGGCTGATTGGCTCAGCTATACATGAGAGGAAATGAAGCAACTCCTGACTTGTCTGGTGTCCACGCCCATCGCCCTCACTTTGTTTCTACAGGGGGGGTAACACGACGTCATCGTTTATACAAAACGTTGAGGGGACTCTTGCGCAGCTTTCCATTAAGATCCACCGGGGATTAGCCGGCAGGATCGCAACGAAATTGGCCTAAAGACCCTTTTGGCTTGCTTGCCCTTTGCTCTCTCATCTTGGGCGTTGTAGAGTCTACGTACGTATCAGTTTTATCACGATATGATTCTTCTTCTCATCATCGAATAAGCCCCTTCGAGATCTTTACGTCTTCGTTGATTTGTTTGTACAGTCGGTTGTGTGTGTGTGTGGGAGGGGGGATACTGTGTACCATCCGGATAAAGGGAGAAAAAGACGCAGATATGAGTGAAAGAAGATGAAGATGATAACGATGATGTTATTTGATACTTTTCACTTACCATCTTTCTTGTAGTAGAGAATATCGATCTGTTTCTCTTCGGCGCTGGATAAAACATCTCGAACCTGGTTGATGCTATCGGCCGATGTGAGAGCTCCGTGCAAGAACTCGGTGACGGCCGGCTTCTGCATAATCTCGGCCCGGCTGAACCCGACCATTTGGCAGAAACGTTCATTGCAATAAATGATGGGCCCGCCATCGGCCAGTGCGTTGGCCACCACAAAGCTCCGATCTGTTTATTATATTGTTTTTAAAGACAAATATAAAAGAAAATGTGATAAATACAAATTTTTGAAATGATTTATTTAAGTACAATTACATTGTATAAATGATTATACTATGTATATCTATATTAGGTAAGACCACGTCAATTGATGTAATCTAGTGGTACATATTAATCTCAACTCTACCATCAATTACGTAAGACCGAGTTAATATAGAAGCAAAAGGAAACAGCTGTGAATCGCGGATTAGCCAATGGACGAATAAACCCATTTCCAATAAGGAAAAGAACTTGGTGAGAAAATCAATCTCTTCTCCTTATATATATAGTTAATAACCCAGCAAAGTCTTCATTCACAACACACAGTGGATGGAGCTTTTTCGATATTGACATGGGGGCAGGACCCAGATCGGGATATAAGAGGCCGGACCGAATAGAACACGAATAGACACGGAAAGGCTATAAGCCAAGGCAGCTTTGAGAGTGAGCTAGACATAATAGCTCAGAACATGTGATCAATCAGGCTTCACATCACAGCGAATTCTTCTTCGTCTTCTTTTTTGATTTAGTGGAAAAGCTTTAGACTTTGTAAATTAGGTAGTGGAAGCAAAGGAGATTATCTTTTTAACCAGGTTTAATGGTTTATCCTTCTTTTTTTTTATGTAATGAACGTCTCGCCCAACTTGATCATGAATGCAACATCCAACCAAAAAAGGTTAAGTGGCAATTTGAAATAACAAACTAAACAGACAAGAAAGCTTAGGCCTATTCTTCTTTTGAAGGCCTAACTAGGCTATATAGTTCTTATCTCAAACGATATTTATTTTCTATTTTGCAATCGAGTATGTATAAAGCCAGAAATGATGATGTAACACATACGAGATACATGGACTGCAGCATGTCCAATCCCTTTTGGTAGTTTATAGATGTAATAGTATAGCCTATATTTTTGTTTTTAGGCGCTCCTAACGAAATGGGCGTGGGCAAAAACGGTGGGGCGTTGGCGCTCGGCGAGCAACAACAGAACGGATCGTCGCATATTATACACACAGTCTCATCATACATATATTTCTGTGGAAATACTAAGACAACTACACACGGCAACAAATCAAGGGCTTTTGTTGCAGGTCACGAATGTGACCGAATCCCTCTTTTGTAACACGGGCCCATCATCAACTAATGGCCTTGTTTTTAGTTTCAGCAACGCGTGCGTACTAGCCATTATGCACACAGCCAAACCGACCAAGTTTGACTAAAATATAACACAATTTAATTTGAAATATTTTCAGTAGAGAGAAAAAGTCTTTTGTACTTTTGACTAACGGAGCTTGAGCTTGTTGTCCGTTAACAAATAAAAAAGTTGGACAGCAGTGAGGGATTTCTCTACACGCCAGCTACGAAACGTCCCAAAGGATTCCTTGTACTACAAAACACAACTCGGCGTAATTCTATTCTTTTTTTGGGGGCTACACAGCTGTGACCGCTCTTTTTCACTCTTTAGCCTTTTAGCTTTGGATAATAATAATAATATGCGGAACACAATTTACACACACACATATCCGTAGTAGTAGTAGTCGTCGTCGTCGTAGTATATATAAAATAAACTGGCAATCTCCATTATGTTCTTTGGGAGTCGTTGCACATATCACATGCGATGGTGACGTCAAGCGAAGCTAAACATTGACGGCACCATCGCGCGCTCCCCGCACAACAATTCTCAAATAATCAAGGACACAAGGGAACAAAAAATATAGGTCGTCTACTTCTCATTGACGTCATATTAGGCTAGTTGGCATTATCTTTCCGGTTGATCTATACTCGTCGTGGTATATATGGTGAATTCAATGACAAAAATTGGCCAGATATTTCATCGTGCGACACGTGAATTTTACGCAATAATGCGCTGTGTCTCTCGAAACCATTGAATTTGATATTGCCTTCTAATAAACAAACGATCGATAGTTCTTGTTATTTTTTGTTGTCATTTGAAAGAAGTCGTGAATTTCTGAATGAGTGCGTGATTGAAACATTTGAATCGCCCGGTTATTTATTTGTCTAGTTTGCATCTAGCGTCAAACGGCAATCAGCATGAAGGCGAATTAGACTGTATAATTACAGAGAATAAGATCATTTGAATTCTCAAGGCTCCTCTTGGATGTGGGAGTGTCCGGGAGTGTCTCTCTGTCACGAAATGCAAACACTTTTCAAGCGGGTTTCCTACGAATTTGCATTTGCTCTAACAAAAGGAGATGATGGCAATGACATTGATGATGACTGCCAAAGCAATAAACATAGTTTCCATCTCTTCAAACAGGCCTGGCTCCCACCTGCCTAATGTAGACTGTAACATTTAAATGGAATGGTGCGACACTAATGACTCAACATGAACCTTAAACATTATTGGTATATCATTTGCGATTAGGACGTTCGCAGTGCCAATGCGAGTCATTTATAAGGCAAGATTTGCGACAACACGAAACAGCCAAGTATATCTCTATACGCATCAGCAGTCGGTGCTGTATAACTTTGTTTTATAATCAGGTTGTTGTTGCGATCAGTTTGGCCCGAATATATTCTTGACCAATTAGTCGAATCTTGCAAGGGGGAGCACACACACAGAGTCTTCGTCTTCCCCCCACCCGTTTGCCTGGCATCCAGGAAAACAATACTGTGCTATTGGCTTCCTTCGTCCCAGAAGTGAACGTTGACAAAGTTAGCACAGAGTTAGTCCAGCATCACTAGTGTGGAACGAGCTGGAGGATCTCGACAAGACAAAACTCACACGAGAGATACGCCAAAGTCTATCAAACGTTTGCCACTAGACTACATCAAGTCAGTCAGTCCCAACGGATTGGGAATCTCCGAAGAGTTTTCTTGTCTACTATACGAGTAGAATGGCACTACTTTCGTGCGTACTATCACCCTTCTACCTCCCCATCTGTGGCTCTACACACGGTCAGCATATTGGATGAATCTGAACTTATTACGTCACACACTCAAGACGAAAAACAAAACAAATAAAAGTCTACGCGCAAGAATCAAATGAATGTATTTAAGAAAAAAGACAAATCGAAAAAAGAAAAACGCGTCAAATTGGAACGGTATTCTTGGTCTTAGTTGCCGCACTAGCAGAATCAGCTCTTTCAGCCGCCCACATTGTATTCTGTTTGTTTGTCCAGCACTGTAGTGAGTGTGTGTATATAACTGAACAAGTCTTAAGATAGAAAGTCCATGAAGATGTATCGTTTCTGAAGACGGCATCTTCATTACCAGGCTATACTGTGATGCCTATATCTACTATATGGTGAAGGGATACCAGATACCAATTTAGTCCTGTGGCAGCTGAGCACTCTATCGGGACTCGAGACACGACCCGAGATGTTCACTCGACTGCCTATATAGATTCATTCGCTCACTGATGGCCTCGTCTTACAGTATCTTTATTATAAAAGAAAGAAGACGAGAGAAAAAAAAACGACGTTTAAAACGGCCTCCGAGTGTGGTGTCATCATCGATCAAGTGCCAATCCATTAAGTAAACATGGCATACGAATGAAGAGAGTCTGAATATCTTGAAGACTTCAATTCCCGTCTTTCTATTTTCCCTTTTCTTTTTTAAAAATTTCTTTTTTCTAATTCAAGCGGAAGAAGAAAAACAAAACCAAATTAATACCAAGTGTATATGATGCACAGTACAGCGCTCTCGCACTATAGAGTCAGCAATCCATCAAGCGTTCCATCCTCTTGGAGCGATCCGTAACAAACTGGTTGAGAGAGTCCAAATTTTGTTCTTTTTTCATGGCGTATAACACACAAAGAGTCAGGGGAAGGATATGGAGAATTTTGGTTATTTTCTTTTTTCTCTCCTGTTCTTTTATTTTATGTTTGATGTTCTTTTATTTTTCTCGCTTGACTGGACGACTTGCAAAGAAAACAAAACAAAAATGAGCTAAGCGAAGAGAGCTGCCGAAAATAACGGCGAGTCTCTTCACAACAGACAGGAGCAACAACGTCCTAGTCACCATTACCACCAACCCATCAGCCGCCATCAGCAGTAGATAGCAGTTATCTTTCGCCTTTTTGAGTGTCTAGATTTTTGTTGGAATGCTCCTTTTAACGCAAGAGAGTAGAACAAAATAAGAAAACTTGTCTAAGACGTCAGCCAAACAAACAAATCAGCCATCTATATAGAGAGGAGAATATGTAAACGGACCAATCCCGACCAGTCCCTACAGTACTCTCACTTGTCCATCCATCTGTCTAGTTCGATCTCCACAAAGTCCCTTGACGTCAGCCTTCATATCGTCTGTCAATAAATAATTAAATATCAATCTGCTACTCCCTGTTTTCTCATATAGTTTTATAGTGCCTTATTTATTTCAAATTGACATAAGAGTCTCCCCACCCGACTTTTTTTCGATAATAACGAGGAAAGAATAAAAAAACCAAAGATCTCTTCTTTTTATAAAAAACTATTTTACTTCCGCTCTAGCGAATGATTGCTGCCTTTTATAATTGGGGAGAGATTTCAAAGTTACTGGTTCTCTTGGCAGCACTCGTAGTACGACCATCAAGAACTTATTTTGTCAGTCCTGGTTGAACTCTTGTGCAAGGCGCGTTATTCGTTTTCACGAGCAGCCCCTTATACAAGTTCTTTTCTATTTCTAGAAGTTTTTCTAGTAAATAGCGAGTCAAAAAGAATAATCAGAATAGAATAAGAAAGACAAAAAACAAGGAAAGAAAAGAGAAAATGCCGAAGAAAAATAGAGGTGAAGCGCTTCTTTTCTCGCTTCGGTGAGTAGTATTGCAACCCGTTGCCAATAATCTGCGGCTATGGTATATGCCTGACTGCCTGAGGCAGCTACAACATTCTATAGCGACTCCGTGAAAAATCGACCCTCGTTCCAATGCAATCCGATCTCGATCCTTCTTCTCGCAATTGCTTGGCTATAGACTGTATGTACCACTAGTGTTTTCTCTGCTGCCGTATGTGGCCCACAATGTTTTGTCCATTAAGATTCGTGCAGGACTTTTGAAATGACGGGTGTATCATTCACTCTCTATCCTGGAAATAAAAGTTCACGATGGCAAAACTAAATGTCTTAAAAGTCTAAATCGATATCAGTCAGATGGAACATGGCCGGCCCAACAGGACGATTATAATAAGTCTCCTTTATAGCAAAATGATTGTGCACAAACTTTAGACAGTAGACAAAAAGAGCGGACAAAAGGCAGAAGTAAACAAAGACAGAAGGGGATATAAAGTTTTTTTTTCTTCAGATGGATCGTCTGTTAGCTTTTACACTGACACTGACGATTGTTATGTGCGGTTGTGTGAGCTAGACGGCCGGACGATGGACGGCCGTTGGGATTCCTTTGAACCGTGTCTTTATTAATGATCCACCACTCTCCATCAAGTCGAGGGGTGCGGCCACCACCAGCAACTCAACATACATAACGATGACCTAATATAACCCCCGTTGATTCTTTCTTCTTTCTCTAGTCGATCATCGATCCTATGACTAGACATCCCGCACTATAATATCGACCAACAAACAAGGATCTAAAGAGAATTCCCTTTGTGTAAATCATAAGACGGAAAATCGGAAGGCGAATTGTTTGCTGACGAGCGTCATAACAGCTTTTCGTGTCGATGTAAACCAGACGCCAAAGCCTCACGACGACGCCGATCGCATATAAACCTCATATATATACTAGTGGCCAGCCAAAATAAAGGGCGGAGCGGCCGAAAAAAGAAGAATTCATCGCCCGCTCGGCCTTTTTTATTTTTCGTAGCTGCAACTTGGAATACGATGGGGAGCCTTTAGCACGTCATTCGAGATGGGGGCGAGAGATGTTCTGTGCTCTGCGTCTGTATATATATATACACACATCTATACGGTCAGTGTACGCCCGTAATTCTCGATGTTATGGTGCCAACGTCTGGTTCATCTTTCCTCAACATCCATTTACCTTTCTCTCTCTCTCTTTTTAGCCTTTTTGTTTTCTTTTTTCTTTCTTTAGGGATTACTTTATACTCTATTTACTATTTCTATACGCCCAACTTCTCGTGCACGAGTTGGGTTGGCGAGTTTGTAGAGGACGCATCGTGCAAAGAATTTTCATTGCTTCCTTCTTCTTGTCCTTATTTTTATTTATTCGTTTTATTTTTTTCTTGTTGTTATAGTCTGGAAGGGACGTTGGATATTCTCTCGAATGATTGTCTCATTCAGACTCTGTCGCCACCATTCACCGTTCTCTTTCATTCTTCTTTCCCTCGCTTCCCTATTGAGCCGTCGGCCAGCAACTACGGCCAGGCAATTTTCTATTGAGAACAAAAAAAAAAAAGGATTCTTCGCCAACTCAGTCGACCGTCGACAATTTGGATTACTCGCTCGCTCCTAAATTGATATCAGCTGATCATGGACACACAATGGACTTATCTGCTACGCCATCGTGCCTGCTCCTTGCACCTTGTCCCAACACTGTCTATATCTGCTTATATACATTGCAAAACAAGGTATTAAATCACTATTGATTGAACTTGTGCGTGTACAACATTATCACACACGGTAGATTTAACTGAAATTTGATTAAGGATCGGCATCGATAACGAGCGTGGAATGCGGGAAAATATGGGAAACACAAAAAGTTACATCATTGACTAGCGACTTGTCCATCGGCATTTTTTTTTTGGCAAGTCACACTATTACGTTCTTCTTATAAGAGACCGATTTGAAAAATACACCCAAGACATTATCGTATTTCGGTCCCCCTTTTTATATGATTGTCGTAAGTCAAGAAGGATTTTCGTTTCGCTTTGGGCCGTTGAATCCAATCCGACACATCCCTGCTAGACTATGTAATATGCCTGCGGTCGACCGTCCAACCCGCAGCAGCATAATGGCCTTGTGTATATCTGGCATTGCATAATAATAATCTTTTTTTCTTTTTCATGGAAAGAATGAAGAAAACAAAAAAAATGACGAAATCTCATTTCGTGATATGTAGCAATACTTGAAAAAGTTTCCCCCTAAGGAGAAAACCTTGGAATTGAATAAACGTCAAAAGAAAACAAAGTCTGAAGAATTGCGAATGAAAAATGAAAACGTACACAGTGGCATCGACCGTCCCGTTTGAGTTTGTTTCTCTATCCTTAATGGTTTTCTTTTATTCAAAAAAGAAACAACACATCAGCAATCAATCCCGGATTGTTTTATTTCCCATCATAGAAAAAACATACAAGTGTCATACTGAAGAGAGAGAGAAGCAATGGGTTCCTTGCATGGCAGAGGATTTGCCAATCATTCGTCATGCAACCTCCGAGCAAGAGCTGCCGTTCACATCTTTGAACAGATTTCCCACTTGACTTCGTTTGATTCGAAATATAGAAAAACGGCAAGTTTGTCGTCCTCAATTTGTTATTGTTTTTCGTGGAAACCCTCTAGGACAACGTCAGACAAATATACAGACAGACAAACAAGATAAAGGAGAAAAGAAATATGAAAAAAAAAACGCTTGCGGGGAAGTAATATACGGCTGTTAGTTCATTGTTATCGATCCTGTTCGTTGACGTTGTTTTCATGATTAGATTTACATCGAATAACATCCTGAAACTTCTTATAAAGACTCCCGTTCTTTCCCCCTCTTCATCATAGAACCCTAAAGATTAGTTGCAGCAGCACGGCTAATTTCTTCCCGTCTTCATCGATGTTCGCTCTTTCCAGCAGAGTCATCGATCACTGCATAAAATCAAATTCTCATCTTCAGTTTTTGCTGAGCTACACAAATCGTGAAAACGTCGGGCATTAATTTCAAGTTTTGATTATTAGCATTATATTTTAGAATGACATACATTACTAGTTTTCATTTGACAATGAATGTACAACAACCGACAACAACTCGTTCCTAAACTGCTGTACACTGTTGTAGACACAGCGAATGCATTGCCTTGCCCCATTTCTGACACGCGGATTATCAATCAGCTTAAGCGCTTGTTCACAGCTTCGTTCACAGCTTCGTTCACAGCTTCGACTGCTCTCTGTTTTTCTCTCTCTTTTGTCTTCTTCTTCTTAAATATCTTGCAGAGTGTCTCCAACGTGACGCAACAGAGCTGCCACTTGTTTAAAATACGTTCGACAACTTTGCTCAGTTTCCCTCCTCTTAAGCTGCATTGTCGTATTCGTCTGCCGTGTCATTCTTTCTTTTCAATCTCTTTTGTTTCAGCAGAAGCCAATATGAATGCCAATATGAATGTATATGCTAATTAAAATTTAGTAGTATAGCATTTCCATCTTCGTCCGAAAGGGGGATCAAGATGAGAATCGACGAGCTCCAAAATCGCATGGACGGATAAATCCTCGCCCAAGTTAAAAGAAAAATATCAAAACAAATGGCTTATATGAAAATATCGAGAAATAAGCCGCAATCTCTTCGTATTTGATCTTGCGCAAAATCAAAAAAAGAGAATCCAACAGACACACGTACTCGATGGCGAAATATTTTTTTGGGGGGATGAATCTCTGTTTTGTTTTTTTGCTTTTTTCATTTGCCGCCATCATCATCATCATCTCTGTGCTGGATAAGCATCAGCAGTGTGTGTGGTTTCATGCAACAGCGCGCTGATGTATACATTTCTCCGGCTAGCCTGGACATCGATCGTTGTCGGACACACCACGCGCCATCACTCACCCGCACATCGGCTGTCAAATATACTTTCTCTCTGCTGCCATCGAAATGAACAGCATAAGCGCTCGCCGAGAAATAAGGGGAAAATGATAATCATCATAATAATAACAACTGTAGATAAAAAAGGAGAACTTGGCTTCCACTTTCGAGTCAATATTTGTCATTGCATATGCTACTGGCAGGATCAACCAGGTATTTCGTTTTTAACGTGCCTAGCCTCCGTCACTCGAGCGACAATCTTTCAGTTGTCTGTTTCATGGCAGCTAACATTTTCGGGAAAGAAAATAGGAAACTCAAGACTCTAATGGCGATGGCAAAAGGAACCAGCGCACCACTAATAAATGATAAGCTGTGCCTACTACACCCGACACGCACAAAAGCAAGAACTCTTCATCCCTATATATTACGTACGCGTATATGCACTGTAGAGAATTCAGTCAACCACCACCTATGGCTGCACCCCCCTCTTTACCCTATCTAACGTCTCCGTTCTTCCGTCTAACCTCATCAACACGTCCCACATCATCATTTCCTTCGTCGTTCCGGTCTCGGTTGGCAATCGATTTATCGATCGATCCTTAGACGACAACACGGAAAACTTGTGACTTCACTCTGATACCAATAACGAGAGAGAGAGAGAGAGAGAGACGCACACAACACAAAATACCGTCGGCAACGAGCTGTGCATACACAGAGAGAAGGGATGAACGTTTTATTAAAATATGCAGAGCTCGTCATCAGCGCGTTTTGTGTCAGAACTGCTGGACACATAATGACGGCAGGGACCGCAAAAGAGTCAAGCAATCGGACGAGACCAACCGACCATGTACTAACCCGTACGTGGCTATTTGGCAACAACAAATTAATATATCTCTCAATGTCAGAGCTCTTTTAACGGTTGTCCGTCCAATGATTTAAACAGAAAAACCAAAAAAAAACCAAAAAACACTTATCACTTCCATGTTTCCCTACGACACATTTTGGCTCGAGTTTTAAACTGGTGAGTTGTTTACTAAACAAATTGGGTACATGGTGAGGCGCAAGTGTTTTTCTCTCTCTCTACTTTATAGCGTAGGGCGTAACGAGAAAGCGCAAAAGAAAACACGGCACAAAACAAAACAAAAAAAAGGGCCAGTGTGTTCCAAAATGGAAGACGACGATATATGTGAGTGTGTGTGTGGTGGTGGTGGTCTTGGTCGATTCTTCTACAGGACACATTTCAATTGTTTGTACATATAGGAGGTGGGAGGCGCCGTGTGCTGCGGGAGGAGCCGTTTGGGCGTGGGGGGACGTGTTGATGAAAAGCCACGCCATGACATTTTGCTCCAGTTGTGTGACGAAGACGAAGTATTCACATTCAAATGCCCACACCACATCTACAGTCTAACCTAAAGCTAGTATACCAGCAGCACTAGCACTAACTACGTACGAGAGATAGAGAACTCTTTCAACGTCGGCCGTTGTGAAAAGAGAAAGAAAGAAAACAAAAGATAAGGGAAATGCCAGACGGAAAGAAGAAGTCGACTTTGGCACACTACATCGCTCTATATATCGTCGTTCTCTTTGGTTTTTTCTTTTTTTTTCCTTCTTCTTCTACTTCTACCGTTTCGACAACAAACAGCAGTGTGGGATGTGTAGCCAATAACGTCCAGCCAGCCGGGCAGGCCATGGCTTGGAGATGTTGAAGAAAAGAAGGCGGCAGACGAGAGTCACAATTTTGGATAGTTGGGAAGAAGAAGAAAAAAAAAAGAAAAAAATTCGGGAGATAAAAGGAAGAGGCTATACTAGTAGTGATACACTATTTTATTCCTATTGCGTTCAAATCGCGTACGATTCAATTGAGAATGACGCCGGTGGAGAACAAGAGTCGTGAGCGTTCGGGAACGCGACTTATTATACAACTTTTCTTTAGTAGTGGGGGGCAGCAGATCGGACAGTAGAATAAGAGATAAAAAAAAACAAAACAAGATGAGGTACTTGTGTTACTGCTATCTGATCACAATTGTAATTTCCCTCTGTTATTTCATAATAATATAGAGGTAAAGGAGAGATTCCGTTTCCCAGAATCAAATCGAGATGAATATATTACATCTGTGATCTATTTGCCTTCATCAAAAGGAAGACTTGAATTCGACGAAAGAAAATTAAAATATTCGGTATCATTTCATTAGATTCCTTTTTTTTCAAAATTTTTCGATGGCTTCACACTTTTCGGAGAAGAGATGAAAACGAGCACTTACAATCTTGACAAGAGGTTAGAGAGTACGTTTGGAAGTTCATGTGTGATATTTAGGACTCATCTCTCTCAAGGCATATATTCTCTTGCCGCGAGCATTTTCTCACGGAACAATAAACAAGGCCTCAGTGCTGAAAAGTACAGCAGGAAGATGATTGACGAAGATCGAGTGGATCGTAGAGAGATTTCCTGTAATGATGATGATGATCCAGAATGACGTCCCTTATACTAATCTACAAAAATAATAACTCAGCGCGGTATATTTCAATTGCTTGCAATTGTCAATTGTGAGACGAGTGAAACTTTACAAAATGTTTGTTTGTTGACTATATCTAACATCAAAGTTTTTAAGAAACAACAAAAATCGGGTGGGAAGCAAAACTCTGGTCGGAAATGTTGTGTATCTCAGTTATACCATCTGCGCTATACCCTATTCCGTTTTGTCTTTAATGTATGCACATATATAGTTTTGATGCTTTCTTCTAGAAATATAAGTCACATTTAAAAATAAAAAATAAATAAAAGAAGAAAGAGTTCACGGGGCTGGAAAAGAAGTTGTGAAGACACAAACAAAAGACAAAAGACAAATAATAAAAAACAAAAAACAAAAAACGTTAACCAAATAAATCAAAGAAACTTCCTCCAGGTTTCTCCTATCTATCTCGCAGACGGTGCTGGGAGGGTCCACCCATACCACCCAACTCCTTATTTCTCTTTCTCTCTATATTCACATCTTAATCACATCTTTCAATTTCGCAGTTTCAATCCGGCGAGAGAGACAGACGGCGAAAAGAAGAAGAACGTCGACTCAAGAGAGAGAAGCGCAATATGTTTTCCTTCCAAATAAATAAGGAGCCCCCAACCAAATATTAGAGAGAAGCTTCGAGGAGCTACATCACAAGAACCTTGTCCTCCCCCCCCCCCCCCCCCTTTAAGAGTCTTCTCCTTCAATTCAGTTTCCTACAAAGCGAATCACCAATAGGGGAAATGCAGATTAGCAACAAAAAAATTGGAGAATGAAAAAAATGGACAAAAAATGACAAAAAATTGTGTTAACAGGGAAATGTCCGTAATGCGCAGAATATATAAATAAAAAAGAAAAGAAAACAAGAAAATCATTTCCACCCACTCAGACCAAGCAACGACACACACAACAACGCGCGTACGCCCCACTTGATCGTGCTTGCACACGTCAACATGCACGCCCTGAAGGCCCTGTATAAGCACACTGAGCAAACAAGATTGTGTTGCTACTAGACATCGCATCCTTTTGGCTATTTTGGTTGTTGTTGTTGTTGTTGTGGTTGGTGCTGCTGTGGCGAAGGTGATGTTTGATAGCTTCTTTTTGTTATTTTGTCACTGACTAAAACCCTCGAGGATCTTCCCCGTCATTGTTTTTTTGTTTCGGGTGGGGATCGACGATTTTTTTATCAATGGCGGTGATGGAAGAATGCGAAGACGGACACAAAAAAACAGGAGACGAGATAGAGTTAATTAAAAGAATATTAAGGCCAAGGGACAGGAAGGGGCCCCGATAGACAAGAGACAAGAGAACAAAAAACACAAGAAAATAGGATCGAGAGGATCTTACTGAGCTCATCGAATTTGCGGATGATGGTCTCGATGTAACTGTTCTGCGGGGCCACATGTCCCCGTCTGACGGGCATTTCAACCGCGCACTATACGACGACAACGTGACCGGAAAGTTCAATCAATTGGTCGACGGTAGACGACGACGTGCGACGGTTGGACTGGAAGATGCGGGTTGCACTTCCCAGAAGACGGTGGTGGAGAGACACACACGGTACACAAGTCGTCACCGACTCGATGTCGCAATAATTTTCCGATGACAACCAAAAAATCAGCGATGAAATAGAGAAGAAAAACCGAAAAGGACGACGACGACGACGACTGGGGAAATTAGTGGCAAATGAGAGACAATGTCGGCCAACGCTGTTGAACGACCAACGGACCGTGGCAGAAACGATGGCAACGGCAGGAATAGGTTCCAGACTTGATGGAAAACAGCGACGCGGACATGATGATGACGGAAGCCAACGCAGTCGCACAGATCCGATGAAAACTTGAACTGTAAAACCCCCCGCAAAAACCACCCGAGTTTGTTTTTGTTTTGTCGAAAAAAAAAGAAGAAAGAAAAAGGGACGAAATATATTCAACTCAGATCCTTGCAATCGTTTCCTTCCCTTTTCACTCCCTTTTCCAGCCGTTTGACTTTTAAAGATGCTCTTGAATTCAAAACGGCCAAAGAGCAGAGCGCAAAATTTCAAATTCACTCATCAATCAATTTCTCCGTTGGGGAGAAGGATGACGAAAGATAGTCGACGAATGGAAACACGACACAATCAGAGGGAGTTTAAAAAAAATGAATACAAAAATAAAAATTGGGTAACGGCACTACATTGATAGACGATTAGTAGCGAAAATCAAAACTGTCGAAAATTTCAATTCACCAGAGCGAAAACGAATGAGACTCGCACAAGAGAATACCGTAGAGAACTGTCTTTGCAGAACCGATCTTTTTATTTTATTATTAAAAAAAAACCCAAAATCCAAGACGTCGTGGCTCTACCCTCATGTAAACCAAGTCGTGTACTGAGCGTTCCGTCTCTCCCGACGGCCAGTTTATACGTATTTCCCTTTTCCTTTCTCTCTCATCTCTTGTTTTTGAACGCGTTTTTTTCGTCCACCATCACCACCAGGGGAGGATGGGTTGGGGGAGAGAGAGAGAGAGAAGGGAAATAGTCCACACTAGAGAGACAGAGAGAGACTATAGTATATAGAACAGTGTACTATAGTACTATAGACAGGGAGAGAGAGAGAGGGGGGGGGGATGTATACGTAATATGCCGATGGGTTACACAAGCGACAGCTCTGCGCATGTCACAGAAAGAGAAGAAGAAGAAGAGAAAAAGAGAGAAAAGAAGAAGAAAAAAAAAGAAGGGTCGGAGCGAGAGCAACATGTGTTGTTCCGGCTGAGGAGAAAACCGGAGTCGTCGTATATAGAAGCGGAGAGTTACAGTAGTAGTAGTAGTAGTAGTAGGGAAAAAAGAGGAAGAAGGGGATGGAATAGCTCGATATCCTTCTCGTCTTCTCCCCTTCTTTTTTTTCTGTTTTTTTCTTTTTCTTCTTCCGCTTTTATATCTACGCAATCAATACTCGTCTCGAGATACATCATATGTGTCTGTGTATAATCTATATGTACATTTGTATACAGTTAGCGACTCTCACTTTTAGTTGATCACTAAAAATAGTTTCTTTGCAGCTATTGGGTTGATTCCTCTCCGGCTAACGTGATGGGTTCATCCGGTGCGTGTCCCAATAAGTCGGGACCTAACAAGATCGTCGATATATATCAAATGACAGACAACATGACTGACGTCATCAAATTCAATCGATTGTATTCAAAAATAGCTGAGTATCGTCATCGAATCAAAACCTTTGATTTAAAAGCGACAATGCAATTTCACCTTTGAATGTTGACGAGTCAATTCATTCAACGAGTTCCGACTACAACCGTGGAACAAAATCAAAATGGGAAATGAAATCAAGAACGTTGTTGTTATTCAAGTTATCCATAAGTTGCATCATCATTTTTTTTTTGGTGAGGGTTGGACTTCTGGACAAGGCGGAACTCTTTTAGACAGAGTGCGTCCCAGATATTTTCATTTATTTTTGTTGTCCTTTAGCGAAAGCATTTTGCATGTCCAGCCGGAACAAAAAAAAACAACAGTCTGTTCATTGTCCTCAGCAGCGGGTGTTATTATACAAGTTGCAAGCTGATACACGCAGATGCCCCGTTTCCTTCTTTCTTCCTGGATGTTTTGCTCCCTGTCGTCGTCGTCTATATAGTTCTATAGTTTAAGATTGTGTAAGCGGGACAGGACAGCACAAGAAGAACATTGCCGTCATGTTGTTGTTGTGTTGTTGCCTTGTCGCTGACAACATTCTCCCTCTCTCAACAACAAAATAAAACAGGATGAAAAGGGATATATGAAAGAAGAAAGCGGTCATCTACATTTAGCTATGTACAGTGCAGTGTATCGTTCAATTCGGCCGAGGAACGTTATGGAGCTGTTCCTATGCCCCGTTTTTATATATATACATACCGACATTGACTTTCTCATCGAGTTCCACACTAGTATATACACAGTTTCCTGGCTGCTGTTGCTATCATCAGCAGGAGAACAAGCAGTGCAGAGTCTTCTAGACTGGATAAAGAGAGAAAGAGAAAGAGAGAAAAGGGATATAGAATTAAACGAGAGACGAGAGGTTATCCCGTCCGGAACTGGACCAAAGTACGAGATTACATCGTCGTCGTCGTGACTATAGAGCATCTATCTTATTGTCCCAAGTGGGTCTTGCTCAGAGAGACAGAAAAGTCGAGAGACGAGGACGACTCCAACTGGTCTAAGTCTATATCGCATAGTCTTCTCTGAGACTGAAGAGTAGAGCAAGACAAACGGACCAAACTCTGAAGAAAATAGAAAATGAAAGACAAAACCACCCACACACACACACCCACACACACAAAAGGAGAGAGAGAGAGACAGATGAGGCGTGAATATGTATAGATCGTTCCTTTTGTTTTTTAGCTCAAATTCTAAATCTAGTTCAGTGACTAATAGAAAAAGAACCTTGGATGCTCTAATTACGTTTAAAATTTTCACTTATAATTCGAATTTTTATAGTTTCGAGGACATCACAAATAACAAAAAAACGTTTTTTTTTTAAATATCATTTTTCAAAAATATTTATGGACGAGTTTTTTCCTTAAATAAAGAGACATAACAACTCCTCCTACCCAAAAAATGGTGTTCCCCTACTTATATTGACTAGGAAGTAGGAATCTTAAAAAAAAAAGAAAAAGACAAGCACAATATACATCCGGCATTCTTATACTCCTCCCTCGTCCCGACACTAAATGAAGATGAATGTGTGTCTTGAAGATTTGCTCAGCTTTTCCTTCTCTCTCTCTTTGACTTTTTCTTCCCCATCTTTTTTTGTGTGTGTGTTGTTTACATTTCACGTCGAACCCAGGATCCTTGACGTGTGCAAAGCAACGCGGGAGTTATGGGGATGAAAACCCCGCAATGGCCAGTCCAGAGAGTTACACACACTCCTGTCGGATTACATATTGATCGAAAATGTGTGTGTGTACTCTACATGTATGGATATCTATCTGTAAAGGAACTGATATACTATAGCCAATAGCCATAAAAGAGGAAACTCTAGACGAGATGACAAAAACAAAAACAAAAAAAAAAACAGCATCAAAGAGAATCAGGCAACAACGCGGGGACAGGAAGGAAATTGGCCGAGAGTCGTTGGCCCCATCGAGAGAGAATAACTTCGGCCGAAACCGTGTCAAAGTCATCAGACAGTATATATAGATAATATATAGTGGGCCCGATGCGATAGAAATGTTAGGTAATAAAACGTTCGGCCAACTGGATTGCATCGCTTGACACATTGAATTGAGACGCGGCACGCGAAATGAGCGAACTCGATTCTCTCCTTCTTTCTATCTCTTCTTCGGCCGTAAATGAAACGTGTAAATCCAAGTCGAAATGGGACGAATCGAAGGCCACTAAACGTGTAGAGTGTCGACACGTTTCAGCGCAAAACACCAGGCTATCAAATAAAAAATGTGGCCGCGAGGAGATGAATTGGGCTGTTATACAGCACAGCAGTGCTCAAGTGCACTTTGTTTTTATTCGCATTTGCATACAACTTTGGCTACGATGGATGGATGGATGTCCTTTTGTGTCTGAAGATTTTGCGGTTACTACGGCGGCGGTATATTTATATTGCGTCTAGCAATCAATCCTGACCTTATATATGACAAGGGGATAGGGTGAATATTATTATATTAACATTTAGTGTCAAATTTTAAAAAATTTGTTTTTAATATAATTATATTATTATTTAATATAATTACATTAATATTTAATATTATATAACATATTCTATTGATATTCCGTCCTACCCTAATATTAACTGAAAAAAGTAGCTGTAGTACGTTGTAGTATAGTAGTAGTCGTCGTCGTCGTCATAGTAAATAGTTTGTTGAATAAGAATATCCCATTCAAATTGCGCATGAAAAGGAGTAAAAATAGCGACGCGACGTTGCAGTTTTATGGCGGCTAATGAAAACATCAAACTCAACTTTTTTCCAGATAAGAGATGGGCTTGATTGAATGGCCGAGATATACGAGAGTACGAACTACGAACACGGCAGGAATGAAACGAGAAAAGAAGCTTCCAAGATTAGCATGTTGAATGGCTCACAACAACAACAACAACCCCACCACAAAAATATTTTTCAAAAATAAGGAATAGCCCAGTCTTTGAAAATCTAAAAGGAGGAGCCAACACATTCTTTAGCCAACATGATTTATATAATATTACAACATCCAAAGGTCGTTATTATCAGATGTGAATGTTTTAAAAGTCGCATGTTTTCAACAGCAGCTCATACAGTCTCGTTTGGAAAATGACTGGGCGTCCATCACTGCGCATTACGTACCTCTTGGCCATCATCTGGGCCTCGTCCGTCTTCTTTCAGTCAAGCATTTCTGGTAGGTTATTTCCGCTTTTCTCTCTTTTGAAACGTCATAAAAAAGTTTTGGCAAATAAAAGAAAAATCTCCCCCCCCCCCCCCCCTACTGTATTTTGTTATTTTTATGACGACTGATGTCTAGATGAACCCAGTCGAGTGGTAATTTCCATTAGCGTCTGCGTCTGTCACTGTTGATGGCGTCTCATCCGTTGGCATGTGACTACTATGCTGTACACACATCCATGACGATCGGCCGACTATGCCTGATCGTCAACACATAACAGATTGGCCATAACAGCAAAACGTTTTCTCTTCTTTCTCATTTTTAAAGACAAAAAAGAGACATATAGATAGACGAGAAAACATAAAATAATACTACTATTGTAAATCAGTGCCGACCCAGAATCTCTTGGAGAATACGCGCGCGGATACACTTTTTTCTCCCCTTCCCCCCCCCCCCCCCCCCCAAAAAAAAAAAAACTGAGGAAGAGGAGGTTATAAGGATATGGAGGGTGGTGGTGAACGGGTGGAGCTATATATTTCACGTTGATACTGTAGAGAACAGCAGACTTTTCTCGAGGGGGCATTGCATTGGAATATTTTACGGTGGGGGAGGAAGAAATCTACGGCCGTCGAGACACAACAGTTTCCCTGCTGACTGTCACCAAAGGTCCACAAGAAAATAGTAGGAGCTACTCCTGCACTACACAAACAAATAGCCAAGACGGCCAAAGTCAAGGCTGCCTGCCCTGACAACGCAACAGCAGCAGTATGCTGCTCTATCCTCCCATCCAATGAGCAAAAGCAAAAGCAAAAACTGCTGTCTGTGTGTGTCGTGTGCAGCACGCTCGATCGATGGCTTCTTTCTGCCGACAAAATATTGACCCCAACAGCGTCGACATTGTCGCCTCATAAATTAGACTTGATAAGGGTTTCGCATGCCATGAACTAGATTCCTTCTCGCTTCTTGCATACGTAGTAGTGTGTAGCGTCCAT
This sequence comes from Daphnia galeata, assembly GCA_030770115.1. NCBI lineage: Eukaryota > Metazoa > Arthropoda > Branchiopoda > Diplostraca > Daphniidae > Daphnia > Daphnia galeata. Next base: position 8,290,578 of record CM061115.1, read on the forward strand.
ATTATATAAATATCGCCGGCCTCTCTGAGCTAAACTAGTTGCCCAGCACGCAGTGTCGCATTGAGGTTAATGCCGAGGAGCGCCTTGTTTTCTCTCTTCCTGGCGCTGAATCAAAGTCGACCGACAATTCACTACGCTCCGCCAGTTTCTTTTTTTTTTCTTTTATTTTTTTGTTTTTTTTAATTCTTTTTTAATACCCCCAGTGGCCAACATAATAAAGCACTAAATTGGCATTCGGAAGTTAAGAGAAAAAAGAGCGGCCAAAGTTGTATTCCCTCATTTCCGTTATTTGTTATTCAAACTCGGGTACTAAAGGAATTCTTCGTATCCCAGTTGGATATGTATATTATACCCCCACACATTGATGAGACCTCTCAAAGACCAACGTCATTTGAATTTGGCGCTTTTTATTTTGAAATCCAACAAAAAAACTGCCCAGGAAATGGACGACAAGGAAAGAGAAGTTGATGTTACTTCACTTGATAATATTATCCGTTCGTTAGTTGAGTCTTTGAACTACTTTCCAGTATCCGCAATTCCACAAAACAGCCAACAACAACAACAACAACAAAAAAAAAGGGTAAATTGTGTTGTAGACGACCGTAGACGACGCCAAATGAGGTAGGAACTAGACGGAAGAACATATTGATTATTTTCTAATGTTACGGTACCAAATCTGCGTAATCGGAGACGAGAGATACGAAAATACGTTTGCCGCGATCAAAGTTTTGTTGCCTTTGCGCGTCGTCATCGCAATCAATTCATTTGACTCTTCTTCTAGTTGACCTATTTGAAATTCCCTATTTTTGGATGCGGTTGCCATAGAGATAAGCGAGAGATAGAGAAAACAAGATCATGTCGTTAGAAATGACATCGCGATGGCAACTTCCGAAAAAGATAAGCGAAACAGGATACAGAGAGCGACATTTAAAAAATAACCCCTCTAAAAAATATCAAATAAAAATAGACTGGCAAGTCAAAATATAAGAAGAAAAAAAAAAAACGGCTCCCACTTTACGACAGGACGAGACAGTCACCTCTTTTTACTTGATGCCGATCAGGAAGAAATAAACAGGAAGTGTGTCTGCAATGGCTTGTGTAACGTGATCGGTTTTCAAAAGGGAAAATCGCAGCCAACGCTTCTTGTATATTTGACGGAAAATCATGACCCGCTGGCAGCAACAGAAGCGGACAAGAGTTTTTGACTGCGGAACACACTATATAGATATAAGATGCTATGCTATCTTATGTACTGTCATGTACACGCCAAGTAGCGTGAAAAAGTCGACGTTCAAATATTGAATTGCGCGCCGTATATCATCGGAGACCCTTGTCCATTTCTACCCGTTGTCGGCCTTCTTTTTTTTTCTCCGCCCTTCTCAAAAGAACTTTGCTGCTGAGGAAAACTCAAACGAATAGAAAAAAACAATTCCCGAATAAGACACCTGGTGAAATGGAGGGGAAAAACTTTCATCACATGATTATTATAATATAATATTGATCAAACGGAACCGCTGCTAGAGACTATAGCTAGCTATACTGTATTTGCACACTAGTATGAGAAAACACGTTTTTATTTCATCTACATAATAAATCAGGACATTGAACGTCAACAAAACACAAGCACTATAAAGTTGTTGTTTTATTTTGTATTATTAGTTTGTTTGTTTTTTTGGGAAGGGCGACTCGATTGCTATCACGCTGCTCTTATTTGTTTACTGTGGCGTGAAAATGTAAAGATATATAGAAACTCGGTATTATTCATCATTGATTGAACGTCTGAGACGTGATGGCTATAACGTATATAGTAAATCTACTTTCTGTTTGTGCTTGTTGGCATGAGAGAGACGTCATCTGAAGCAATTGATGATTAAAACTACGTTCGTTCAAACACAGAAACTATATAGTAGATACGCACAAAAAAACCGTCGGCAATATTATTATTTTGCCCGGTAGTTGAAATTGGAAAATGTCTTTGACGTCAGTTCAACCATCCATCAAATTTTTTATGATTGCTGTATTATTTGTTTGTTTGTATTTAAACTTAAATCAATAAAAAAATATTATTACCATTTAATCGAAAGCTAACGTGAGAACCAAGCGCAGTATCGGCTCGTTTGGTGATATGATTCGCTTTACCACACGGATGGAGGCTCTACTTTTCAATAATTACGGAAATCATTGCGGCAGTGGCGATACTGACACTCAACCCATCACTGACGCAATAGACTGGTACACATTTTCATCACTGAAACATGGAGGATTTCTTTAATATTGTTCTTTGTTTCAGGTGTTGCCGCCAACACGATCTGTGCTACGAAAGTCTACCCAAAGGTCCTTGTTCCTCATCTTTTTTCGGTCCGTATTTCACTTTCTACACGTGGACCATCATCAGGACTGCCTCAGGATCGAACAGCAGTAGCCAAGGGCAAAGACCGGGAACTTTGGCAATCAGATGCGGTAAACATTTTCGTTTCATCTTTCAATTTTCTATAAGACTATCCAATTGTACGACATCTGTTTGGGTTCTCTTCGTTTGATTTTTTTTTTCAGATGACACCGACGTCTGCAAATTGGCTACTTGCAACTGTGACCGTTTGGCCGCTGAATGTATGGCCCGACATTCAGCCTCTTACAACACGGCCAACAAACGCGGTAGCATCTGGGACTGGCTCATTTAATCGTTGGCCCACCATAGAGAAAGAAAGGAAAGAAAAAAAAAGGCAACTTTTCGAACTGAATATTATAAAGGTATAGGCTAGACGGCAGCAGTGCAGCACGTACATTATACAAGTAGATCGTTATTACACAATATCATATATACGTACTGTATATATAGATAGATATAAGACGCAATGCAATAATAATAAAGATAGTCTAACGTTCTTTCTTCCACCTGATCACCTCGGGTGAATTCCACAGACCTTATCCGGTTATCCCCCCTACTCTCTCTCAACTAGAATCTACATAAAACGTGACGTCGTGAACGCAGTCAAACAATGACAGTCGGTCATTTCTTATATCCAATTTCTTTTTTCTCTCATATCTTTTTTTTTTTTTTTATTTTATTATTATTATTGAAAAATTCTTCTGCTTTTGCGCGGGTGATGAAATAAATCATGCTTACCAACGTCATTCGCCCAACTATGACGCAATAAAACTGTCTTGTTATCGATGATACATCACTTATTACTTGGCTGCTTCCATTCTTTTTCTTTTTTCAACTGCAAACTAACAAACATTTGAAAAAAATCCGGGATGCCATCAGACGATCGTCAAGTCGAGAGTAAACGTTGCGCGCCGCATCAAAAACCGGATTTTTTGTATTTTCTTTTTCGACAGCAATGCAATCCTTCATTTATTTTCTCTTGTTTATAAAAAAAAAGAATAAGATGGAAGACAATTTGACAAAATCCTCTGATATCAGCCATTGTGGTTATTATCTTGTATTTTACTTTTTCGTTTTACTTGTTTTCTTCAAACATTTCGTGATCCAATATCAAGTGGAAGGACACGCTTAAAACAGGATTCACAGCGGATCTATCAAGTGATTTCTTGTTAAAAAGGTTTTCGAAAAAACAAAACAAATAAGAAAATCATTTCTTTGAAAATAACCAGAATTTTAAAACAGAGCATTCAATTCTTGTCAAAAGAACAAAAAAACAAAACAAAAAAAAAAATAGAGCTAGTTTTATGCACACGTTTCCTGGTTTGTCTATCTTATTTTTGACTTATTCTTTGATCCGTTCCATCATCTTTGTATTTTAAAGTGAGGCTACAATAAAGAATCAAGTCAGGTGTACTCGATCACGAGCTGAAGCCGCTTCAAGCTACAACCGGAATCGTATTTTTATTTTTACGTCCTACACTGCTGCATAGATGGAATATGTGTACTACTACTACTACTACAACTACCGCATACTGATGAAATTTACCAAACGTTAGAGTATTACGGTATACATAAACAATGACGTCATAAATCAAGAAAACCCAAAAAAAAGGCCCAAAAAATCAAAAAAATAAAAGAAACGCAGGGTGTATAGTATCTGCTAGGTCAGCTGGCGCAACATCACGCGGGAAATGGATATGACGGCGGTCAGCATTTGATTTATTCGTTACAGTTGTTACCGTATACTACACTGCGGTGGCATATACTGTATATATTTCTAAAGCACGTAAGGGGGGCACTAAGAGCTCAAAACAAAAATAAACTAAAAGGAAAAACAAAAGAAAAAAAAAACAAGTTACGCGTGCAAAAGTTGGGGTTCGATTTTCATTTCCCAACGGCGTCGCTATAACAAAATACGCAGACCAACTGAAACGCCGAAACAAACAAAAGAATTAAACGTAGCGTGCGTTGCGGCAGCAAGTCGAAAGAAATTGACCCCAAAAGGACTCTCTTCGAGCTGCCAAACTAAAACTAAAACTATAGACATGAAAACGTCGGCCTGTGTGAATTGCTCGACAGCCTCTCGCCAATGTCCCTTATTTCCTGTGTAGGGTTTGAACGTGAACTGAGCCAGCGCTAATTGGCAGTCGTCTCATGTCATTCTCTTTCAATTACAGTAAAGACTTTGACAACAACAATATGGAAAAACTATTCTCTGCCTATGCGCAATACACAAGGGTGTAAAAGTCTACCTCCGAGCAATACAGAGAAACAAATAAGGCTCATTAGTGCAAGTGATCTTTGCTATAGATGCCCAAAGATAATTTCTTAACCAACATGTCGAATCGAAGGCGACATGTTTCCTACCTTCTCCTCCCGATGGACAAGATAACAATGTCGTAGGTAGGAGATCCTACAACGTGAAACCTTGGGTATAGGCTTGTATTTTTCAATTCGTCTCCGAATGATCGTGAATAAAAAGGAAGACATAGAGGAGAAGTGACTGTAGTACATAGACGAGTCTCCAACTACTATATACGCCTTTCTAAAGTTGAAAACGTATAGTGGTGACAAGTTTTTCTGTCTGACGCGGGTAGTTAGTTGTATAATTGTACATAGACCGCATTGAACTGTAAGCAAAGGGAATGTGCGCACTGTATTAATACAGCAGCAGCAGCAAGAGTCTTTGTGTGTGTGTGTGCGTTTTATGAAACGGGAGGTAGTCGAGATTGGTGGGACACAATGGTAAAAGACTACACTTAAGAGGATCAGAAGGAGAGATGGCAACGTGCACCAGATCTAATATTCACTAATGCGACTTTTCAAATCCTCCTGCACTCGGTCTGATTGCATAAAGTACAGCAGCGCTAAAGGACTTTTCTCGCTGAGGCTCTGTCATATGGCGCCACGCAAGGAGAAATGTGCTGACATGATCTCTTTCCAATTCGTTGATGCATAAATGAAATCAGCTAAATGATCGATGAACTTTTAAAAAAATAAAGGTTTTAAATATATAATACATCATCAAACTTTAGACCAAGACGAATAGGAGACGCATGGATTTCATTTCCATCTCATTAATTTTTACAGTTTATACTACTTTCGTCCCTGTCGTCGTTACCATTCATTCAAATGATATGAATCTTTTTTCGGTAAAGGAAAGATCAAAGAACGAGTTGGACATTGATTCCCTAGATGGCGTCATTGTGCGGCAGATGAGCCAAACGAAAATTTGAAATTTCTCTCTCAGATTCTTTTTTGTATATTTTTTGGTAAAAATAAACAAAATAAACAAAATATCGGAATTCAGAGGAGTGGGCAAACAGTTGAAACAGCACAACAGGTGACGTAAGGTTTTTGGATTGCCAAGAAAACGAAGTCTAAGAAAAAGAAGAAAAAACACAACTAGCCATGGCCGACTCGAGGCAACTAGTAGGGGGTCTCGACAATATTCTTATATAAGCTGCGCAACAGTGAAAGGAAATGTAAAGAGCTGGGCGCGCTAGGAATTTTTCTTTCGTTCTTTTTCTTTTTTTTTTGGATTGTTGTTGTTGTTGTTTTCCTTCTTCTGACGTTCTGGTTAGTTGTTTGCTGTTGATGTTATACACAGCGATCGTTCCTTCTCTTTTCTTTTCCCAACACGGCGTTGGTAAACGAGCGTCTCCCGGACGACAGGTATAATACTCACGTCGCAACATGTGAGGGAAATAAACGAAGGGGAAAAAAAAAAACACCAATGAAAAGAAATGGGTGCGCGGATTGAAGGTTAGCGGCGCCGGCGATTGGGTATATGGCCTGGCATCGTTACGATCGTCAAATGAAAATAGAAAGAAAAAAAAAATAATAAGACAATGCCAAAACAAACAAAAGCATCGGCTATAGAGAAATAAGGAGCTCTATAGTCGAGAGAGAGAGAGAAAATAAACCATCGAAGAAAACCAAACGGCAAGCGATGAATCTTAGCGGCGCCAAACAACAATAAGGGCGGCAATTTCAGTTTTTTTTTTTTGAATTTATAAAAAAGAAGAAAAAAATGAAGTCTCTCGACTGTGTGGAAGAGTCGAGACTTTATTATCGTCGCAGTCGCCGTATTTTTACGAGATTCTTTTGATTTCCCTGCGTATTTTCTTTTTATTGACAAACGCCAATATAAGGAAAGCTGGAAAATGAAGAGAAAACAAAAAAGAAACAAAAAATGTTGCAACGATGAAGAAAGATGGTTAAAAAAAAAGAGGTCCATAAAATAAAATAGAAAACGGTCGTTAGGTGACGTCAAACCTTGACGGCGCACCTGTGGCCATCGATGGCCACAAACAAGAACAACCAGCTGAGAGGATCTTGGGAAAAAACGTGGCGGCGGCGACGGCGGCGGTAGATTAATGCGGAAATAATCAACGTCCTCATCGAGGCATCGATGAGGAGGAGAGACATCAACTTCTGGGGGATCCATCAGCAACAAGAAAAGTAGTAGGAGGATCAAACTCTTTTTTTACCTTTCTCACACAAAGTAGTAAATGGCTTTTCTCCTTGATCGCTCGTTGAATGATTCCCTATATACGTTAGTTCGTCTTGGTCTTTACTTGAGTGCCTTTTATCATCATCATCATCATCATCATCTTCTTCGCTTTTCTGGATATTCACATGATCTCATCGGACATGAGAAGAAGACGACCGGTTTCACCTTGAATAAGAGAACGTCTGTTGTGTATATTCGTCGACAATCACCTCCCGCATCGCATTATGCATTCCCCCCCCCCCCTTATCTCCGTGCCGTACCAGAGAGCCAACGTGAAACACGCAATATACTCAGACACAGACACAGAAGATGAGTTGCAGCTCCTCCTCACATGCCTCTCTCGCAACCTGTGAGAACATTGTACATATTATGTATTATATATGTACATGTATAGTATACATTTATATATTCTTGGCGTTAATCGATTCCGTCTCTTGTTGGAGGAGAAATTTTCATTTCCAATAGTCCAACAGCTTCTGGTCTTTTTCACAATTTCATATTCTTCTTCTATGTTTGAAAGGAGGAGAGAGGAATAATATTTGTTGTAGGTAAGACAGATTGGTGCTAGATGAGAAGAAAACACAACAAAAAACCCAAAATCAACCCTCCCAGACCTGTTCCGTCTTTCACACACTGAATATTATAGAAAGAGAAAGAAGGAAACCTATTTGACCAAGTCGATTTACGGTTCTCCCCCTCTCTCTCCATCCCACTTAAAATGAAATGTATTTTTATTTTTCGACGTTGCCCTCCTGGGCCGTTTCTAGAACTTTGTGTGTACAACATACACAACATACACAATGCAGGGATCACCAATTTTCCCTCCATCAGCGCGTTTTATGCATGAGCCTCCCAGTCAATTATTTACACACAAAGTGCTCATAGCGACGACGAAAATGAATAAATCCATTCTCAAACCATTTTCGGGGTCTTCTAGCTGGGCAGGCAGGCAGCAGAAAAGAAAAGAAAATAAAGAAAGAAATTATTTATTATTTCTTCTTTAAGGTTCTTCATCGAGGAGTTGAGACTGTGCACCTCATTTTTATCTGATGCACGAGCTCGAGCGTGTTGGTGGATTTCCTTGATAATATTTCATATCTAAACATTCTTAGCTTCATAGATATTCTTCTTTTTTTCATACACAACCGATGGATTATTCCGCCGTTAGCTCGGCATCACACACGGCATTCCCGTTTCTTCTTCTTCTTCTCCTTGTTTTTTTTTTCTTTTACGCATCGGCCAGATAGCGGGCCAAACACGGCAGCAGCTGCGCATAATAGCCATCATCCAGACGCAGTTCACAAACTGACACGGCTGAATTAACAAGCCAATGTGATGCGCGCACCCAATGGAGAGCTGCTCAATGCACACGCAGTTCTTCTTCTTCTTCTTTTTCTTTTTCTCCCGTTTTTTTCTTCCTTATGGGTCGGCCCGGCCGGTTGGGCTATTCAACGATTATTATCTGCTGCTCCCCTTTTCTGTTTGGCTTTTTTCGAATGGAATTTCCTTCCATTTTTTTGTTGTTGTTGACTTGTAGAGCAGCTCTCAGCCAAACTCTTCTCTTTTCCTACTCCGAGTCTCTCTTTGGCCATGTACTACTTGTGTACTACGTGGTGTTAACAAACCTGTGATTTACCAGTTATCTCTCTCTCTCGCTGGCCTTGCGATTGCCAATTATGGCACGGCAAAAAGAGTTAACAAAATGGGATGGGCTCCGGGCTTTATTTTGAAGACAACAACAAATAAATGCGCATCGAGTGAAGTGAATGAGTGAATGTGCCCACAGACCCCCCCCCCCCCCCCCAAAAAAAAAAACCCGAGAGAAAAAAAGGGGCACAGTTACTACTTCCAAAATGTAAAAAAGAAAAACAGGTATTCATCACGAATCCTCTATTTAAAAAAAAAATGGAATACGAATGAGAGAAGACTTCTGTGTGTATTTGTTCTCTCTTTAGTCTTTACCCCCACACAGAATTTTTTAAAATTTCCTTAACGACAAAACAGCGTGTAATAGTCATCACATTTATTCCTCCTTGTCTTATTCCATTCTATCGGGCGCTATCTCTCTATTCTTTCGCTTACGCCATGACACACATTGTGCGTAATGTATTCAACGCATTATAGGTACACAATCACACAGTGTGTGTATTGACTTTGACACAGAAAAACCGAAAAAATATCGCGGCCGAGCCGAGTGGTCGTACCCATGTCAAAAACGAATGGAGCGCAACGGAAATCGAATACGTAACCGAAAACGCGCGGCACATTCCCAAAAGAGAGACAACAAAAGAGAAAACAAATTCTCCCTTCTCTCTTCCCAAATAATAATAATAATAATAATATAATAAATTCAAGGAGAATCAGGTATGATGATTGCCTTTTGTTTTCGAAAAACAAAAAATAAAATAAAATGTATAACGAAACGGCCGGTTGAGTCCGCGTTATTCGATTCAATCGACGCGCAACGCAGTCAAGGAGAGAGAGGCAAATCAACCAAAAAAGATAGAAAAAAAGGGGGAGGCGCCGCGTCAACGAATGAAAAAAGTATAGGAATTTGTATTTCCTTGATTTTCTCAAACTGTGTTGTTATCACGTCACTGAGCGGCCGCCGCCATCCAAATACTCCCCTCCCAAAACAATTTTCGATTATTTTCAACGATGGGCTTCATGTTCGCTCTTCTATATGTACACACAGCCAGCCGACGAGGCTATATAATATTTCGTTTTCATTTTCTTTCTCTTCGTTTAACCATTTTACTTACATTTTCTTTACCAAATAGATGAACCAACAAAGTAAAAAAAAGAAAAAAGTCCAAGTGGATTTCAGATAAGAAAATCAGTGAAATGTGTACAAGTACTATGAGCGCTGGATAAGGTTGGCGGGGCCAGCGACTCCACCTCCTCATCATGCGATGTGCCCTGCCATCGCTTCTCTCCTCTCCTTCTTTTGGAAATATCAAATCAAATTTACCGATGCCTATCGCGTGTCTTGTGTGCGTACGACCAAAGGTAAACCACCAATTTTGGTTCCGTGTACTGTGTGATTCCCTTTTTCTATCCTCCAACCAAAATAGACAAAACAAACAACACTAGAGTTCTATTCACATGGTGTAGACAAAAGGAAGAAAGACGTTAGTGCCCAACCAGATCCTAAGAAGAACAACGTACCGCAAGAGATACGCAAAAAAAAAAGGCCAATCAAGACCGAAGAACGCGCTCTCCGCAAAAAAAAAAAGAAAAAGGGCCAACTTTTTCTCTTCTTGCTGCTGCTGGCCACATAACATCACGATGGAATGTTGGCTGCTGGAGGACGTTGTTGTGCGTACAAGTTTCTGATCCGCCCACTCTCCATCCAACCGACACGATCTCACACCAGCAGCAGCATCACAGTTAAGAGAGAGAGAGAGAGAGAGAGAGAGGAAATTTCTCTATAATATTCAACCGTGTGTGTGTGTGTGTGTGAGACGTGCAAACGGCTATTTATTTCGACAGCGGCGCCACGACCGAGTCGGAAGAAAAGACTCGAACACAAGACAATCTTTATATACACACACACACAAGCAGACACAGTGTTTCTTCTTTTGCTGTCCGCCTTTTTGAGAGGATGCCATTCTCATTCCTTATATTCTTTAACCTTGTGATTCTTCTTCTTATTCTTCTTATTCTTTCTCTTTTTTTTTCTCTTGGTCATCACTGACTGACTGACAGGCATCAAACAGTCAAAGACAAGACGCGAGGGGGCCTTGGCAGTTTTACATTGCTGCTGAATTCTCTGGTTGCAGTCTGGTCTCTCCTTGAAATCGAAAAGTCAAAATAATAAAAAAGAAGGCAACTTTCAATAGAAAAATGTGTATGTCCGTTCGCATCGTGTGTCCGCTTTTCTTCATTCCATTCCGATTCCAGTCGTCATTGAGAGCTAGAAGGAATCGAATTGATAGACAACCCCAGAGGACTCTGTAGAGAAAACTGTGTCACGACGAATACCATCACCTTCTTTTCTTACTTTTTTTAAAAATCGATTATACATACAAGAGTCGTCTAGCCCGCGTCCGTGATCGTGAGTCTTGTTGGATATACCCACCAGCGGCACCCCTTTTCTTCTTCTTTTCGCTTCAACAACAACAACCCCAACCCAAAAAAAAAATAAAAAAATCGTATTGTAGTGAATTTGGTGAATGTCGGCTGGCTGGCTTTTTCTGTGATGTTTGACCCGCTATCCCCAAGAAAAAAAATGTGTCTAAGTTAGGCGGAGAAAGCCGTAAGATGGATTTCCATATGTCGTGGATATGCCATCATCGTCAGCTAGATTCTGCTATTTATACACAAACACACGGGGCGCAGCCAGCCGAGACGCAACGGTATACAACAACAACAACAACAACAACAGTTGACGTGACCTGCCCCGTCGCCCATAACTTTCCGGGATCAAGGCGTTATGATTTACGGCCAGCAACGAGCAGAGACCCATCGGCGGTCAACTTTTGTGACCGCAGTCTCCGTCATGTTCCCATAAGCGGGAGAAACCGTGAATGAAATCTCAGCTCGACCGGAATATACAAAAGAAAGAAAAAAAGGAAAAAGAAGGAAGGAAGGAAAAAAGGTACAACCTCTTTCATCATCATCACCATCATGATATCCGTATAGAAAAAAATTTAAAAAGAAAAATAGAAAGTTGTATAGGAATAGGAACGTGGCCATTTTGAAAAGACATTCACTTCCTCCTCCTCCTCCTGTTGCTGTACACGGATCAAACTGCGTGGCCCGTAAATAAATATAATAATAATAGTATACAGGTCTATATAAATATATATTTATATAGTGCGTTACCAGTCGACTTATGTAGTGTATAGAGAGATATGTAGTAGTATAGATGTGTGGCCGTGCTGCTCCGCTGTGTGTGACAGCTCGACGCATTCCTTACCTTATAAGGTGGATGGCATGATAGGATGGAGGATAGATATCCACACAGAGAGAACGCCGGGGACTTGGACAACAACAACAACACCAACCCACCATCACCATCACTATGTTGGCTGCTGTTGGTTAAGAAGAAAAGGAGGAACGAGCTGAACAAAAAATAAATAAATAAATAAATAAAGTGAACGGGAGGAGGGGAAAAAAAAAAACGACCGGCGTGTGGGTCAGCGACCAAAGAAGAAGAAGAACTAATAAATGCACGCCAAGAAAAGCGAGCCCAAAAAGAAAAGAGAGAAATAAAATATTCCGTAAAAAGAGTTTCGCAATCGAACGACGATTTATCGACCTTGCTCACGCCCCTTTTTTTAAAAAAACGTGAAGACGCCACAGACGGTGTCTTCGCCTAACGTTTGGATATGCGTTTTTTTTTTTGTTATTTGCGTCTCACCTTGGCATGGCTTCTCCTCCGTAGTTCTAACAACAACAAGAAAAAGTAGCGATGCTCCAACACGCAAAACACAATACGTGATACTATATATATACAATCCATCCATTCACCAACTCTCTTATATAGCACCTGAAAAACGATTTTTTTTGGGAGCGCCGTCGCCGCCGCCGTAATTACATGCACTGCCTATCCTTGGAAGAAAACTCACACACGACTAGTTGCATTTTTGTTGCCGACGTGCGCATCAAAGTGAAGGTGGAAAAATAAAAGGCAAAGACGGTCTAATCATAGTTATAATAACTTTATGCGGAAGAGTTCGTCGTCAAAGAGACGAGAAAAACCACCTTCGACATTTCGCCACTTTTTGTTTAAGCCCTTGAAAAAGAAAAGAACATGAAATCTATTCAATTCTCCGTTTCTTTTTTTTTTTTTTTTTCTTGTTCTGAGCTGTCGTCGTCTTCTTTAACCAAATAGAGACGGAAAACTTTTCCTGTCTACACACTTCATCCAGTCTAATCTAGACAGAGACAGAGAGAAGTCGAATAACAGTCGATAAATCATCATGTAATCGAAACGAAAAAAAAAAAAAAAAAAAAAAGTTCCTTTGATTTCCAAGTTTTTTTCGATTCGAAATAATTGGTCGAGATTTCATTTGATGTTTCATGTCTCTTATCGCTCAGGGATGATCGCCCAGACCTCCACACATTTAAAAATCAACAACAGAAAAAAATAAAAACAAAAAGAAAAAGATCGACGACTGGATGGACACTCGAACAATCGACTCTCTGGCAGAGTATGTGCTGTGCATGCAACATCACAGGTGGTTCAACATGTTTCCCAACGAGTTGTTGTTGCTCTCTCTCTCTCTCCCCCCATCGACTTCAAATTTGGGTATTTTTTTCTCCGTGTTGTCTTCTCAATTCCCCCCCCCCCTCCTCACCTGTTTTTGTTTTGTTTTCAAAAGGGGGAGAGAATCGGATTTTCAATTATTCAAACCCGTTTTTCCCGTTCCGTTCGACTCGTTATCGTCTCTTAAAATCGTCACAGAGAAGGAAAAATACACAAAATGCGGGCAAGTTTGTTTCGTTTTTTTTTTTTTTGTATTTATTTATTTATTTTTATGTAAAAGGAGAGAGAGGACAAGAGAATCAGAAACGTGCATCATCAATCTATGCAGAGCTCTACGCGCTCTACTTCATTCCTGAAAAGCCAGTCCACAGTCCAGCAGCAGCAGATTCCAGGCGTGTGTATTATAATACCATGTTTATACCGTGCCAACTTATTTAGTCGCCAGAATGTTATTATATCCCTCAACCCTTTTTTTCTTTTTCTCTTTTTTGATTTCTCGACGACGACAGGCAACAGCCACTTTTCGTCATTTAGTTCATTGCAGAGTTGCGCAACGAGTGGTTCATTCATTTGTCGCAGCTCCTCCAAGCGCATTAATAGAATTGAATACAATTCTCTCAATTCTGACGTCATTTTCTTTGAAAAATCTTATCGACAGTTCAAAAAGGTCCTTGGCGCACATTTCCATCGCCATTAACCCCGAAAAAAAAACAGAAAAAATCGACCGTTCGACGAGGGAGGTAGAAGACGAAAGAATTCCGGGCGCCGCATCTTCAGCACCGACGCCGCCGCGGCCGCCGATTATTTTCATCCGTATGTCTTTATTATTATGATTATGATTATTATTATTTAAAAAATTGAAAAAAACAAAAAACAAAAAAAACGTGCCTCCATTAAAATATGTTGGGCGACTCTTTCCCCCGGTGTTGTTGTTGCGCCCATACGGTTGTGTGTGTGCCTTTGAGCCCAGGCGACGACGTTAAACGTCTTTTTATATAATACCGTACACAATATAATACGTGTGGCCTAGCCTAGATTCAAACATTTATTACAGTACACGTAGTATTAAAGAGAGAGAGAGAGAGAGACGTCGGACGGGACCCGGCGTTTACACAGGCACAAAGTAGGCTAATCCCCAGGTAAAGGAATGTTGGCGGTTGATGGCGTTGGCAGTTTTAGGCTTGACGTTCAGTGTACAATCCACACTCTTTCCTTCTTCTTCTTCTTTATCAAAAAGTTCTCTGCTTTTCACCATCTATTCTCAAAAGTGCTGCTCCTATGATGTGGGAGGGATAGGGGGGGGGATAGGAGGAGGAAATTTCAAGTCGTGGTTGGTTGGGGAGGAAGAATGAAAAAAAAAAACAAAAAAAGAAAGGAGGCAGGTATATACACACACACGGAAAGGTATGTTGAGTGTGTGTGTGTGTGCATGAAGGTCCGGGTGCCCAGGTACTCAGTCGACCAGTTCTACCTGTTCCGAGCAGCGAGACAGACGTACATTCATTTTCTCTCCGGCCGGTTCTGTTTTTATTTTCTTATTCCCCCACCCAACTTAAACGCAGTGAGTGTTATTTGAGACGAGCGCAAGAAACGAAATAACAAGTTTTTTAAAACCTTTCAAAAACTTGTTTTAAGAAAATAACGAAATCTATCCCTTCTTTGACGAAAAAAAAAAAAATCAAAGAGAAAGATAACCTACAAGTTGTTTCGTTAGGTTTGGGTTTCCTTTTTTCTATTCTGTCGAAACACGGAGCTCTCACACACACACAGACACACAGACAAACTGTCAGAAAGTAATTGGCTACCGGCGACGAAGAGTCCCAAGAGAGTCCAGTTCCCGAGTGACCCGTTCGTTGTGTCGTAATCTCAAGTGATAAATCTAAAATTATTATTTGATATAGAAATACGAAGTGCGTGTCTCTGGTTATTTCGTGAACGAGTGCGAGATTGTGTGGTTGGCGTTTTTTCCCTCCCATTAAGAGGCAGTGTGGATGTGCTATTCAATTAGATATCAAGAAAAGAAATTTGCATTTTGAATTCAAATAAAAGAAGACGCCAATTTATTGTTTGTTTGTTTTTGTTGAATTGAATTAAATATCAAAAAGAAAAAAAGGAGGATCATGGGTCGAATGAAATCGTTGCAGCCGACCGAAGCCGGAATCCACAACCTGTTTTCAGTTCGATACCGCCGGCTTGTCGACGAGAACAATCACCACAACAACAACAACAACAACAACAACAACATCAATAACAATAATAATAATCATCATCATCATCACAACAACAACAACAACGCCCAAGTGGTCATGCAGAATTTGATCCGCATGAAGTTGTCGCAGGATTACATCGCCTACTGTTGCGGCCAGTGCGGTCATCATCAACGATTCGACATCAAGGTAAACAATCTCTTTCTCTTTCAATTTATTTAGCAAATTCCTTTCGACACACACAAATTGTGTGAATAGCCGTGTGCTATTTGCGGCTCCGGGTCGTTGGATTCGTTTCCAAATATTCGCAATAACACACAAACAAAAAATGAAATTGATGGTTCGGTTGATTAGTTGTTGTTGGGTTGGCCGTGTGTGTGCCCTCTTTCGTCTCTGATGCGGAACAACCTCAACAAAAAAAAAAAAAACAATTCAAAGATGAATCTGTGTAGTAACCCTGGGAACTGGGTAGGAATATATACAAAACCCACACAGACATGGAGAGAAGAGGAACTTATTAGACGTCAGTAGCGGTTAGGTCACGCATCCATCCACCCACTTCTTCTTCTTCTTCTTCTTCTTCTTTGACTTGTTTTGTTTTGATTGATCCGTTGGCGACCTATTTCGGATGAAGAAAACACGTTGACGGGTTTTCCGCCGGGGTAACTGACTGAACGAACAGTTAGATGGACTGCTGGGCAGCCCCTTCATCCACCTATTCTCGATGATGATGATGATGATGATGATGGTTTTTCCTCATCTCAAAAACACATTTCTTTTTTCTATTTTTTACTTTCTGTATATGAGTAAATACACATATATTCCTTATGGTGGTTCATCGTTGACGTCACGTAATGGACAACAACATGAGCCGTTGAAGCTCATCAATCTATTTCTTGCCGAGACGTGAGAGACAAGATTAGCCGGATCCTCCTGACCCGTCAATCCCCGATTCAATAATTAGAGCATCTCCTCATTTCAACTATCAGAGCTCATCATGAAATATAAACGTGTCAGACGTTGTTTCCATTTTTCCTACCCATCTGTGCCGCCGCCCATTTTAACACGGCGGGAACTCATTATCGATTTGAGAAAAAAGAACAACAACAACGAAACGTGAGAGAGGGTTGTAACAACACAAACATTAAGTAACGTTGATGTTGTTGCCCATCATCTCTATCCCTCCACACACATCTCGTCTATAATTAAAAGAAAGTGCAGGTCAATTTCATGAACAAGAAGAAGAAGACAAAAACACATAAAAATAAAATCATGGAAAAATTGTTCGTATAGTTATTCCATCTGTCTGCGATGCGGTTAAAACTTTGAGCTTGGCATTCGTTTCTTGCAACTCTTTTTCCGCTTGATTCACAGACAGGTATGCGAGAGTTGAGCCAGCGCACTTCATTTTTTTTGTTTTTTTTTTTACCTTTTCCCAGGCCAAAGAGCCGCCCACCATCACCGCCACCATTTTTATATTCTTTTTTTCCTCCCTCCTCTTGTGTCTCCTGGCGTTTACCTTCTCATTTCACCATCCAACGAATGTTTCTTTTCTTTCTCTTGTATTTTTTGTGTTTATGTGAGCGCGCAACAATTTCAATTACGTCGGAAAAATGTTGATAATAGTTTTGAGAGCAGAACGATTTCAGATTGAACAACACAATTTCGCCTCGTTACGAAGAAAACGGTCGTGGACGGAACCTTGGAAGGAATTCGTAACAACAACAACAACAACAAAAACGAGCGAGTTAGACGAAGAATAGAGTCGAGATTCCATTTTGTTGTTGTTGTTGTTTTGAATATGAAATGGTACGACCGCGGTACTTGAGCACCAAGAAGAAGGTGAACTATACACGACGTCAAGCCAAAGGCGACCGTTTATACGAGTGGGTGGATGATCGTTTATGAATGCCGAGCTTGCGTGTGTGAACTCGATACGACCGACAGACTTTTGAGGAAATTTCTTCCTTGTCTCTCTCTCTCTCTGTCGCGAGGCGACTTGAATTTAAAAGGAAATAACAATAAACAAAAGAGTAACTAAATACATCAGAGCGGAACGGAAAGTGAAAAAAAAAAATAAATTAAAATCGAGGGCCAAAAGCGGCCCTTTTAAAAAAAAAATAAAAAACATTTTCTGGAAAAAAACAACAAAACAAAACACAAAAAGTCAAGGGAGAGGAAATCAATAGAATGTCGAATAGAGAAAGATAGAGAGAAGACAAGAGGGACGACGGTTTTTCCTCTCTTTTTATCTCTTAACTTTAGCTCGTTTCCCATACAAGTATATATAATACAGTCAAGTTATATACACTATAAAGAAAAGCATGAGGACGCGACGCCAACGGATGGGGGAGACAGAGGAGAATGGAATGATGGGCGGTGCGGTTTTAATGGCCAGCACAAATACCTTTAGTTCGATAGCCTGTGGGATTCAGGTATTTTTCAAATTTTACCTCGATTTTTTGTTATACCACAGTACCTATTTTTTTTTTTGTGACGAAAAAAAAACGACAGTGGCGGTTATTCGTTCGATCGTTCGTCATTCAAAAAAAAAAAATAATAAATTAAAAATAAATAACGAAAAAATGTTTTTAAACGCTGGCGGTTGTTTCCCCCAAAGCTCCTCCCTTTTTCGCTTGGCTATCTCTACTCAGCGTTGTTATTGCGATGTTTTGATGATGATGAAGCACGAAAACTCGTTAGACGCGCAGAGACAAGGAAGAAGAAGAAAAAGAAGAAGTTTATACGGGAAAAACACTCGTCGTTAAATGGATAGACCTATTATAATAACCTCAAAAGAAATGGAAACAAAAAAAAAAAAATTCAAGAAAAACAACTGGCGGAGTAGAGGGGATTTATTTTCCGGCCACACATTTCCCACCCTTCAAACTGTGGTTCAACTTGGCTGACGTACATAAAACTTGTGTGTGTGTGTGTAATCCGTCTATGCCGGCGTCGACCCGACCAGACGGAAAGATTTTCTTCAACTTTTTTCAAGAAAAAAGAATTTAAAGAAAATATAATATTTCTTTAATAGAACTTCAAAACTTAACGGCCTTCTCTTATTCCCACCCCCCTCTTACGATTCGTTCCAAACCGAAAATTGAGCGCCCACATTACAAGAACAAGAAGTTGATGGCATTAAAAAAAAAAGAGAAAAAAAGAAAAACCATCAAAATTTGATATGTTTTCAGGCCTATACACTAAATTCGATTTGAGTACGGGGGGTGGGGGAGGAATTTCAGAAGAATTAAAAAAAAACAATTCACCTATCTTTTTTTTCCAGCGAAACACACATTTTCGTGAGCTGGGCAGCGCAACCAGAGGCTCGATATTTCATGTATATATACGCGCTTCAGATTATTTATATGGGTTGAGTGCTGTGTGACCCCCCACCTCTTTTCTTCTTCTTCTTTTTCCTATCAAATTCCCAATTTTTGTTATTCTTCTTTTAAATTTTTAATACCCCCTACAATGTTGCGCGAAGGGGTGGAGACCCGGTCCGTCCGTCCGTGTGTGTGTGTATGAATCAAAAAAAAAAAAAAAGGAAAAAAAAAAAAAACGGACGCGCGGACCCTCTGACTCGGCGTTTTATATTCGACCCGCCGGATGGTTTGAGACTAGCGCGCGTGCCATCGATAGCCTAAGAAGAAAAAGAAAAGGGTTTCTCCTTGTATTTTTTTTTTTTGGTTTCTCGATCGATCGGCCGCTATTTGGGTTCTCTCTGGCCGCTAGAAACCGAAAATAGGCACAAGAGTTTTTTTTTTTTAATTTTATCTATCGAAATGGATGGAAGAAAGAAGAAGAAGAAGAAGGAAAAAAAAACACAGTTTGATATCGACATGGCGCACAGGGCGGCGCTATATAACCCCTGGAGGGAAGGGGGCAACCACACCACAGATGGTACAAGAAAAAAAGAAAGGAAAGTAGAAACTTTTTTCCTTTTTTTTTTTGTTTGACTCTTTCGGGTTGAACTGGTCGGGAAAAGACAGGTAAGCGCGTCTTGGCCAGGTATAGGACACAGAATGGAGGCATCCAACAAACACATACGCACACGTAGACACGGAGAAAGAGGCCTCCAGGGGGCGACGACGGTGCATTCCGCATTCCAACGCTGGCGGGGCCCACACAACACACACACACCACTCACAAGAAGAAGCAGAAGAAGAAAAAGTTTCTTTATAGAGAGAAAGGGAGGAGAGAGAGATAGGAATGCAAAGACTTGGCGCGCTAAGTCCAAGTTCAACATGAAATAAACTTTTTTTGTCTTCTTATGAGCTGCTGTGGTGTTTGCCAACGTCCTCTTTCCATCATCATCGCCGTCTTTTCATGGTGCAAGAGACACTTGAAAACCGTCGAAAGGTTCCTCCTTTTCCACCTAAACAGAAATCGTCGTCTTCATCTCTCTCTCTCCGACAATGAAATAGAAAGAAAAAGAAGAGGGTTCGACAACAATAGCCATAGTGTCCCCCTTCTCTCTAACACACACAAGGAGATAGTAGTCGAAGTTGTAGTGCTAGTGGGTTCTTATTGAAATCGTAACAAGAATGCGCAATAATAAGACAAGAAAAACAGGTTATATGGTCGCAGAGGTACAGCCGAGAGCCAACACAACCGTTCTCTTCTCTCTTCTTTATGTGTTATCTTTCGTCTTATTCCTTTTTGGTGAAAGCCTCCAACCAAATGGAAGAGAGGAGAGAGAGAGAGAGAGAGAGACAAAATAATAAGGGGGGCACAACAATGGCTTTATTGGAGTTGATATGTAGTTCAACAACAATACGTTATATGTACACATGCGGGGACGGCATAAAGTGGATGGCACCCCCCATCTAAAGAAATAATAAAATTGAAAGAAAGAAAGAAAGAGAGAGAGAGAGACAAATACATATCTGATACATATAATATCCATGGCGCCGAACCAGTTTTCTTCTTTCCTTTCACAAAAATTTGAAATTTAAGATGCTCGCTAGTCTGGCTGTTGGCAACAAACAGCGACAGTGTACACTGTTGTTGGTGTTGTTGTTGCATTTTGCCTTTTTGATTCTTTTTTTTTTTTTTTTGCCTCGTTCCTTAAAGACTATTTTACAATAGGTTTTATATTACTGCACACAAGCTAGTGAGAGTTATTAAGGGGTTGTTTCACTGAAAGAAGAGCCGCGCGAATAAGAAGAAATAATAACAAGAAATATTCTCTGCTCACGTCGGTGGAAAATGGTATTTTAAATTTAAAAGAAGAAGAGGACACGCATGTCTAAAACGTCTTGAATTACCCGCTGGAGAGAGAGATACCTCAGGGGTGCCGTGGCAGTATCAATTAATAAGCTCTAAGAAAATCTCATCGACTTTTTCTTCTTCTTCTTCCCTTTTCTTTTTTTTTTAAAAAAAAGAAAAATTCCTAAACTTGTTAATTCTTTTTCAAAAGAAATTCATTTGTGGTTGGTCTATGGAGACGGATGGAGGAGGTCCCTGGCTGGTAAAAGGAGCTTAACAACATTCCGATTTCGTGGATCTCTCTCACACACTGTGCATTAAGGAAGAAGAGTAGAAGAGAAGAGAAAAAAGGGAGTGCTTATATACTTGAAATGAGGAAGAAGGAAGGAAAGGAATGCGATAGAGAGGATGCAAATAAAAAAGAAGAAGAAGAAGAAGCGACTTTTCAACTTTTTGACAGACATTGATCCCGCCCTTGTGGGGTTCACCTGGTGTGTGTGTAGCGACTCTTAACATGGAGGGGAATGTTGGCAAAAAAAAAAAAAAAAAAAGGGAAGAAAGAAAAGTTCTTTTCTTCTACCAACACTTTTGTGCGTTGCAGTCACCATTCTCTTTTCTATTCCCGACGTCTCTTGCACACACAACACACGTTGGAACAAGTTTACCACATTGACAAAAAAAAAAGTCTCCAACTGGAGGGGGTCCGGTCCTCCATCGACCCGAGAAGAAACTTTTCGATGGATGAGAAATGGGAGGAGAAAAGAAGAAAAGCGCTGCAAATTGGTTGTGAGCGCGACATCCACCGTTGTACAAAAATATAAGAAAAGAGCAAGTCTATATAGTACATCTCTCCCTATTTGAAATGGACTGTCCGAAAACGTCAAGATTTCTTTTTCCGCCGTACGTAGACAACCACCACCCCCACAGCGAAGCGAAAAAAAAAAGTAGGGGAGAAGAACTTCCTTTTATTTTTATTTTATTTTTTTATTTTTTACCTTGGAAATGTTTTCTATACGCGATTCACCTTTTTTTCCGAGAAAAAAAAAGAAGAAAGACCCTTTCATTTAATTCTTTTTAACTCTGCGAAGAAGTAACTACTATCGGGTCCACTTCATAAATCCATCCCGACACATTCCGGATAGTAGCTGCATGTATCCACCAGCAGGAAGCGAGAGACCCAATCCAGGTGCGCACAACATGAAGAACACAAATTTCTATCTTTCCATTTCAAACAAAAGGACATCAAAACCAAATGACAATGATCACAAATTTCAAAGTAAATTTAAATGATCCCGGATCTAAATGAAGGACTTCTTTACATTCCTACAGCTTAAACCTGAAAGTCGCAGAAACTCCCACCCCAAAAAAAATGAGAAAATGGAAATTCTTGGTAGTAGTACAGTCTACCTGATTGTCATCCTTAAAAATAAAAAAGTCCTTCCGGGCATTAACTGGACCTCCATCGAGATAATGGAGAATATACTTTTTGACTCTGAAACTCTTCATGATCATAAAAAAGAAATGCCTACAAACATGTACCGTAGACATGAAGAAAATTGTATTCCGCTAGTATCCGCGTTGATTTATTATTACGACGACGATGAAGAAAAAAGAAACTGTAGTTTTGCTCGATCATCATCGTATAGTTCGGTTGTATAATATTAGCAGCAGTATAGATACCGGGAATAACTCTTTTCTTCATGCTGTTGATGTTTGATAGAGAGAGAGAGAGACACACAGATGCACACACAAACGGAATGTCGAATATAAACCGGACAGAGAGAAGAAGGCCATTGCGGGACACGGAGAGAAATCTCCCCCATCTGCTGTTATGTGTGTGTGCTTCTTCTATCTATAAAAGAATAAAAATGACGAGCATTTTATTATTTTTTTCTCTCTCTCTCTCTCTCTTTTCTTTCGGGGGGTATTTTTATTGCTTTCCAAAAAGAAAAAAAAAAAATATGAATCCCGCTACGGTGAAAGAGAGAGAGAGAAATAGACAACATTCCATCTGAGCATGTTATGTGCACGACTCGGCGCCATGGCCTCTTATTCTCCTTCCTTGTCCTCCTCCTCCTCCTACAACAACAACTCCTCCTACCTTCCTAGAGGAATGATGTTATTCCAAACCCAACAAGACAAAAAAAAATATATATATTTCAAGCTTATTTTCAAGCCGACAATCAAGTTATCTTAGACACACACACACACACTATAAGGCTATTATAAATGGGATATAGGCACGTCGGCGGGTGAACGATCCTTCTATTATTACCAACGGCCATGGATTTTTTTACACAATATTAAAACGCACTTTACAGCGCGCACACACACACACAAAAGGAAGAAGAATGTCTGTTGTCCACTTTTCTCTCTTTCCTTTTGGAATCGAATTCAAACATGCCGCCCTCCTTTGTGTATTCCCAACGCAAAACAACATTGGGGTTAGTTAGTTACAGAAATAGAATACAATCAGTTTGTTTGCCATATCACGTACCATGTGAGAAGAGCAACAAGTGGTTCAAACCATTTCTGTATATTCCCAATCAATCAACCCACATACAAAATTCGGATTCCCCTTCCAGGTATTTCCCATTTTTTCTTGTGGTTTCATTGGAACAAGACCAACAAAATATAAAAATAAAGAAGAGAGAGAGAGATGACCGCCGAAAGGTAATCAATAAAGATTCCTACAAAAGAATCGACAGACTGGACCTTGGAATAATTCACACGGCTGACTGGGCACCTTCGTATTTCTCTCTCTTTTTTCTCGGTATTATTATTATGATTTTTTTTCTTTCTTTTACCCCCAACCAGTTCAACCAGAAACCCCCCTCTCTCTCTCTCTCTCTAACTTCTCGGAGCGGAGTGTGTGCCGCTCCTGGGCCCCTTCACTAACCTCCTACAGCGCGACGACACACAAAAAAAAAACGAACAAGTCGACCAAGAGAAACGGATTGGAATTTCGGAATTGTTTTCCTTTAAAAAACTGGCAGACGCCATCCATTCATATTGATGAGTTTTCATTCTGATACATTTCATTTTATTTCATTTTCTGAATATTCAAAAGTAAATGAAAATAGGCCAGAGAGAGAGAGAGAGAAAGAGCCTTTTTGGCTTTATCATCCTATGAACAGTTGAACACAGCTGTCATGTGTGTGGTGCTGTATGGTAGAGAAAAAAGAGGTCCGCAAAGAATGTAACACACGATAGAAAAAACAAAAACAAAAACAAAAAGGAACACAATGGGTTAAAGAAGAACAAAAAACCCGGGGTGATATATTTTCCCCGTTGGGGTTGAATGGTTTGTCTTAACACAATTAACAAGTCTGCGGAGAAAACAAAAGGACAAAACCACAACAATAGCATCAAGTTGTGCTCTACGTTTACACAAAAGAAAAAAAGAAAAAGACAAAAGAAAAAAAAAAAGATAATGGGTTACGGCTGCTGCCCCTGCTGCTGTCATGGCAAAATCCTTGGCGCGAGCTCGATGGATTTTCTATCTTCCGGGTAGGGGGGGAATAACAATTCATCGTTCTCTCTCTCTCTCTGAATTTTTTATTTAAAATAAAATAAAATAAAAAACACGAAACCAACCGCTGAGACGTCCCACCGTTGATATCTCTGTCAAATTTGAACCCCCAAAAAAAAGATGGAGGGTGATCGAGATTTGCCTCTTTTAACGCAACTGATTGTCCAAGCAGAAGAGCGTGACATTGAAAAATCAAAATTGAAGAGACGAAAATAAAACCAAAAAACATACGGAGGGTCGAGAAAAGAGGGAGACATGGAAGAAGTTATCCGGCGCCGTGCCGTTAAGTATATCAATCCTATTGACCAAGAAATGGGTGTCTGTACCTGTACTTTGTACTTTGCCGAGGTTTTGGTCGAGACATAGTGGTGATATATATAAGACACAGAAGAGGGGGGATACACATAATAAGGAAAATATAAGGAATGAAGGGTCTCTATTGGTCAAGAGAAGAAGAAGTAAAGGTAGAAAAAGGTGGGAGGAATAATCACAATAATACTGATCGGACACAAGACCAAAATGGACCTTTACCTTTACCTTCTTCTTCAGTCTCTTTTTTTTACGAAGGGGCAACTCGAAAAAGAGAAAGAGAGAGGGGGGGGGGGACTTTGACGACTTTTCATGGGTCCCGCCCCCCTGCAGTCGAAAGTTAATTACTAAGTCAAACTCTTTTTGGCTTATTTCTCTCTCTTTTCGACAAGGTAAAATGAGGGTTCACAACCGATTGCTTTTTCTTTCTTCATTTTGCCGAGGTTTTTTTAGACTTCGAAACACATTCCTTCTCTCTCTCTCTCAATGATTTATGTCGTGTAGACAGCAGGCTCATCTCCCCCCCCGACTCGAGACTCTCTTTTTCCGCGTTAGCCCATCACCATTTAAAATAAAAGAATAAGAAAATGCAGAGAGAAATCGACTTCTTCTCGCTCTCTATTTAATACCTTAACTAACTAACAAACAACACCCAGTACAACACAAAGGGGCGACCTCATCTCATTTTCTTTCCCTTCCTGGATGATGAACTGCATTGTTGTTGTTGTTGTTGTTGTATCGTGTCCGACATGCGCCATCATCAACGGTGTGGTACGAAACACAACAGAAACAAGCAAACACGTTCCACCCTCGATTTGCTAAGAGTTCGGCCCCTCATTTGTTTCCCGTCTTATCATTTCGAAAACATCATAGTGTTGTTGTGTGCAGTGGCCGCAATAAATAACATTGCGCAATTTCACTTCGTTTAACGTGACCAGCACCCAAAATGGTTTGACGATGACACAATTTTGGCTGAAGAGAAAATAGCCAACATTTCATAAATCTAGTCGAGTGGTTTTTTCGAAACAACAACAACAAAGAAGAAGAAGAAAAAGGCAATGCAGATAGAAAAGTGGCTCGTTGACCAGATGGCGTTGTATTAGAACCCTGCGTTCGCACCAGTTCGAAATGCAACTAGCCAGTTTTAAAAACAGTTTTTTTAAAGTAAAAGGATGAAGCCCCTGGAAAATGCGTTGACCATGAGTCCATGAGAAATTTCCCACACATACAACTTCCGTGTGTCCGCATCTTGGTCCCGACATGGAAAGTGCTGACCGCACCAATTAATAGCCAACAGCAACAGCTCAAGAGGTCTATTACCGTACAGCCATTACACTCTCTCAATTTTTATTATATAATATATATTTTTTAAATTTCAATTTCCTTGACGTTATTAAATAACCCCCCCGAACATTTCCAGCTCCCACACATACGCGCATTATATGAAAACAAAGCGGGGGGTTACTACTACCGTACACAATCTCTTAAGACAACAATTTTTTTTTTGTTTTTGTTTTTCACTTTGGTGGTTTCCTAAGTGGAGAAAAGCTGAAGAGGGGAAAAAGAAGAAGAAGAAGAACAACAAGTGTGTAATATCTTAGGTAATAATCAAGCGCGGGGGCCCCATTGTCAGTGTTGAAAAAGAAAGAAGAAAAACATAAGGAAGAAGAAGAAGAACAAATTTTAAATGAGCGCGGCCGGGAGCCTCACAAACACAACATCAGCAAATAATTGGCCTTCTAGAGAGAGAGAAAAAAAAGCCGGACTCGCTTATAAAAATCTCCCCCCCCCCCTTCTCAATTTATAGGCTAACTCTCTCTCAGTTTGACTAGTCTCTCTACTGTGTGGCACCTGTGTGTGTTTTGATTGCCGAAAAAACCAAACACAGTCGACGAAATCAAAGAAATATATAATGAGTGAAATGAGGGAAAAAAAGAGGCAATTATGTGTGTCAGTGTGTGTACGAATTAACCAACTACGGGATACGAGGGAGGGCAACACACACAGTTTACCTGTGAAAATTGCAGCTACCAACCGAGCCATGGGGCCGCCAATTATTTAGCGAGCCAACAAAATCAAATCGAAATGAAGAAGAAAGAAAAAAAAAAAAGGTTGAGTTGTTGGGCTTTTTTGATATGGCTGGGAACCAAAGAGAAATTTGCTACTAGTAGAGACTCTTCCAATTATTAGATAAGAAACAATCAAAGAGGGCGCCACCAAAAGAAAAAAAAAGGAACAAAATACACAAACATTCGTGACGGGCGTGACGCAGCTCATATCATCGAATGTTGCCCAATGAGCAAAGCAATAAACAACGCGGCGCAGCGCAGGTGAAATTTCTTGCAATTCCCAATTGCAGCCAAGAGAAATGATGAAGGCAAACTTACAACACACACACACACACGTAGAGAGCTGTGTATGCAACGAATGACTTTATAAGTAAGATGGATGGAATTTTCAACGGCCATAGACATCACCGGGGTCGGCAGAAAGATGATTATTACCTCTACCAGCAGGAGAAGTCTATTCCTTTTCGTGTATTTACCGAATATTAAAAAAAAAGAAAAAAAGGGAATAACCTCGACTGTGTAACTCTCATGTCTGGCGCTCACAATGTTGTTGAATAGAGACAGACAGAGAGAGAGAGAGACTTGCATGCACGAACAACAACTACAACAACATTTAAAGGGGAGGAGGGAGTAGAAAAGAATGTTGTTCCGGGCGGCTCACATCGACTGGGAATCCGTTCAAGTGACGGAATACGTCGAAAAACTTCTCAAGCGAAATAATATTTAAAAAAAAAAGAAAAAGAAAAACGGGCACAGCAACAACACATTTTGGGGTGCGTACACACGTTGTGTGTGTGTGTGTGATAACCGCACACATCCAATCACGGAGCAAACTCGAAAACCGCGCGATGCACCAGAGAGCACAGCCCATCCCCTTTTTGCTAAAGCCAAAGGAGCAAAGGAGCAGCACATAACACAAACGGTTCACGGCGACGCGGGGTGTCAGGTGTCTCGGCCAAAGTTGTCGGTCGTGCCAAACCCCCGTCGTCATCGTCGTCGCCCGCCGCCACCGCACATATTCCCAGTTCCCCCCTTTTCTTCTTCTTCTTCTTCTTCTCTTTTTTTCAATCTCTCCGCCTCTTGGATGTCATGGCCCGTGTAATTCGAGACTGAAAATTTCCCCCTCCCCATTTTGATCAAAACGAACGCAACGGACCGCGATGAGGAGGTGGAAAGAGAAATTTTTCAAAATGGAGGATGGATGTCATTTTTTTGTTGTTGTTGAAAATCTTCATTTTATTTGAAAATTTTTTGAAAAAAAAAGGGGCGAGAAAGAAGGAAAAAGAAAAAAAAATGAACTTAACAGAAAAGAGCCATCATATCACGCAATCAGATCGTTACGGCAGCAGGAGCAGAAGGCTGAAGGCCCGCAGCGGGATAGAAAATGTCAGGAATCCGGCACAATGTTGTATATGTATAAATAAATAAATAAATAAATAAAAAGAAAATCAAAAATGCTGAAAGATTCAAAATAATATTTTTCTTTTTTAAAAAGGAGGAAAAAAAAAACGGTTTTTGAGCTGCGTGAGTAGATACTAAGAAGAAGACGAAAAAAAAGGGGAAATAGTAAATCTGACAGGTGGTGGTAGTGGTTTTTAGTAGTGAACTCTGCTCGGGTCGTGGGTCTGCCGACTTGACTTTTGATGCCGTTGCCCATGACTCACCTGCTTTGGTCGACACAATTCGACAGCAGGGAAAACGAACGACACGCCTTTTTAAGTCAACTGACCGGTCGGGTGAGATGACGACGATCGATTGTTGACCATAATATAGTGGTTGAGTAGTCCTGCCTTTTTGACGTTGGAAGCCTTCCCCCCTTTTATATAAGAGACACTCTCACACAGCCATCAGCGCGCTGAATTGAAAAATGGTTTATTCTACTATAGTCTATCTTTCTTTTTCTTTTCTCTCTTACTACAAGAAGAAGGAAAAAAACAAAACAAAACAAGCTGTAGGCGATTCCTGTTTCTGGGGGCTACGCCTGCTGGGCTCCTTCAAACAATTTCCCCCTGTTGTTTAATAACACACAGCAATAGTAGACACACACACACACACACACATATAAGCCTAAAGGCAAATCACAACAGCTCACAAAATTGTGTTGTGTGTGTGGATCCTATACGGGAATAGACACACGAAGAAGCGCAGACACACACAACAGCATCATTTAGTGTGACCAACTTTGTTGCTTCCCGTTATTACCTTCTCTCTCTCTCTCTCTCCTTCTCACACAGCCATTAGAGGAGGCTAGCTTAATTACAGGTTTCAGATCAGACCCTACCACCACCACCACCACCCGCTTTCTGTGTGTGTGTCTGTGTGGATAGACACACACACTCTCTCTCTCGTGTGCTGTGCATAAAAGAAGAAGAAGTACGAACTGTTGTGTTCCAGCTCCGGGAATGATGAAAACAAAAGAAAATAAGAGAGAGAGAGAGAGATTTAAATGCCCGACCATCTCCGGGAACAGGAAAAAGAAAGGACCGCAAACCGCATTCGAATCCTTAATGATTTGAAAAACGAAAAAGAAGAAGAAGAAGAGAACAAAGAGAGAGAGAGAGAGAAGGAGATTGTAAAGACCAGTAGTCGAAAAAAAGAGTCCCCTCTCTTTCTTCTTCTTCTTCTCTTATTTCTATATATATATACTCGTACGTCGCTAGTACTACTACCATGGCGTATCTTTGTGTGTTTACATTGTGGCGCTGCTGGAGGTCCTTCACCATTTATCTCCCCTTCGAGTTGTGTTGTTTTCTTTTTCCTACTCACGATGGGCGAAACACAAGAAGAAAAGAAAACTGTTAAATAAGTAAGAGAAGAAGACAACAACAACTATCTTCTTCTTCTTCTTCTTCTTCTTCGTGTGTTTGTTGTCTTATTCTATTCTTCCGTCACTCATTCTTCTTCCATTCCAACGAATAGGAACATATATCGTCCCACCCTCCGTTTCACGTCAGCGTGTAATAACGGGAGCCCTTCCAGAAGAATGAATTCTTACTTGTTATTATTATTGTCATTTTCTCTGTCTGTCTGACTGTCTGGCTCTTTCACTCCGACACACAGAGACTAGTAGCTACTCTTATTTCGTAGAGAGAGAGCGGACAAGTGGAACTCGATGAGAATGAGACGAAAATTGCAGGTTGGACTCGAGGCCGAATAGACCGTCAAAAAAGTGACATTCCTCTTTCTCAACCCACCAAAAAAGTACAACTCAACAGACATAGTATTCGACTGACAAACGGGAAACAGGTAGTTATCTACCGAGAGTCTCATTTGCCTCCTCAAGAGCGTTCCATGTCGGGTTTGTTTGTGTCGGCCTTGTGCGATTCCCAAAATCCCAAATTGTTTTTCCCTTCAAAAGAAGAAGAAGAAGAAAAAGCACGAGCTTAACATGCCGAATCCTCTTTTGGGTTTCACAGCAAAACGAAAACAACAACAACGGGACAAACTCCCGTAGTGGTATTAGTTAGAGAGAAAGAGAAAAGAGTTCAATTACCGACCTACCTCCTACCAGGAGCTTCTCCTCGTTAAATGCCGCCTTTATGTGGGCCAAAGTGTATTGCGTTTCTCTGCGAAAAATAAAGAAACGTCGTGACCATCACTAGAATAAGTCTCTTGTTAATTGCTTTGCTAGAAAACAAAAAGTAATTCGTGTAAGACTAATCGTCGACGTATCGTTTTTATGTTGAACAACAGGCGGACGAACTACATAGCATCGGTGACGCGCTCCGTATGTCGTGCACAAGCGTCGGCACCAAGACGCCATCAACAGACGCCGCCGCCGCCGCGGCCACAACAACAACAACATTGGTCATATCGTCTGCAGCAGCAACGACGACGTCGCAGAGCGACGCAAAGTCAATCAACTTGCCGGCGCCGCCGGTCAAGAACGGTCACACTACTTGGGTGAGTTTTTGGTTCAACTGTTTCTCAGACAATTTTCTGTACAGCAAAACTGTCCCGTCTATCCCACGCTCTTTTTTTTTTCTGAACCGATCCATTCAACCGTATTTTCTTTTTGTTCCTTTTTCCTCATTGGTTTATGACAGACGAGGCAATTTCACGACAAGAGCAGCCGGCAACAGAGCAAAGCCAACAATATTCAGAAATCGGCGGCCCTTGTAGAGGTGCCGGAGAACAATCTGGCGGAGATGAGCAAATGCAAGTGCAGTAAAGACGCCGCCAAGACGCTCATCAAAAGCAACGGTGGCAACAGCAGCAGCAGCAGCAGCAGTGGAGGAGATGTTAGCAAGGCTTTAGGAATTGGAGCGGCTCTAGTCATGCCTTTCCATTCTCATCATCCAGTGATGATGGGTTACAAACCTTTGCTCTCGTCCATCGATTTCTCCGCTACTTCTGCGGCCACTTCCGCCAAACCGTTAACGCACAACACGTCGTGCAACAGCAGCAGCGTCGGTACACTGTCGTCTTGCAGCTCGTCAAGATCAGTGTCGCCGTCATCGGCTAACGAAGGCTACGTGCCCACGTTGCCCGTGCGGACGGATAGTTTGACCAATCTAGAAGAAGAAGCCCTGCTCAAATGCGCTCCTTGGTTCCAGGCCGGAATTCCTAGGTAACAATTTCTACTATTTTACAATGATAAACTAATTGATATTTGGGTAGAAAGAGAATCAAATTTAACATCATCTGTTTCTATAGGGAAATATCTTTGGAGATATTGCAACAGGAACCTGTAGGATCGTTCCTGGTTCGTGAGTCCACTTCAAAACCAGGTTGCTACGCTCTATCTGTCCGTGTGCCGAAAGAATGCCAGAAACCTTCCATTGCTCACTATCTAATCACGCAGACCAACCGAGGATTCAAAATCAAGGTAAGAAAAAGAGTTGCCCATAA
The DNA here is from genome assembly GCA_030770115.1 of Daphnia galeata. Lineage (NCBI taxonomy): Eukaryota > Metazoa > Arthropoda > Branchiopoda > Diplostraca > Daphniidae > Daphnia > Daphnia galeata. Next base: position 8,321,876 of record CM061115.1, read on the forward strand.
TTTTTTATAATTAAAAAAATAACAACAACCAACCACTTTCGTGTTATTCAAATATTAAATTTCAACATTTTCTCTATTTTTCTAAAGGGATTTACTAAGGAATTTCCGAGCCTCACCTCTTTGATCGTTCACCATTCGGTGATGCAAGAGCTCTTGCCTTGCCCACTCTTGCTGCACCGCCCATCGTCTGGGCTCTTAGCCGACTACCTGGAACAAAATAACTTTGTCGACATTGACTCGAGCGTCTTGCTCGAACTGACCCGTAAAAAAGGTGTCGAATAAAAAGGAAAAACAAAAAAACTTTGGCCTCGTTTTTTTTTTTTTTTTTGCTGTAAACAATTGTACACATTGCTCTTCTCCCTCCATATTACTTGTTATTATTTCAACGACTCTTACCCTTATTATATTATATTATATATACTCAAGTCTTTTTTTGAAGGTGTTTTTTTTCCATATATATACCTAGTCGCTTCAGTTTTTTTCTTCTTCTTCTTCCCGGGACAACAACATTTATTCAAATTGATGTTTTTTTTGGACCTGGTAATTCAAATTTTTTTGTATCCCCCCAATACTACTTCCGTTTTGATCCAACCACGTTGATATTTTTTTGAGGAAGAAAAAAAGCCGTTCCATGATATTTAATTGCAAGTACAAAGCGGCGTCAAATTTTGAAATTTAAAAAAATTCATCTTAAAATAAAAAGTATGGAGTCATCAAAAAGTGGCCTGATGTCTTCAATAATCAATTGTTTTTTACACTCTAGAATGGAGGTTTACATATGTATATGAATGTTTCCAACAATAAAATAAACAAATGGATTACTTGTGGAAGGTAAAATGAAAAATTGTCTTCTTCATTTCAAGTACAATATCGAAACTGCGTCTTCTTCATCACAGTCTAAAATGTAGGCTACTGTATGTTGTAGCAGTGAATAGTTTATAGAAGTGGATTTGCTTCATGTCATAGCAAAAGAAAAAAAAGTAGTCCACCTCACACAAAGACATTGTCATGGTATTTGAGATAAACATCAAGCAGCACCATTCCACAACATGGAAATAACATACAGGCCATTAAAAAGGCTGTACAACATGATGATGCCACTACAGCTGTCATGGGTTGATGCACACACACAGACAGCAGAACATTCAACCCAAAACTAGAGATAAAAGAGAGAGATTTTGATCGCTGTTGTCCTACCTTTTTCCTTTTTGTGTAAATTGCTTCTGCCTGCCAGGACTACACTAGGTAAGTCGAGTACAACCACCGCAACCTGGGCTGAAAAGTCGAAACAGATTGCACACGACCACGAGGTAAAAGAGGATACCGGGCAGCAGGGAAGCGTTTCTTAATTATGATGTTCTTTTTTGCACGCTGTTTTTCGGGTCACAGAGAGCTACTTTCACCACTCCACAAAAGTTCGCCGGGGCAAGCTTTCAAAAATTCATTCACTTGAAAGAACAGCAGCAGTTGAGGAAGAAGGAGGCCACTGTGCAATGTGCATATCTAAAGCAGGCACGCTGCTACAAGTGTTCAAAATAATGAGTTACGCCTCCAATTATTTTCTTCAGTCAGTACAGTGATTAGAGTATGAGAAAGTCAAGTTTGAAACATTCTTCGATCTTCACGACTTGCGTACAATAATTTGCGCATCAACATTATGATTTTGACTTCCAGCATCACCGGCCACGATGTTTTTGAACTGTAATCGTCGAGCCCGATATGCCGACTACTAATGAATTATGTCGATGCTCGCCAGGTGGCAGCACTAATCATTGGATTTGAATAAAGATAAAGAGAGAGAAAAATTATAATTTGAAAACAAAAAATTAAGATGTATTTCTTATGATATGAAAAAAATGACTAAGGAAAACATCATTTATAGTATTTATTGAAAGACAAAATAGGAAAATTATTTAAAAATTATTTTAAAAAATAAAATATCATTGGAAAAGATATGTACGTAGCTTACGTACATGAAAAATATGGCATGTACCACCCTGTCAAAATTATTGGATAAGTGGAATGTTTGTTGGACTTTATTATTAGTGCAAACCGGATTCACTCCTTGTGCTTACGAGTTAACTAAATCTCATATCACGTGTGCATATTTGTGAATCTGGTATTATAGGAAAAATAAGATCCCCACGTGATGAATCAAAACAACAGTATAAAATCCAATAGAGAAAGTAGAACTGTCATTAAGTGGCCTGGTGCAATTGGAAAATATAATTATGTGCATTCAGCGATTCGAATGTGATGATCCGGATCCTGAAGTATTTGTTTGGCCAGATACCTATCTCGCTTCATTTTGTTGGCCAATGTCTTAGGAACGTCAGGAACGATGGCGTCGATCAATCGGCACACTCCAAATACGAAATGCTGAACAAGAAGGAAATCAGTCAGCAAGGAACTCATACAGGCCTTAAAGAAATAGAATAGCTTAAACATATACGGTATACCTACCTCGAAAATGACGACAAAAGCCAATCGAACGACGAGCAATTTCCAGTAAAAGGCCGACAATTTACCGTCTTCATCGCGATAGCTACGATAGTAGCACGGCTCCGCCATAGCGCCTAGTAACAAGTAGAATAAGATTAGGCGCTTTCAAAAGAGAAACTATTAGAAGTACATAAAATATTTCTAGAATTGTATGCACCTTTAGGAGAAATGGCTAGGGTGAAATTGACATAACCATCCATCGACCACGAGTGTTCGTATTGGTAAAGAATTTTCGGCAGGAACTCGGACGTGAAGGAAATAAGAAATGCCTATATTAGAATGTCAAATCTTAGAATGCCTTGAATTTGTTTTGAGAATGAGAAATGGTTTATCATAATGATTTCAAATATTATCACTACAATTTAAGGAAATTTACATTGCTGATGACAGCCAAATGAACGAGAAATTCCAGTATTCTCAGCCAGATTCCAATGTTTTTGGCCTGGTGCCCAACTGTCCGTCGAGTATTACACACAAATTTTTGCGCATCTAATCGTATTTCGACGATGTTATTCAACAGTGCGAAAAGCGGGGCAAGCGGAAAGGCCGCCACAAATATCGTGATGAAACCGAATTGCATCACTGGTCAAGAAACGTTATTTTTTATCAAAAATTATCTTTAAAAAAATCTGTCACGATTTTAAATCAAACGAACCCATTTCGAGGTATTCTTGGAACAGTCCAGCGTTTTCGACCAACTGAAAATCTGCCTCCCATGGTTTGGATTTGTCTTTATTTTGAGTGAAGTCCACCTTGAAAATAATTAAACCAAAAAAAAAACACAAAAAAAGATGTAAATCAATCACATTTTTGGCCATGAAAATGAGGGATGAAAAGGACTTACCTTTCGATTTTGCCACCAGGCTTGAACTTTTGGCCAAAGAATTTCTTGTGCATTGTTGATGACCTAAATTTGGTCATCAAAAAAAGTGTATGTATACCGTCTTTGATGATGAAGGGACTGTTATGATTTGTATACCTGCTTACCAACCATGATGATAAATAACTGTTGCGACAGCTCAACAAGACAACCACCTGCACTGCACTAAATCATCCCCAAAAAGTTCCGAAAACATTAACCTGATAACTAAATTACATGGGCCAAATAGCCAACATCCTCGTTGTTTGTTTTAGAAATAACATACTTCTTCGTTCCGCAATCCAAATATGTGCAAATAATTGCCTGGGTAGCCGACGAAGCGACCTTTGAAGAAGGCAATGTAGAACGGAGATGCGTACAAATTAACAAATTGGAAAGCGAAGACCTTGAAGGTTAAATTATCTTCAAACTCGATTTGTGTTCGGTGCATTTCTAAACGTCAAAGAAAACGACGCGAGTTCAAATTGAGGCGACGCTTGAGTAATTCTAATATGTAAGTCAAATTGTACAACTCGCTCACCCCAGGTGGTGAGTTTGTAGGCCAACTTCTCGTAGAAACGGCCAAGAGCCATGATCAGCACAAGATTGACGACTGCACCGGAGAGATTTGCTATAACTTGAGCTTGCGACTTCAAGGTCTCGTGCTGGAAGAGGGGAATAGAGACCACGATCCTGTAGATGATGATGGCGACGATGAAAATAATAACCATGCAAACCTGTCATCAAAGAGTTATTATGCGCTTTTCAAGCCAAGCTGCCGGTAAAATAAGAAAATAAAAGAGTAAAAACAGCAGCCACACCATCAAGAAAACGAAGCAGACGCCGGCCATTATCCGCTTTCGCCTGATTGAGTGAGGAAAGGCCGGCTCGGCAATGCCAGTCACGGGATTTGTTGCAATAGACGGAGCCTGGAGCAAATTGCATTTCCAATTAAAGCAAGAAATATTTTGAAAATCTGGGAGTCTGCTGTCTCCAACCTTCAATTATTTCATCATTGACACAATTTCTTGTTTGGTACCTTCAAAGCGAATTCCGGACGAGGGCGTATTTCTTCTCGTTCAACATCTACCACATCCCAACGGTGAGCCAGACGAGCGCTGTACCTTTTCCAATACTCCAAAAATGTAACAGCTAAAAGCAAGTAGTAAAGAATTTGATTAATAGACTATTTTGCATCGTACATGTCATTTAAAGTCTTAGTACCCCAGAAAGAGACAAAAATAGCAAAGGCGACCGTGCCAGGATGATCGAAAAGGTAGGATAACTTTGAGTAAGTGCAAACATCGCTAAGATCCCATTGATGACATCCCTGGCTCTCTTCGCATAGCGGACACATAGGGAATTTGCCTTGGCTATGACAGACTTGCGTAGATGCAGGATCCTCTTCTACGGTTAGTAGACCGTAGATAAAGATCAACACTCCGACGATCGATGGCGGAATAAGCCATCCAGTATAGAAGCCAAGCCATGCGAAATAAAAAGCTATTTTCTCGCCAAAATACTCGCGAACGTTATCCAACGGCTGGTACTTGGGCCACTTAGACCAACGGGCCCAGTATCCATGCAAAACTTGTCGAGGATTTAATTTCCCTCGGTCTTGATTCCCAGAATTGTCTTGTTCATAGCAACCCTAAAATAGAATTGATTGCAAAGGGCGTTTATTAGTTTGACTTCGTCGTTTTTGAAATTGGAAAAATCCATCTGACCTCATGCAAAGGGTAAGATGCTGTATAGACGCCCTCTTTTAACAAGCGCTCAATGCCGACTTCACCTTTCCTTCGGTCGCCATATGTTGTCCTGGCCAAAATCTCGTTAACAATTCGACTGCGCTCCGTCGAAGTGAAATAAGATTCGCAATCAAGATTTCCCAACAAGCTGTTGTCCGTAAATAGATCAGTTAGATTTTTTAATCATTTTAATAATTAAGAAACGTAATACGTTGATATTTTTGACTGTCTAAATGGGTAAGTGCAGCAAACTTTAGGCGGATCACATGGGATTTCCTGTGCGAAGCAATTGGGTAGCCTCAAGGATTTGAAAAGTCTCGCAGACCAATTATCCTCATCAGCCTTGGCCTGGCACTAAATTTATTGAAATATGACGTCGAATAACTGAATTTTTTTCTTCAACCTATTATAATTTATTACCAAAATTCTTGCACGAAATCCCAATTCCTCCGCCCAACGAGCAAGTAACTAATAATACATTCAATGTTACGTCAAATTTAAATATTAGCATATAAACTAGACCAGTAATTCATACCGGAAAAGGGGCGTGCAATTTGATAAATCGAACGTTGGTTCTTTTCCCTTCTGTGAATTCCTGCAAATGATTTTTTTAATTAAAAAAAATATTCATTTTTACAAGTGCTCTTATCATCACTTGACAGACTTCGTGGCGTCATAAAAAGAATTCCACAATACTGAGATCGAGTTGCCAGTTGATGAGCGTGACTCCCGTTTCTCGTTTCAATTGTCACGTCACGTCGTTTCCATTTTTGGAACACGGATTTGAGCTCAACATTCTAACTCGATTTTAATATTTTAAACAACTTATTTACGATCCACTTGCAGACATATGCTAATAAGAACTATTTTTGTAAGCAGTCTGAAACTGAATCAAAAACCCTGATAAGATATCAAGAAATTATAATGAAAGTTAAAATGAACCTCTTCAATTTCAATTCCTTGTGACTTGAGTTTATCAAGAAATGTCTTTCTGATATCCATCTTCCGGTTCTGCTTTGGTGTGCTGTGGTGTATCGCTGACGTCAACAACATTGGTAGCATTCCACCCTGTGGCGATTTCTCTTCCTGGCGAAATGGCAAGGGCGTTGATGGCTGGACTGGTGCTGGGTTGTGACTTCTGCTTCGGCTAGGTGCCAGACTAACTTCTTCGTGGACTAGGACATAGTCTATCTTTCGTCGACCATCACGGAAGTATGTGCCAAGAGCTTTTGGATGCTTATTCTGTTTACTTTCTTTGGAACGTTCGTCTTTCGTTTCCGGTGGAGGCTCCACTACGACGCACTGGAAGTAGCCAAAACAGAGATTTTAGAATAACTTATCATGTGTACACATCACTCGCTTGTCGAATATAAAATATTGAGATGCACTTTCTATTGAATTTTCTTATGTTCCGTATTTACTTAACCACTGTTCTTTCAAAAATATTTTGTAATTCAAATTATGTTATTCCGAAACGGCCCAGCAAAGCGGAAACAGCTGGTCACATACGTGGAAAGCATAACCAAAATAATAGTGTCGTTTTACAATGTCACAGTCTTCCAAAAATAGAAAAACAAGGTCTGAAAGCGTAAGATGTTATTGTCCACTTTTGAAAAGAAGAACTTTCAACCTTTTACAAAAAAGGTACATCATGAACCACGTGCCCTAAAGGGCAACACGTCGTTACAAGTTCGCGTAGATGAACGAACTCAAGATTCCTTTGCCATACAACTAGAAAGATAACAGAAAAGTGAGAAAAAAAAATCTACAGATGAATGCGTCACCGTGTCTTGAACAACATCCTTATGATCCGCACGGCCAAGTCTTCCGGACGTGACTCTTTCCAAGTTTCCATCAAATAAGTCCGTCGAGGGACTCTGCTCCTCTGCAGACTGTGCAGAGTTTGTTGATGGGTTTGACGTCTGGCCCGAGTCGTCCTTGTGGTTTCCCCTCGACTCAAGTCTCCGTCGCACAAACTATTATTGCAAGATGAGATTCTTAAGGAAATAGATCAAATGGCAACTATACATCATTTTCAAACAATCCTAGGAAATGGTCAAGGTGAAAATACTGCTGTATGAGTGTATGATATCATAAAAAGAGATTTCTCATCAGTCAATCTCGTTCTTTCATTTGCATAGGCTACTAAAGTTAGGTGGCGCCGAGTGAAAGGTAGAGGGCCAAATCCAACACGGAGCGATAGTTTCCCTTTCAAATTTGTTAAATTATAAAAACAAAAGAACAAAAAGGATGCTGACTGATCATGACCTAGTTGTTTCTTCTAAGTTGAGAAATCGATATTAACGGGTATTTCAGTATATGGTCCTAATTAGTTAACATGTTTTACTACACTCCTTTCCTAACGATTAAGATTAACTAATCAAATTTGTTAACGTTTTGAAATTCCCATCTCACGGCCTTCACGTGATTTGCAATGCATTCGAAATGGTCAATTAAAAGCCCCCCTCCAAAAAAGTGAAAAACCATAAACAAAATGCTTACTAATCTGGCCAGATTATGGCGACGTTGTTTAATGCATTTTAATCGCATGGCACCATTGACACGCTACGTCCCACATGAACGGACACTGAGAACCTGCACGTACAAAACACTCGAGAACGATAGCGAAAGACACCTTGCACGGACGAGGTGCGGGTTGCGTTTGACCAGAGCATAACGGGAAACTCTAAAGGGCATCCACAGCAGCAGCGCCACTGGCTCGTTGGCTCGTTTCTCATTGTTTCTCTTCCTTAGACCATTTGTCTGTTTCTTTTCTTAAAAGGGATGAATCCAATCTATTAAGCCCACTCAACACTTTTTGACTCTGTCTTGTAACACTCGACACATATAAAAAGAGATAAGGGTTCATCGGTTTATGCTGAGGAAAAGCTAAAGTTTTTAAGTGACTTTAACATAAATAGAACTTGCGTACTCAAGGTGAACCCGTAGTTTTTAAAACAAAACAGTCTACCCACACAAATATGAAGGATTTTCTAGCCTACCTCAAGGAGACTTGGTTGAATAGGGGCTGAATCGTCAAAATTTTGTGTTTCCATGCCATACTGAAAACTTCCTTGTAGTTGCGGTTTTCTGGATTTCATTTTCATCGAAAGAAAAATATACGTAAATTAATTAAAGTAGTCCTTGGCTCCTTGCTCAGAATTTAAAACAGGAAATCCTGGTGGCAAAAATACGTATTACCATCGGCGTTTAATCTTAAATTTGGAATTGATTTTATTTTTAAAAATCAAATTTACAGAGAGATTTACGACTGCCGACTGCCCGACTCCGAGTGCCGACTGCGCACTCAACAGAAGCGCCTGGCTAGAAGGGACTTCTGCAACAAAGTTTTGACGTTCAAACGTCAAAACAGAAGACCAACAAAAAATGAGACATGTGATTTGGTAAAGAAAAACCTTTTGTGAAATACTTTTAGAAAATAATTCTTTTCTTTTTTTTTATACAGTATGGTCTCGGATTTCTTTTACCCGAATTTGGGAGGAGTAGAATCTCACATTTTTACCTTATCACAATGTCTGATAAAGCTTGGACACAAAGTTATCGTCATCACTCATTCTTACGGAAATCGCGTTGGAGTTCGCTATATGACGAATGGCCTTAAAGTAAAGGAAAAAAACAGTAGCTTTTTAAAATATCTATAAAGTTTTCTAATGATAGTGACTTGCTTTCATAGGTTTACTACCTTCCTATCAAAACTATGCATGACCAAGTTGTTCTTCCAACACTTTTTGCTTCCCTGTCTCTTTTCCGTAACATATATATTAGAGAGTGTATCGAAATAGTACATGGGCACTCTGCCTTTTCTACTTTGGCACACGAAGGTATCCTAATTGCAAGATTGTTGGGCCTCAAGGTAATTTGTGAATTGTGAATATCATTATTATGCTTCTTCAAAATCAAATACAATTGAAGCTTTAATGTTTTGTACAGGCTGTTTTTACAGATCATTCCTTAAATGGGTTTGCTGATATCTCTGCAATTCTTACCAATAAACTGCTTGAAATTACATTGTCTGGTGTAAACCATTGCATATGTGTTTCCCATACAGGGTAAATGCACCGTGTGAATAATCTTTTAAATGTTTACTCTTAACATCAAGTTGCAATTCCTTTCCAGGAAAGAAAACACAGTATTAAGAGCCAAAGTACCTGCTAACTATGTCTCAGTTATACCTAATGCAACAGATACAACATTATTCAAACCAGACACATCCAAGAGGGAAACAGATAAAAGTATTTTATGGTTTTAATACAATTTCAAATAATTACTGATTCATTAACTACTAAACTTGAAATATTTCAGTCACAATTGTGGCTTTAAGCCGTCTAGTCTACAGAAAAGGTATTGACCTACTGGCTTCCGTTATTCCAATTATTTGTAAAAAATATCCCAAGGTAACTTTGTACAACTTAGATTAACTTGACTACTCTCTAAAATAGTGTTTATGCGATTTTTAAATCAGGTTCACTTTCTAATTGGAGGTGACGGACCTAAGCGGCTCGTTCTTGAACAAGTGCGCGAAAGAGAGGGACTGCATGAAAGAGTGTCTTTGCTAGGAGCCCTAGATCAATCTGAAGTTCATGGGACGTTGCTGCGAGGTCATATATTCTTAAACACCTCGTTAACTGAAGCTTATTGTATAGCTATTGTTGAAGCTGCAGCATGCGGGTAAGATTCCTACGCAATAAAATCTCTCTTCAAATTTTTAACTAACACAAAAACAAACAGTTTGCAGGTGGTTAGTACAAAAGTTGGTGGTATTCCTGAGGTCCTCCCACCAGAAATGATTCACATGGCTCAACCAAACGTCAGCGGTAAACAAAGCTATTTCACAATTTAAAGACTTTAAATGGCACTTAATTACTCGTTGATATTTTTAGCAATTGTCTCAGCTCTGGATGACGCCATTGACTCCCACCTGAAAGGAACTTGCATGTCTCCATGGGACTGTCACCAATTCATTCATCGCACGTACAACTGGGTCGACATTGCTACTCGCACGCAATCAGTTTACGACAATGTCAAACAGCAGCCAAGTTTAAGCGTCGGAAAACTTCTCTGCAGGTATAAATGGCCCCCATATATGTTGATGTGATAAACTAAAAAAATTTCTAAAAATGTGGTTCTTGGAATTTTCCCTTATAAGCAGATATAGAAACTGTGGGCCAGTTGCCGGTCCCTTTTTCGTTTTAATCTTTACAATATGCCATATATTGCTCCAGTTTTTTGAGTGGCTCTACCCGCGCCATTTGATCGACATCGCCCCGGATTACAATAAAGAAAATAGATTATGTTAAACGATATACTATTACGTCAAGGGCGCTCAAGCAAAAAAACCAAACGAACACAAACACCTTGAAGATTTCTTGCCTTGCATTTGCCGCCGTGCAGTTTGAGACGGCATGCTTATAAGGCATTAGACCCGGTGTCGCACCTATATTTAGTCATGCTCGCGTGTTCTCCGCAAGTTTTTCTGGAAATCTAGCAACCAAACTACAAAATACGCCGGAGTTAGTTGCAACGTATTGTATTGTCAACATGTTTCCTAATTATGTGTACATTGATTTTTAAGGACTTTAATAGGGAGAACTATAATTTGAAATAGTTTGATCTCTTATTATTGCATCTTTTCTAAAAAATCAACAGCAAAACTGAAAAGACTGTGATGGGTAATTATAAGGACCAGATTTACAGGATTCTGCACGATTACATTTTTGGCGTCAATCAACAATTTTCAGTACGGATCTGCGTTTTTGAAATGTGAAAAAATTGACCTCGATTCAGCTAGCTATCTGGTCTCCAGTGTTATTTCTGGTACGAGGAATAGACATGGTGGCAGTTGCTCTCCTTTAGACGCTTGTCTTTGGGTTGTTGCCTGTTTCGGTCGCCCTACCGGGTGCGCGGCCGTCTGATGCTCAGTCTATTCTCAACGGCCTTGTTTCACGCTGCGGAGAGTGTGGCGATAGAAAAAGGCCGGGGCAGTCTGGTCACCCGAGCCATCCCTCTTAACATTACGAAGATTAAACGTGTCATTTAGTTCTAGTTCTAGGATATTAGATCCAGCAGTACGGCTGCAGCGATCCGATCAGCCGGAAACAGGATACTATCATGTAGGAACGAAAGAGCTCACAACGATCATTGGATCTCTTTCAAATAGGAAAAAAAAGAGGAAGCTCGATCAGTGCCAAGTAGGCAGAAGAAAACTTGCTGCATAAATAGAAACAGTACTAACAACTTCCGCGATAAATTGTCAGCTCTTTTCTACGGTTTCCCTATAGATTCCAAACATCGGGAAAAGGAATATGTTATACCTTATCGCAAGATGTCGAGCATTTAATGAATAGGCGGCTCACATTATGCGGCGGTGTAATATTTGAGATGCGCAATTTGTCGATAAGCAATGTGTCAAGTGTATCTTCGAGCCTACTTTAACGAAATCATGAAAATCAAGGGGGTTGATAGAGCGTTATTACCACATATGGGCAACCTCCCAATGAAGGCCCTGTGTGTGTGTAGTAGTAGTAGTGTATATGTATGTACGTCTGTATGTCTTGTGTGTGTGTGTTGCTGGGCATTTTCGGTTAGAAAAGTTCTAAATTTAACCCCGCTCCAAAGTTGGGAGCAACTGCGTTTAAACATAGGCCCCACCAAATCAAGCTGCATGCCCCCCCCCCCCCTCCCTCCGTGTTTCTTTTCTCTATCCTCTGACGCGATGGCTTTGAAACAAACCATGTTGTTGGTGTATCAACTACTTCATTTTTAGAACTTTCGCGGTTTGAAATTACGTTTATACAACGGATGGAAGGCCAACCGTAGAACCAAAGCACAGCAGACTCTAGACTGAATCTAACGCGATCACTACTAGACTGGGGTTTCAAACATTCACGCGCGAGTTTTCGAGTGGAGAAGCTGAATTTCAAGATTGCATAAACTCAGGCCTTAACCAGAGGATAGAGTGGTCTTGCTTAATGTAAACCATTGAAATAAAAGAAATCTAAACATTTTTTAACGGCGTCAGAATACAAAAAATAGCGGATCACACTGAAAACAAATAAAATAAAAACAAAAAAAGTTGCATCTACTCCCCTACGGTTTGATCTCTCACTCGGCACTCCCTCCCTCCTCTCCATACTTCTTCTTCTCTTTCTCCTCCCTCTTCTCGGTCTCCAAACGGTTCGCGTCCATCCCACCCCACGCGTCGTGACGCCGTCGGAGTCCAAACGGCGTCCCTCGCCATTTATGGTCACGCCAACCATTCATTCGCTTGGTTACTTCCTAGAGGCTTTTAGTGAAACGAAGGAGACCCAAAAACTTGACGAATTCTCCCTACGTTTTATAGCTTCTCTTTCGTCTCGATTCCATTTGATTTAGAGTCACGTTACCCGCACGTCTCAACCCTTAAATGGTTGTTCTATAGTCCAGCACCGCCACAAGTCCACTCATTGAGCTAATGACCTCTTACTAGTCAAAATATTTTCATTATGAGTTGGCCTTCAAGAGAACGAAAGTAAAATTCCTTTCGATGCTAATATGAGATAAGAAATTTTCAAACGAAAATTTAATTACAAGGAACTTGAAAATTAGAATTAGCAAATCAGCTCTGCAGATTTAAATCGAGGGCGTAAAATGGATGCAATTCACCTGCAAGTGCAACTTATGAATTCACATTTTCAAAAGGAATTTACAACTAATTGTTCTAATTAACAAACATATCGGTGCAATTAGAACTTTTGGTAATTACATCTTTGATAATGAAAATTATCATTTTCCGTAAACTCAATAGTTTTGAGGGGCAAATGCTCAATATATGGAGAGGGAATAGGTTTCCAGCGATGGGGGGATGTAAAAGGCCCATGTTTGGTCCTCGTGTGCGCGTATAGTAAAAAGACGTGGGATCCCTTCCTTGCCAGTCGAAAGAAGCGAAAGATATTTTCGTCTTGAAGCACTCCTCTCTTTTCTTTCTCTCTCTTTCTCTTTTCTTCTCTCTACTCTCTCATTTTCACCACCCCTCCTCCCTCTCTTTGGCCTCCTCCAGTTAGTTTGTCTGGAAACCAGTGGACCACCACCCTAAGCCACTCCCAAGCCCTTTATAAGACGAGGAGTTCCGAGTTGTCAGTACACCAGACCGTCCCCAGTCGGTTAGCTCAACAGAGCAAACGTACCTGGTAATATATCTTGTCCAGCTTCTTCTCTTACGTATTGCGTATACATAGCGTGGTGCATTATTCTACATTGCAACTTTAAATAGTGAGAGCGGAAAATCCCCAAAAGTGTTAAGCGAGTTTTAAAATCTACCAGCAGCAGTGTTTTATTAAATTCAGTAGACTGGATTCCAGCGCAATCAGGAATAGGGACCTTTTCATTTAAAAAAATTTACCGCTTTTGCCATTTGGTTTCAAGCAAAAATTAATTAATTTTTGCTTTTTTAAAATTTTCACGCATATTTTTCAATATTTCAACTTTTTGAGTGTCTAGTCGTACGTTACTTCTGAAGCGCTGGAAACGTGTGTGAGCATCTGGAAACGATCACAAATCTTGCAAGAAGGCACAGAGTGGCTTTCATCCTCAGTCAATTTTACATATTTTTCATTTTCTTCGTTTCCTACTACATTCGAAATGGACAGCCATCTGATGCAAGCTCACGTTTCGAAGCAATCTTCTCTCTTTCTCACTTTTGAGAAAGAGGAAAAAACGGCAATTGTTGATCGTTTTTTGTTTGCCTTTCATTCAATTCCCCACCGTGATTTATCGTAGACAAGTACAAGTGTTCCAACTAGCAAGTTAAATGCCAGAAAGTCGTTTGAAAATATTCCAGTAAGAAAGTCAAAGAATCCCCTAAACCCAGACGAAGCTCTAGAAAATCTTTAGCGCGTCACACTCTCTAAGCTCCTACAAAAAAGATCAGGGACAAAATAGAGAAACACATACTTATAACGTTGTTTTTATGTTGTCTGATCTAATTTGTCTTTGTGTTTTTTGTTTTATTTTTGCAGTTTTTTCCAGTTCACTCGCCCCCAGACTTAATTCATCAACATGTGTGACGACGATGTTGCGGCTTTGGTTGTGGACAACGGATCCGGTATGTGCAAAGCTGGATTCGCCGGAGATGACGCCCCTCGTGCCGTCTTCCCCTCCATTGTCGGCCGTCCTCGCCACCAGGTATAAAAAATTCGTCTCAAACCAGCAACAACAAATCGGAAATCGTACAATTAATTATATTCAGCGAGCATAGCAAAAGAAATCCATTAGGATTTTAAAATGTTTCCTGGAGTAAAGGGGGGAAAAAAGACTAAAATTCTATTTCCTGAAGCTCGTAAAATTTGATCTGAAAAATGGGGGATAGCTAGTAAAGTAAATGTAAAAACCTAGCGTGGCACTTCCATAAAAGGAGATGGCGGAGGATGCGACGTGGGGGCGGGAAGTCGGATGCTGGCTAAAATTAGCTACGACACCAGAAGGAGGAAGGTCTGGTGCTAAAATAGCCCAAGATCTGGCTTCGGCCACCTCCCACCCTCCCCCCCCCCCTATCCGTTCTCATCTCTGTTTTTCTGTATACCTCCCGCTACACATGTGTGGCAGGGATCGGATGACTTAGTGTGGACCCACGCTAGTGCTCCCCCACTGGCATCCGTGCCACTCGTTCCTTGTTTTAACTTTTGGGAATGGTCTCCCCGTTATTGCATAGAGACAACTCCCAACATCTGGGATGGGATTTGAACGGAAAAAGCCGACTGTTGGACTGCTGGATGGCGACTAATAATTGTTTTAACTATTACAGGGTGTCATGGTGGGTATGGGCCAGAAAGACTCGTACGTCGGTGACGAGGCTCAGTCCAAACGTGGTATTTTGACTCTGAAATACCCAATTGAGCACGGCATCATCACCAACTGGGATGACATGGAAAAGATCTGGCACCACACCTTCTACAACGAGTTGCGCGTGGCTCCCGAGGAACACCCTATCCTCTTGACTGAAGCTCCCCTCAACCCAAAGGCTAACCGTGAGAAGATGACCCAGGTGCGAATAACAAAAAAAAAAGAAAAAAAAAAAAGAAAAATACCAAACGAAATCACCACAATTCTAGCCACAGAAGACATCAACTAACCTTCTTTTTTGTCAAAATGGCTATATTCACTCCTTGCAGATCATGTTCGAGACCTTCAACTGCCCGGCCATGTACGTCGCCATCCAGGCTGTCCTCTCCCTCTATGCCTCCGGTCGTACCACTGGTATCGTCTTGGACTCCGGTGATGGTGTCTCCCACACCGTCCCCATCTATGAAGGTTCGACACAAAGATAAATCTTTATTGATGAGACATTTTTTAATCAACGATACTATTACGATTGAAAAATAGGTTACGCTTTGCCCCACGCCATCCTCCGTCTGGATTTGGCTGGTCGCGACTTGACTGACTACTTGATGAAGATCTTGACCGAGCGTGGTTACAGCTTCACCACCACCGGTAAAAAAAACCTCCTTCAAAATCCTACCCAACTTTCTCTACGTTTTGTTTGAAACGGAAATTGACGCTGTATTTTTTCTCCTGGTTTGATGACCAACAGCTGAGCGTGAAATCGTTCGTGACATCAAGGAGAAATTGTGCTATGTTGCCCTGGACTTTGAACAGGAAATGGCCACTGCTGCTGCCTCCACCTCTCTGGAGAAATCCTATGAATTGCCCGACGGTCAGGTATGACGAGCTTCCCTCTCTCGACTTGTGGCCAGCAATTAGGCATGTCGGTCACGGGCGTGGTTGTAACGATCGTCTCCTTCTTCTAATGCACAGGTCATCACCATCGGCAACGAGCGATTCCGTTGCCCCGAGGCCCTCTTCCAGCCCTCATTCTTGGGTATGGAATCTTGCGGTATCCACGAGACCGTCTACAACTCGATCATGAAGTGCGACGTCGACATCCGTAAGGATCTGTACGCCAACACTGTCCTCTCCGGCGGAACCACCATGTACCCCGGTATTGCTGATCGTATGCAAAAGGAAATCACCGCCTTGGCCCCATCCACCATTAAGATCAAGATCATCGCTCCCCCTGAGCGCAAATACTCCGTCTGGATCGGTGGTTCCATCTTGGCCTCTCTGTCCACCTTCCAACAGATGTGGATCTCCAAGCAAGAATACGACGAGTCCGGCCCTGGCATTGTCCACCGCAAGTGCTTTTAAATCACCCGGCGCTACTCGAGAGAGAAGAGACTCGTTCTCTTCTCTCATCGTCCCAATACTTTTTCACTATTTACTCTTCTCTTCTTCGTCTTTCTCTCCCCTTTTCTATCTTTCTTTCATACTTTTTCGTCTCTCTTGACGTTTTCACTTCCCAGTTCTTATTTATTTACTCACTGTCTCTGTCGACACTTCTTGCAAGAAATATTGATTGATGATGGGTTTTTCTTCTCTTTGCCTAGTTTTGAACACAGCTAAAACACCTGCCCCACCCAATTTTCACTTCGAAGTCAATTAATTGGCCGTTCTCTTTGATTCCTTAATACCCCAAACTCTTCATGCCATACTGTTTCTCTGTTAAACCCTTTCATTTATTTTGAAAAAAGCTGTTGACGTCTGTGCCTTAATTGAATACATGCAAACGGACTTGGAAGTGACATGATTCAAAAAATACATATTCTCATTTCAAATTCAACAATTTGACCCCGTAATTTCGACATCAACCAAGTAGAATTTTGAGAATTAAGCGAAAACTTGCCTTAGTTTGATTTAGACCTTTTGCTATCCGGTTCCCCAAAACTTTTCTCTGCTTCATCCACTGCCAACAAATCCTCTTCCGACAATTCTTCCAAAAAATCAATAATGGAGCGGGTCGGTTTGGCATTCTGAAATGGAATTTTAAAGGAAAATAAATAAAGATAAAAATAGATGCAATGAAGGAGCTCGTCGGTATTTACGGAGAGATGTCTAGTATCCGCTTCATGGAAGTTATCTTTGCTGAGTCCAGCTTTGCTCAAAATATCCAGCTTACTCTGCACCAAAGGCCAAAGGTAATCGTCTGCAGTTCCTTTAGCTACAAGATATTGGACTACTACGCTATCCTGTTGGCCAATACGATGAGCACGATCTTCAGCTTGAGTTAAGACCTACAAAAAATCAATAGCTAACTGTGATAAAAGTACAAACGCTTTTTAAGTATTTATATGCATACACCGGGATTCCAAAACAGTTCAGCAAAAACGACTAGATTGGCTGACGTCAAAGTTAATCCAGTATTAGCAGCTGTGATAGATAGCACAGCGACTCGAACACTATCCTTAATTTGGAAATTATCACATAACTTCTTTCGCTCATCCGAGGAGACCGATCCATCAATTCGAATATAACTAAAAAAATAAAAATCAATTTAATTGCTACAATTCAATCAGAAAATCTATTACTCTGCTTTAGACTTTTCCTCGATGCAACGGCTAATATCATTTAACAAACATTGATGATGAGCAAAACAAAGGAATTTTTTGCCGTTTTCCAACAAATCTGTAATGTAGTCACTGCAAAAGATTATGTACTATTATTTTTTGCAATAAGAGGAATATATTTTGTTCTATTTAGGTTGTGTAAACTTACCACACAGCTTTACTTTTCGCCTTTGCCGTTTCTGAATAGTATGATAAAAGAGTCCCGCGCTTTTCCATTGGTTTTGCAAATTCGTTTGTCATGTTTTTAGCCAACGAATCCATTGATGACGTATTACATTTGACAGCACTGGGATCAAGGATTATCATTTGCCTAAAAATAAATTTAAGTAATTAACTCAATATTTTATTCTTGCTGCTATTCATACCTTTGTTTTGCTGGTAGTTGTGAAAGGACTTCACTTTTCAGACGTCTTATCATATATTTCTCCTCAAGTATTAATTGCAACTCATTCATATTGGTTGCCCCGCCGTAATTCCATCCGAAATTTGTTTCTTTGGCTCCACAATAACGCATTCCGAAAGCATGAAAGTTACTAATCATTATTAAACCGGGGTTAGCATTTACAAAAATTTGAAATTATGAGTTTCAACAGGTTGTAAAGTTACTTACCCAGTGAATGGCTTCCTTTCTAAAATCTGCAGTTGGCTGTACAATTCTTCGGGCCGGGAGAGGGCCGGAGTCCCGGATAACAGAATCACTCTCTTTGCTTTAGAGCTTACAGAGATTGCAGCAGTAGTTCGTTTTGATTTTCCACCTTTTATTAAACAACACATTTTAAAAACAATTTATTTTAATAGAAAAAAGCGACATATTATAATACATACTTTTTACGAGGTGGCTTTCATCAAAAATGATGGTTTTGTAGTTCATTGCTACTAGTTCATCTAGTTTCTTTGTTAATAAATCGTAAGAACAAATTGTAACTGAAACGTCTTTATCAATGTAGTCCTTTCCTGAACATATAACCTTTAATTATAAAAAATATATTTATTAACCTTTCAAGAAAAATATTTTGATACAATCAGACATATTTCATGCTTTAAAAATGTTCGTCATCATACACATACTTGAATATGATGTAGGGGGACACTTGGCAACCATACTTTAACAGCTTCATCCCAGGCAAATTTCATTGAAGATGGTGTTAAAATTAACAAAGGCCAATCAGCTTGATAGTAATGTGCAAGACCAAGTGCCTGCAGAGTTTTTCCCAAGCCTAAGGAAAATGAAATAAAATGAAAATGAGATTTAAAAAAACATGAATAAAACTATTCTAATAATAACCAATAAATATCCATACCCATATCATCTGCAATAAGGATCCTTCCTTGTAACTGAATCCCGAAGTAAATACTCTGCTTTTGAAATGGAAGTAAAGACTGGTATAATTTTGGGTCAATGCTGCTGATATCAACTTCAGCTATACTTTTATCAAATGGGGCATTCCTATTCATTTCAATAAAAGAAAAAATTCTGAAATTAGGAAAAGTCTACTATAGATTTTAACCATTATTTACCTAAATGTATCCAATACAAATTTTGGTAAAGGTTGAAATTGGAATCTTGAAAGTAATGGATCAAGGCTCTCCAGCAAATTTTGATGTTCAGATAAGGGAAAAGTCCATCTTCTCAGAACTCCATCATATGATTTAGTTGGGATCTTCTTAAAAATCTCTATCATTTCATTATCAAAAGGGGCTTCAACACAAAATTTTCTTCTCGAGATCATCTGGAATGTTGCCATAGGTCTTGAAAAATTGGCTGATGAATTATTTGGTGTAAATTTACTAGAAGACGCTGGAGAGTTCCAAGATGATTTGCCTCCAGAATATTGAGGTCTGGAATAAAACAAGGAAACACCTGTTGGAGTTTTG
The DNA here is from genome assembly GCA_030770115.1 of Daphnia galeata. Taxonomy (NCBI): domain Eukaryota; kingdom Metazoa; phylum Arthropoda; class Branchiopoda; order Diplostraca; family Daphniidae; genus Daphnia; species Daphnia galeata. The sequence continues at coordinate 8,341,315 of CM061115.1, forward strand.
CCAATTATTGATGGATTGATTGTATGGGAAGGTCTTATAAGAGCTGAATTCCCAACAGAAAAATTGCTTTTATTGTTGTTCAGAGCCACTTGGTTTGATTCAGCTTTTTGGGCAGCAGCACGTTTTTCTAAAGCCTTACGACGGTTTTCCTCCATCAATTTTATTTGATCAGGCGTCAGAGGCATCTTTAATTAGGATCGATCTCAGTTATTATCTCAAAAGACTATTGTTGGAAAGTTATTTCGGCAATACAGGGGCAAGCCATCCAAGCAGGTAAGAGCCTAAGAGGTGAGCACATGTGCTAGCGAGTAGCGACAAGCTGGGACAAGTCGTCTACTGTCTAACAACTGACCAACTCGAAAGTTTGAGAACTTTGTAAAAAGCTTCTATTAATTGTCACGACAGATGTCGTGGTCCGGGTGGAATCGAAATAAATCTTTTATTATATTTATACATTTTAGTTTAGTTGATTTTTAACAATAGGGAAAAACGATTATACATGAATATTAGTGTTCATGTCACGAAATAGTGATCGCCCGCCATTTCATTTGAATTTCAAAAATATGAAAACAAACGTAGGTGCGCGGGTGCGCCAGGTCTGCTGTTTTGGTGGCGTTAGTGTCCATTCCGTATAAGCTCCGCCCAGCGCTTTCCAGTTTGCAGTTTCTGGCTTTAACTAGTTCATTTAGTTGGTCACTGTCAGTTAACTTGCATTATTAACACTGTTTACTTTTGTTCTTATATAATAATCAACGTTTGTGCTGATTGTTTCTACGTGGTTTCTTCAACCATGGCTACCTGTGATTTTGTTTCAGTGAGTTGGGTTTTTATTTCATATTTTTCCCCCATTACTTAGATCTTAAATAATAATATGATAGATATATAAGATTCAGAGTGGCAAGGTTAGTTCCAGTGATAGTTATTACAGGAGCTGACACATTTCAGTCTATTTTGCTTGTAATGTTTATTATTCAAATTTTGATTTGCTATTAGTTCTCAATTGCACTTTCTAAAAGCAATAACATCATTCCAACTTCCATTGTTGTCAGTTTCTTTCAAATGGCAAAACGTAGGTTGATTCAGAGACACAACTTGATTGATTTGTCACCCATCACCAAAACTAACTATTTTACAGTATTTTATCTTTAGTTCTAAGATACTTTTCAACATAGCATTAGATATAGGACTTTGGAAATCCTCCTAAAACCGCCACACATTAAATGACCAACATTCGTTAGTGTACGAGATTTTGCCATAAAGAAGCTATGGAAGAAGAGGGAACTACATCTAAAAGGAAAACCAGTAGTTATGATGAGCAAATGATATTTTTTACTTATCTGTGAAGGGGCACATGTGTCAGAAATAATCTACTAACCTCTGATCCTTGTCCCTAAGCTTTTTTATCGGGATCGATATCGAATCAAAGATTTTCAAAATAGATTTTCAAATTTTCTTTAAGTAAACTATGTATTACACTAATATAAACTAGTTATACTTAAGCTTTTTAAAAAATTTAGTCTACTGCAATAACGGAAATAACGACAACGTAACCCAACGTAGATTATTAGTTAGTTTTTTTTCTTGTTTTAGCTTTTGAATACATCCACAATTTGAAAAAGCCCCTTAAGGCTTTGTCCTTGATACCGAGATAGAAGGAGGTACATCAAATGCCTGCCAATCGTAACCGTGTCTGTTCTCAAGTCCAGTCCACAGTACGTATCTCTCCGTTGCAACTGGTGGTGGTGTGTAGGGACAACAAGTACACGATTAATCTTTTACTGACTGTCAGAAGAGTTGCTAGCAGTTGTTGATTCAATTCCTATAAGCTGAAGCACCATGACTAACGAAAAGACAAATCACGATTTGGTAAGTTTATTATGTGGTCTCTGTGTTCTGGTTCTATGCTCAGGAACTTCGTGAAATTGTTTCGTGAGTCTCGTCGAGAATAAGGCCATGAAGGCGAAATTAGATTTCATTTTCTCTATTTATCGCCCAATCGTAATGTTGAGTGATAGTGACGTATCTATTTCCATTTTAGGTAGAGTATTCGTCGTAGGGATTTATTATCTTTTAAATGTAGTGTTATTTGTTTGTTATTTCCCTTGGTTCGATTGAATTTCTGGAAAATTTCTACTAAACTGGGATGATTCATTATTTATTTCTGATTTTTAGCTCTCAAATTTTACATTGTTTTCTAAAAACGATAATATGTACTGATAATATACTATTTTTACTTCAGGTTATGCAGAAAGCTAGAACTGCATTCGCATCGGGTAAAACTCGTGATGTAAATTTTCGAATTCGTCAACTGGAGAGCCTTCTCCGCATGTATGAAGAAAACGAAGCAGATTTGGTGAATGCTCTGTATAAGGACCTTCGCAAGCCGAAACCTGAAGCCAAGTTGATGGAAATTGAAGTTCTAAAGGGAGACGTAAGAACCATGATTCAAAATTGCAAAGAATGGTCAAAACCTCAAAGGGTAAGTTAAATTCTTTTTGTTGCAAGCTTGTCGTTACGTAGCTCATTGTTCTCATACTCTGAGTCTGTAACTTTTGAGAATTGTTATTACTATTATTTAATTCCTTTCTAGGTTCCCAAAACTCTTGTTACTATGATGGATACTCCCGTCATTCTTCAAGATCCATATGGAGTTGTTTTAGTTATCGGATCATGGAATTATCCCGTTCAACTTTCGCTAATCCCAGTTTCGGGAGCAATCGCTGCCGGAAACTGTGTTATTATCAAACCATCGGAAATTGCACCGGCCTCGTCTAAACTTTTAGAAGAATTGATTCCTCGTTATTTGGATCCAGTTCGTGGCTATTAACAATAGTTTTATTAAATATGTTCTACTAATTATTGCATTTTGGTAGGAATGTTTCCAAGTAGTAACTGGAGGTCCTTCCGACGTTCAAGAATTACTTAAGCAAAAATTTGATTACATTTTCTTCACGGGATCAACCAACATCGGTAAAATTGTTCGGGAGGCAGCCAACAAACACTTGACCCCAGTTACATTGGAACTTGGGGGGAAAAGGTTAGAATTTTCCCTTTCTTTTCACGTTAAAGTTTCCAACTCATTTATTGTTTAAAACCTATGCAGTCCCGTATACGTCGATGAATCAGTTGATATGACAATCGCTGCACGTCGTATCATTTGGGGTAAAATGGTAAATTGTGGACAGACTTGCATCGCCCCCGATTACATTCTTTGTAATAAATCTACACGGGTAATAAATCTACTCTATAGTTTAAATATCAATGAACAATTTCATTTGTAATTTCTTATTTGTGGTTTGCAGGATCGATTGGTAGATAAAATCCGGGAAATCTTAATTGAGTGGTATGGACAAGACCCACAAAGTTCACCTGACTTGTGCCGAATTGTAAATGTTCGTCATTTCCAGTAAGCTACTCAAGCAGATTATTAACCTCCAGGCTAGTATATAGAAAATTTAAAAATGTTCTTTTTTTAGGCGTTTGCAAGCGATGCTTGGCAGTGGCAAGGTAGCTATTGGAGGCAAAAGTGACGCAGATGACCTATGGATAGAGCCAACTGTGTTGATTGACGTTAAACCTACCGATCCTGTGATGCAAGAAGAGATTTTTGGGCCAATACTTCCAATTTTGGAAGTTGAAAGTGCCTATGATGCGATTCAGTTCATAAACGCGCGGTAAAGGATTTTTTCCCCTTTTTTTTCTTCATATTTTAAATTTGATACTTGAGTGGGTCATTGAACTTCATGTTGGGTTCAAATTTTTACAAAGAATAGCGCCTTGTCCTAGAAACAAAGTATTCAAAATGATAATATCATCACCTATTTAAATTTGTCCTTAATAGAGAGAAAGCTTTGACGATTTATATCTTCTCGCGAAATGCTAAAACGCAGCAAGCCTTTTTAGAGGAAACCTCTTGTGGTAGTGTGTGCGTAAATGACACAATGATGCAATTTACTGGTGAGATATTGCTCGTTATGATTTTCTAAATTCCTCTGCACGGAACTGTCCCTCTTCGACTAGCCTACTCTCTATCGCACATCAAATCTCTTAACAGAATCTGTTTTTCCGTTTGGTTTCTAATTACTAACATTTATTGGTTTTTATCAAAATTCTCTTTGTGTGCATGCAATTTTCTTCTAATTTCTTCACTTTTGATTATCATTTCACTTTGGTTTAGGGAGAAGCCACTTAGCTTGTACATCTTTTCCAAAAACAAGAAACTAACCGATCTTTTCACGGGAAATACAAGCTGTGGCTCGATTTGTGTCAATGATACAATGGTGCAGTTTTCAGGTTGCTTTTGGCTCTTGATTTCTTTGACCGTGTTTTTTTTTTTTAACTTTCGTCCTCATATTTTATAACTTTTTCATCATTTTTCGTATATGAAATCCTTTTGACGAATCATTTAAAATTTTGTTATAGTGGAAGAATTGCCGTTTGGAGGGGTTGGTGCTAGCGGTATTGGCGCCTACCATGGAAAATATAGCTTCGATACCTTCACGCACAAGAAATCGTGTCTGATCCGCTCTTTTGACAAAATGGGAGAGGCACTCGGAAAGTACGTTACCCTTATGTGCTACTTTAGCTAAAGCTTTTTGTAATTCATTGCGGTTTTTTTTTCGATGAATATTCAGAGATCGGTATCCTCCTTATACGGATGAAAAAATCCGCCGGTTAATTTTTCTACTAAAAAAACGCGAATTACCCAGTCTTCGTTTCGTTCCTTATGTAGCCAGCTTTGCCTTAGGAGTAGTATCAATGATACTTCTGCGCTATGTTGCCAAGGTAACAAATGAACATGAATAATTAATTTTTTTCGTAGATCGTAGGTTTACACCAAAATTGTAGTTTTTTGTCTTAGTTTTTTATGATTTATATATTAATCGATTTGTTTAGAATAGATCAGTGACCTGTTTCCAATAACGTCTTATTTGTTCTCTTGTTACTTTTCATGAAATGAAAGTTATGGACAAGCTCTCACCTTCAAAAAATGTTTCGCAAGATCCAGCATTGAGTTGCCGGTATCCTTTTAGTTTTCCCAATGGTACCTTTCATAGTTTTTTCTTCCTTTACGTTTATTACCGCTACCTTATAACCTTATAACTCCCGTGCCTCTTTATCAACTGTAGTCTAGTCAATTTTCTGTTAGTGAATAATACAGTTTCTTTTATTTAGATTTCAAGGTAGTTACTGATTCTTATTTTACTACAACTTTGTGCTATTACGTTTACCATTCTCCGGCGGGTCACTGATCATTCGTTTTGTTAAATTTAAAAAATGTATAAATACAATTTTTGCTTATCTCTTAGGAGTTGGGTTTTGAAGATAAATTACCTGATGTTGTGGGTTAAAAACCAGTGGACCAGCTTCTTTAAGTCTGGAAAATCGCAAGACTTCTTCTGGACTATAACTGGTGTCCTGCTTAAAAAATTTAATTTTTATGGTTCCATAAAGTCCCGTTTATATTGGCTCTTCATAGTTTTTTCATTCTATTGGGAATACATTACTCATTAGTTAATAATTGTTCGTTTCTTCTTAATGTCAATCTATAAATATGCTTAGATTAAAAAACAGGGCCATTCCGCGTGCAATTGAAAAAACCCGATACGCGACCAAATTGAAAATTTCATGTTGGACAGTTGATCCCGTACTATAATTATAATCGTACCGATTTCTGGTAGGCTGGTAGCCTATTTACTTTAAATAATCATACGGTAAGGGTCTGGCATAAAAATAAAGGAAATTGTGATTGATAGAAAGAAACTGTAGAAGGTGGACTATTTTGAGTAGATATTATGACCCTCTAGCTATGAAAAGTAGGGGCTAGGAACCAATCAGCGAGATGATAGACGGGCGGATAGGATAGACCGTGATTGAACGTAAGACATGATTGCGTAAAACCGAAACCAAGCGGGCAAACGACGAACTTCTTGATGTCAACGTAAGCACATAGCAGTCAACATGGCTTCGTCTGCTGCCAATGTAAGTCAAAAATGATTTCTTATTAAATTCATTGTAAATGCAATTTTCATTTCCATTTTCTTATCAAATAAGGCCGCTTTAATTGACGATGACACGCCCGGATTCGGCGAAGAAGAAAACCCAAAACAATTTCGGTAAGTTTAATCACACGTTGACGTTTCAGGTTTTGCATCATCTTAACTAAATTACTTTTAATTATATTTATTAATGATGAATCTTATCACTTGAATAGGCATCCTTATGTAGTACTTTTCCACATTGGCTTCAGAGCAGCTGCAATCTTGGTTTACCTTTTCTGTGGCTGGTTCTCGGATGGATTTGTTACAAGTTTTGTTTTCACAGTTATCCTACTCTCATTAGACTTCTGGACTGTTAAAAATATAACAGGTTTGCAACTATATTGAATTATTATTCAGGATTACATTGTTATTAATCCATTTTTTTAGGAAGGATCTTGGTAGGGCTCCGGTGGTGGAGTTATGTTGATACTGAAGGCCAGAGCCACTGGGTCTATGAGGCACGCAAGGTACAGTGCTGTCATAAGAAAAATAAAGATTTACATAATTTCAAATACATTTGTGTGTGTGTTTCAGGAAGGAGATGTTCGGAAAGTGCATGCCGCGGAATCTAGAGTATTTTGGATAGGTTTGATAGCTTTCCCTCTGGTGTGGTCCATCCTCTTCATCCTTGCCATATTCAGATTTAGCTTTCGTTGGCTGGTTCTAGACTGTATTGCTCTATCTCTGAATGGAGCCAATCTGTATGGATATCTGCGATGTAAATTAGGCAAAGGCACAAACCTTACCGGGGCCGTTTCGAGCTACGCAAACGGGTTCTTTCGTCAGCAAGTTATGGATAAGGTAAACAAAAAATTCTTGTCATACATTCACGGATAAAATAATAGAACTCTCTTTCCTATCCAGGCTGTTAACATGTTGACCCGGCAAGCGCAAACTTCAAATATGAATTCTGCAACCAACATTATTTAAATGAATTATGTCTCGCACCCTATATCGCAGCCCTTAATTAATATTCCAACTTTCAGTTAATTCATTTTAATATAAATCTTATTCCCTGAAATGAAGTTCAATACAATCTTTGTTCTTGTAGAACATCTTCCCAGTGCTAAATAGAATTGTGAAACTGCCAGCAGGGTCTAACTGGATAACTTTTTGAAAAAAGGAAACAATCTAGTAAAATTAAACATTTCAATTTTCCTCCTTTTGTGTGTATTGTAAAGTAAATAATAATATAGTCATATTTGGTAGATTCAATTGAAGATAACCAATATAAAAAATTGCAATCACCCGAAGGTCATCCCCTGAGAATAAGCGTGATAAGCGTAGGTAGAAGATATTCTACTATGTTTTCCTTGCGTCATTTTGAGTTTCCTCTAGTACATGCAAAAAGTTGTTCCAGGCCTCGACGACTCGCGGATGCATTAGTTGAATACGAAGAGCTTGGACGCCTACAGACTCATCTTCATTAGGTAAAGGTTTGGTTTTATAATAAAAGTTATCTTTTTCGTCGTCCAACAAAGATGATTCCAAAAAGGTAGCGTCTTTCACCTCCCTGCGATTCCGTTTATTCCACTCGGTGGGTTCCACGTTTAGAGTTGATGTGATTGTAATGAAATCAGTCATGACCGTCGTCGCTTGTGAATACAGGGTGGTTGGTATTCGTTCGTTTCGAAACCAAATGGAAATGATTTTCGATAACGTTTGCGTCAATGTGGACACAACGCTCGATGTCACTACGGTTGTCCTAATTATTGGTTGGTCGGTCGTTTCCGTAATTGGAGCAAATAATTCATTGTTATTATGCTGAGGAAATGGCATTCTTTGTTGCTGGTATTGGTTAGATAAGAAATACGGCTGCAAGGCCATAAGCATTTGGACGAGTAAAGCGTTCAACGTCGAGTCCGGTAGGCATGGCAAATTGTTGATTTCTATGTTTCCATAACAATGTATACATGTGTTTATAAAATATACCGGCCGGCTTATATGATCAACAGTAAAAGAAAATTGATATTTCACCTGCAGCTGACGTGGCCGTTTGTGTCGGATTTACTGTGGACGCGTTGTTGGCCAGCACTGAAGAAGACGCCAGGAGACACGAAACGATTCCAGCAACAATAATCAACTTGATCGGAGAGACGACGAAACAAAATTTGTGATCCATAGCAACGATGGCGATTTGATCCAACGTGCGCAAATGTTGGTGATATTTTATATAGTCAAGGCGGAAAAAAATGAAAACCAAGACGACACGCAGTTAAATAAAACCAGAAAGAACTTGACACACCGACGTGATGCTGGACAACTTATTGACGACCAGCAACTTTTCCTGGTCTATAACAGAGCTCCGACTAAGACAAGATGAACATCTACCCAGAATAATAAAACAGCGGGGAGTATTCTTTCTTATACAGCTCAAGAGATATATAAATAATATATATTTTCATTGGCTATCGGAGAAAATGCCTTTTGTTACCTGTCTCATCGAAGGGAAAGTGTGTAACGTCATCAAGGTCAATGGGTTTTCCACATCGAGGTCGAATAGAATCCACTTGCGACCAGAAAACACAGAAGAGACTCTCGAGACTTTGGTTATTATACTGTCGGACGATGGAAAAGTTTTCGACCATTATAAATAGGTTTCCACCCTTCTATTTTTTTATTATGAATAACTTTTGAAGGAATAAATAAAAGAAAAGAAAGTTCAATAAGACCCAAAATAAACATATTCCCTTAAATATCCAAGCGCGTCCTTGCCGTTCACTTAAGGAAGAGTGATGCGTATGCAATAATCACGAAGGTTACAAGGATTTGTATCGAGCTCATAATCATATTTAGCGTAAGAAGAATGCAAGGACGTACGAAACGAGAAAGCAAACAGCACTGGCAAATAATCTAGCAGACGATGAGAGATTTATTGCAAATGTTGACTATAATACCAGAGTTCTTATTATTGTAGACAGAAAACGAGTGCAGATTCTGTTTTCAACGTGCAATAGATAGTGCGACATATGTGTAGCAAGGCCATCGTTGGAGAAACATCAATAGCGTTCCGATTTCAAAAGCAAATCAGTCAGAACATGACGAGTAAACATGGAGAAAAAGATAAAAATCCAGTTTCAAACGGCCGTCGTCAGTATATGGATAAAGAGTATGTGAGGGAAAAGAAAAAGCATCAGGCGTGTCACATACAAATATACCCATTATACTATTATATATAAGGTAGGTGATCCTATATAGACTCGCAATGCGTAGCTCGTACATCTTCCGTGCTCTCGAACGGATCCAGAAGATTTGCTCTGACACTTTGCTGGATCGTTTTTTTTTAGACGACGCAGTTGGATATATAATACCATCTCTTTTGTCTTCAATATTTTCCCTGTGTAGCTCGTCGTTGGCCAATTTATTAAAGTTCTATTTTCTTTAAAAGGGAACTTTCTATCGTTGCCCGATCACGAACACTATATCCCTTAAGCTTGTGTAATTGGATTGCAAAAATGTGTGCAGTCGTGCAGCTTGTCGTCGGCCACGTCGTTGCCCAGCAGTAGTTTTAGCCGCTCGACGGCGGCAACTTTGGAACTTACAATAACTCACGCAGTGGATTTCTTTGGGTAGTTTCTTTTCCTCTTCGTCGACAAAATAATAAGAAACCTATTGGCCTAAATGCATAGTTTGTTTAATCTCACTCGACTTGAAAGACTTTTGGGGTGAGGTGGTTCTTTTGTTTTCGCTTCAATTGCCTTTGAAAGTACACTTCAAATTGGGCCAAGGGAAGAAGCATTATTAGACGAGTCTTTTTTAAACGGTTTGCCATACATCAACTTGTGTGTTTGATAATAATAATAATATAATATCAGCATGTGTACAGCGCTAGAATTCCATTTTCTCCAATATGAAATAACTAAATGAAAAAGTGGGTTTCTCATCATTTAAAAAAAAAAAGAGGGGACATAAAAGAAATGACGTGAACATCTTTATCGACCGGCGTTCTCGCTCTAGTCTGCCGCCGTTCGTCAATTTTGCCCGTGAGTGTATTTGTTGTCAAGGGAAGCGATCAATAAACTAGTAATTTCAGTTTACCCTCGCGCAAGAACTTTGTTGGAAGGAGCAAAACAGCGACAAGAAGCTAAGAAGAGTCGTGTCAATTTAGTGTATACGTATATACAGAGGGGACACATCATCACATCGAGACTCGTTTATTTTCACCCCAGGGCGTGCCGGTTTACAATTAACAGCTGCCATATGTTGTCGCGTGGTTGGCAGATAGATAGATTATTGACTGACGTCAATCATGTGTGTTCTGTGTGTGTGTGTGTGTGTTTAGAGCGTGACAACCACAAGTGGCCAACGTCAACCTCATAAGCGCGCATTATATACCGTGCAATTCGCCCGCATATACCTGATGGTTGGCGGCTAACAATTCCATGTACCATTTTCTCTATGGATTCCACCTCTGGGGCATCATCTACTTTCTCGTGTTTTTAGACGTGCAACTTTTTCATATCGTTGCAAAGGCAAGTTAATGCACACTCAAAATAATAATAGATATAGTTCTTTTAAACCCCATGTCACAAATAATCGTTTATATTTCTCATTATCTCGCAAAACAATTGCAGAGGTCTGCAACCTGCTGCTAACGTCGACATTTATCGGGAATTATAAGGAATGTATAGAACACACTCGAGATGAACACACAATGTTGTGTGTTTCGTAGGAAGCTGTAAACGTCATCTAGGATTATTACTACATAAATAACGACGGATATTATGGATTCTTTAAAAGATATAACTTGATGTTGCTCGGGGAACAGTCCACGCGAAGCTTCTTAATGCACAACTCGTGCTAGCCTAAATCTAGGACGATAATTTTCTTTTTTTTAAAACCATCATTATTCAGTATTCCAGCAACGCCATCTCATTCGCCGCCTGTGATTAGTTCTTTCTTGTTTATCCACCTGTAATTACAAATGATCACAGATTTCTCGAATATGTCTAAAAATTGTTGTACAAACGTTATACTGTTTTAAAATACATAACTCTACCGTGATGCATTTGTTATACTCGTCTTTCTCATTGAATCAAATAGACAATTGAATCAAAAACTATGCCTGTATATATACTCGTCTAAAAATAGTTGCCCCAAACTCATTAAGGTATGTCGTCATCATCACAAGTTTCTCTCTAAAGTTGTTATGACGCTGCGTATTTTTCAAACGTCGATTTGTTTCTATTACATTTGGGTTTGTATATCAAGTGGGACATTCATCTGAATGATATAGTTATTATTCATGACACTCGAGTTAAATTCCCGTATAGTCTAAAGCAATAACAGTGTATTACATACGTACAACGTTGGTCTATTTTTAGGACCTATAACACACACACAGACAACGACTACAAGGTAATCATAGCAATGGCTCATTTGTTAAATGCTACACGTTGTTGTGCGCGCATCCCACGCGAGCGCGTAGCAAAAGAATCGGCCGTGTAGAGAAAAATGATCCCTAATCTTTCCTTATTTTTCTCTTTTATTTCTTTTTGTAAAAAAGAAGAAGATTCGAATCGAATATAGAATAAGCGACGTCTGCGCCGGGCGTCTATAGACTCTACAAGGGCAGTGGATGCGGTGCCGAGACGGGACGTGCGCGTGACAACAAAAGCATAGCCCCTATATATATTGGAGTCTCCCGACACTGGAAAATGTTAGTTGCATTTTATACCTTGCCAACAGCATTCGATTGGCACTCACATTGTAACATTTCTTTAGTGGAGGGGGTTTGATCTCTTGAACCCTCACATCATCGATTTCCAATATCAGCAGTTGTTGGTCTTATACCTGTGAAATTGTATAAAACAAAAGCAAGGGGATCGGTTGACCCAACAGGTAATATTAATCTGAACTTAATAGATTATCTTTTTGATTATTTATTTTTCTTTGATAGATTTGATTTTTAAAGAAAAACAAACAAACATGGCGGATTCGGTTATTGAACCCGCAGAAAATAGCAGCGCAAATGTCGCTCCAGTTGAGGACCTGTTGCAAACGGCATCACTTCAGAATTGCCAGCGTCTTGTCGTCTTGGGTTCCGCTCGATCCGGCAAGTCGTCCCTGGTGGCAAGGTGAGTGGGGTTTTATGTACAGCTATACTATACACGGTTTGATATTTGCATAGAGAAGGACAGCAGTCGCAACACGACAGCGTCTTTATTCGCTCTGAAAATGGTTGTAAATTGCTAGACGAGTCGCGTCGCATTTATTGAGCTCTTTAGAAATTCAATTGGCGTGACGCGTCTCTTTCTATGCATTCGTCGTGCAGGTTTTTGAATAACAAATTCAGCGATTCTTACACACCGACCATCGAGAATTTCTATCGCAAAGTGTACCGCATTCGAGGCGAAGTTTACCAGCTTGACATTTTGGATACCAGCGGCAACCAGTAACCTTTATTCCTTTTTTTTAAAATTAAACAAAAAAACAAAATCGTTATTTCATTTCCCTGAAACTCAAACAAGTTTATATTTACTTTTACTTTATTCTTTTGTTTTATTATTGGACTTTGTTATTATTATTTATAGTCCGTTTCCCGCCATGCAGCGACTATCCTTCATCACAGGTAAGACAATTTTTTCACGATGCATTTAAAAAAAAATATATAATAGATATATTCTATAGATCCATCCATATGGCATGTGAAAAGTAATAAACGAAAGACATATTTAGATCCTAAGAAGAAAAATAGACAAAAAAGGCTTGAAGTTATTCATATGTATCTCCCCCCGTATTCGACCAAGCCCAAAAGGCAGCAAAAATCCTAGTTCCTTTTTTTATTATCCGAGACCTTTGGTTCTTTTTCTCTCAGTTTCATCCAATTTGAGAAATGTTTCCGTTGGTGCCTTGTCGCCTATTGCTAGGCAACGACCAATCAAGTCAAATGGTATTGATTCATTATGTTTCTCGGTCTATATTATATCCAGCCAACGAAAGAGATTCCCGATGCTCTTATTTCTCCTTTCTAATGACAGTCGTCATCAAACGGATGTTGATGCAACGTAGGGAATTTACAATTTAAAAAAAGAAACTGTGATGCCATTATCAGCGCCATCCTGATGAAAGCTGCAGAGAACGAATAAATAAGATACGAGATCAATTACTGAAATCAATCGCCGATTGGGAAGCTGCTCCTTCAAATCATTTTCAAATATGAATAAAAGAGCTAAACATAGATGGTGCAGCTGCATATAGAGAGACGAGTTGTATAATAGGGATATATAATATAGAGAGAGATCGCCTAGCTCGAGTTCTCTATAATAAACCACTGTCAGTCAGCTATATATATTTCCGGTCCGCTAGTTCCAAATAACACTTCTTGGGAATCAAGGTCAAATTAAATCAGTTTCTTTTCCCAAAATGTACATGTGTGTGTGTTTAGAATATTGGCCGCCCCTTCTGACGTTTGAATAGTTCGTTTTAATGTCAAACTTTCCAATCTTCCAAAGATGAAAGAGGAAAGACTAACGAGAGTTATCTATGAAAAGTAGAGAGAGAGGAGAAAGAAAATGTTTGATTCACGAGAAGAAGGTTTGATTTCTCGTGAAATCAATGATCAGAATAGTATAGTTAACTTTTTTGTAGCAGCAGGTAACACGGCCCGAGTATATCAATAATATTTGTATATAGTCAATTGCATTGAAGTGACGCAACAATCGTACAATCCTCTCCAACTTTTTGGTCATGGCGAATGGCTCTCGTTATAATAACTATCATCATCTTACTTTCAAAATGTCCGCTATTATAGAACTCTGCGCGTTATTCACGCCCGACCCAGTTGGACGACGACATTTAATGGATAAACTTTGTAGGGGTTCAAGAGAATAAAGTAAAGAACAGGAAAAAGATCACGACGACGAACCTTTGAAACTCGACTCTCTTTTCTGCTGCCTCCCCTCCAGAGACTTTCCCCCTTTTTTTCTTCTTCTGACAAAGCCGGATGATTAAAACGTCGGATCCCTTCGTCGCTCCTTCCTTCCCGTCTCAATCTCTTTGTTGACAACGAAGCCGTCGTAGTAGCAGCAGTCGTCGTCAGCAAGAGAGAACTATATATAAGTCTGCCTGTACAAATCTTTAATTGCCACAAGACCGCCGGCCTCTTTTCTTCTCCCCGTATACACTCCAATTAGCAATTACAACAAAAGGATTTAACAAAACAACGTCTGCAACGTGAGGCAGAATAAGGAAATCCCCCACACACACAACAGACTAATCAAATTACAAATTAGAAAAGATGACATATTAAAATTCTGTCGATTATAAAAGAAGGAAGAAAAAAAAATGGAAATATTTAATCAACTCGTCAATTTGTGTTTAAATTGTATTTCCCAGTATATAGCTTCTAAAATCCAACTATATAAACTTTCTCAGAAGCGAAAAAATTCTCTCTCTCTCTCTCGTCTAAACTATAATATAAATAAGTACATACCAGCAACAAGGGCGGGCTATGTTTAATAGCATTATTGTGACGGTTAGCTCGTCACGCTGGCGCAGAAGAGAAAAAGAACCTCATTATATTATATACCTTTATAGCTATATAGCTAGAACAAGGAATAGGAGCTCTCTTCATCTGAAGCGAGTGAGCACTTATAGGATGGATGTACTCGTTCAACATCCGCTGCTGTCCCGTCGCTATGAAAAGCGAACATAACGAAACAAAGCCGATCTAATTTTTAAAAAAAACAAACAAAAAAAGCAGGGCGAACAGGATCCGGTTACCGTTGTTCATGTATACAGTAGGATGTGCTGTATAGGAAGAGAAAATATATTGGCATTTTCTTTACATAGATCGAGTTTCTTTCGTGCGCTGTCTTGTTGGCGTCCCACTTTATAGTCTTATGTATTATTAGGGCTTCAATTTCGATTTATTCTCTTGCTCATTATAGTCAGCTCAGCAGAGTTTTAGACTTGAATTCTTGTTGAATTTCTAGAGTGAACGTTTAATTAGAACACAAGGCGAAAGTAACCGTAATAGGGAAACAAACCGTAATAGTATACCTGATTTGCTCCTTATTAACTTTGATTAGAGAGAATCAACTTACACATCGATGATTTCAATTATATTTTGTTGTTTTTGTTACTATTTGTTTGGCAATTGAGGAATGATAAACAATAATTGGAATTTGTTATTTAGGCGACCTGTTTCTTTTGGTGTTCAGCGTTGATAGTCGCGAGTCGTTCGAAGAAGTTGCCCGTCTACGATCGCAGATCATCGAAACGAAATGTCACATTGGAGGTGGTCGACAAACGACCAATCAACAATCGTTTCGAGGAAGTAAAAAGACAAACACGCCCAACCTTGTACCAATGATCATCGCTGGAAACAAATGCGATCGAGAAATGAGGTACAAATTGAGTCTTCAATTGATTTTGTATCTTCTAAGACCATAATCTGACATCATTATGTTTGTGTTATATTGTAGAACGGTGACGGCGGATGAGTCGGCGATGTTGTGTTCGGGTTTCGCTGGCTGCGGATTTGTCGAAACATCGGCCAAGAAAAATTGGAATATCGACGAACTGTTTCGCCAACTTTTTCAATTAGCTGACCTCCCACCCGAAATGGCTCCCAATTCTCATCGAAGACTTTTACCCGCTCAGGTATGTAATTTATAGTCTCTCGGGCACAGGAAATTCAAGTTGGTCGGTTGGTCTTGTCACTTGTCAAACTAAACTACAATATACGTATAAGATAAGATAAGAGATAAGCCATTTCGTGGGAAGAGGAAGGAAGGAAACGAGCAACGTTCGCCAGCAGCACGAGATTGATTTCCGTCTTAAATTTATTTGGTTCCTTCCTTTTTCCACTGACATTCTGCACGCATCCTACAGCTTCTAGGTTCGTCGGGTACCGTGCCATTGCCGCCCATGTTAACGTCGTCGCCGACGGCGCAGAGTAAGAAGAAGACAGGCGGATCACGTCGCTTTCACGGACTATCCATTCGAAGACGAATGAGTGACGCCTACGGCGTCGTGGCACTCAACGTTCGACGGCCATCACTTCGTAATCGATACCTTCTTCTTCTTCTTATATTTACTGCACACCCTGTGACCTCTTTTTTTTTACAAACGTGATCGAATGATGACAGTTAAACATTAGGTCTTAATTATCTCTTGATATTTATATAATTTTTAGATACCGATCTGATGATTATGAAGAAAAAGACTTCGCAAAGGCAACCGAACACGACCTCGTCCAATGCGCCGTCAGCCAGAGCCCGATCGTTGAGATGCGTCATCCAGTGAATTTCGATATTATTTCAATAATAATCGGATGGGTAAAATGCATCGACGTTTCACACACCGAAGATAAATTACGCAACTTCTCTTATTCTATATAACTTACCGTTTTTATTATTATTTATTTTGGAAAAAAAGGAAATTAATTTGGAATTTTTTAATGTTATGCGTGTTTTTCATTTGGCTGTCAACAATTTGGATGTCGGAATATCATCAATCCCCCTGCTGTAATCTTATTTATACATATACTTAAAATCATATACTTCTTGGGTCATAATTGTGCGTGATAATATCCCTGATGAATGAAAAAGTGTTTTGGCGAAATAAATCAAACACAACACGGATGAAATTATTTTTTTTCCACTAACCACATGTCTAGTATATTCTAAAATCAAACACGCATCATTGCAGAGATAAACAGAAACACAGGATCGACACATGTTTTTATTGATTTTTTTTTTATTTTTAATTTTCTGTCATTTTTGTTTTTGGATGATTATTTTTTTGTTTGTTTTCCCTTCATCTTCTTCCCTCCAATTTTGAAAATCCACATTTTTTTTTGTTTTGTTTTGCATCAGCCTTTTCTCTGTATATCAAACTGGACGCTTTTCTATTTCAATGACAAAACGTTTTTTTTTGACCGCTGATAAAAGAGATATAGTTTAGAAAACAAGGAGTGTGTGGCGTGTAAGGCGACCAGGATTCAGGTTGAACTATCTTGTTTTGTTTCAATTTTATCTTCACTCTTTTTTTCACACTGTCCTCTTTTTTATTTTTAAAATTTTTCTCGAGATTACCATTGCTATAACGGTAAAATAATTATCTCTCTTTCGTGTACCGGAGTGCTGTTATATGGCGTGATCACGCACGCCATAAATTAACATTTTTTTTTTCTTCGTAAATTTTTTTTTTTGTTTTGTTTTCTGGAAAAAAGAGGGAAGGAAAACCTATCGACATTTTTGTTTGTTTTTTTTCTTGTAACTTTTTAGACAACAACACGACACTATTTGATTAAAACCTGAAACCGACTCCGGTAGCCTTTCGATTGCGTCTCTTGCTTCACCAAATAAACATTAAGATCATCATCACGGGTTGAGGGGGGGGGGGAGAGTAATACACACGAACATGTGAAAACACGATTCAAATTGTTATATCTCATTCATCAAAATAATTCATCATCATCATTTTTGCAAACCACATTTTCCTCAAAAAGGAATTGAGAGACAAGAGGGCGCTCTGTGTTTTTTTCTGTTACAGTTCAAGAAAATGGCCATCAATTGATTTTCTTCTGATTTAGTCAACTTTTTGTCTGATGACTTGATACACAGTTATATCAATCGCGATACGCTGCTGGTTATTGTTTTTCTTGTTTTTGTTGACCGAATAAAACAAAACAAACATAAACAAAATGGCCACGTAAAGCAGTGTAAATATGATAATAATAATTATATAAGATTAGAGCTTATCAATCGAAAATAATAATAATAATAACGTGGGGGATATCAACTGCAAAGACGACCAGACCGACGGAACACTAGGTTATTATGCTTTTTATATCTCAAACTTGTTTTTTGCTTTCCTTCTTTTTAAGACACTTGCCTCATTTGCCCATTTTCCGACGGGTTTTGAGGACTATAAAACACACAAACAGGAAAAAAAAATTTCCTTTTTTTTTCTCTCCTAATTCTCAGTCCAGTAACAGTTTATACCAACGTCAATTTTGAAAGTGACAAATCATTTTGTTTCGAGGAGGAAATTAAATGAGGGGTAGGCGCGGAAAACACATGGATATTGAACACTCGGGACGAAAGTGAGTTTTAAAAAAAAATTGTTGGTTTTTACTAAAGCATTTTATGACCCTACACCCGCGGCACGTAAATGTATATGTCGAATATAATAGACTCATCATCATTATGATTCATTGAATTTCAGAAAACAAAATGAATGTCACACACAATTATATAGAATTCAGAGAAAAAAACAAACAAAAACAGACACAGGCGATTAGAATTGTTTGTTTTTTTTTGCAGCATATTGTCCTCTTTGAATCATCGGATATAATGAGAGTTACATAAAAGCGCGGGCGGTGTGTGTTTTTTTAAATACACACGACACACACACACACGTACACACAAAAAGAGAGAGATGAATAGTTTTTCTTCTTTTTCATTTTAAAATGAAATCGTGGCTTTTTTTTCGTGGGAGGGATTGTTCCGTTTTCATCTGGGGGCAGAGGTGGGAGAGAAGGTGAATCGTTACATTAACAGCCAAATGTCCCTATCATCACTAAAACAGAATTCCCGCACGAATGAATTGTTTTCTTTTCAAAAGGATCATGAAGCAAATCTGTCCCAACTCAACTAAAAAACAAATCGACGCTTTTTTATATAATTAAAGAAAGAAAGAAAAACCTGCTTGATAAATCACCAAGGATCAATTTTAGGGGCACATTCAACATTATCTGGAAATTCATCAACAAAACGTTGTTTCTTTATATGTTTTTCGGGTATAGTAAGTTGACAAAAAATTCTTTATCTTGGCTAAGCAGCGTGCGTAATAATAAGTCAAATGAAAACACAAACAAACAAACAGAAAAAGGACAGAAAAAGAATCGCTAATTTTTGTTTCCCCTTAATGACATTATTCATTTCAATGACAGTCAAATTAATATATAAAGTGTGTTTTGTTTTGTTGTTTTTTTTTTTTAAAGGGAGGAAACAAAATCTTTGGAACATTATTCCCATATTAATAGGCTGAACGAAGAATTTTCATAAAGAAACCTGATCGAAAAACGCACAACGGTTTGTTTCCTCCCTCGTTTTGATGAGCAGATGAAATGAAAACAGGAGCTAAGATTTTGTCTTTTGATAGGCTAGTAGCTTAGTATTAGTAGTAAAAACAAGAAATATATGTATCGAGTAGAGGCTACAGAGTACACAGACGAGACAAAGACACGTGACACGATTTTTTTCTTTTATAGAGTGGCATACATATAGCATCAAGTACGGGGACGTCCCATCGATTCGGCAAATTGATTTTTTCTTCTTCTTCATTTTAAAAAATCTTTCGTCATGTTTTTGCTTTTCAAGAAAAGCAAATACGATTTTATTACAAATTTTTTAGAAATCCTTTTTCTTTCTCTTTAAAAAAAAAATGAAATCACTACCGGTAATCCGATTCGGAAGAGGGCAACAGAGAATGTGATACTCGTGTGCGATCGGGAGTAGAAAAAAGAAAGAGATAAAATATTCCACAGATGCGGAACAAAAAAATGTTGTTTTCTTTTTTTATGTTTCGGGATTTGTTGTTCACAATGAAATGAATTTAAATTTAAAAAAATAAATAAATAATAATCGAAATAAAAAAGTCGTTCTCTACGAGAAAGGCAGAAAAGGCTCGAAAAGAAGATCATCTCTTTCCCCGATCCCAGTTTTGACAAAACGTTTCAAGTTTTTACAAAAAAAACAACCTTTGGTATTTCTTTTTTTCTTAACAAACGACAGGAAGATGAAAGGAACGCATGGCTTTGATGGTTTTGGGGTTTTGATCCATCAGTAATGCAAAATCACTTCAAAAACATTTGTAGCCTGGTCTCTGACTCTCTGGAAAGTATATATTTTGTTTTGTTTACTAATAATTTTACTTGTTTACTAATAAGCCCCTTAGAAAAAAAACAGATTATTCTTCAATGATCATTAGTTTCAACGTATTTCTTCCCCCTTTTTTTTAGTGATGTTCTTTCTCGCTCCCATTAATTTTAGTCTGGATTTTCTTTTTTAAATTTATTTTTGCTTCCTTGTTTTGTGTGAATGATTGGCTCGTGTGGAGGATATTTTGGTAGGAGGATAGGATATGTCAGAAATTGAGTTGTTTACAGCCCGGGAAATTCAAACATGTATCAAAAAAAGGGGAAAAGAAAAACGCAGCCGTCGATTGAAGAAAATCTCCCGTTAGTCTATTGATTGATTAATGATTCTTTGTTTTTTTGGCCAATGTTTTAGTCATCGTGACTAGGCATCGCTAAACTGTTTATATATCCTGTTTACAAAAAACATTCAAAATGACCAATGAGAGAGGAGTTCTTTTCTTTCAATTAAGAAAAACAAAAAACAAAAGAACAAAACATGTCAGTCAGATCTCTCGCAAACTGTCAATCGCCGAGGAGGGGATTCAATGAATTCAAATTTTGTTTTCATTTCTTTTGTTTTTTCTCACAAAATGTTTGGCATGCAGGGAAGAAGCTGATCATTGACGGCGAGGAGTTGGCCAGACGAGAGACGACCATTTTCTCTTATCGTCTTTTTCTTTCATATTCTCAGCCAATAAACAACATCCCCTTTTCTTTTAAAATAACTCCCTCCCCTTCCAGACAGATGCGAATTGCCTTTTAATTTAATTTAAAAAAGATTTTCAAATCACAACCTCATGATCGCTAGGTACGCAAGTTCCCGTTAGAATAATAATAATAATGAAAAATATCAGCTGACGATCAGACGGACAGGTAGATTGATAATGCTTTGGGGGGGAGGAGGGGATGTGTTAAGCTGCCTCCAAAAGAATTACAATTTTGAAAATGATGTAAAAATTGCATGGCAGTGGTGGTTGTTGTGTTTACCAAATCCAATTTCGCTCAAATTCAAAACGAATCATTTCAAAAAATTAATCAAAATTGGAAATTCCTCAAATCATCATTCTCACTCTTTGTAATGAAAAATTACGAGTCGGTAATGTCTCTTTCGAATCAATAGATAAAAAAGATTAGGGTGACGAGTCATTTTGCCTGCATCAAAAGTTCATTCGTTTTGTATCGAGATCCAATGGTGTGGAGGCCACGTCAGCCAACTTTTTATCGCAAGTTGGCTCGTGATGTGGATTGGATTGAAAAGTTTGTTTGTTTTCTCTGGGATCGGTGGGTTAGGAGGAGGAAGTTCCGTCTCTCATTTTACCTTTGGGTTATTCTTTTATATTTTTATTTGTATGTTTAAGTTTGTTTTCTAATTTTGCCACAGTTCATCGTAACGTATGTTGACGCTCATCCTAGATCTGAACGATCGATATTCTTTTACGTTCGTTTTTCTCGTGTTTTTATTGGGTGCCAACGGCATCAACGTGACGCGCGTGAGTGTGTGTGGGGCCGACTGAAAATCACCTCTCCGCCATTGGCGCTGCTTTCTCTTGACTTTTCAGGAGGATATATAAATCAACATAAAAAGGCACTGGGGCACCTCAATCAAAGGTCTCATCAAGGTCATTTATTCTTATGAATAGATGGAGAAAAACAAAAGAAAATGGCTATTACAACACAAGCAAGGGGGAGGACGAGGGAAAAAAAAATAATAATTAGGAAAAAAATCTCAAAATTTTTCTTCAAGTCCAAACCAAAATACAGTGGGAGTAAAGAGGGAGAGAAGGATGATATAAGATAGGATGAGAAAAGAAAGCTGCCCAAAGGAAACGAAGTTAATCTGCTGATCGCCTTCAAATCTAAGATAATCAATAAAGCCAAATTTAAAAAAAAAAAATAATAATAATAATTCAACGTAAATAGTGTAAATAGAACTGGTGCGCAGAGATCTACTAAATATGTGTCTGTGTATAGTGGTGGAGGGGCAACTGAACACACGTACATTGTCTGCACGCACATTCGTCCCGTTTTGCTAAGTTTCGTGTAGAGATAAAGAGAGAGAGACGGAGCTGATACGGCGAACGATTTTGGTAGACAAAAACAGACAGATAGAGAATAAAATCACAAATGAATTTTTGGAGGTGTCGAGTCAATTATTACACGTCTGATTTTTTGTTTTACTTATTTTCGCTGTCGAAGATCTTGAATAGCTACAGTTGACTGATATAAAGCCAGGCAATACGTGGTTTTGCTTTTATTCTGCGATGAAAGATGATTTTTTTTTGTTGGTTGATTTTGTTTTCTTCTTCTCGTCATCCAAAAATGTCTCTCTATTTCTGTTTTTTATTTTCTTCTCTTTCGGAGATGGGGAGGCGATAAAGGAGAGAGATGGGAACGATAGAATTTGAGACCGTCTTGAATGAGTCGAGAAAAAAAGGCACTTTTTGGCTACACAATCTTGTCTGACGCGTTCAATGTTAACAACTTTTTGTTTCGGAACTGACGAAACCCGTGTGTGTGCAATCTGCTAAGTTTCATTTTATTTTACTGAAAGAAAGAAAAGGGGACTTGGGGTCGGGGAGAAGCGGCACATCGATTCGTGGAAATGTGTTTGTTATTTTCAACTATTAGATATTTTATTCTAATATTTTTTTTTATTTAAAAAAAAATCAAGCAAAAGAATCGACTGGACAGAATCCCACGCCCGCCCACTTTTCCCACTTTCGGTTGCCATAAAAATATATTAATAATAATCAAAGAGAAAAAAAAATACAAAATTTGTTTAAACGGAGCGCAAAAACACGGGAGATTTAAAGAAAGGAGAATTTAGGAGCCATACAAGAATTACTACTGGAATTTTCCGGTGACTTGTCAAAATCTGATGCGGGTAGACAGAGCAGGCCAATCCCGAAAAAGAAAAGAAGAAAAATCAATTATGATAACACACAAAAAAAAAATTTGTTTGAATTACTAACACCAAGGATGATGAAAGGGAAGGCTTTTTTCTTCACTGGACGAATTATCACCTTTTTTTCTTCAATTTCTTGAGGGGGAGGAGGGTGTGAATGACAAATTAATCTGGCGGGGGGGGGGGGGGGGGGAAGAAATCGTCGGAACTTTTCCTCTGCAATTTTTATCTTATTTTTTTTGTTTGTTTTTGCTTTGCTACTACGCACACAACAGATAATGGATTTTTCAGGACGCAACTGACAAAAATGGCCACTGGGCCACATGAAACAAAATGAAGAAAGTAGAGAAGACGCACGACAAAACAATCTGCATTTTTTAAGAATAATATTTTTCCCCCTTTTGTTATCGGGGACAAAACGAAGAAGCGCATTTTGGTCACACACAGAAAAAAAAAACTAATTTCTAATTATTCATATCCTTTTTCTCCAGACGACTGACTGCCGAAAATATTAGCGCGTGAGAGACTGGGAAGGACCCATCGCATGCATCTCCTTCCCTCAACACACCAAAGACAACAAAAACAGAACCCTGCCATCATCAAGTGTTAAAAAAAAGACATGTCCCCAATCTCCCCCAATTCTATCTCTTCTCATTTCAAATGAGTGATATGGCTATCGAATACAAAACAAAAGACATTTTTGAAAATGAAATAACGACATGACAATTGCCTGAATGTTTCGCTCACAAAAAAGTATGGGGGAAAAAAAGAATGGCCGATGGCATGTAATCGCATATTATAAAGAAAACGTGAGTTCTTTTTGTGTTGTTGTTTGAAGAAAAAAAGAAAGTCATAGTAAAGTGGGCACATTGCGCGATTTCCTTCAAACACAAAACGACAAATCGATTGATTGGGAGGGAACGAGCGAGACTGCGAGAGAGAAAAGAATCTATCAAATCAATTATTCGTCAAGACACAAAGAAGACGAGGGGGTCAGCTACTATCGTCTCCTTTTTTTCCAACACATATTTTTATAAAGAGATACACAACTTTTTGTTTTACATACGCGGTAATTATCAAGTAGTAAAGCCTACGACCGACTAAAGATTCCCCCCACATCAAAATACAAATCTTTGTCCCCTCCCCCCCTTTTCCTGCAAAAACTAACACATCCCATTGTCATATGAAACTGTGGCACTTGAATGAACCCAAACAATACTGACCGACGACGAAATAATTAAAACGCGGGGGGGAACTAAAAAAAGAAAACACGATTTAGCAAATCATTTTTCAGGAGAAAATTTAAGAGGAAAAACTAAACAAACGAAATCAACCGAACATGAATTTTATGGGCGAAAAAAATTTTTTGTTTAAAGGGGAGAGCAAAATAAGGGGATGAATGAGCCACTGGTGCTGAGGTCGCGGCGCAAGTTAAATGACAAGACTTGATACGACTGTGTGTGATGTTTAATTTCACAGTTGTGTGTGTGTGTGCTTCTCTCTGGTCAGTTGACGGGTAATTGGAAAAAAGCGCATCTTTTCGTATAGGTGTTTCTTCTTTTTTAAGCTTCCACAAACAAATTAGCAAGGCAAATTAACAACAACAACGAAAAGTGTACGACTGCCGGGCGATCAGGTCAATTGATGGCGAGAGAATGTTTTATGTTTTTTATTCTTAAGAAATTAAAAAGAGACGTAAACGACTTTCTTCTTCTTTTGTGTTTAACTACGGAAATTTGAAAAATAATAATAAAAATAAATAAATAATTGCCTTTCTCGTATTGGTTTTCAAAGATTGAGGATGCGGGAGAAATACGGGAGGAGCGTGAGGCAAAATGAATGGAGGGAGTCTAGCACCTCTCATTGACGCACAGCTGGTAGGAGGGATAAACGGCGGCTCAAAGCCAATAAACAAGTAAAGTTTGCGACAGCTACACTTGAGTTGACTTGACTGACAGAAGCAAAAAAAAAAAAGAAAAAAAAAATTATGCGAAAAAAAAGATTTGGAGGGGGAATTAAGTCACCAGATATTGAAATGGGTCCGGATCATAGGCGAACGGAAATATCAACGCGTGTTCATATTTTTCCTATTAATTGTCTTTTTTTGTTTGTTTTTGCTTCAATTCTCTCCATTGCTGAAGATAAGGAGGGGTGGGAAGAGCGGTGAAATTCCCTATGGATGTAAAGCCTCGAGTGGTCACGACTTTTGAGATCACAGTCTAACACAGAACAGCAAGGTTATATAGCAGGAGGGCCGGGGGTGTAAAAGGGATTGTGGGGGGACTGGATGGGAGGGAGAAGTGTCCTGACTTGGTATCCACGCGGCTATTTTAACCATTTTCGAATTGCAATATCTCTCTACATTTTTATAAAAAGATGTACGTACATCTCCCCACTAGAAAACTCGCACAAGTATTTTCAATTCGTTACTTTTGTGAGGGAATTTTTCCAGCTTCGTATGATGATTGAGTCACGAGAAGAGACGGAAGGGAATGAGAATTTAAAAAGAGAAAAAAATAATGGGGGAGGGGGTATGGGGAGATTGCGGGGATTTTTGCAGAAGTGGAGAGGAGGATAGAGCACTAGAATTAGTAGTAGTAGTTTTTGTTGAGGTGGATATATAGGAGGAGGACAAACAAATTGCAGAGGAAGAGAGCACTTGAAAAAATATCCTTCGCTCTCTCTCCCCTTCTTTCTCAAAAGTTTTTGTTTTGTTTCTGATAACATTGATTCACGACAGTCTCTCGAACAAGAGACCCTATTCCTTATTTAGCTTTTGAAAAAAAAAAAATTTAAGTGAGGGGGACTTGGAGTGGAGCGAGAGAACACCTCGGTAGTGGCAAAAAAAGACAGGAGAAAAAAAAACACAACTGGCACGCAAAAAGTGATAGAAGACGACCACTCCCACACACACAAAAAAACAAAAATTATTACAAGACACAACGAAGAGGACTTATTCTGACCCAGAAAAAAACAAACAAAGCCTTACATAGGAAAACGAACTTCGACTAAATTCAATGGAGTGGTGTGTGTGTGGCGCAAGCGATCATAAGACGAGAGGAAATTTACTTTTGGGGGGAGTCAATTGAGAGAAAAAAAAAATTCAAACATAAAGGGGGTATCATAATATACTACTACTTTTCACTTTTGCTTTCTTTCTTTTGTAAATGCTTAATGGCCTCATTGGTGTTTTTCGGGGGAAGATGAAGAGGACGGTTCACACTACGCATCAGTTCAGCAGCAACAGCAGCGGCATTAGGCCATAATATAAGAGTAATATTAAATTTGAAAGAGTGACAACTTTTTCCGTCACCGTGAATACGAAGGGATCGGGAGGGTGGAATAACACTATATTACGTCTGGCATACACATTAGTTGGTTGATTGCTCTCAGCTGTGAAAATATTTGTTGACGAATTGAACATTACCTTGGTATTTTTTCTCTTCTCTCATCTATTCTCATATTGACACGTAATTTTGTCGATTCTCTTTTGTTTTTGTTTTTTTTGAGTCACGTGTGTTTGTATTCTCACTGTTACATGGACTCGTTGCCCAGGAGATCGCCAGGCAGGAACGAGTTGAGCGATGCGTTCAGCGACGACGGCGTGCCACGATCCAAGGTCGGAGTAGACCAGACTGAATTAGGACCCGTCGACCATGGGCTCGAACTAGGACCGCCGGCACCAGCTCCCCAATTATCTCCGGCGTTGGCACTTCCCTTTGAGGCGTTGCTTCCTACACCACCTCCGTTGCCGCTTCCGCTGTTAGAGCCGGCACCAGGAGTTGATCCCCGGACGCCCCACCCACTGGAGGAAGAAGCTTGCTGTTGCTGTTGATTCTGTTGTTGCTGTTGTTGTTGCTGCTGCTGTTGGGCGGGCATGCCAAGTTGCTGTAGCCAGCCCTGGACATCAGATTCGTTGGCTAGATCTGCATAAATCGTCGTGTTTCCAAGCACACAATTGTTCAAAGCACTTTGGGCCTGTGTATCAAATCAATTCAGAAAATTAGACATTCCATTGAAATATTGAAAAAGCTTTAAAAAAATAAATAAAATAAAATTGTTTCGATTACCTTGGCAGCTTCTTCGCCAGTAGAGTAACGAATTAAAGCAACTCCATGGCTGAGGTAGAGGTGGAAGTTATGAAGTGGACCGTGCTGGACGCACAATGTTTTGAGTGTCGAGCCATCGATCTGCGGAGTCAAATTACGTAACACGAGCCAGGACGACGAACCATTGAGTGAACCGGCCCAAGTGCCTCCAGAGCTCGTGGTATTAGTTCCAGGCCATGGTGAGCGGCTACCAGCTGCACTCCAATCGCGGCCGGCAGTCTTCGGGCCAACGCCTGCCGACGGAGTGATGCCTGGCGGAGGGCCGCGAGGCTTGTTTGGTGCGCTCCACGGGTCCGCCGATGGCGGCGGGGCATCAGACCAAGAAGATTTTGGTGCAATCTTGGCAGAACTGTAAGGAGTCGACGTGGACGGGACGGAACTCGACGACGCCGAAGACGGATTGAAAGACCAGGTGGAATTAGAAAGACCCAAGGTGGGGAAGCCCGATTCATTCGAGGAGCTTGTTCCACCCGTTCCCACAGGAGGAGGTGAAGCTTTGGTTGAGCTCTGGCCTCCCTTTGATGCGTTGTTTGAGTAAACGTCTGCCTCGTTCAGGCCAGACATGGCAAAAGTTCCGGGAGTGAGAGTTGGATCGTCATCTGCCGTTTTGATCTGTGGTCCCTTCCATGGTTTGCCAGGTTCGAATTCGGGAACGAGATCCGATATGGAACCAGAGTATGAAGATGTTCCGGCAGCACTACTCCAACTATCCTTTCCATCGTTGCCTCCAACCGATCCGGGAGCTGACAAATCCTGGTTTGAGTCAGGCCATCCAGTCTCGGATTGAGAACGCGAAAGACTCGACCAAGCACCGCCGTCTTGACCAAGAACTGGATTCATGTTGGGTGAAGATAGGCTGCTCCCTAGGGGCGGTTTAGCGTTGTTGGGAAGAATAGAACCCGGAGCGCCACCACTGCTTCCGGGTGCGCGACTGAATTCTGACATGCCGAGATCAGAAAGATCCTTATCGAGAGGCGGGTACTTCCACTGAGAGAGCCGAGATTGTCCAGAATCCTGCAAACTCATCCTGTCCAAATTGGATTGAATGCCGTGAACAGAATCCACTTTGAATAGATCAGATGGTTGGCTCGGTGGAGCCCCGGGTGGTTGTTGATTCATCATTTGGCCTTGTTGCTTGACATACAGAGCCTGTTGGGCGGCGATCTGCTGTTGCAAGCTTGCAATCTGCTGTTTAGTTTTGTTCATTTGAGGTACGAGCTGCAACATAGGACCTCCCATAGGTCCCTGTCCTGGCCTACTGAGAGCCATATTGTGCTGTTGACCAAGCTGCTGAAGTACTTTGATCTGCTGTAGTAACTGATTGAGCAGCACCAGCGTCTGAGGAGCCAATGGCTGATTGAGAATTTGCGGATTCAAATGACCCGCCTGTACAGCCATTTGGATCTGCTGAACGAGAATTCGTAATTGAGTCGGCGATGGTTGACTACCAGCTCCTGCACCAGACGAAACGCCAGTGTCTACACGCGACATATTTCGGACCATTTGTGATTGATTGACCTGCACATTTGTAAACAGAGACAAGAAAATTAATTATAGAGAAAGGAAATGCCTTAATTAATTATTTAAATCACCATGCATACCTGAGGCGGCATCGGTGGCGGTTGCTGAGGCTGAAGTATTTTGTATGCAGGATTAGGATTCATACCCATGCTAGGAGCAGGATTGTTCAATAAGTGATGAGGTGCACCACTGCTACCGGGATGAACAAAAGGCATTTGTTGACCGGGATTAAATCGAGCGCCCGGAGGATAAGGCGCCCCTCCGTGCGGTCCCATTGGATCGTAACCACCTGAGCCATGATCATCTCCAAACATACCACGACCAGAGCGCAGAGTTTCTAGTGCATCTTCCATTACCATGTTGCAATTGCGTAGGACATTCTCCACATCCTCCTTCTTAAAACCCATTTCGGATAAGATGCGGAATTGCTTGCTGCTCCATATCATTTCCTTGGCTAAAGGTTTAGGAACCTGCTTATGTGGCTGACCCCACGACAAGTTGTCTTCAGTCTCTCCCCAACTTGGAGTTGTGGGTGTTTTGGGTTTGGGTCCTGCAGCCCAAGGTGTAGGCGTTTGAGGAGGTTCGTTCCAAGAACCACCACCTACTGGTTTGTCATCCATCCACATGTTGTTCATTTGACTGCTGTCACCAACTCCACCATCTCCCCAGGAGCCGTTTCGAGCTTGACCCCAAGACATATCCGTTTTCATACCCGGTCCGGGCGGCATACGGTTAGGAGGGGGTCCAGATTGTTGCATTCCACGGCCACCAGCCACGTTAGGATTGGGCATATCTTTCCAGCGACAGACGACCGATCCACCAGGTTGTTGAATTTGGGCTGGATTACCCCAAACGGCCGTTCCGTCGTCATATTGTGGCACCTGTCGTTTTTGAGCAGGAGGTGAATGCTCATCCCAACCTGTTGGTTTCATCTCCTTTGTAGGTACATTTCCACTCCATTGTGGCGCTGGTTTGTTTTGCGGTCCAGGCCAGTGAGATGGTGCAGTGGGTGCCATGCCCATGTTCTCGGGGACAGATGGCCCGATGCCGGACATAGCCATACGTTGAGGTGGACGAACCTCACCCCATCCTCCAGGTCCAGTTTGCATGGAGCTGGGTGCAGCCCACTCAGGCTCTTTCTTCTGTTGCTGCTGTTGTTGTTGTTGCTGCTGCTGCTGCTGTTGTTGTTGCTGCTGCTGTCCACCCCACATACCGTTACCCGATGCAATTCCTGCCGTACCCATGGCAGAAGCACCAGTTGGGACTGACGTTGGGCCCATTGGTCCGGCGTTCAGAGCACCTCCCATGGGATTAGCTCCCCAATTCGTGGGTCCATTGTTGGCCGGAACACCCGTCCACATGCTGGATGGTTCCGACGATTCGTCATCTTCACCCCAAGTGCCTCCCAGATTGGTGGCAGGAGTGTGACTTCCCCATGGCGTCTTGGTCTGAGTGATGGGCGGTGGGGCTTGGCCGCCATTGCGCAGATTGACTTCCCAGACTTCTGTTCCATTGCTTGCAGTTTGCTTCCACAGAGGAATTTCTTTTGGCTCTGGCGAAGTCGGTACATCCCATTGAGAGTCTTGATTCACCTGGTTGCCTCCCCAGCCGTCCTGGGCGTAAATCACATCTCGATAGTTAGCCAAAGGATCAGGTTTGCCGGAACTAGGAGTGGCAGGACCAGAACCTCCCACGGCTCCTCCACCACCGTTTCCACCTTGAGGTAAGTTCAAGGGGTTGGCAGCCATTATGTCTTGATTAGGGTTGGTATTGGTCGGTTGATTAGGTACGTTTTTGGCAGCCTAAATGAGAAGATGAGGAAATTCAAATAAATAATTTCACCACGCAACAACAATAACTTTGAATAAGTGAAAGTCATCATCATACCTGAGCAGCCCATACACCCTGG
Organism: Daphnia galeata; assembly: GCA_030770115.1. Lineage (NCBI taxonomy): Eukaryota > Metazoa > Arthropoda > Branchiopoda > Diplostraca > Daphniidae > Daphnia > Daphnia galeata. The sequence goes on from CM061115.1 coordinate 8,371,673, forward strand.
CTTGGCGAGCTTCCAGATGGCTGAACGACATTGCCAGTGACGACATTCTTGGTCGTATCCCAGGCTCCTTGAGGTTGCTGCTGTTGTTGGGCACCGGTTGGTAGCTGCTGATTGGAAACTTGCGGTCCCGAGGATCCAGGAGGCGGCGCTCCAGATGGTCCCTGACTAGCTGCGGAGCTCCGTTGGTTGGCCGTGGAGGATGCTGCACCCCATTGGCCTTGGACTTGGTTCGCCGCGTTGTTGGTTCCACCGCCTCCCCAACTTCCACTAGCTGGCGGATGACCCCAGCTGCTCCCCCCATTGTTCAAGGAGGTCTCGCCAGCACCTCCGCGCAAACCCGCTCCTTGAGGAATGCCCCAATGCCGGTTGGAAGCCGGCCCGATCGGGGGATATTGGAGGAACACCGCCGATGTGCTACTACTGCGACTGCTTCCCTTGATGATCAGTGGTTCCTTGCTATCACAATAGTCTTCATAAGAGACGGCAGAGGCAGAAGCGACGAGGGTGGAGTGAGCAGAGGTCGAAAGAGGGCACACAACAGAATCGGCATAAGTTGCACTTGGAGGATTCGTCTCTCCTGAGAATGTCATAGTCGATTGATTAGAGCTCCACGATCGCCAAGCCGACCCACTTTGCCTCATTGCGTCGCCCGAATCCTTTTGTGCATCGTTAAGACTATTGCTGGAGGAAGAAATGGCGGCTGCTGATCCTATCTGCTAAAGTCCAATGGGAAATATAAGATTATTCAGAGCGTTTAGTCACGAACACGTTGCAAACAGCATAGCTTGGCGGTAATAAACAACGTACCTCGACTTTATCGACCAGACAGGGAGATGGTAGGTTGCTAAGGGATTCGTGCGTGCCTGGGTGTGTCGATCCCGCCGAGGATGAACCGACGTTGGAGCTGTCTATCACAGATGATTGGGAAACTTCCAGCAGGGTGAGAATTTCAGAAGCAGCTCCTCCTCTCAAATCCTCAACCTCTGGACCACGCCTCACTTCAATGCTCTCTACAAGCAACGAGGCATCCATCACTTCCTCAACAACAGCACCCTCCTTCCTTACAGCAGTCACCCTTTGTTCAACTTTCCTTAAATTTGGTGGCACAGGGTTCTGTTCCTTGAGAGATGTGAATAAATCAGTAAGCAATATTAATAATGGTAATCGTGTTAAACAAGACTCACAGTAGGAAGAGGCACTTGTTCAACAGAGGAGCACTCCAAAAGTTGGCACTGAAAGGGCTCAACTTGATGACTGCTCGTTCCTGCAGCAGCTTCAGGCAGGAGCACTGCAGGTTGATAATAACACGGAGGCTGATTTTCAGAATGAGCATCAACAGGCGACATTTGCAAGGCCATGGTCACCACATCACTGGAAGAAGAGAACACAAGATTTAGTTAAACGACAAGACAATAAGTGAATTTCAATAAACAAAATCATGGGAAGTGTGGAGAACTATTTTGGACTTGGGAAAATTAAAACTAGTTTGACTCAAACTATCAAATACAAGTTTCAATACCCACTCGAATCAACTAAAAACCGCAAATTCCAAGTGAGTGAGTGAGAGATAGACAGAATATGGCGTCTAATGGTCTAATCTCCAGTAGTAAATAATGGCTCGTTTCGTTGGTATAGCTAAAAATACAGCATTAAAAAGACCCGATGACGTACAGTAATAAGTGATAACACTGAAATAATTCCTGCAGATTGTCGATATATTTTGATGAAACTTTTAAGCACTTGAGATGTTAATAATGTTTTCGAGATTAATCCACACGAAACGACAACGTTACGGCCCCCTGAGAGAGACGCTTGCTTTTGCTTGCTGTGGTGGCTATCTCCTATATATTCCCAGAACAGCTAGAGGGGAGGAGGGGGGTGGGGGATCACAAGATGGCCGCCGTGTAACTTTTCCACAGTACAACTCACCTTCTGCTGCGACAGCGGGGCGAGCAGTGAGCGGCAGCAAAAGCTAGGCGGCAGTGCGAAAATATACGTCGAGGCAACGCACAGAGACACACACACCACGATTGCACACAAGTATTAAAAAAAAAGGGACGAGAAAATGGAGGATAGATGGAGAGGAAAACGATCGGAGCAGCAAAAAAAACTATGGAGGAACACGACACACAAGAATGACTTAGGTACTTGGAAATGGATGATTCTTTGCTTTGTAAGAAATAATATATGTGTTGTTGTTAGGAAAAAAAAACGGGTCTTCGTTGGAGCGGGACCACGACGGCTGTTTCAACATCCAAACTGAGATACGAGCGCGCACAAAACACAAGTCAGTCTACACACACAGCCGACGAGTGAGAGAAAGAGAGGAGGAAGGGTGGCCAGCGTCTCGTTCAAGCGCCATTGCCAGATCGTCTTTCTTTCTCCTTGAATTTCAATTGCCCTTTTTTTTGTTTTCTTTTTTTAAATTTAGATCTTTTTATTATTTTGTTATTTATTTATTTTTCAAGTAAAATAAAGTTGTAAACATTCAGTTCCGTTTCTGATTATTTGAATAGTTATATTTCTACAAATCGAAATCGAATGACGCATTTAATATTTATAACAAAAAAAAGGCGTTATTTCTTTTTTTTCTTTAAAATTGACGATTCGGTCCGTGGAAGATAGTAACTTTATAATATCTAGGAAATCTTTTCCGCTTTTGGTTGTAACGTAAGGCGCATCGGGAATGAGTTGGAAAGTACTTAAGTCTCTTGAAACTCGTGATTCCAAAAGGAAGTAGGAAGGGGGGGACAAACAAATATTTGAAAAAGAAAGAAAGAAGCGTCACGAGGGCCACAACGGGATCGAATGTAAACAGAGGCAATCCACGCACACACACGCATTCAGCGCGCACTACAAGGCGAAGCCGGAGCGGCAGCGGGCGTCGAGTTATTGATCTGCGTGAAAATATAGTCGGACAGTACCGTTAAAGGACTGTGCATCACACTCTCTTCAACCATTTCTGTATAGCCACACGGCCTTCGCGTGCAGTTACATGCAGTTGTACAAAGGAGAAACCCCATGCACGTGAACTATTAAAAATCAAGTGAAACCTTAAAATAATTTTGTACTACTATACGTTCATCATCATCAATTACGTTGAAGTTTTCCCCCTTTTTTGGCTAGCTTTAAGACTTTGGCAAAATGTATCCCAAGTTTTCTTGGTGGCTTTTCAAACAAAACCCTTTTGAAGAAAAGGTTGGCTCTGCTGCTGCTGCTTCTGTGTCTCTTTGTGGAGAGACTAAAAACAGATCGATATCAAAGGTCCATTATAACTTGATGGGCGGTAAGAAAGATAAAGAGAACGGGGGGGGGGGGGGTGATTTTCATCCTTTTGAAGGGATAGAGAGACGAGATGAGCCGAGGTAATGGCATCCTATATAGCTGCAGTCCCAAATGTAGTAAAGAGAGAGAAAAGGGAACCAGCTGATTTATTCAATCTGGATCAGTGCCAGGGTTGAAAAGACTCCGGAAAGTGACGGCCATTCCAGCAGCGGGGGCAATCTTCCCTTTTTCTTTTTTTTTATATTATTGTCTGCTGGTCGTTTTTGCAGTCTCGTCGGGAGTTAGTTGAACACAGGAGCTTGTGTAAAGGGGGAGCCAGCAAACAAAATCGATGACCAGCATTCGGACACACGCCATTTCTACTATGTTAGCTGGCTGCTCTAACCTATAGTTCGGCCAACATCAACAAAACTCAATAGACCCCGACATGCTTCCTGCAGTAGCAGCAGCAGCACACATTTATTCGATGTAGTAGCTAGTTTGTGCAACAATACGAAAGCCAATAACAGCAACCACCTCTTTGGCAATCAGTCCATAACACAGAAACCCCAAAATACGATGATGTCGATGTCTCTAAAAATCGATTGGGAAATTTTTTTCTTTTTAAAATAAAAGGAGGAAAGAAAGAAGACAAATCTTTCGTATAGAAAAGTTTGAAAGAAACTTTTATTTATTATATGCTAGTGCTATAACAAAAGAGGCCTGGTGAGCTGCTGGATATTAGAGCTTTGTTTGGTCCTTTTGCACAGAACCCCAAATAGGAGAGAGACAATGTCACAAGTTCAGTTTGCAGTAAGAGCGACATAGCGGGACGGACGGACCGTGCGGGAGCCGCAGTGCTGATTGGTCGAAAGTAGATGTGTCCCGCCCCATGTCATTTAATGCCTCTCCTTCGTCCTACACCGTGTGCCAAAAGCGTTCTACCGTAAGTTTATATTGTCGATGTGTATAAATACTGGTGGAAAGAGGAGGAGCGAGTCATGCAACGCGAAAGAGAGAAAGTCATGTAGCCTCAATTTTTTTGACTTGGGGTTTTTTTTTTCTTTCTTTTCTTTTCTTCCTTTGTTCAAACTATTCATCAGAAGTCTCGCTTCGTCTTTCCATCCGCTCCAAAGGTGAAAAGACGAGAAATAGAGAGAGAGAGAGAGAAGGGAACACAACACATGATAAAATGGCCTGGGCATACCACGGAATTCAACACAAAGCTCTCGAGCTGCATCCTGTAAGAGACATGTAGAGCTTTTTATGCATGGCGTATGGCACAACCACAAAGTCAAGTTATTGCAGCTCTTTCAACAGCAAACCATCCAAAATATCTGATGAAAATTCCTATTTTTTCTTCAAATGAAATTCTCTTAACCATATATACACCCGATAAATAATAAATACGAAGAATCAACGATAAGGTACCAGCCAAAAAATGGCGTCTTGGAATTTGGGGTATACGTAGCTTTAGGGTTTTGTTTTGTTTCTTTTTTTTTACCTGCTGGAAGGCTCTTGTTCATTTTCCACGCTCGTGACACCGTGAACTCGACGCTTCGACGATCGATTGTTGGTTTGATTCGAGATTGGATTGCACACAGCTAGCTCGGTTTTTAGATGCAATCACTGAAACTGCTTTGCACACACACTCACTTTTTCTAGGAGTAGCTGTAATTCAAATCCACTTTCTTTATATATTTAGTTAGAGAACAAAACAAAACACAGCAGCAGCAGAGACAGAGAAAGAAAGAAATGGCCAAGGCTTGATTGTGCTCACTTCGTCGCAAAGGGGTGCCTGGAATTTGACTGAATGACTTGTGTGTGTTCACCACCATCAGCAACAGCAGCAGTAAGAAGAGTCTTCTCTCTTATTTCTTTTTTGTCTGAGATCTTCTTCAATGTGGCCCTTACTATCTCTTCTTCTTAACTCTGGTGTGCAGCACAGAGCTCGTTCTCTATCTGCGTTCGTTCTTTTCTCTAGGCTCTCTGTGTGTGTTTCGTGATCGACTCAATCGGGACTAAACAATCGATTTCTCTATGTTTTTCAAGCTCCGCCCAATTCTCCTATCCCATCTAATGACTCCCGACTTCCTTATCGGTGTCCGGCGCGTGTTACTCTCTCAACTTATGCTGAATTTGTTTTTTTTTTTTAAAACGTTTCCTAAAAGATTATAGTAAATACATTTCTTTCAACTCTTATTGTTTGATGTTTTTCTTCTTCTTCTTTTGTTCTCAAATAAAGCAAATAGGTTACTAACTAAACTGACTTTTCGGTCGTGAGCCGTCTCCAAAAGCTTTTACAAACAGTACGGGGGCGAAATAGCATAACTAGGTTAACCGCAAAAGCGGGTATATATTATATATACGTCGTCTAGTGTTGTTGTACTACTACACACTCAGTGGTGGGTGTGTGTAGTTCTCATCAGTTGTTGTTGGAAAAAGGCACACACGAGTTCCATATGGAGATAAGACCTTTATCCTCCTATACGCTCGCCAACATATTACCACCAAGTTTGTTCACCGAAATTTCGTTCGACAGTTTTTTTAATTATACTGTTGCATAATCGTTCAAAAAACAGGTTTTCAATGTTTTTTCCTTCTAAACGGGAATTTACAAATGAGAAAAACAAGATTTTCGAAATAATCGACAAGGATTTTCGATAACGTGTTTAAACAAATGAACGAACTTTCGTCCTAGACACAGATAACTGCCAAGGGGGAGGATTTGTTTAAGGCAATCACCTCCCGCGTTCACCTTCTAATAATTAGTTGAAATCACGTTGACTAGATGGCATATCAGTGTCACGACCATCATGAATATTAGAAACACATTCTTTTCTTCTGTAATTTTTTATCAGATCTCAATTATTCGAATGAAGTAATTTTGCCGTGGCAAGCAGCTCTTTGACGTTTACAGCTCGTTCTACACTAAAGGAACTCATGTCACTCCCGCTATAAGCTGCAGATCTTTAATTATTTCACATGAAAGCTTATAATTGATGCATCTCGTCTAACTTGTTCAAAGTTTCGTGTTTACACGTCAAGACTAATCGAAAACTTTTCTGTCAGTTAGTTTTCTATTATTAGCAGATCTAATAAATCCGCTTTTAACATTCATGCGTCCTCCTTTTTTTTGAAAAATATTAATAAAGTCGAATAAGCAAATAGATTCTTGGGAATTTGAAACTCGTAAAACATTCCCCATCATCGTTTGATGGTGTATTCAATTCTGTTTGATGGCGTATTTCTTATTCAAAGCAAAAGTCGGTTAGTTTGCCGCACACGCAGTTAAACACGGATGACTCATTCGCCAGATGTTTGCTGATAGCCAATGCAGTTTATTACGGTGATGTATAACAACTAAGACAACAAGAACGTAGCGCATGTATACGGCTAATGATGCGACGGCACACGGATTGTCATTCTATACACGCGCAGTCGCGCGTCAACCCGTTTTCTGGTACACGCTCGTGATGTAGTCCAGATCAACAATATTGATATTCCAGTAATTGATTTAGACTTTTTGTGGCAGCTATTTAGAATCGTGACTATAGTCAAATTTGTTAAAACTGTTTTATTTTTTGACCTCTCAAACTACGTAAATACTTACTGAAAATAGTCACAAATGTCTAGATAGCGTTGTATTAAAAGATAAATGGATCAAATAGTTGGACGTTTGTGATGTGGTTGTTACTTGAACGTTATTGTATGTAAAAATAAGATTTCCTTTTCGGATTCTCTTATCTCAATCACGTCTACCATTGTTTGAAGAGGAAGAAAATATTTGTGTGACTTTCAAGTGATAAGATGGACATACATATGAACTGCTAAATCAATTAAAAGGCAAGTTAATGTCCTGTTGCCAAGATCAATTTTTCAGTTACTCACAATCACTGAAAAGATGTCGAGCTCTCGATTCCTGGCGACTTTTCTATTTGTCTCTGTTGTTTTCGCGACTGGATCCCAGGCTGCTGTATTCAGCCGGATCAGTCAGAAAGCTGCCTGCCCAGTTGTAACCACTAAACCCGATTTCGATTACATTCCGGTATATTTATATATTGTATTTTAAATATTGTTAACTCTATATTTAATTAGGCGTGATTATTATACAGTATGCTGGTTTGTGGTACGAGATCGAACGTTTTGAAAATGTTTTCCAACAGGGAACCAGTTGCGAGCGGGCCATTTACGAAGAAATCTGTAACTATATAAGAACTAATTCTTTCATATCATGATTAAATTGAATTTTAATTTACTTTTTAGCCACAGGAGTTGTCAGCGTACTCAATACTGCCGTGTTAGCTGATGGGTATAAGCTAAAATAAAAATGAAAATATTTTGGATTCATTTAAATGATAGAATTTTTTGTTCCAATTTAGAACCTTGACTAACATTACTGGATCAGCCACTGCAATCAGCCCGGAGGAACCTGGTAAATTTAATTATACCTAATACTATACTAAAATAAAGATTGTGCGTTAATATTTAATTGAATATATAAAGGTCATTTGATCGTCTCTTTCCCTGGCCGACCGGATGGAGACTACTTGGTGTTGGACACCGATTACACCAACTACGCGTCTGTCTATTCCTGCGGAACTGCTGGTGCCTTCGTTCTGGAATACGCTTGGCTGTTGGGTCGAGAACAGACAATGACGCAAGAAATTATGGTACTTATATATGAATAAAATTATAGTGATACATCATTATTAACCCTTTTTGAATTGTTTGCAGGACATGGCTCTCTCCAAGTATACCCAATTCGGTGTTGACGTAAGCACATTTAAAATGACAACTCAGGGTCCTACCTGCGAGTATTTTCCAGAATACCCATTCCCTCCAGCATCTAATTAAACAATCTATAGTAACTTTCACAAAGTGGTTATTCTTTTGTATGTGAAATAAACAAATCGAACTGTAAATTTCAGAGTTGAATTCTCTCTGAAAATAGCTTATTAGATATACTTATTTTAAAAAAGAACAAATTGCGAAATGCGGGATTCCTTATGAACTAGGTTACGTAAAACATTGGGGGGGGGGGATGAAATCATTTGAAAGGGCTTCGAGCTATGCGGCTTTTTCTTAAAGGGAACACGAAACCCATTAAAACGACTAATTACGTAATTAGACCAACTTTGTCGGTCCTTCTCGAATTTCAGTTTCCTAAAATGAGTTTCACGACGCACATGATTCTTTCTTTAACCGGTACATGATACAACCCCCCCCCCCCTTTACAAAAAAATTGATTTGGAATCTGCCATTGTAGATCATATCGCTCTTATATAAACAGATCCTAATTTCGTAATTAGCAAAGAAACAATTTGTCATGCAATGCGACTGTTAAATTTCGTTATCGTTCAATTGTTTTTGTTACCAAGTGTTCTTTGTTCTAACTGCATAGTCCATTAGGCAATTTAAGTAATCAACACACGTCAAATGAAACTCTCTCAATCATGAGTAACTAGGCAACCGCTGTGTTATGTAACTTGAATAAATGCCGTTACATAATAAATATAAATGTTTTATATAGAGATGAAATTTTACCGATTAGTTTTAGAGCGGAAATTAGTATTAACATTTGCAACATATATTCATCACAAGATGGTATTCTAACTATGTTCTCTTATTTTAAAAGATGGTTGGGTAATTGATCATTCAAATCTCACGTGGCAATGCACGGGACGTTTTCCCACATGGCCCCTACATACGTCGATAGATGCGATGATAAAAAGTAAAATGATCACATGACCAGCCTCATTTCACAAGGTCCGTTTCCATCAAAGTTAAGCTATTAGATTGACAGGGTGGATAGATACTGATGGGCCAAGATAACCTTTGCCTTGCATTTTTTATATAAGTTTGACGATGATAAAGATAAAATATTTTAGAATTATGACATTTTACGCGTGTATAAAACAACTAGAATTCATAAATCTATATTCTGTTAACGTCGCACAACCAACAAACTAAGATGGCCAACAATTTAATGAAAGTTTTACTTTTTGCCACCTGCATCGCCGGACTTAGCGCTAATGTTTTGGTCCGTAGCACCCGCGGAGCTTGTCCGACGTTCACCACTAAACCCGATTTTGACTACAGACAGGTATTTATATTTAAAATCTATACGTATAGTTAAATGAATACCTAGTAAAAATTGCTTTAATTTCTTCAGTATGCAGGAGTTTGGTATGAAATCGAAAAGATTCCCGTCGTTTTCGAGGAAGGTGAGTCACAGTTGTCTAATATCATTTTATATCAATTATGATCTCATTTGATTTAATTAATAATTTTTAAAAATGTGTTAGGTATGACTTGTGTGCTATCTACGATGAAATTGGTACGTTTCAATTACCAAAACTTACTTAAAACTTCTTAAAACTAAAATTTGAATGTTCACTTTTGATTATTTAGCGCCTAATACCGTCAGTGTCATCAACACCGCTGTTTTGAATGGAAATACCACGGCTATTTATGGTTCAGCATATCAACCATTTCCCGAAACTCAACCCGGATACCTGATCGTTCAATTCCCAGGCCGTAAGTTTAAATTGCATATTTTTTTTTAATTAAAAAATTATACAAAATGCTATGAATCGAATCGTAGGTCCAGATGGTGATTACTTTGTACTCGATACGGATTACGTCACTTATACCGCCGTTTATGATTGCGTAAGTGTCGGTGCCTTCAAATTGGAATATGCTTGGCTTATGGGTCGTACCAACACTCTGAACGCGGAACAATTGGCGACAGCAAGAGCTGCTTACACTCAATTTGGAATTGACATTAGCACCTTTGAAACTACTATTCACGATGACACCTGCATCTATCTTCCATAAGATCGCATGAAGGCGAAATTTTTTACATTGATTACATAAGCCTTATTCTTTCGTCAATGAGATTGTAAATTATGACAATTGTCTGATCGACTACGAAAATAATACACGACGAGAGATAACAATTTGTCTGAAGAATAATAAATGTTTTCCTTCTCTCTCCCCTCAAAAAAGAGAAACTTTATTGTTTACGTAAAGTCATATAATCGATGATATTTTGATCAGATAAGAAAGTTAGTATTTCTTTTCCATATTTATTGTATGAAAAGCTTTTTTCAAGGGAAACTGATGCCTTTATAAACGCATTCCTTTGTAAATGAAAATACGGTTGGAATGAAGAAACGAAATTATTAAGGCCGTACCCACTACCCAGGAAGTAGAAGTGATGTGAACGCAGACATTTTCTTTCATAAATTCAGGAATGTTGCAGTTACATTCCATTTGTGACGGCATCCCTTCGTCTTTGCATACTATTTAACTATGCGATATTATGTCATTAATATAATATTGGAATCTTTCCAAAAACCGAAATAAAAATGACGCAGCACACAACAATGAGGGATTGTTCCAAAATCTACAATAAAACCTCGACCCAAATTTAAATATCAACGTTAGAATATTCTGTTGTCTTGCTGTATTTCAAACTGAATACAGCAATAAATCTGTACAGTTAATAGCTAATAAAGATAAACAGACATGGGCCTGTACTTTCTTATAGGCTGACCGTACTACAGCCATCTTCTATCAATTTAAATTTTTTCAAAGTTATATGCAATCTGGGCTGAAGAACAAGCTGTTTACATTGATTCAATAGCTTGCACTGCTGCATAAGTAAGAATGGCGTTAGCAGCTTGAACAGTCTCCAGGTGAATGCGTAGTTCTCGCAACCAGTCGTTGGCAACATTCTGGGGTTCTCCTTTCAGTAAATTCATGTATCGAAGTGTTTGCTCAAGATCGTCCTTCTCCAGATGATACCTAAAATATAAAAGGTTAGTCGTATCATTTGAGTAACTGTTGATTTGTTTTTTTTTTCACGATTTACCTTGCTCTTGCTAAAATGTCAAACGTATTCAAATCAGCCAAGTTGATTTCTTCGTCCTCTTTAAATTGCCGACGTGCGTCAACTTTGACGACCATCATGCTCTACAATAATTCAGTTTTAAAACAAAGTAGAGCGGTTGAGTGAAAGTTAAAATCAAACCTGCAAATAGGAGAGTGCATAACGAAGGATTGAGCCACCGTTCTCATCAATCAGAGCTACACGTCGACAAACTCTTTCAACATTCAAGAAGCGTTCCTGGAAAACAAGGGAAAACGTTTTCCACATGAAACATACACACATTCTGTGCATTATTTGAGGATGATGATTACCTTCAGTGCACCTTGAGGAAGGATTCCTTGGTCTAGAGCGGATGGTGGGATGGAGTCGATGATTGCCAAAGCAAATTCGTCATTGTTGTTTAGTGTTTTGTTCAAATTGTTCAGATTAAGAGGACGTCGTTGCTCATCCCACGGCAAATGGACTGTAGCATTACTGCGTAGTGACTCAATCATAGATTGAGCTGCAATCCAGAGCTCGCGGACTTCACGGGAAATCCTGTCCTTTTGGGCGCGGTCATGGATCGCGTCTTGAATTCCTTTGCCCATTCCATGAAGCTTAGCCAGGTTTCCATGATGGGATGCTGCCAACTTCGCGATTTCTAATTCACGTTCAGCGTCAAATGTTCGTTTTAGTTCCAGATGTTGCGTCTTTAGCGTGTCGTTTAGGTGATCAGTATAAGCAGCAGCTTGGAGCTTAAGCTGTTGAGTAAACTGATCAGACAAGGTTTTTTCATGAAATGAAATCTGTAAGAGAAATTGATACAGTTAAATACTGTAATTTCCTAAGAGTATAATTATAAGTACAACGCACGTCTTGATTGTATTTCGCTTTTAGTTCATAGTATTGTCGTTCCAACTCGACTCGTAAACGGGATTCCAGAATCGAATGGTCTTCTTTTCGCTGGGTATCTAAAGCTCCTTTCAAACGCTGTTGCTCACACGACTAGATAAAACCATTTTCATTATCCATATTTTTATCTTGATAAAAACTAAGCAAATTTGTGCTTACCTGTTGTTTAGCTAGTTCTTTTTGCAGCGTGATTATCTTCCAATAGGCATGAGCCATCAAGATATTAATTTCCTCTTCGCCCAACTTAGAACTTTCAGTTTTAAAACTGGGGGCCAATTCAGGACGAATAGAAGACAATTCCATCTTTCATATTATTAAAAAAAAAAAAGTGTGAAAATTAAAATAAAAAAAAAACTTTTTTTTGATTACCTGCAAATTGTGTCTAGCAGTATCAACAAGTTCACGATATTCATCCATAACTTTGGCTTCAGATTGAGCCGCTTCAACTCGTGCTTTTGCCGTTTCCAAACTATTAAAAGTAAACGTTTTAAACGCGGAAGATTGTTGAATAAATTTTTAAATTACCTGTAGAGAGCACGGGCAACGCTTTCGTCAAAAGTAATTAGGTCAGGTGTTTGTATACTTTGGTCGTTCTTTAAGCCATGGGCTACAGCTTCTTTGAGCTGGGCTACGGCCATTCTGGCATCATGAGCTCGAGACTCAGCAACATGAACAGCTTCATTTTTATCATGTGTGGCTATGAAGACTGGTTCCCAAATATTTTCTTGTGTTTGGCCAGGCTCGTAAATCTTCTCTAATGACTTGAAGACCAGTTCAACGTGCTCTACAAAAGAGAGAAGGTTGTTAGTTTGATAAAAAGTTGGAAGTAAAAAATGGGCAATTACTTTTGATGGATGAAGCAGCGTTATCTTGCGCCGTAACTGCTTCTTTAACAGCTTCAGAAGCCTTGATATGAAGTTCCTTAAGCAAGTCTTCGAATTCGGCGGGAGTCAATTCTGACAAATTAACTGAAACTGTTTCGAGAACCTATTGATATAAGATGGATCATTAAAGAATTTTCTTTATTTGTAGCTTTGAACTATTCAACTCTGTCCGAAACTCTCTTACCTCTACAGGGGCTAAACTATCTGCTGCAGATTCATTGGCTACTTCTGTGTTTATTTCTTCTATTTTTCCCTTAATTTAAATTAGGTTAAAAATTAAATATTGGTATTTGAAAATGTACTTTATTTTATCTACTTCTGAGTCCACAGGGACTTCAATAATTGGTATATCTGATTTTTCTTCTTCACAAAATTCTTCTACAGATTTTATGACATCAAAGTCTGGAGGTGGATCTACAGAGCATGTGGGGAGCTCTTGGAGGTTTGACTCTTCAGTAGGACTGATGTTAAGCTCGTCATCTTGAAGAAAAATTGATCCAACAATGAATAAGAAAACGAGAAAAGTTTAACTTATTACCATCCTTTTTCTTTAGTGCTTCCCTTTCTAATTTCTTTTTTAGAAGTCCATCTTCTACTGCCCTGCATCGAAATAGATGAGTAAATAATAAAAATGATAAATGTCTTTAAAATTTTACTTGGCAGGAGGCTCAAGTTTTGGTAAATGGGAAATGGAAGGCCCAAGCAGTAGATTGAACAGAAATGAGGTCCCAGGAATATTTTTTTCAGAAAATTTCCTAAATCCATCACTTGTTTTTGCTAAGACAACAGAACCACTAATAGTTGCAATAATTGCTGCTCCACCGATGGTGACAATTTTGCTTCCAGATCTAAAAATGAAATTATTACAGCATCTGGTACAAAACACCTCACGAAATAAATCCACCGGTTACGTTTGGTTTGATCTTCGGCTGTTCATGTTCCGACGGATAATATGTCTTCCATTTTGCAATGATACTTTCGACTGAGAACAAATCCTAACTGGTGCCTTCCACATTCCTGGAAAATAATAATCTAACTTGTTCCTGAATCTGAATCTTCAAATGAAGAAATATATATCCCTGCCACTGTTGTAAGTGTAGGACTGGATAGAGGAGGGACAACAGACGACAAATTTGACTCAAGTAATGCATGTTTGTCTGATAGATGGCTCTTGGGATCTGGAATGAAGGCATCGCGGCTCGACAAATCGTGTCCGTAAATGAAATCAGAGTGGAGTTTCTTGGCTTTTAAATCGATGACTTTTTCTTTGACTAAAGCCAAGTGACAGTTTTTGATGGGCTCATCATTAATCAATAAAGGGAACTTTTTTGTTTCGCAGTCAATTAACTTCTCGGGCAGAGAATAAAGTTTGGATTTTCTTGAGGATTCTAACAATATCTTGCGCTCCCGTGTTTTTCAATTTGTATAACGAAGGGGAGTTTTCCCACTCGGCAATTGTTCCAAGTTCAAAATCTTGTCGGACAAATTCTCGTGGTAGCTGGTCGATTCGGCAAAAAAATGGATTTGCCGAATTGGAATTGCCGAATCGACATAATGCCGAAATGGTATTGTCGATTCGGCAAAACTTTCAAAATTGTTATTTTACTCTGCTCTAAGCTCTGCTCTGCTCTCTCGCTTTAAGCTCAACAGAAAGAAAACTTTCAAGGATCAAATCCTTGTACTAAATTATTCCCGTAACACATACAACACATACAAAAATTTAGATTTTTCGTATAAATGCCCGTATAGTATGCCTCAAATTTATATCACAAGTCTACGCACACAATTGACAAACACAAAGAAAGGCTCGAAGAAAGGTTTATCTATAATTTTGAATGTCCCATCTACATACCACCTAACTGTACTTTTTAGACACTTCATTTGCTCTTCTGTCATAAAAATTAAGTGACGCTTGCGTCCCACCTTTACTTCCCCTCTAAAAAAAATTTCCGGGATTTTATCTAATTTAATTTAAAAAAAAAGATGGTTTGGGTTGCGAGGGATACCCCGCTTTTTACTCTGGCTACTGTCCTAGCTAAGACATCGGGATCAACTGGATTCCATTCTGGATTTTTTTCAAGGGTCTCTACAATAAGAGGCTCAACAATTTTCAAAGCCCTGACTGACTGACTGACTGAAATACCTCTAAAAATTACAGTTGCCGAATCGACATATAAATTTGCCGAAATGACAATTTGGGTACCATTTCGGCGATTTTGCCGAATCGACAATCAGTGATTCGCCGAAACGGCAGTTTGCCGAATCGACATGGAATCATTCTCGTGACTCGTGACTAACTCGATTCCATAGGCGTTGAGGTTAGCTTCATTTAAATTAATGTTTGTACAGATGACAATGTCTTCGATCTCTTCCGGTAGACGGACCTGACTTCGAGTACCTGACTTGTGAACTTGTGACACTCGAGGAAAATCCCAGCGCTGTTGTAGTGGTGCTGTGTAAAAGCCAGAATATAAAGGGCCAAAAAAAAACGGGCCAAATAAAAAGGGCCTGAACGTCCAGCCAGTGGAGGGCCTGAAAGTCAAGAAATTTGGACGTTCAGGCCCGTCCTGGGCCTGAAGTGTCAGGGCCTGAATGTCCATGACCCGGAATGAAGTACAGAAATTCTGTACCATGTCTGTACTTCAAAAGATTTTTTATAATAATAACACACCTAAAATCTGACCATAAAATAAACACCATTGTCCATTTTAAAAATTTAAAAACAGTATAAGCTATGCTATAAGCATGTGAATAATATCCCAATCTTTCCTACAAATCACAAAAAGTGTCTGATGGATAGGCAGGTCTCATATTCAAAATTTTATTATATTGTTTTATTGGTCAAGAATAAGAAAAATAAATTGGAGAAACCATCAACCCTTAAACTTCATGTAATAGATTGTAATACATTCACATTTATTATTATTTTTTTCCTTCTACCATTATAATATGGTACCCAAATTTAGTTTTAACAGGTGGATCTGTGTAGACAGGATTACCCAATGATGAAATTGGAAGTGCAAAGGCAGCTTCTTGGAAAGGACCAACCATAGATCCACGAACCATCCATCCGAGATCTCCCTTTTATACATACAGTTAATATAATTAATAATATTTAATAATAGCATTTTGATATTTTCATGTAATACTTACTCCTGATCTAGCTTTATCTTCACTGTATGTTGCTGCAACTTCATTAAATTTCATTCCAGCTTTAAGCTTTTCAAGTGCTTCTAAAATTTTTGATTGTTTTTCACACAAAATGTGTCTAACCTATTCAACATGTATAGTTCAAAAAATCATGTTTTTTCAAACTTCCAATCAACAATTAATTTTACCTTAATTGTACTGCCAGTTCCAGCCTTTTTGTCTTTGCCCTTATCATCATCTCCTCCTCCTCCAGCACCTTTTGACTTTCCTGTATAATAATAAGTGAAACTTAATAGCCTAAAAGTTCTTTCTTAATACAAAATACATCTGTTAATAGTCTATAATGTGTTTATGTAAAACTGCCAAAATAACAACTATTTCAAATGAAGAAATTTTATTTACCGCCAGTAGCTGCTGCTTTTTTCGGTGGCATGACTATTTCTACGATCCCCAAATCAAAAATTTTATGATTTTATAAAAATTCAATGTCCAATTGTCAAGACTGACAATTTACCATAACACAAACACGGCGACGGTGTTATATTTGTCGTCTGCTTTGTGCTTCGACTAGTTTCACTAATGTAAATCTTAAGGAAGTGGTCATAGTGTAATTATTGATCAGCAGCTGTCACGAACTTACGGCTCGGCCGTTAATAAAAGTAGAAATAACGATTAAATAAAATAAAATTCCGTATAATAGACATAAAAAATGCACCGAAAAATTCTAAAACCATTTTATATTCATACCCTTAAGTAGATACAGCCGATTAAAAATGAAATGAGCTGATCTGACACTTCCTTTACTACTGCATTGCAATTACATTATATCACAGCGTCTGCTTGTCGTGAATGGAGTTCTTCATCAAAACTTTTCTAGTAAGTGCTCCAGTCGATAATTCTCGGCTATATTGCATTAAACTGGATGCAGGAAAAATGCCGAGAGAAATTTTCACGTCTTTCACTGAACTGTTTGGTGCGAGTAATTTTCTGCTTAAGGTTTGAATCTGCTTGAAACAATAATGTCCAGACAGAACTCCAACTTCGTTTCGAGAACCCAGTCATTTGAAAGATCTCGTCGATTCATTCAATCGGTATCAGATATTTATGGGAAAGACGAGATGGAAGAATTGCTTGACGAGATAAGGCATCTAGAGCCTTGTAATTTTCAATCTGGTGACATTCAAGATTTTGAGATCAATGGAAGTCGTCACTTGCAGAACACAGGGGAATCAACCATGTCTATGTCTGTTCAGTCATGGGATTCTCATGCTGTGTATCGTCATAGAATGGATAACATGAAGGCTCCAGTTGAAGTTATCCAATCAATATTGATTCATTTCCGCCCTTCACAGTGCTTGGAAAAGCTAGAGCTGTTCAGACTGGCATTCCTGGTTAGTGTTGAAAATATTTCAATTTGTATCTGACTTACTTTAGCAAATTTTTTCCTTTTAATATAGACATGTTGTATTGGAAGTCTCACTTGTGTATATCTGAGTGAATGGATGTACCTTTCTTCCTTTCTTGTGTTTATAGTTTTATTTTCAGCATTGTGCACAATTTGGCTACTCATAGCTGACATAATTGGAATTATATACTTCTTGCCAATATCGTGGCCCAAATTTGTAAGTACTGTTACTGGAAATTTTTATCAATTTCTCTAAGAACACTTTTAACATGAAAACCTTTTTCCTAGAATACTCTTCTCTTTCTATGCATAGCTGTGGCTCTTTTAACAGTCTCTTCCTTACTAATCCATCATGTTAACTTGCCGTCAATGCTGGATGAAGCCCTTACAGAAGATAGCCGTCATTTTCTATACATAGCTGGCGTAAGGGTTAAGGAGAATGATAATCTATACCTTATATGATTTTCTTGATTTCTATACAGATACTCAGCCTGCTGGCCTCCTTACTAGCCCTCATTCAAAGCCTAATGACTTCTTTCGGTCGACCTTATCCTATCTGGTGTTCGCCCTACAAAGCCGAACCAGACTGTCCTAGCCCTGTGTCTCCCCCAGGTAACACAGTTTGTTTTTCTACCTATGTATTCTGAACACAAGCATCATGAATACATATTGGAAATTAGGTTCAATACCAGGATCTCCTACAGAACGTCCAGTTATGGCGACAATGGCC
The DNA here is from genome assembly GCA_030770115.1 of Daphnia galeata. Lineage (NCBI taxonomy): Eukaryota > Metazoa > Arthropoda > Branchiopoda > Diplostraca > Daphniidae > Daphnia > Daphnia galeata. The sequence continues at coordinate 8,389,894 of CM061115.1, forward strand.
GCTCTTGCTGGCATGTCGTCCGCAGTTGTCGCTACCGCGCCTCGATTAGGGAACCGTAACCGTAGTGCTTTGCATGATCGAGATCAAGTACCTCTTCGATCTGTCAGGAACTCCGTCAGCTGGGACGATGGTGTGAAGCCAAGCAGTTCTCGACTAAAGCAGCTTAACGAGTATCCTCCGTTACTGAATGAAACATGAAGAACAAAGCATCGAGCGCTTCAAGTTAGTCATCAAGCGTTGCTATAATTTTCTTCTTCATCAAGGCGAAATAAAATCTCACCAGACTTCACTTGACATTATGTGCTAATACATGTGATAATGCGAGTGTAGGTGCAGAGAAATTTAAGTTCTCTGCACGTCCGGCGATACGCCCAAAAAATGCAACTTTTTGTATGGGATTGAATGCATTCTTCTTGGAAAGATGAAGGAACTGTACTCCTCACTTGCAATGTGTTCTACAGATTTAGCCCAATTATTCAATTAATGATCTCATTGAAATTTGTTGTCTTGTAGCTTAAAATTGATAAAGTATTTTGTATCCTATTATGATCTAATTGAAGGGACATTCTTTCTAATTTTCCTTTCGATTGACATTTCTTTGAAATTGCCATCATTTGATTAAAGAATGCGTCTTCATACATTAGATTGTGGCTCTTAGTAGGTAGTAATTGTACATGGATATTAACGCATCTGTCACCGAAATTTACTGGCAGTTCTATATTTAGTTGTTTGGCTGCGTAGCTTTATTTGTTTTTATTATTTGAAAACATGATTCTAGTCTCCTGATAATATAAACGTACAACTTGTGTCTGTTTGTGCCAGATATCGTCCAGTAGGTAAAATTTCTCTTGAGAAAAATTCTTTTGCATTGGCGGTTCTTCCAGATGTAAAGTTGGCTAGTAGCTAAATTTCTTTTGGCCACTTTCATAATTTAAAATTGCCACATCACCAGAAACTGCCTGCTGCTTATGGTATGAAATTGTAAAGATATTGTGTATTACTAGTGTTAATATACATTTGAAGCACACATCGCATTCTATTCAGTATTCTAAAGAAAAGCAGTTATACGGTTACATAGTTCCTTTGCATATTTAGAATTGATGGCCGGTATTTAAAGGTATTGATCTATGTGGAATGTAATAAGTTTCACTAATAAAGATTTCGTAACTGATTAACTTCGTTCCGCAATTGCTTTACTTCTTCTTCTAAATTGGTCTTGTCTTGAATTTGCTGTCTTAGTTCTGCAAGCTCGTTCTAAAAAGAAAATCAATAGTAAAATACACACGCAATTTATGAATGAATTAATTGACATTTACTTGTAATGTGAGAAACTGTTCGGCTGATTGAATGATCATGTCTCCGAAACGACGGCGAAGGACTTCGCGCAAATTATTTTCAACATCATGAACAATACGGCGGATAAATTCAGTCTGGAAATCGACGGATCCTTCGGGATTCTGGATAACCTCGACGGGTTGCTTGCACGCTTCAACAATAGATAGATCCTGCTTAAGTGAAGTGGATTCTGCGGCTGACGAAGTACAAGTTGCTTCAATTTCGTGCTCGTCCACAGACAACATAGTTTCACTGCGTGGAGGAGGATGGTGTTCTTGAAAATTTTTTCCTTTGTATTTTAACAATGGGCTGGTTGCCAGACTAGGACTGGAAAATACATCAGCACTAGTATCCCCTCCTTTCAAAGGAGAAAAAAGAGAACTGTTTTTTTGTTCCAGTTCTTTGCTTTCATTTACAGACCCCAATGCAGGGAAATCTGTGCTGGAAGCCCCAATTCTAGTTACAGGGCTCAGCACAGAGTGTGATTCCAGTTCGCAAGCCAAGGGTGAAAGAAAAGGGAAACGAGTTGACTTTTCGGGTACTTCATTGGCCGAAAATTGCAGTAAAGCCATTGGCCGTTCAATACTAGAGGAAATCGGAGGTTTGGATAAATTTTTGGATTTCATGATTCCCGAGTCAGTTTTCTTCAATAGGTAACCAAAATAAAAACAGATTGTTGGAGAAATTCAACTTGTTAATAATAATAATAGAAGTTATGTATACCTGAATGTGAGTGCAGGCACGACAAATCAATTTTGTAATCGGAGTTGTATGTGCAATAATGCTCTTTATAGGAGTAGCTATATTTCGTAGGTCGTAAATTAAAATTTTTCCTTTATTTGTTCCAACAACTAACGCTGTGCCATCTGGGAAAAACTCTACGGCTGTAACAGGCGAATCAATTTCAATTTTTTTTAAGATCCTGCGTTGAAAACCAATGACGTAAATGAATGATTATCATGTCTTATTAAGTTTTTTTTTATTACTTTTTTTTAGGAAAGTCATACAATATGACATTCTTATCTAATCCTCCTGAAACCATTAGGATATCTGTCACGGGCGACAATGCAACTGAGCTTGCTGGAGATTGATGAGCGCCGGGAAACTCAGCCACCAGCGAATTATTTCCTTTATTAGAGTTAGTGTTCCAAGCAACTACAGATCCACTGTTAAATGCTGCAGCCATTAGTGAGTTTTTAACTGAGCTAATTTTCAAGTCTCGTAGTCCCTTAAATCATGCAATCAAGAATTATAGTCGCAACGCTATGTGTGATAGAATCCATAAAAATGTGTCATACAGATGAATTTGGAATTGAATATTGCCCAATGGGTCTGCCAGTTTTAATGCCATAAACTTGAATAATACCTCCATGATGGCCACTAGCAATAATGGAATTATTGCTTTGAATTCGACATACTGCACTTTTCTCACCCTGAAACAAAAATTTTTAGAATAGAATAAATTATATTTATGAACATTAACTGCCAACCCCTTCATATTTTCTAATCAACTTGTGTTTAGAATAATCCCACAAAAGAACACTTCCAGCATTGGTCCCTGCTAGTAATAGATCATTTGAAAATCCTAAAGCTGTAGCATCTCCCTGAGAAAATTAGGAAAAAATAAAATATAATGTCACAACCACTCAAATTTGGTTATTTTTTACATTTCAAACAAACTTTACCTCAATCAAACTAGCTGTGTTTTGATAAATCTGGGGACCAACAGAAGCAGTAAAAATTTTATTGCTGGCTTTTTGAACAAATGCCACACAATTTCCATCTGGATTCCACGCCACATCCAACACATTACCTACATTTTTACAGAATTATCAAGAATATTTTTCGTTTATGTTGTTCCTTACAGTTTTTACACAAGCATACCTTCGTCGAATTTATGAATTGTTTCAAAACTTCCATCCCAAATTTGACAATTTTCAGAAGCAGTTATCCAGCAGAATTTACCTGATGTCATCATGCACTCTTTATTAATCAAGAAATATAAAGATTCAAACAATTTTGGCCTTTGTTAAAGCAAGAATGGCTCATAAACAAAATGAATAAGGAATAACTGAAACCAATTCAAAACATGATGTACTTCCATTGCCACTTTGCCAGATCAGAGAATTACCATTGCCAGATTTATTGAATTTTATTTATATAATAGTTGAAAATTTAGAAAATATGTATACGTTATTCTTAATTAATTGTGTTATTTTTATTTCAATAATTTTATAGTTCTAATTTTTTTAAATTTTAAATTTTTTGTAAAATAAAACTTTTTGAAAATATGCGTTTACAAATGTTCTCATAGATGGAGATGTATACCACAGAAATACCCTGGCGGCCTTTCCTGTAAATAAAATATTTATGGCCGGCCCACCCTCCCTTTTAATCCCTCATGTGTTTTAGTCAGTGGCTAACTAATTTATGAATCACGTTGGATAACTCGAACCTCATATCAAGTGAAAAATATTTTTGCATTCTTGTCGAACTTTTTTTTTCTTGCAATATACCTGCTGGACTAGTTTTAACTTCAAAGATCTTTGCGGTTTTTATCCCTCAATTAGTAAAATACAACACTAGAACTGGCTGAAGTCCCTAGTTCAGAGGAGCTTGAAAAAAGCAAGGTTGTTGGAATGTCAGGGGATCACCGTACAGTTATCAAAGGTATTAATTTATTAAATTTTGAATGAATAAATTTTATTCATGCATTTACATATAAAACATAGGTAGCCCATCTCAGTATGTTAAGCTGAATGTGGGGGGAAGCTTAATTTATACAACGATTTCGAGTTTGACAAAACATGATAGTAATGTATTTTATTTTATTTTTGAACATTAAGTTTATTTTATTGATTCAAATGTTTTCCATAGCTATGTTACGAGCCATGTTTAGTGGGCGAATGGAAGTTCTCACTGACTCAGAAGGTAAATATGTCATCACTGAGCCACAACTGAGCTATAAACCTCTCTTTTTTAGTAGATATTTGAGTAATTGAAGTTTGAAGTTGACTAAGACAAATTCTTTTTTCATCTTTGTCAATGCTTTCTACAATTCATAGGTTGGATTTTGATTGACAGATGTGGCAAACATTTTGGCATTATCCTGAATTTCTTAAGAGATGGAAGTGCTCCACTCCCTGAAAGTCCTAGAGAAACTGCTGAATTATTGGCTGAGGCAAAATATTATTGTGTAGCTGAACTAGGTATTAATCAGTGATTTTTTAAATGTAAAAATAGTAATGTAAAAAGGATTGCTTCCCGTTTTGCCTTTTAAGTGAACGCATGTGAGACTGCACTGAAGCGAAGAGAACGAGAGCGAGATGTCGAACCTGCTTGTCGAGTTCCGTTGGTAACTTCAGCTCGTGAGGAACAAATGTTGATATCGACATCAGCAAAACCAGTGGTGAAATTGCTCATCAACCGCCACAACAATAAATACTCTTATACAAGGTATCAAAATTAAAAGATATAATATAAAAACAAAATTTATTTATTTTGGAATATTTTTTTTATAGCGCTTCCGATGACAATTTGCTCAAAAACTTAGAACTTTTTGATAAATTAAGTTTGAGATTCAGCGGACGGGTTCTTTTCTTGAAAGACGTGATTGGATCTCAAGAAATCTGTTTGTGGAGCTTTTTTGGTCACGGAAAAAAAGTTGCTGAAGTTTGTTGTACAAGCATTGTTTATGCCACAGATAAAAAACATACTAAGGTATAAGATAATACTTTGATCTCTGAAGACTTGTAATGCTGAAGTCTTTCTAATTCCAACCCTGTCTAGGTTGAATTTCCGGAAGCAAGAATTTATGAAGAAACCCTCAACATTTTGTTGTATGAACATCGTCCTGGACCAGATGCTGACCTTATGCAAGCAACTTCAACCGCCAAAGGTGCAGCTGCGGCGCTTGCTGCTAGTGGAAATGCAGCTGGAACTGTTTCGCATGCAAGCGACGAGGAAGAGGAAACGGCGGCTACTAGCACACGACGGGTCGTCAGTGCTGGTCTTGCTAGGTTGCGACTCTCTTAGGTTGGTTTCGTTAAATCTTACTAAATTGATCACTCGTTCGTATTTAAATACTATATATCACCTAGTCTCCCTGGGTTTGTTCAATGATTGATTGTTTTATTGTTTGTATTACTGTAAGGAATGCCACGCAAAATACACAACGTGTAAGAAATTTTAGGAAACTTCAATTTTTCTTATATTCAATTCGCTCTACTTTAACTGTAAAGAAAAGAAAAGAAAAACATTTAAAAATTATGATTTCAGAAATATGACCATGTGTGAAAAATGTTTACCTTCATCTTCAACTAGCTGATAGACATAAGTAACAACTGTAGAGCTTTGTATATCCATCAGGACAAATGAAGGGATAACAAACCTAAATTACAGCTATTAATCATTTCTTTTGTTACAAAACTAAAATAGAAATATTACTTGTTAATGGGATTGTATGCACCAGTTGCTGAACCTGGATTTATAAAAAATTTGCCATCATGTTCATAAGCTTCAAATTTATGGGTATGTCCTGTAATCAAAATGTCAACTCCCAACTGCCTTTGAAGTGATGCCAATGATTCTGGGTCACCCCAGGGTACCTACAATTTGACTTACAATTTGATATATTGATATACAATTTACAATATATTGATACTTACAATTTGATGACCATGAGCTAAGCCAATTTTAAATTGGCCCACAGTTACTACCTTCTGTTCAGGATAAGTGCTAGAAATCTAAACAGTAATTACATTAAAATAGAATTAAAGAACCCTATACAAGTGCTGCAAATTAGATAATCTACCTTGTCAAAGTCACCTCGAACTATGTGCACATCACTAGCAAGAGTTTTCAAGTAGTCTAAAGTCTCTTTGGAACACAAGTTTCCAGTGCAGAGAATGTGATGAATGCTGGAAATAAGAAAGTTAAGTGTCATTAATAAAAAATTTTGGATGTTTGAGATGTAGATTAGGTGTATTCCGTAATTATTTTGTTTATCTTACCGACCAGGAACGAGGAGTTTTTTAAATTTGGCTGGCAATGCATTGCATCTGTTCGGAATATGAAGGTCTCCCAATACCAGAACCAACTATATAATAAAAATCGTTGTGCATAAACCAATATTAATTGTGTACCTAAATCAAGGATTATGTCAACCACCTACCATTTTAATTTTTTTAGTTTTGACAGTTCACATAAGCCTTTGCTGCCCTAAAATAGCAGACAACATTTTTTAAAGAGGCGGTGCCTTTTCGTTGAAAGAACTTAAGAAATAAGAAGTGTAAGAACAGATTAAACAAATTAAAACGAAATTTTTTCCTTTTGCATTAAAATAATGATTCAAATATAAAAATCATCTCCTAAATGTACATACTGTTTCCATTATAAACTTTAAGACTTATTCAAAATTCATTATTATTTATATCTTTGGTTGTCCGCCACTAGGCGGCACAATTGTTTCCGTAAATATCGTCTGACACTGACAAGTGACAGTGTGATGTGATGATTTTTCTTCTTGTTATCAAGTATCAACTGTCGGTCTTTTGAGTGCATTTATTGTGACGAAAACATTTTCCAACCCTATTATTCTATATTTGATTTCGCTTCAACACTTGAATCTAAAAAATGAATGTGTTGCTAGCGGTGCGCATGTACATCAGCAAAATGATACAGGATAGTGGGCCAGGCATGAAAGTATTATTAATGGATAAAGAAACGGTAAACATGTTACATTTCTTCTATTCAACAGCACTATTTGATGAAATTTTAATTTTTCAGATTGGAGTTGTTAGTGTTGCATATGCTCAATCAGAAATATTACAAAAAGAGGTCTATCTCTTTGAGCAGATTGATAAATCTGGACATGGACCAATAATGAAACATCTAAAATGTGTTGTCTTCTTAAGACCATCTCAGGAAAATGTTCAACTCCTGGCAACTGAACTGAAGTCTCCACGATATGGGGTCTACTACATTTGTAATTATATATCTCTTTGTGTCTTGATTGACAAATGGTGAATTTAACAACTCTGTGTATCACATGTTTATTTTCCAGACTTTAGTGGGATAATATCTAAGGCAGCTATAAAGGTGTTGGCAGAGTCTGATGAACAGGAAGTTGTTAGGGAAATTCAAGAATTTTATGCTGATTTCTTTGCTATTGGACCTCACTTATTTTCATTGAATTTGGAGAAACCAATACATGGTTAGAACACTAAATTCTTCATTATAAACCAAATTTCTTACATAATAGACTATTTAAAAACATTCTTTGCAGGCATGGAATGGAACCCCAGTAGCTTGCAAAGATCAGTTCAAGGTGTTTTGAGTGTTTTGTTAAGCTTGAAAAAAAATCCAATCATCCGATACCAACACTTTTCCCCTCTGGCCCGCCGTCTTGCTGAAAGTATACGTGTAAGTGAAAAAAATTCTCTTTTATTTTCATTTGTGATAACTGTTTTATATAAAATTCTTTAGGACACTGTGTTAAAAGAATCTTCTTTGTTTCATTTCCAAAGAGGAGAAAGCGTGCCACTCTTATTAATTTTGGATCGACGATGTGATCCCATTACACCGTTACTTAATCAGGTCTGCAAGAGAATAACAGAGACATTTCATCTACTAATATCCATTCACAATTGAATTTATTTTGATGCAGTGGACGTATCAAGCAATGGTGCATGAATTACTGTCGATAAAAAACAACAGGGTCAGTTTAGTAGGTGTTCCAGGTGCGCCAAAAGACATGAGCGAAGTCTTGCTCTCTGCAGAACAAGATGAATTTTACGCAAATGTAAGACTTGAGTAGCCAATGTTGGAAATTTTCAATCACATCCACTTTTTTGGTTTGCTTCTTATAAAAACATTCATTTAAATTTGAAATTTTATAGAATATGTACCTAAACTTTGGAGATATAGGCCAGACTATTAAATCGCTAATGGACGAGTTTCAAGCAAAAGCTAAAAGTCATCAAAAAGTTGAAAGCATAGCGGATATGAAGGCGTTTGTGGAAAATTATCCTCAGTTCAAGGTTAATTCAAATAAAAACGAAGCGAAATCGGTGTTAATGATTTTTAAAATTTTAGAAAATGTCTGGAGCTGTCACTAAGCACGTGACTTTAGTAGGCGAACTCTCGCGCGTAGTCACCCAGCATAATCTTTTAGAAATTTCAGAAGCCGAACAAGAACTGTCTTGTCAAGAAGAACACTCGCAATCACTCACAAAGATTCGTCGCTTGTTGGCTACCGATCACATCCGAGATATTGATGCTGCCCGGCTTGTTTTTCTATATGCAATTCGGTATAAAACAGGGGGAGGGACATCTTATTATTTTTTTTACTCACTCTGCTTTTTTTACTTATAGATATAGTAAACATCCAAATAAAGATATTTTAGGTCTTGTAGAATTGCTCCGACGTCGAGGAACACCCGACCGATTAATCGATGTAACATTTTTCTGACATTATTACCCAAAGAAATTTCCAATTCAGTTTAGAACTTAATGATACTTTTAAAAATAGTCTGTGGACGACATGCTTCGTTACAGCAACACTGGTGAAACTGTCGGCTCAAGTATTCTAACCACAAAAGATGTGACCAAAATTACTGAAAAAATTTTTAAGGTATGTATCCTTCCGTATACTTCCAATACTTATTCTAGTGATAGGAACGTTTCAGTTGCATTCATACTAATTACTAACTAATCCGATTAACTAAAGGGTTTAAAAGGTGTCGAAAACGTATTCACCCAACACTCACCTGTCTTGAAGGACATAATGGACAACATAGTAAAAGGTCGTTTATCCGAAGAAGCCTTTCCTGTTGCTGGAGGCGAAAGTACTACTGGAAGGTTGTCCTTATTTTGAAATGTTTCTTTTTACTTAATTAACATGTCGTATTTTCGTAAATAGAATCCAAGATGTAATAATCTTCATGGTAGGTGGAGTAACTCACGAAGAGTCGTTTGCCGTGCATCAATTCTGTCGAGCCAATACCGGTATTCGAATCGCACTTGGGGGCACCCTAATTCACAATAGTCAGTCGTTCATAGCGGATGTAGAAGCAGCCGTAAGATATTCAGCTTCTGGCATATCCCAAAAGTATCCTCAAAATTCAGCATCATCTGGTTCTGGTCGCCATCCCAAGTTAACTTGAACTATCGGTTTTATAGGTTTTTCACCTAAATATATCATAGGGTTAAGAACCAAAAGCTATCATAGAAGTCGTTTGTATTATTTGTTTTATTTTCCATGGGAAAATCCCCACTGTTCAGCTGAATGTAAAAATTATATGTTTTCACCCATTGCATCTTATTAATGTTTTATTACTACTTAAGTTGAAGATTTTATTTATCTGTAATTTGTATCTTTGAAAAATCACAAGTTAAAGTGAAATCAACATTAAAGGGAAAACCCTTTCATGCTTCTAGATTTAAACTTGTCAACAGTCGATTGATCATCGAATGTTTCTCGCGAGCTTCATGCGAGTCTTGATGCAACAAATCAATGTGATAACGCACATCATCGATGATAGCAATCGAATCCATTTCTTGGCGGCCTTTTACCCCGAAGGCATCGTCGATTATTAGCTGATGAAAAGTGTCCGAGTTCATTATCTGAAAATTAAATTTTGTTTTATAATTATAATTTAGCGTAAACGATAACAGACAGAAACGAATTTACTTCCTCAAGATTCTTGGCTATAAATTCATTACAAAAGACTTCGATTCGAGGTAGGTTGTAAGTCCGAGATACTTTAATAAGACTGATGACATTTTCGGAATCGATTGCGCTTATCAAGAAATTCGCGCACAGTTTTTTCAAACCCGGCATCAAATATAATTCGCCGATATTGAGAAGTTCGTAGACAGTTTCAACGTTGAGCTGATACAAACCTGATTGTTAAACTTCTAATTAAAAAAATTTAACAATTTTTAATTACCTGTACAGAGTTGGAGTAGACATAGAAGATTACTTGTGCAAACACCTGTTACATAACAGTTTTACAAGTTTTAACGCGGATTTTTTATCGTGGGCCGATAATAAAATATTTTTTAAAAATGTTACCTCTGGTGTTACATCGTGTAGCGTCAAAAGGTCAATTTCTGTTCTTCCTTCCCTTTCCTTATCTTTTTGTTGGATTGCTGTGTCGCAAACATCAGTGCGCGAAGTTTCTCTAAAATGATCCCGAAACAGAGCTCTAAAATATTCGCTCCGCCCAACAAAAGCAGCCTGCAATGAAATTCAATTCCTTCAACATATTAGAAAACATTCGAACGCCTTTCACTTAAATATTTCAAGCACCAACTTTATGACACAGGAATTGCTGTTCATCGACGACGAAACAAATGTCAACCAGATTGAGCAATGGAAGTTGAGTTTCAATTAATGAATCGGTTACATTTAATCCGGATGGAATCGCTTGTTTGGCCAATTGACTTAAATCACGTTGGACCTCTTCTTGAAACTCTTTCGATTCTAGCGAGAGTACTTTGATCTTTGTTCCCGGTTTGGTCTCAGCTAAGAAAATATATTATTAGCAGCGATCGGCAACGATAAGCCCTCTCGTATTTAAACATGCACAGTTTTAGGCTTAAAGACGTTTTTAAAGCAATATAAAACACAACAGCGTTTCTATGGCTTTTCTCTTACGCTCCATATGGGAAGTTTGGGAACTCTATTCCAGCACTTGTATGGCAAGGCTAACGTGAGACAATGAAGAGTCTAACAAGGAATTTTTTTATAAAAGAACAGAATGAAATAACATAGAACGACGGCACGTCTCTACAGCCAGGCAGAGTTAATCGGCTTACAAATGAGGAGGGTCGCTTACGAACTCATTGACAATATGTCAGCGAGTTCTGTGCTTTCAGTTTCATACAGATAGAAGATGGCGCAAATAACGGCTGCTAAACCGCCCGATCGGAAACTCTTAACAGGTGAATTTATAAAAATCTCACAATTTAAGATATTGGTAATTTACCGAATGCTATTGCACGCTTTCTGGCTTCTTCCAAACGATCTTTTAAAGATGGAAGGCGGCACTGCATAGCTAAACGTATGCATTCGTCTACTTCGTCTAGGAGTGTATTAAGGCTTCCACTATACAAGTATTGAATAATTGATTTGAAAGCAGCCAGATCAACCTATAAATTAAATTTAGAGTTAATCAAGCAACATATTACAATGTTTAATCATTGTTTTAGGTATTACACACCAATTTATTTTGAAGCTTTACTGTTCTTTTAGAACTCCACTTTCCCTTAAAAGCTTCCCAGAAATAAGGAGATCTAGCAGCTAGAATGAAACGGTGAATAGCAATTGATTCCCCTTGAATATAGAAGGTGAAGTCACTGAGCTCTCCCAAGTCAATCAGTCTTAGTAAAACAATAGATATACATAATAGATAATACTATGTGACCAGAGCATTCTAAAATTGTGTTAGCTGTTACTTCCTCAGAAATTCTTCATATTCATCTCGGACCACAACACGTGATGAAATGACTTTATAGTTCTTCAACTTGTTACGTATTTCATTTGTCAAAGCACCATAAAGGATACGTTCCCCATCAAAAGTTTGTGCTTTGCACTGTGCTCCACTATCTAATAGGTATTCTGCAAGCTCAACATGGCCACACAGACATGCATAGTACCTTATTGTTTTCAAATTAAAGTGATTACTTCAGATTACTCAGATGGATTTTGAAATAATGTCAACTTACAGAGGAGTACTATCCCATCTGTCTCGAACATTTAGATCAACTTCCTTCTGTTCTACTAGGTACCTGCAACAAGCAATTGTTGTAGCTGGCTCGATACCATTTTAGAAGAATCCATCGAAAGTATACTTGATTTTTTTCAAATTCCCAGACCGACAACTGAGAAACAGTTCGCGTAGATCCATGAGTAACGATTAGTGTTTATTATTTCTTACGAAGTGGAGGAACACGTCTAAATTGGTAACAAATCTGTTTTGTTTTTCACGTGTCGGACTGTCAGCTAATAAAACCTAAAAGTAAACATAAGAGAAACATCGTCTGCAGTTTCTATAGACTTCTGCTTTGACAGTTTTCTCATAAATGAATAAGGATTTATTTGCTTCGACGATTGTTCAATTTCTTCAATGTATTGAAATCTACATTTCACTAACAAGTTATCACATTGATAAATTAGAGTACAATAGGGCGACTGAGAAACTGTTTAAAGTTATTATAATCGGTGATCCTGGAGTTGGGAAAACATCTTTTATTCGCCGTTACGTTCAAAACGCTTTCCGCGGGGATTATAAAGCTACAATAGGCGTGGACTTCGCTTTAAAAATTGTAAGATGGTCAGAAAACCAGACCATCAAGTTGCAACTTTGGGATATTGCAGGTAATAATTATTCAATTTTTCTCAGTTCAAAAATCAACAAATTTATTTCACAGGTCAAGAAAGATTTACATGGATGACGCGCGTATATTACAAAGGTTTTTTTATATTTATAGTTAAATAATTTATAAATTGTGTTATAAATTTTATAAAACAACAACAATAATATTTTTAGAAGCTCAAGGCTGTATCATTATGTTTGATTTGACAAGTCGAAACTCATTTGAAAATGCCGTGAAATGGAAAAAAGATGTTGATTCTAAATGTGTTTTGGAAGATGGTGCGCCAGTTCCGTGCATGTTACTCGCCAATAAAGTAAGAGTATTCTTCTGACGCAGTTTAACTTTAGTGCATGACTAAATTCACCTATTATTTACAGTGCGATTTGCGGCAAAGGGAAGTAGACCAATGGTGAGAATCCGTTCTAATACAAATAATAACTAATAATTTAGAAGATCAAAATTAGGGAGATTGAAACTCTTTGCCGGGAGCACAGCTTTATTGGTTGGACAGAGACATCGGCAAAGGATGACCTAATGGTTGGCGATTGCATGCGGTTAGTCAAAATAAGTAATGTTCAGATTTTAAACTGCTCAAAATCACTCCCTAAATTCAAAAATTAGATTCCTAATTGAAATAATGATGAAATACAACCGCTTTCAAACAACCGACATTTTTGGTCCGTCCCTGAAGCTTAGTAAACGAACAGTCGAAGAAAATCATGGTGTACTTGCCAGAAAAGAATCATCTTCGTGCAGTTGCTGACCATCGATTGCTTTTTATTTTCAGGTTTTATTTTCAGGTATTGACATTGTTATTCTTATGTTGAAAACCAACTAATTTAAATTCTAGAGCGAATAGCACTTATACATTAATAAAAGTGGCTGTTATTTCTAATTTAACCAAAATGATCAAATCAAATGAAAACAAAGAAATTTTTTATCTCCATTCGCCTTCCATGTTTATCGAAGCACCAAACATATTACACAACATTGCGCAAAGTAAAGACGGGATTGTACTTGCGGTAGGGTCGACATGCTGGCTGGGCAACTGAAGGACCAAAAGTCCCGTATGGTACACGTAGTTTTGCGGTACTTTCTTCATCTTGGTTGACTGACAAAGGTGCATCGAGTAGTAGGCTTTCCGGAACTTGTACTCCTCCCATCACCAGGCAATTGACTTGGGCAAGTCGCTCCGCCGGTTCTGGACTGATCAAGTAGACGCGACCTCTTGCGATGTCGATTCCCCTAACAATCCCGTAGCCTAGACAAGGCATCAAAGGCAACTCTCGCAAAATTTTGGGGTATTTTCCCTCAGTCGCCTGGTAATAAGGAACAGAAGAAGCGGCATCGTTGTCCAAAATGCAAAGGGCTACAAGTGAAGCGTTGAGAGCGGCCATAGTCAAAGCAGGTGGAACAGATTCGTGACAAATGCAAACAGCCAAATCTTGCCTTGAAATCACAAATTCAAACATATGCAATTAAACAATTCATTCCGTAAATATTGCTAGCAATCATAATTACCATGAAATGCAGTAAGGGACGGATTCCATTAACGACCAATGAGAGCTGTCGGATAGCTGGCTGAAATACGACATTAGTCCAATTTGACGCAATTGAGATGGTCGAAATCCCCATTCTTCTAAACTTTTCTCTGATAGTTCAGCCGAGGAATAGATGGCTTGTAGCTCGTAATTGGGTAATTTTTCGGACCACTCGGCAGCATCCGTTATCCAACCACGTTGATGTTGCGCGACATAATCACGTTCCAGCATTGAAGGGAAATTCCGACGAAGCGAGCGGCTACTAATTTGAAGAACTTGGAGTGGCTGAGTAAGACGAATTAAGTCTAAAATAACATCCAGACCAATGCCACTTGTAAATCCCATTGTGTTGATTATTGTTGGAACATTGGTAAATGGAAATTTAAGCTTGCAGTCCATGAGAAGTTGTCTGCATGATCGAATGTAGCGTTCCGGACAACCGATGATATCTGCATCCCCGACGAAGTATGAGAAAAGTGGTTGTTGCAAGTGTGTAAAATTTGGACCTAGTAAAGGTTCACAGACCAAAGATGCTGATACAGCACCCGCGGGAAAAAGTTCTGGTTGGCCAGGATCAAAGTCCACCACCAGGACCGTTCCACATTTTTGGATTAGTTGATTGACCAAATAGCGAAGTAGAGTTGATTTCCCTACTCCTTTTCCACCGAGCAACATAACTCGTACAGATTCCTTTTTTTGCAATCTACCGATCAACTGTTGTGCGTACTCTGACCAGATATCTGGCTGCAGATAGAACCGAGCACTGAAAATGCTTCCGCGTAGAACAATGCTCGTGTCAAGTTGATTACACAGTTGGCCAAATAGTTTGCGATTTTCATCTACCCAATAGCTGGATTCTGGAGGAACGCAATCTTCTTTCTTGAGAATGTTGATGGGGAAAGTACGACTAGTGTAGTCAATCATTCCAGAGTTGAGAGAACGCAGAATGAGCAGGACATTTTCAGAACTTTTTTCCTTCAGAAGACGTTCTTCACATGTCAACCCAGCAGACTTCAAAAGGGCATGGGTGCGGCTAGCGTTAAAAGGGGTACTGCTTTTACCAACTGAACGAATGCACTGCAGACTGTACCCCCTAGGAGAGAAGGCATGGTAAGTTTTACTTGAATCTTGCTCAATAGAAAAGCCTTGCATCTCAGCAATGCCACTAAGGCATGTCAAACTTAGACGTCCTTTGAAGTAAAAACATGTCTGAAATGGGATGAAAGCTAGAGCTTCATTGGAGTTAATTATAATGAAATCAAATTTATCCAAGGTTTGATAGACTGCTTGCAAAGAATTTTGCTCTTCATCCATAGGGTTTTCTTCAAAGACATTTTCTTTAGTCAGATTAGAATCATCCTCCATCAGGAAGGATTGAAATGAATTGTCTTCCTCAGAAATGTTCTGATTTGATTTGAGTTTTAAGGCACTCTTGTCAGTCAATGACGCAGTTTGATTCAAGTCACTATCCACACTTACTGTAGTTGAAATCAGAAATGCTTCTTTTTTTTGTTTAGGTTTTTTTTTAAGTTTTGATTTGGTTTTGAAAGATGGTTTAGGCTGGGCTTTTTTAACGGAATCATAAACACTTTTTGCCGAAAGAAAATGGCCTGGGAATGACAACTTATTCGCCATATTCGTTGAAACAGACAGACTGTTGGTGTTGTTCCTTGAGGATGAAACCTCTTCAGTTTTCGTTTTTTTGGTTGAAAGTTTCTTCATATTCATTAAATCTTCGGGGAGTCGGTGGAGTGAGCAAGACTTCAGTGAATCTTCAAAGAAATTTGTATTTTAGTTTTTTACCATACCACTTAAGTAATAATACCTCTACAGATTTATTGTGCTTGAATTATTATTCCAAATTAACTATTGAATTAACTTTTTAAAAGCAGCCGAATTTCTAAACACGTGCAAACTCACGTTGCCAGATTGATCTTTAATCAACCGATTATATTTTCAGCGGGAGATACCGAGATATATTGCATCATTTGCATGCATTTTCTTTGTCATAACTTTCTTTTAAAAATTGGCCAATAAAAAATGTCGACTATTGCGCCATCTTACTCATTGATTACAGTCCATTTCATCTCAAAACTTAGTTGGTGCAGGAAATTCCCGGTTGCAGCAACTTCAGTCGACAATTTTTTTATGGGAAAAAAATCTCAGTATTCAGTCACTTTAGTCGGTAACTTAAAGTGGGAGAGTGGTTACCTCTAGGCTCTCTGTATTGCTAATTTACTGTAGTAATAAATTTATCTTGCAACCATCGTGTTAAAGTTAATTCACCTCACTGCAAGCTTATTAGTTACTACCATTTGCATCACCATCACGTCGAGTCATATAGCGAGTTGCCGGTAGGCGTTGTGGTGGCAGCACTTCTCCTTTTCGTTCATAGAAAGTACTGGTAATTATTGTCTGACTTTTTGCTACTCATCAGTCTTCAGCTTTGCACTTTTCCCCTCAAACCTGGTCCAATTCACGTGCAGATCACCGGCATTTTGTCTTAATTGTCCAAAGTATTAATTTTCCGTTCGTTGGAATAGTCCTAGTGAATATTCCAATCGTTCGGGATTTGAAACCTGTCGTTTGATTTTAAAAATTTCAAAGAAAGAAAACTAGTTTTTTGTCCTTATTGTGACGCTCGTGTTGCCCAACGTATTGAGTTTAATTTTTAGATGTCCACTGCTGAGGTGGATCCGTCACCCTCGTCGTCTCCCAGTCCTGCTGCAAAGAAAAGGAAGTTGGAAGAAAAGAACGGGAACAGCAGTAACGGAAGCAATCATCATTTGAAAGAAATTCAGCAGCAACCTAAAATGGCAGGAAATGGCAACACTCACACCATCGATGAGGGCCTTTATTCAAGACAACTTTATGTATTGGGTCATGAAGCCATGCAGCGGATGGCAACATCTGATGTCCTCATTTCTGGTCTTGGAGGGCTGGGAGTAGAAATTGCGAAGAACATCATCTTGGGAGGTGTGAAGTCTGTCACTCTTCATGACAACTCGCTCTGCAAACCCTCTGACCTCTCTTCCCAGTTCTATGTATCTGAAGCAGATCTGGGTAAGAACAGAGCTGAGGTATCTCACAAAAGCTTGGCTGAACTCAACCAGTATGTTCCAGTAGAAACATTTACTGGGGAATTAAACAAAGAATTCCTGAAGAAATACCGAGTTGTGGTTTTAACTAATTCAAGTCTTGAAGAACAACTTCGGGTTTCCGAGATCGTTCGTAGTTTTGGCAATGCTCTCATCGTATCTAAAACACAGGGTTTGTTTGCCCAAGTCTTCTGTGATTTTGGAGAAGATTTCACCATCATCGATACTACCGGAGAAAATCCCGTTTCTGCCATGATTGCTGGAGTGACTAAAGAAGAAGCAAGTGTAGTCACATGCTTGGATGAGACCCGACATGGACTAGAAGATGGCGATTATGTTACTTTTTCAGAGGTTCAGGGCATGGTTGAACTAAATGGTTGCGAACCCAGGATGATCAAGGTTCTAGGACCATACACCTTCAGTATTGGTGACACAAGCTCTCTTAGCGACTATGTCCGTGGAGGAGTTGTTACTCAAGTGAAAATGCCCAAACAAATTCATTTTAAACCATTGGCTGACGCACTCGAAGAACCCGAATTCATCATGACAGACTTTGGTAAATTTGATCGTCCTCCTCAACTTCATTTAGCATTCAGAACATTGGACGCCTACATCAAGAAGGAAGGTCGACTGCCAGCTCCTTGGAGCCGTAAAGACAGCCAACAGTTTGTGGATTTGGCTAAAGAACTCAACAGCAGTCTGAGTGGCCCATCTAAAGTAGAAGAAGTTGATGAAAAATTGCTAGCCACATTCTCTCATGTATGCCAAGGGGATTTGAATCCCTTAAACGCTACTCTCGGCGGGATTGTTGCTCAAGAAGTTATGAAGGCGTGTAGCGAAAAATTTTCCCCAATCGTTCAGTGGCTCTACTTCGATGCCACCGAGTGTCTACCAGCCAACCAAGATTCGCTGACTGAAGAAAATTGTAAGCCTTCAGGATCCAGATATGATGGACAGGTATTATTAATGTCTTCATTTTCATTTTACATCAGTTGTGTTCATATATTTTGTAACCTTTGTAGGTGGCAGTGTTTGGCAACGACTTTCAGAAAAAGCTTGGATCTCTACGCTACTTCATTGTTGGAGCTGGAGCTATTGGTTGTGAGGTAATGAACCAAGATAATTTTGATAGTTACCTCTATCTATTTTTTAATATTTTATTGTTTCAGCTTCTCAAGAACTTCGCCATGATTGGAGTTGGTGCTGGCGAAGGAGGCCAAGTCTACGTAACAGACATGGACTTGATCGAAAAGTCTAACCTGAATAGACAATTCCTTTTCCGGTCCCACGACGTACAGAAACCTAAGTCGAGTTCGGCGGCCGCTGCCGTGAAGGTCATGAATCCTCAAGCCAACGTTAAAGCCTTCGAGAATCGCGTAGGTCCCGAAACGGAGCAGTTCTTTGATGATGATTTTTTTTCGAAATTGGATGGCGTTGCTAATGCCCTTGACAACGTGGATGCACGCATCTACATGGATCGGCGATGCGTATATTACCACAAGCCACTTCTCGAATCTGGTACTCTAGGTACTAAAGGAAACGTTCAAGTTGTTATCCCTCATGTAACGGAGTCATACAGTTCGTCCCAGGTAATTTAGTTGATTGATAGGTTTTTTTGTTCAAAAAATGTACATTTTCTGTTTTGTTATTTAAAATAATTTTTTCCGTATATCTTTTCTTGAACCTAAAGGACCCTCCAGAAAAATCAATCCCTATCTGTACGCTAAAGAATTTTCCTAATGCAATTGAACACACGCTGCAATGGGCTAGGGATATGTTTGAAGGGTTGTTCCGACAATCAGCCGAAAGCGCCGCTCAATACTTAGTTGATTCTAAATTCATGGAGAGAACGCTGAAGTTAACAGGATCTCAACCGCTCGAGGTTCTCGAGGCCGTCCACCGTGGCTTGGTTGAGGAACGTCCGATGAATTTCGAACAGTGTGTTCATTGGGCACGCCTTCACTGGCAAGAACAATACCACAATCAGATCAAGCAACTGTTGTTTAATTTCCCATCTGAACAACTTACTTCTTCTGGTAAAATTTCTTTATGAATTATATGTCAATGTGTAGCTAATTGTTTTTTAACAGGTCAACCGTTTTGGTCCGGACCTAAACGCTGTCCTCATCCTTTGGAATTTGACATAAACAACTCCGTCCACTTGGATTATGTTGTTGCTGCTGCCAATCTTAAGGCTAAAATTTACAACATCCCCCAGTCACGCGATCTACAGGTTAATTAAGCACTTATTAAGTTCAAAGAATCGCTTAATTTATCGTCCCATTTATCCTTCCATTTGAATATAGGCCATTACTAAAATGGTGGAATCGTGTAACGTTCCCGAGTTTGTCCCACGTTCCGGAGTTAGAATTGCCGTGTCAGATGCGGAAGCAGCTGCAGCAGCAAACAACCCTGGCATGGTTGATGATGATCGCCTTACCCAGCTGCAGACGGAATTGCCTTCTGTGGACTCTTTGTCCGGCTTGCGCATTCTCCCCCTTGACTTCGAAAAGGATGACGATACAAACTTTCACATGGACTTCATCGTAGCCTCATCGAATTTGCGGGCCGAGAATTATGATATTGCCCCAGCCGATCGTCATAAGAGCAAACTTATTGCCGGAAAAATTATTCCAGCAATTGCCACTACTACCTCCGTCGTTTCCGGTTTGGTCTGCATCGAACTTCTGAAGTTGGTACAGGGCCATACCAATCCCGAGTCGTTTAAGAATGGATTTATTAATTTGGCCCTTCCGTTTTTCGGATTTTCTGAACCAATAGCAGCTCCCAAGCAAACGGTAATGTAAAAAAATATGTGTAATCGTTTCTTTTAATTAATCTGTTCTTTGTTTTATATTCAAGTATTACGACAAGGAATGGACTTTATGGGATCGCTTTGAAGTGATGGGTGAAATGACGCTTCGAGAATTCATCGAATACTTTGAAAGCGAACACAAGCTGAAGATCACCATGCTTTCTCAGGGTGTTTGTATGCTTTATTCGTTCTTTATGCCGCTAGCTAAGCGCAACGAACGTATGGATCTCGCTATGTCAGAGGTTGTCAAACGTGTTTCGAAGAAGAAACTGGAGCCACACGTCAAAGCCCTGGTCTTCGAGTTATGCTGTAACAACCTAGAAGATGAAGACGTTGAAGTCCCCTACGTACGTTATGTGCTCCCGACCGAATAAAACTATATCTAATTACACCAAGTTGTGCGGCGGGTGGGGTTGGGTTCATATTTGATTTCAAGGTTATTTACCATTATCATCAGTTCACTTGCGCTATATCCAATGTTGTGAACTATTAGCTTAGTTTGTTGCTTTCTTTAATTCTTAATAGAACTCTCTATGGAAGTTATGTTGACTTGGGTCACTTTATAATAAATTCCAAGAGTTTTTTCATTGTGCCAGTGATCCGTGTTACGTATTAAACATTACTGATGCGATCGTCAAAGTGCACACATCCTTACCCTTCATAGTCTTCATGGCTACATCTGTTTCAACAACCCCTACCTATCAACCCTTCCCCGTTTACCGATGTGTACAACTGGCCTTGAATATTGGTATGAAATGAATACATGCCGTCAAAATCCAAATTTTTTCGTTCTAAGATAAAGTACAAATTGGTGTTGAATTTTTTCCTCATAATAGAAATCATTGCTCAAGATTTCTAAAGCTTGTTCAAAGTGTCTCAGTACTTTTATAAATGAGTTTTATCACATCACATTATTAACCTCCTACAGATTTTACTCTTGCCTAAAGTAACAATCGTAGATGATAACATTTCTTTTTTTATAAAAAGGTAAATATATTATATATTATATTTATATTTTTTACTTCATTTTTATTTTAGGCCTATTTTTTCCTTTGAAGAATGTCAAATAAAAATTGCAACAATTTGATATCCTAAACATAGATGGCGTAGAACCCGCGATTGTTCAAATTTCCCGGTTTAAAAAATGGGGAAGGGATGATAAGAGAGTCGACTGCTCATTGCTCACTTGTTGTGAAAATTTGTGTAAAATAGTCAATTCTCTTAACATTTATTTCTATGGAACTGGATGACAGTAAAGAGTCATTTTTGTATCGTGTCATCAAAAACATGGAGAATCAAGGTTTGCCCTCTACTAGAGTCGCTCGTTATTTCAGTATTCCTCAATCTGATTCGGTACCTACATCATCTAAAAACAATACAGACAATCCACCAGTTGGTCTCAGAAACTTAGGTTCCACTTGTTGGTTTAATGTTGCTGTTCAAGTTCTATATCACATTCCTGCCTTTAGGCAAATGATTTTAGAGTTTAAAGTGCCTCCTAGATCTACTGTGTTAATTCCTTCAATGGATGTTTTAGTTGGTCTTCAGGAATTGTTTCTCTCAATCACATTCTCTGATAAAAAACTGATTGATCCAACAAGAGCAGTAAATTCAATTGGAAAATTACTTGGACAAGGCCTTGGTCAACAAGATGCATGTGAATTTCTTGGAGTAGTACTAAACAGAATAAGAGAGATCAACCCACTTGTAATTGAACAACTATTCATTGGATCCTGTACCTCTACGAATTCAATAGAATCATTGAACATCCCTCATCAAGAATTCATGCAATATACTGTTCAAGTAAATGAAGATGCAACATTGTTGGATTTATTGGAAAATTCACTCAAAAACCATTCCAGTTCTTTAAAAATTGACTCAGCTCACATTCTACATTCAATGATGCCACTTGATCATCATAAGCTGTGTTTTAATAATCTTCCACCAGTATTTTTAATTGATTTGTGTCGGCTCGTGAGCGGGACCAATCCGACAGAGTTGATTAAATCCAACCACAAAATGACATTCCCATCTCTAGTTTTTATGGATCGTTTTATGTCTGAAAACTCTGAGCAAGTATTACGACTCGATGGACTCCTTGAAAATATCTCTTCGTCCAAAAAAAAACTTGAAAAGAACTTCAAATCGCTAGAATATCTACACCAGAACGTGCCTCAATTGCAAAATTTGTATGAAAACTATCAAGAGACGGTAGGGAATACTTCAGTCAATTTTGACCTGTTACGCTCTTTAAATCATACATGGGAAATCGAAATTCAATCAAAGATGAATGAACATCATCTTCAATCCCAACAATTAAAACAACAATTAGAACATATTCGTAGTCGCGAAATACACATCTGCCGACCTTATCAATTGCATGCAGTCTTGGTCCATGCCGGAAAGTCTGATGGTGGTCATTATTGGATCTACGTTTGGGATAGTCAGCAAAATCATTGGTATCATATCGATGACAATTTTACTCGCCAGGTAACCTGGGACATAATAGTGAACACATCATTTGGTGGAGCAAATCAAGAAAGTAGCGCTCATTGCCTCGTTTATCTTGATGTACCTAAAACGTGCTCACTCTTAAGTAAAGAAAACACCTTTTGATTAAAGAATTTTGTGAAGTAATTATTCATTTATTTTATATTTCCAGATATGAAGGAAGAGTATGACATTGGACCCATGGATGTGTTGCGCTATTTGAAAGATCATACTGATGTACGAACTCGACATTCTGCTTATGGTAAAAGTCAAACCATTGCAGCTGTCCGCGCAACTATTGCGTCTTATAGTCGAGAAATGGATCCTTCTGTCTTACTTTTTCGAGTAAGTGACTTTGATTGTTGTGTTCTTTTCGATACATTTCATGAATTGCCATTCATTTTTAGGCTTTAGACAGCGAGCGACAAAGATTATTTTCAGTTTGCCAGGAATCTATGAGCCACAACGGAGAAGAAGAGCGATTACTCCATTTTGGAGTCTACTTACTTGCTAACCAAGTAGAATTTGAGCCATTCGTCTACTGGGCTTTACTACAGCATTTTGCAAGCTTTGCCTTATTGGCAGAAGAAGGGTAAGACAGATAAATAAATGAAAATTTCGGCAATCACAATACAAGTCGGTGGGTTTGGATGTTACTTCCAGAACTAGTCGGTTTTGCACAGCCGCACGCCGTATGTTGGCGTTTGTAGAGTGTTCATCGACGCAAGAACAGAAAAAATTATTTATCCAGTGGAACACGGCATATTACCAATTTCGCTTGATAATTCGCCACGTAATGAATGGAATTACTCATGTCTTTAGTCATAAGTAGGTTTTTTTAAATTAGTTTTTACTGTTTCTTGATAAACACGAATTCGTTATTTTAGCTTCTCAGCTGCTGTTCCGTTGGCGGTTAAATCTCTGTACCTGCATCATTGTCTTATGACCAGCTCACTAGCAGGATCTACTATGAGTGTTAATCCTGGAATCATACACTCCTTGATAGAAAAATCTGTGACGGTAAAATATCCAAATGAAATAATCTGTCATTTCCAATTGCCGTCGTTCAATCATTTCCTTATTTTACAGGCTCTAAGCGAAGAATTATTGGAAAGCGATTTAGAATCAGTTGGTGAATTAGCTTGCTCTGTCCTTTTTGACGCAATAATAAATTGGTGTGAATATGCTGATGCCGATAACTTGGAAGGTGATTTATCTGTATTTTATTTTTATTTTATTTGTTTTCGATTGCTAACCGTCATAAATACATCTTCAGCCGCCCGAAGTTCATCTCGTAGGATCGCAGACAATTGGAGTCGTCAAGTGAAGCATCATCTTGGCCATGCTGTAGAATGTGCTACTGCTTCTGGCCTTCAAACATTCGCGGAAATCCAGAAGAAATTAGTAAAAGTTGAGTCTGTGTTAAACCAACCGGAAAAAGGCAATCAAACACCATTTGATTTCAAGGGACATATCCCTGAGAGTCCTGAAGATGGTGAAAAGTTGGCGTTGAAATGGAAACAAATGTGGCAGATCTGTACTGAGCAGCGTATACTTGGCCCATAGTTCATTCTTTCTAACTCGAGAAATAACTTTATCCTAAGTTTGAGGAAATCATAATGAAATTAATGATAGCCAAAAGCCAACTAATTCATTCATTTCTGGAATTGAAGACTTTTTTGCTCGGTTTAACCACCCTTATTTGTATATTTTAATTTGTATGAATAAATATCCGAATTTTCTTAAAGAACCTCCAGAATTTTTTCGCGCGCTTAATATTTTTTAAATTGCTACTTGTAAGGAAAAGATGTTTTCTTAAAGAACCTCCAGAATTTTTTCGCGCGCTTAATATTTTTTAAATTGCTACTTGTAAGGAAAAGATGTGGATAGATGGCGTTGAATAGTGACCCAAATTACGCGGTCGCTGTTGACGTTGTATAAGCCTTTACAAAAGTGTGTCAACAGATGGACCGGTTAAGGCCAATGTCTTCTTCCTTTCTTCTTCCTTATAAACCTAAAGCAGGTCGATTGTCAGTTCTCTGTTATCGACGGGCGTGTGCAGTTGCTGCTTCCATTGCTTCTTAGATCATACTCTTTCTGTCAGAATGGCTAAAATCATCGGTAAGTTGAACATTTTTATACTGTTAATCGTTATGTAAAGCGAAGGTATTAGCTTTATTTCTTTACGTCATGTCATGCAATACGCTTAAACTTTATTTTGATAGAAACAAATTGAAGATGGTTTCAATGCCATCATTTCAATTGTTTGTTTGTTCAGTTTATAGTGCTTGCAGGATTCCTTCTATGGGACACGTAGGCTATAGCCTACGGTTCTATCTGTCAGTGGTTTTTATTGTCAGTGGTTTTTATAGTCTGCATCGGGAATTCTTGTAGTTGCGTTAAGTTTTTGGAATTTCAACAACAAAGTCATTTATCTATAAAAAAAAATTGATAGTTCATAGCATCACTATTACGAATTCGATACATTTTATAATATATCTAAACTATTCTTGTAATAACGGACAATCTTTGGCTACAACTGTTACCGTTTGATTCTCAGTAGCCTGCTTACGATAGAAAGCTCTAAGTTGAATAATACTATAGAAACTGCTTGTTCAACGTACGATTTTCAGCACCATATATGAGTCACTAGGTCAAAATATCGTTGAAAAAACTTTATGGATAGGAACCATTCATTAACGTGACTTTTTCACTTTTAGCAATCATCAATTAACGAAATGTATTATAGAATTTGCGAGCCATGAATCTTGAATTAACTTTCGCCATGAAGACTGCAATGACATTTAATCAAATGGTTTTTTAAATAGCCGGACCTGTTGTTGACATTCTCGGAGATGAAATGACGCGTGTCATTTGGGACATCATCAAGGATAAACTCATCCTACCTTTCCTGGATGTCGAGCTCCACACGTAATTTTTAATTGCAAACAAAAGAGTTTATTGAATTTATTCAACGATACGTATGAATATAATTTTTTAGGTTTGATCTTGGCATGGAGAACCGCGATGCCACCGATGACCAGGTGCCATTAGTTTAATTAATTAATTATTATTCATTATCTTAATTTATTTGATTTCAATCAAGGTAACCATTGATTGCGCTGAAGCTGTTAAGAAATACAACGTCGGAATTAAGTGTGCCACCATTACACCAGATGAGAAACGAGTTGAAGGTATCATCCTATCGTGTTTGAAAAATATTTTTAACTCGAATGACTGTTGTTATTCCAGAGTTCCATTTAAAGAAAATGTGGAAATCCCCTAACGGTACATTGAGAAACATTCTTGGCGGAACTGTTTTTCGAGAACCCATTATTTGCAAGAACATTCCTCGTCTGGTTACTGGATGGACTGCTCCAATCATCATTGGCCGCCACGCTCACGCCGATCAAGTAGATTATTAGTTATTACTTTTTATTTGACCTCGATGATTGAAACGGATGGTATTAATTTGATTTAATAGTACAGAGCAACAGATTTTTTAATCCCCGGTGCAGGCCAGTTGGAAATGAAATGGACTGCTGCTGATGGATCCACTAGCATCGTGCATACTGTTAATGATTTCAAGGGTGCCGGAGTTGCTATTGGAATGTATAATACTGACGACTCCATTAGGTAATAATATTTCCAACACGTCTAATAGTAATTCAAGCTTAAAGGGATGGAACTAATTTATTTTATTTTGATAATAGGGATTTCGCTCATTCTTCGTTGCAATACGCTCTACAGCGAGAATACCCGCTCTATCTTAGCACCAAAAATACCATCTTGAAAAAGTACGATGGTCGTTTCAAAGATATTTTCCAAGAAATCTACGACGCGTAAGTCTCTATTTTATTCGTGATTCTATTCAAATTGATTAATTCAATGTTTGCAGAGAGTACAAGCCGTTGTACGAAGCAAAGAAGATTTGGTATGAACATCGTCTGATTGACGATATGGTTGCCTATGCTATGAAATCAGAAGGTGGTTTTGTTTGGGCTTGCAAAAACTACGACGGTGACGTTCAGTCGGACTCGGTTGCTCAAGGGTATGGATCTCTGGGAATGATGACTTCTGTCCTCATTTGCCCTGATGGAAAGACTGTTGAAGCTGAAGCTGCGCATGGAACAGTGACTCGTCACTACAGAATGCACCAGCAAGGAAAAGAGACATCCACAAATCCTATTGGTTAGTTTTTTTTTTCTGTATTTCCTATTCATGGGCGAACTATTTACCTATTATTTTTATGCATTTGTCATGATAATATAGCTTCCATTTTCGCCTGGACACGTGGACTGGAGCATCGTGCAAAATTAGATAACAACGAGCCTTTGAAACGATTCTGCAGCGCACTAGAAAGCGTATGCGTTGAGACTATTGAAGCTGGTTTCATGACTAAAGATTTGGCCATTTGCATCAAGGGGATGAATGGGTAATTTTAAAAATTATTTGTTTAGAAACTAGAAAGATAAATATTTCCTATATCTTCATTGTAGCGTAACTCGAGGTGACTATTTGAACACTTTCGAATTCATGGATAAATTGGCGGAGAATCTTAAAATCAAGTTAGCGTGACAACCACAAGAAGAAAATTATGAGTCTAAATCTGTAACTAGCAGATTATAATTTTGCAAGTACTCAGCATGATTTTTTACAAAACATTTATCGTTCGATAATTATCGAAATGTTGGGCCGATTTGGAATGTTTACAATAAACTTGTTATCGAGTTATTGTCTGTTTATTTTACCTCTGCTTGTTACCATATCACTCAGGCTCTTTAAAGAGGGGCTACCATTTTGCCATTTTCAATAAAACCCATGAACCGTGTAGTTGAAAGGAATACTTATTGACTCAAATTCGCGTAATCATTCTCAATTTGACTAAAAAATATAATTTAACATTTACAATATTTTTAAAGTTTGACAATTTTGACATGTCTGAATAAAGAAGTAAAAGCCATATGAGAACTTGAGAAAACCAGTGCTAAAATAAAAATCGATTGCCCTTAAATATTTTTTAGATGATGGCGGCTGGGCCAGCGGCCCAGCAAACTGCGCTTTTGGTACTCGTGCTATTGCCACTTTCTAAACTGCGCAATATTCACAAACAAGATACGTTGTCAATGAATGAAGCAGACGATTCTTCATGGTCTCTAACGTCACGTTCTTTTAGTCGAACAGTTTCTTCAGAAACCGAGAAACTCAGCCAATTTAGGTTTGCATCATACCTATATTCACACATCGTCAGTCTCCGTGTCTGAAGTCTTAAGACGACTTAAAACGAAAACCAAAAAATAGTTTTAAAATTGAAAATTATTGTCCTGAATATGGCGACTGCTCACGGTGAGAAGATTTTAAAGTATTTAGAAGAAAACGGAACTGCCAGTTCTCTTAAACTAGCCGAACTTTGGAATGAAGATCATCAAAAGATCGTCGGTACCGTGAAAAGTCTTCTGTGTCTTGGAGATGTGAGTGTAATTTTAAATAACATTTTCATTCATTATGTAGTTGTGAGATACTTAAATAGCCTACCTTATGTGAATAGAAAGTTGTAAATAAGCATAGAGTCTTGAATAAAAAACAATTTAGGATTTAATTTGATTATCAGGTAATTGAAGCTGATCTTCAGAGTTCTGCGCAGTGGGGTCTCAGTGAAGAAGGACGACAAGTGGCTGAAGAGGGTAGCCATGAGGCTCAAATTTACAATGCTATCCCACCTGCTGGAAGCACCCAAGCAGAAATTGTGGTATTTAAAACCAAAGCAAAAATTATTACAAACATCTTTCCATTCCTATAATTCATTAGGCCAAAGCTGCTGAAGTGAATTCTAAATTCACAAAAGACATGGCCAAAGTTGGTTTCAGTAAAGCCATGTCACTTGGTTGGATTGCTGTTGACAAGAGTTCTGGAGCTCCCAAATTCATTCGAAAAGTTGATTCTATTCAAGATAAGGTTCAAGAACATCTTAAAGAACTTGCCACTGGAAAAGACACACTCACCAATGAATTGAGAACCGAGTACAAAAAAAGAAAACTCATTCAAGAAATGTTAGTTATAGTAAAATAATTTGTTTTTAAGTTTGTCTACTCTAAAGTTACTATTGTTATTTCAGAGTTATCAAAAGTTATCTGATGAAACCTGGTCCCTCATTCACCACAAGTGTCACTAAACAAGAGACTGACCTTACACCTGAAATGATAGCTTCTGGTTCCTGGAAAACCAAAGAATTCAAACCATACAATCTTAATGCTCTTGGAATTCCTATTCAGCGGGGACATTTGCATCCTTTAATGAAAGTGCGAGCCGAATTTCGACAAATATTTTTGGAGATGGGGTATGCTCCAGGTTGAAGTCATTGTGCCAAATTGAATGATTAACCTGATTTGTTATTTGTGTCAATTAGATTTTCTGAAATGCCTACAAATAACTTTGTTGAAAGTTCTTTCTGGAATTTTGATGCTCTTTTCCAACCCCAGCAACATCCTGCCCGAGATGCTCACGATACCTTCTTTCTTTCTGGTATATAACTTAATAAGTTTATTCATTTAATTTTGCGTGAATGTTATTAGAAATTCGTATCTTTTAGATCCGGCAACGGCAAAGAATATTCCTGTCGAGTATATGGAGCGCGTAAAGAAAGTACACAGCCAAGGAGGTTATGGTAGTCAAGGTTATGGATATGACTGGAAAATAGAAGAAGCGCAGAAAAATCTTCTTCGAACTCACACCACTGCTGTCAGCGCAAGAATGCTTTACGCTTTGGCAAAAGTACAAATGAAACATTTACTTCCTTAAGATATCCAAATCTATCTAATTTCGTCTCATTCTGTAGGGTGGTTTCAAACCGGCTAAATATTTCAGCATCGACCGTGTTTTCCGCAATGAAACACTTGATGCAACTCATTTAGCTGAATTTCATCAAATCGAGGGAGTCATTGCAGATTACGGCCTGACACTGGGGAATCTTATAGGTTGGAATCATTTTGTACAGACACATTTAGATAAAAACTCATTTTTATAAAATTTTAAGGAGTATTGTACGAGTTCTTTCGCAAACTGGGCATTGAAAAGCTGCGATTCAAACCTGCTTACAATCCGTACACTGAGCCTAGCATGGAAATTTTCAGTTACCATCCTGGCCTTAAGAAATGGGTTGAGGTATGGAAACTTGTTTCTGTATGTATTGTTGATGTTAAATATTTTCGAACATGTTCAGATCGGAAATTCTGGTATATTTCGACCGGAAATGTTACTACCAATGGGCCTTCCTGAAGACGTTTCCGTTCTGGCATGGGGCCTTAGTTTAGAGAGGTAGAACTTACTTTTACATACTTTTTACAATGGTATGTCAAATTTAAATTTGTTCTTTTGTTTTATTTAGGCCAACAATGATTAAATATGGCTATGACAACATTCGAGATTTGGTGGGCCCTAAAGTGAACATGCAGATGGTGGCGGACAACCCTCTCTGCCGACTGGACAAGTAACTTGCATCCACCATGTCATATGTTTGTTATTTGTTTTTCTGTTTTTTTTTTAAATATAAGCATCATTGCAAACGCAATGTCAGCTCAATTTGCTCTTTAGACTTAAGTTGACAACGCTTTTTTTGTTTGATTGTATTTTTGAATTTAAAATTAATTTTGCTTAGCTGTTTGTTTAATGTACATATAAGTAAACAAATCTGTTTATAATTTTTTTTTTCCAGACACCACGGTACTGAAATGAAGGAAACGAACGATTTACAGGACTTGGAAAATCGGATGGATTCGATCATGACTCGACTGCGCGGCATTGAAACTGAAGTGAAAAAGTTAAAAAGACAGGGCAAAACTACTCAAGAAAAATTAACTCTGGTTATAGAGGCCGATCCTAAACATCCACCACTCTCGATTCAGACTTTAGTGAGACTCCTGGTGGTTCGAGAAGATATCTTAGTGACCATTCATCAGCATTCTTCTTTGGCTACTGCTTGTCCAACCGATTTGATGCAATGGTCGAACTTGACTGTGTCAAACGGCAGTCGTATCAACAACCAATGCAATCTTACTTGGATTTGGAAGGCAATAGGACGCCATCCCATCGCCAAGGTTGTCAATCAAACTAACGGAGACATCCAGGGCGAAGCTGCTATCGCTCGTCTACTGACCCGCCTTCTTGAATCTTGGACAGATTGCGCAATGTACGAAAATTTTGATTCAAGCATTAGTTCAGAGATCGACGAATGGCTAGATATATGGGAAGATTGCATTCATTCTGGCGATTCCAAGTTCTCAGTATTAATACGGCGAATTCACAATCAATTGGGCCATTTAGACGGACGTAAATGGCTAGTAGGACCTCTACCCGGAGTTAAATCACTTGCCGATATTTTCTTATCCAGTCTACTAAGTGATAAACTAAGTACTGGTCAGGCAAAAGAGTGGATATCGAGGTGTATCTCAGTTTGATTCAACTTGTCCGAAATCGCGACTCATTTCATTTCAGTGCATCCTTGTATGTGACAATACAAAGTACGATGACTTATCATGTATGGGGTTTAATTGTAGTTTTAATTCAATAAGCAAGTAAGTTACGTGATTATTATATTTCGCCCAATATATTTTAAAAACAATTTTCAAACACATTATAAACTTTTAAACCATGGTTGTGCTTTCTTCCAATAATTTAGGTAATGGTTTAGTTATAAGTTGGTTTGTCTTGGAAGGTGCAGGATTACTAGTAGATTTTACGACGTTCACGGGCTCAGTAGTTTCTTGCTCAGTTTTAGTATTGTTAATTTTGGTGGTCGGAACCTTGACGCCCGTTAAAATGGCTTTAACATTGATAGTTTCTGCATTAGTGGTGTCAAATGGCGAATAATCTTCAATAGCACGAATCAAACTTAGGGGCTGAAGTTCCGTAACTTTATCCACTGTTGAGTCAACGGCTCTTAAATGACCGTGTGATGTTCCACCGCTGTTGTTGGAAACGACGGTAACATCATTTGCGTAGCGAAAAAAAATATAGTTGAAGTCCAGCGGCTAGTAAGAAATGGAAAGCCAAAACAGCAGAAAGAATTATAACGGCAATTCCTCTTTGGTTGGCACTGAGGGGAGGCCACAACGACAAAACCAAAACTGAACCGGAAAGCGCGGCTCCAACAATGACCAACGTCCATTGAACGAAAGGAAAAGGAATCGTGAGTAGAACCTAAAAGTGAAAGGAAATATAGTACAAAGTATGCTAAAATTGTGAATGATTCAAAGTAAAAAATACCGATATTGGGATATAGATGGCCAATGAGTAGCCGTAGAGAGAGACAATCTCGATGAAACCCAACGGAGCCTGATCACCTTCTTTCCTACGCCACCACAAGAGAAGCCACAGGACTAATGGTAAGAGCAGTGCGTAGCTGAAGATTGTTGATGCCGAAATCGAAACTGATTTGCATTTAAAAAAGATTAGTTCATTTCTTACTTAATCATCATCTTTTAGATATAAGCCGCTCAATCACGACTTTCTCACACCTTTGCGAAAGTCATATCTCCAGTGTTGACCCTCTCCACCCGAATGTAAGTAATCAGCTATGTTTCCCATAATCGCTACGCAGAATACCAGAGTAACACAAATCCAAAGTGGACCTGGCAATTAACGAAAGAAATCAAAATATAAGAGGTTATTAGGGGCGTCACTTAACTAGAGGATACCGTATAGATCAGGAGATGGTCGAATGTAATGCGTGAGTGTATCCCGTGATGGGCGGGGAACGAAAGACCACATCAAGCGCTCCTTCACTTGTGGTGTATCGACGTCAAAAAATCGCTGGTAGTAAGCAAATGTTAGCATTGAAGGGCCATTATTTTCAGAGCTTGGAGCCGTTTGAGTTGGGTCATGAGTTTGGTCCTGTGACACATCAGATCGGGTTGATTAATTAATAATTCAAATAGATAAGTTACAGAAAAATAATTTGAAACAAAAGGTCTAATTTATTGGCCGATATTTCTTTACACATTGCAGAATATTAAAGAGGTCCAAAGCCTTTAAAAACTTGAAAACGGTGATTGATCGTCGGCAAAGTATGAAGTCGCGCTTCGGAAACTAACCCGCCCCCTGGACAATTTTCGATGAAAAATACAGTTTTTGCTCTTGAATGGAGAAGAGCCATGCAACACATGATACATGGTTCGTGAGTTAGATAAATTTCACAATCTGTGCACAAATAAGAGTTCGTCTCGTCAACGGACTTTTTATTAAGATTTAATCCTTCGGTTAAAAGTAACGCTCCACCTCCTTGACTTCTTGCGACAAGGTCAACAGCAACCATTACAGCATGATGAAGAGGATGTAAAGCCTTCCGCACCGAGGCGGCAGCAATAACGGCATCTTCAGATGGGTTAACCACTACTACACCCATCGATGGTCCCATGCAGGCGCTGGTGGAGCTAACAATTTCATTGCTTCCGTCAAATAATTTTTCAGGTAATTTACCGCTGCAATTATTATGCCACACAAAAACGTCGTCTGGTAGGTGACTGATCGCTAAACTGAGCTGCATCCATTTGAATTTAATTTCAAGTTGTTTGGAAGTAAACCAGCTGCCTGTTAAAAGCCTTTCAATGGTTTTATCTTCATGGAAATTGCATGGCCATTGCTTGCTCGCTATGCTATACTGAGCCCTTGTTTGTGGAAGGCATTTGGCCACCTCTGTTTCTTCCCAATTTTCAGGTGACTCCAATCCTTCTAACTGCAAACCTTGAGAGACTAGTCTTTGTTTACACTCTGCAGCTGAATCTTCCACTGGACCAATAATTATTTTTAATTTTCCAGCCTCATTTTTTACTCGTTTAAGGTGATGCAACACAGGCTGAATTTCACTCAGTCCTTTAACAAGAATCTGAGTTGCCTTTTTTTCAAGAATTTTTGCCACCCAAACTTTGATAACAGGAATTGTGGTCATGGTTGCAAAGCTCAAAATGGCTACTGGATGTTGAATGTATTTACGACTCCTCTTGGAAGGGGGGACCTAATCATTATTTCCTAAATATAAAACAGCTATAAAATAAATATAAAAAGTTTACCTCATCAATGTCAACATGAGATGAGGGGTAATCAGTGAAGTTATGGGTTTGCTCATAGGGAGGTGGCTTTCCTGCAGCACTTCCCATTCCGAAATCTACATTGCATAAATTAGTATTTTAAAAACTAAAATTTTTCCAACACAAAATAACAAACATCAGCATTTTGTAAATGGATGTCAATGTCAGTAAATAAGCAGAAGTAAATAAGCGAAATCACCTTGGAACTGTAGCAAAGCTTCAGCATCATTTGCTTTATTCTAAAAATAAAAAGAAAGGTGCATTAATATTAATCAATAGTATAAGCATGGAATTGAAACGAAACAATATTTTACCGTGAAATCCATTTTTTAGTGTGCCACGTAGAGGCTATCTAGATTCTAATGTTCTAATGTTCTATTCTAATACGTCAAAAAAATTCGTCGGCTGGATTTCGCCATAAGCCTCCTCTATTTAAGGAAGCCGAAAGGATCGGGCTTATTCTTGAAGCCGTTTTGGGTTCCCTTCCTCCATTTAGGCCCCACCCGGGTAACCCCACGGGAGCTAGTTTATCGTCTAGTGGCGATAGTTAAAAGCTTGGTTTTTGACATTTTTTTTATCGATATAAATGCTCTTCTATCGATATAAATGTTCTCGGGGAAGTAATGGAAGGTTTGATTGTTGCCGCCCTGACGTTTATTTTGTCGTTTGTTTCGTTTATAGAATTCCCAGTATATATATCATGACATGGCCGAGCGGTTAAGGCGATTGACTCGAAATATAGCTCATTTCTGAAGGCGAAGGTTCGAATCCCACAGTTTTCATTTTATTTCTTTCAAAACGTGGAAATTGCCACCAATAACCTTCCAGAGCCCCAGGATAAAAAAAAAGAAACACGCGATGTTTTTAAAAAAGTTCATTTTTTTGACTACTAGATGGCTCCCGTGGGGTTACCCAGGCGGGGCCTAAATAGAGGTAGGGTGAGCAAAATCGGCTTCAATTTTTAACACGGTGGGTATCCCAATCCTTTCGGCTTTCTTAAATAGAGAAGGCTATGATTTCGCTCGGCTAGTCCCCTGAGCTCCTATAGATGGCACTCGCATATATGAGAGACTATCAAGATTCGAGGTATGTTCTATATCGATTATAAGGATATCATCCAAATTTTCCATTATTCCCTTTCAATTTCTGTAATTAACTTATGCAATTTTTTATAATTTTAGAATAAAATGC
The DNA here is from genome assembly GCA_030770115.1 of Daphnia galeata. Taxonomy (NCBI): domain Eukaryota; kingdom Metazoa; phylum Arthropoda; class Branchiopoda; order Diplostraca; family Daphniidae; genus Daphnia; species Daphnia galeata. The sequence goes on from CM061115.1 coordinate 8,424,827, forward strand.
AAACTAACGATCCATCGTTTCGTCTGTCATTGTTCACTAGGTACCATTGTTTTAAATGCGTCCACCAGGTGACGGAGGTCTTCTAGAATCTAGATAGAGTGATTATAGAGTGGTTCGAGGTTGCCATCTTGGAAGGGTTTTATCCCGGTTTTGGTGCAACCTCAAACACAAAAGCATTGGCATTTGCATAGAAAGAGTGCAAGCCGTAAAGGAGGAATGGAGGAGGCACGGTGTTGGTTTTGCCTCAGGCATAGTTACGCCTCCTCCATTCCTCTTCATGCCTTGCACTCTTTCTATACAAATGCCAATGCTTTTGTGTTTGAGGTTGCACCAAAACCGGGATAAAACCCTTCAAAGATGGCAACCTCGAAGTCGAACCACTCTAACAGAAGCTGAGCCAGGGGTGTGGAAGAGATGGTTGCCCAACTTGTATCCTTTTTCTCCATAAGCCTCTGAAGATAAGTATACCATGAGGGCAGCGCCATCTGTTGCGTGTAAAAGAGAATAATTTCAAACTTTTAGGCGGTAAACTCCAACTACTGTTACTTATAAGTTTTAATCCAGGAATAAATTGAAGTTTTAAATAAGTAATACGTTTTATTTTTTAATCCGATTAGATTCAGTTTTGCATTACAAAATTAAATAAATGAAAAAAGTAAAAAAAAAAAGTAGTTAAATGCAATAGCACCCACAGAGTATCGAACCATAGTACTTCAAGTTACCAATCCATCACACTACCAACTGAGCTACCGATCGCTGTTTAACATTGGAAAAATCTCGAAAGACTATGGACAAATCCTTGTGGATAACAAGATTTTAGTGTCTATTTTAACTCATAGATGTCAATGCCCTCATGGTATACCAAAAACGGGAGGAGTTAGAGGCGGAGCTACACATGTCCACAAGAGAAAACTGTCTTCAGAGCCCCATGTTAAAAAAAGATACAAGTTGGGCAACCATCTCTTCCACACCCCTGGCTGAGCAGTATGCAGACTATTTGATTTGGCGCCCAAATTTTCCTTCATTCCCCTAAGCCCTACTCCCGATCGAACTCATCGAAGTCTTTTTCTTTAGTCTTTCCTCTCTTATTTCGTCCTCCCTTCTTCTTTGTTGTGGATTTCAAAACCAACTGATCTATCTTAACTAGCAGGATCATTGGTTCATAACAAATATATACGTGGTCATAAATATATATAAAATTATAGTAGTCTGTGGCTGAACGAATTATGTCGGATTCCGAGAGTCGCAAAGCAAAGTCGGGAGAGCCTGAGCATCCCAACAGACTTACTCAAAAGCCTTCTGAAAAATCTCCCTCCACTGTGACGCTTCCTGAAAAGGCAAATGTACCTGTGATCATGGTTGTAGATATAATGGTTCCCAGTCACAGTGTTATAAGGTCCCATAAGGCAGCTGATTTTTTTGTGATCTTTGGTTACTGCGACAGCCCCGCGACCTGGTGTTGGAAGGGTGAAAGCTTACACTGAAACAACACAGAAATTTTCTAAGTCCCTCGTATGGCTCGTAAACAAAACAAAGTTGTAGGGCTATGATGATAAACATGCGTAAAACAGATTGATTTATGATTTCTAATTGACTAATTTCAGATGAAAAAAAAAACTTAATATTACTAATGTGTATATGGGTCAAAATGACATCTGCCCTAGCCTGGTATCGAACCACAATACCCGAGATCTACAGTTCGACGTCTTAACCATTTTACCCTGAATGCTTTGGAAGAATGGGAAAAACATTGGTGGGAGATGTTGTCTATGTGTTAAATCTCGTATGGACATGGAATTATTGTTGTAAGTTAGAGATTGTGTGTGCAGATGGCAGCACTTTCGTAGTAACCATGCCCTGAGGGAAGATCATTGACGGAGAACTTTCAATTTTTTTCTTATGGGACCTTATAACACTGTGACTGGGAACCATTATATCTACAACCATGCCTGTGATACCTACTAGCTTGATGCCTTCTGATGAATTTGTGAGTAATGAAGAAGCTGCATTTGAACACTCAAACCATCCAAAGGTAATATAAATCTATCCTTTCACTGCAATATCTTCTTCATTTGTATTTTATTTTGAAATTTCTTTTTTACTTTTTTAGTTACCATCAAGTATTAAAGAAGAAAAAAATTCTGAAGATGATGATGTGATAATATTGGAATCACCCACAAATACTTCATTGTATATTGCCTTGGAAGAGACAAGTAGCGTTCTTGTGGAAGAATCAAGTTTGTTCTGGGATGACTTGAATTGCACTCCACAATCATCAGCAGATTACAATTGCAATTTGGATGCTGCTGGGCCATCTACCTGTGGTCATACTGGCTCCCAAGATTTGCCAAAATATTCTTGTCCTTCTTCGTCTAAGCAAACTAAGGCTCCTGCTTCTAAAAGAAACTCTGAAGTAGATCAAGATGTTAAAGAATTGGAACTCACACCTCTGTTATACATTGACTTTGAATCTGAAGAGACAAGAAAAAATGAGGAAGAGTGGAAAATTTTTGTCAAGAATGGCAATTATTCGCGACAAGAATATTTGTCTTATGTTACTCAAAAGTATACTCTTTGTGAACCACAGCCATTAATAGACAGAATTGAACAGATATTTTCAAATCTCAGAGAGCTGGAATTAGAGCGTGATGCTCTAAAGGAAAAAGTTCTTTCTCGTCACCATTTATCGATTGAACGAACTTATGTAATCAATCTACATATCCAACAGCTGCTCTTAGAGCGTAAAGATCTAAAAGATAAAGTTCTTAAAGTTCAACAGCAACGGTTAGCTCTTAGGAAATCATTCATGTCGAGAAATAGTGCACCTGGTCCGTCACAGTCAACAGTTGAGGTATTTATCTGTGCATGGAAATCAAATTTTAAAATGTGTTCGTTGAGAATTGTTTTCTTTCGACTACTATAAAGGAAAGTGCTCGGAAGTTGGATGATCCTCATGGAGAAGCTTCTGTCCAACACCCTGAGGCGTATACGGAGGTCATGTCCTTAGATCCGGTTTTAGATGTCTCAACAAGTCGTAAACGGAAACTGAGCGAAGAATCTAAACAACAGAAGACCAAGGGCGAAGGACTCAAAAAAACCTCAGCAAACACGGATGTATCGGAAACCACTCCTACTGATCCAATGCCGAATATCAGGACTGTAAGGTGCGTGGATAACAGTGGGCCATGCGTTTTTGCAGGTCTTGAAGACGGAACTGTACGCATTTACGAGCTCAGTACACATTCGTTTGTGAAAGACATTAAGGTTAGCACGTATCCGGTTACGTGGCTGTATGTAATCGCATTGAGCAAGCCACGTGTAGATTTTAACAAGCCTACTGTAGTGTTGAACAAGCTCAAATCTATCGAGTGGCTAAATCATTTGATGCTTATCACTGGAAGTGAAGATGGAGCTATCCGACAATATGCATTAAATACTGGTGCACTGATCCAAGAAAAGTTTTGCATCTGTGCTCTAACATGTGTCGAGGGAACTCAAGAAAAGCTGTACGTCGGCACCGAAGAAGGTGATATTTTTGCTTATATTCCCCAAGGCGGAATTATTATGCCAATCAACAACTTTAAAGTAAGTTACATTTTCTTAAACATATTAGCCATTTCTTAAACGTAAAATTCTGTGTTGCAGGTGAATGGTAAGGTCCTTTGTATGAAGATCGTACCGATAAGGGGAAGAAGAGCTATCGTTGTGGCCGCTAGGCATTTGGATCCTGTGGTTTTCGACTTGGAAAGCGAAAATTCTCTCTTTAAATTGGTTTCAAACTTTCCGAGCAGCTCTTTTCACTCATTTTCGTATTCCTCGAATTATGTGTTTGGTTGTGATGACAACAAGAACGTCTGTCTATTCGATATCAATAGTGGTAGTCTGTACAAAACTGAAACCTGTAAGCATGTAAAATATTAATTTTCATTTTTCTGATAAATTAATTGAATTTCAAATATTTTTAGTCCCTGCTTCGGCGGTGAGCTCGTTTTTTTATGGGAACCAATTTTTAATTCTTGTATATGCGGACGGAGTTATTCGTTTGCTAGACACCTTGCATCACGAGCCTCCTTATCCAGTTGTTACTCTTCAAAGAGGGGGCTCTTGGACAATTACTTGTATGAAAGTGTTTGGCTCTCAGGTAATATTTCGATTACACTTTCAACTATTTTTAAAGAGGAAATTTCAGCTGTATAATTTTGCTGTCAGTTTTTATGTGGGACACGCAGCGGAGATGTTGTGTATCGTCGGCTTCATCGGCTTCATAAAGCCTCTCCGATCGTATAATTTTAAATTTCTTTTATGTGAAACGACGTAGGCCTTTTTTTAAGTAGAATTTTAAGTCTCCTGTCGGAATACTGAGTTTGTGTTTAATTTCCCATTCGGCCATGCCAAAAACCAACAAATTTATGTCTAATAACCAAATTAAAAAATAAACTGGGTTGCTTGCTTTTCAGAATACATTTTGTTCCGCTCTTTTATTTACTGTTTGTTTGTTGTTTTTTTTTTTGAGGATAGGTGCACTGACCGCTTTGGGTATCACTAAAACTCGGGTAACGGGGGTCGGGGGTCGGGGAACTAAAACTCGGGGAATGGACTCGGGTAAACAGATTTTCCCCGAGTTTTAGTGCCCCCAAACGGGGAACGGGGTAAACAAAAAATGACTAAAACTCGGGCAATGGACTCGGGTAAACAAAAAAAATAAACTCGGGCAATGGACTCGGGTAAACAAAAAAAGACTAAAACTCGGGCAATGGACTCTGGTTTTTTTGCAATGAGTCGGGGAAACGGAGTATAATGCGTGCGGTTTATGCAATAATTGTGTGAATTTATAATCAAATGGTTGGAAATGTCATATATCGAGTGAAAATGAAAGAACTTCCTATACAGCCCAAGGAATGAGCTTTGATGTAAAAATTCAACTTTTGTTAAAGTATTTGATGGACTTAAATTGTGTTTTACTGAAGAAAGTGTCTGGAGAATCCATTAAAGGAAGCAGTTCATTATTGGTATAACTTAAATATGTACTTTTTGTAGAGAGATTGGTTGAAATCAGAACTTTATTGTAAATAGGTAACAATAGATATGATATAGGTATTATATACAGGTAACAAAACTTCTTAAGAGAGCTACCACTGATAAATTTGAGATCACCGATCCTTTACAGTTTAAGGCTAATCCTAACAATTTACTTAGCAAGGTAAATTTGATTAATTCAAGCTTTTGATTAGTGCAATTATGATATTATACATGTATTTTGTAGATTGACAATGCTTCATCATAAGAGGAGGAAGATCAAAGGAATACAAAAAGGAGTTTTTGTCCCACCAAAAGTTACTCGAGCACTGCAAGGTGAATGCATGGATACTCCATTGGAGAGAGCTGAGTAAACAGCCAACACTAGCAAACAGAGTATTTTTACACGTCAACGCCAAGAGTGAGTTTGCTTTAAATTTAACCGTCAAGAAAGATTATTGCATGTTAACTTCATTTCCCCGCGGAAATTACAGGTATATATGAGGAGACTCACTTCACTCGATTGTCATTTACTCGGCGCAGTAAATCGCATTTAAAATATTAATAACTAAAGTAAACGTCAATTAATCAACATCCAGTGAGTCAAATTGAATTGCTTTTTTTTCAATTTGTGTTACTCATAATGTCCGTTTCCAATCAGGAATCTATTGGAAGAGAAGAAGTGGAACTGAAGTCGTTCAAGAGCGAATTGGCCAACGGACGAGCGGAGAACGCCGAAGTACGGGATAGTCTGAAGTGTGAACGCTCGCAGGTTTACAAATTACGCGATGTGGCGCAAGAACTTCGATCGCTGCTGGACAGTGGCAACGACACGCTCAATCAATCGAGGAACTGGAACTGCTGGATCGTCTTCACTGAGACGAAGTCGTAGCTCGACAGGACGTTCCATGCCTTTATCGCTCAAGCTGTGCACTCTGAACCTGCTAGAGTTTGCCTAGATTGGATTCGCTCAGCGATCTGAGCAACATCGACTACGATCTCGATCTAGAGGCTCTGGATCGTGAAAATCATGAATCCATTCATAGATGCGATCAAGAATGTTCCAGGATATGAAGAAAGCTCATCACGCATGGAGCCAGATGCTCAATCGTGGCGATGAGCGATTTGTCACCATGAAACCCAGGACAGCCACAGTGGCTGCCCGTTTCCACGACTCGCTCCAGGCTCTGCTCGAGTGTATGTCCAAAAAAAAGAAATTAAATAGAAATCTATAAATCTACATTTTTACGACTGCGTTATGGAAATGGTGTTTCGTGATACTCACCATTTGGACTGGCTACTTTCTCTCTTTTGTTCTACATAGATGCAACCCGTGGTTTATTCGTTGTTTGAAGCCCAATAGGCAACGGGGAGAAACCTCCCATGAGCTTGGATTTGCCCGTCGTCCTATTACATTGGCATGTTGAAGACGGTTCGCATTGATCCGTAAAAATGGCTATCCAGTTCGCATGACATTTCAGCGCTGTCTTTTGACGAGGAGAGAGCGACGCAATTTGGCTCGAAGCCCAAATCCTCCAGGTCTGACCATCGGTCGCATTCAGATTGGATCAGATGCAAGAGGCAGCCGTTAAAATTCAACGGGCCGTATGGACGTATCAGCTAAGGAAACTCAACGGAGGAGTGGGGTGGTCATTCAAACCTGCGTCCGTCGTCACCAGCAGGCCCGCAAACGATTCAACCCAACCCGCCCGGTTTCGATCTGAGCTCCGATGGCAAACAATGTTTAGGTATTATTTGATTATTTGATATCAGATGCAAATATCGTTTGATTCATTCAAATTTGTGTTTGTTTTGTTTTGTTTTCAGATCACGACGAGTGCGGAGAGACGGGAATGTGCGCCCATGGAATTTGCATCAACATGGATGGCTCCTTCAAGTGACAATGTCAAGAAGGATACGCCCTTTCTCCATCTGGACACTCTTGTGTTAGTATGTAAAACATATCACAATTTGACATTGACATTGATAAAAATGTGTTATTGTCGTTGAATAGATTTGGACGAATGCGCTGAAAATCCGCGTATTTGTTTGAACGGTCGCTGTGAAAACGTTGCTGGCTCTTTCGAGTGCGTTTGCGAAGAAGGATTTTCCAGCTCGGCCGTCGTACCGTTTTGCGTCGACATGGACGAATGTGGACAGAATGGAATGTGCGACAATGGCAAATGTATCAACATGGATGGATCGTTCAAATGCGTCTGCGATTCCGGATACAAATTATCATCAGATGGAAAGACTTGCATAGGTAATCCATTTCTACCTTATTCGAATGATTCATTTAAAACTTTACGATCGTCCTCTCGGTAGATATTGACGAGTGTAACCAAAATCCCTGTCAAAACGGAATTTGCATCAATTCGGCCGGGAGCTTCAAATGTGAATGTCCACCAGGACTCGTCCTCGGAATAGACGGACGCACTTGTTTGGATTCTAGACGCGATGTCTGCTATGCTCATTTCAGAGATGGCCAGTGTCTGAATCCATCAACTTCACTGGTAACTAAATCCAGCTGCTGTTGTTGCACCGTCATTCTTGGCCAGCCGATGGGTTGGGGAACACCTTGCCAAGCTTGTCCTCAACCGGACAGCGAAGAATTCGAACAACTCTGTCCATTCGGCTCGGGCAAAACTCACAGCGGAGACGGTAAATTTAAATAATTAATATGTGATTGAAATCAAAATGAAACATTGATAACAAAATTTGGACGATTTTACCGAGCAGATATTAACGAATGCGCCCAGAATCCAAATATTTGCACCATTGGAGCTTGCGAGAACTTGCTGGGAACATATCGTTGTATTTGCAATCCTGGATATCAGGTTGATAGTTCGGGTAAAACTTGCACGGACATAAACAAATGCGCCGTCGACAATCTTCTTTGTGATGGAGGACAGTGTCGTAACACACCGGGAAGTTTCCAAGTAAAAAAAAAAACAAAATCTAATTGATTTGTTCATCATAAAAACCTTAACCTTTTTTTGATATCGCAGTGCATCTGTCCAACTGGAACGCAATTGAACGCGGCCACAAATGTTTGCGAGGACGTTGACGAATGTCGAGAACTCGGCATTGACGCATGTGCCAACGGCCAGTGTGTCAACATGATCGGTAGTTATCGGTGCGAATGCGCTGATGGAGCCGTACTTGACAATACCGGACGTGTTTGTATTGGTAAGTTGCAAATGAGATGAGAAAAAAACAAAAAATTTTCAATTTGAATTCATCTATAATTTTTTTCTTATTTTACTAGATAATCGCAAAGGTTCGTGCTGGACCAAAGTGGTGGACGGCCGTTGCGAGAACAATCTACCGCGACTCACACTGAAATCCGAGTGCTGCTGTTCGGTGGGTCTGGCGTGTGTCCATGCGAAATGTGCAACACGATCGAATGTGACTGTCCCATCGGTTACGCCAAAGTGGACTGCAAGACTTGCACGGACGTCAACGAGTGCGACTTGAACCCGGGCATTTGCAAAGGTGGAGGCATCTGCGTCAACACGGAAGGTTCGTTCACCTGCACCTGCCCACCGGGACTGACACTCGACGAGACGGCCACTCGATGCATCGATCAACGTCAGGAGCCTTGTTACCTTGACTATCGTCACGGCATTTGCACCAAAGAGCTGGAGGGTCATTACCTCAAGAGCGTTTGCTGTTGCAGCATCGGCAAAGCCTGGGGTCACGCTTGCGATTCGTGTCCTAAACCGGGCTCGTCCTCTTTTGAGGAATTGTGTCCCAAAGGACACGGATACGTCAACCGCAAGGACATCAACGAGTGTACCACTTTCTCCGACATGTACGATCACGGACGATGCAAAAACAGTATCGGCAGTTTCAATTGTCGATGTAATCAAGGCTACGCCCTCGATGAAGATGGCATTAAATGCAATGGTGAATTTGAATTGACGTTCATTAGTTATAAGGTTAGTGAAAATTTAATTTATTCCGTTTTACTTGTCCATTTAGATATCGACGAGTGTAACATTATCAGAGGAGTTTGCGGCAACGGAACGTGTCAAAACACCAACGGAAGTTTCACCTGCGATTGCGAGGAAGGTTTCGAGAGCACCATGATGATGCAAATTTGCATGGGTAGGTTCAATCAGGTTTTATTGTGATTTGTAAAATGGTAAAAAAAACAAAATTTTTCGTTTAGATATTGACGAGTGTCAACGCACACCTGGATTGTGCCGCGGTGGTAAATGCATCAACACTCCAGGTAGTTTCCGGTGCGAATGCCCACCCGGTCACGAATTGGCTCCCAATAGACGCTCGTGCAAAGGTAAAATTGACTAGTGTTTCATTTGGATTTACATATAAATCAAATTGATTTATGTCTTGTAGATATTGACGAATGTTCCCGAACAAGCGGCATCTGTTCCAACGGTGTCTGCGAGAACATGATGGGAACTTATCAGTGCGTCTGTAACGACGGTTACCAACAAACTGGCCAAAAATCTCATTGTGAAGGTAAACAATTTGAATTTCAATCGAATCCAAATGATCCTAAATGAATATATTTGATTATTATTCGCAGATCTGGACGAGTGTAACGTCAACAACGGTGGTTGCGACGACAATTGTATGAATACACCAGGCAGTTTCTCATGCGCTTGCAGGTAAAAATGTTCAAATGTTCGCACATCTCTTCCAATTTGGATTTTATTAAATTTAAATTCTTTTCACTCGTATGAAGTGCTGGTTATATGTTACTAATGGACGGAAGAAGCTGCGCCGATATTGACGAATGCAAAGAGAATCCACGCATCTGTAACGGTGGCAAATGTACCAACACGCCAGGCAGTTACCTGTGCTCCTGTCAAGGCGGTTTGACCACGTCTTCCGATGGAATTACCTGCGAAGATATTGACGAGTGTACGACGCCTGGCATGTGCCTCAACGGAGAATGTGACAACACACTGGGATCGTTCAAATGTCGAAAAGTGTTATCGATCGAAAAGTGTTATCTCAAATTTATCAGTGGTAGCTCTCTTAAGAAGTTTTGTTACCTGTATATAATACCTATATCATATCTATTGTTACCTATTTACAATAAAGTTCTGATTTCAACCAATCTCTCTACAAAAAGTACATATTTAAGTTATACCAATAATGAACTGCTTCCTTTAATGGGTTCTCCAGACACTTTCTTCAGTAAAACACAATTTAAGTCCACCAAATACTTTAACAAAAGTTGAATTTTTACATCAAAGCTCATTCCTTGGGCTGTATAGGAAGTTCTTTCATTTTCACTCGATATATGACATTTCCAACCATTTGATTATAAATTCACACAATTATTGCATAAACCGCACGCATTATACTCCGTTTCCCCGACTAATTGCAAAAAAACCAGAGTCCATTGCCCGAGTTTTTTGTCTTTTTTTGTTTACCCGAGTCCATTGCCCGAGTTTTATTTTTTTTTGTTTACCCGAGTCCATTGCCCGAGTTTTAGTCATTTTTTGTTTACCCCGTTCCCCGTTTGGGGGCACTAAAACTCGGGGAAAATCTGTTTACCCGAGTCCATTCCCCGAGTTTTAGTTCCCCGACCCCCGACCCCCGTTACCCGAGTTTTAGTGATACCCGACCGCTTTAATACTGTTTGTTTACTAGTATGGCTTGCCTTAGCAGACGACGTTTTCTTCATTAAGGTTTCGAAGTTTTCGACTTTTTGATAGTTTAGCCTTGGGAGTATTGGTACTCACTCAAAAAGCTATGGGAATTTCTCTAGATCAACTTCCATGTCCGATACGAACTTGATACCTCGTCCCACAATGAGCATGGAAAATGACCAGAGACATCGAAAGTGAATGTTGAATCCATTCTCCCCAAAGCTTTATTTCTATCTATATTATAGTATGACTATCTATATCCGCGCATTTTCTTAATTATTGCATTTCAACCGCAAGCCCTAATCTCCTCCTCCAAGAGGACTAAGGAGGAGAAACGACAAAATTGGCCCACCCCCGGTAGGCGAAAAGGGATAGAGCACTAAATTTTCGAGCACTTAATTCATTAACTCTATGGCGTTCCATAATTTTCTGTTATATTCTTATTCGTTGATCCATATCTTCTTATATTGACCATACAGTAATTTATTCTTACTGCTGGTGGGTGGTCTACAGCTACTACCACCAAATAGTTGCGAGAACGAAGATGGAATTAAGCGTAGCAGTGTAACGAGAAATGTTGATTTGAAACCTAGATCAATTTTTTATATGTAAGTGCCGTATTATAAAATTGTTAATATTTGTTAACTAAGCAGCATTCGTTTGGATTTGTATGGTTTTCTGCTCACGTTCATGTTTGTTCTGAATATATTTATTAAGCGGTTGTTCATTTTTTATCGATTGCACATTGAATTACTTCTTACATTCTTATCACGTTGGGCTAGCATTATTATACAGACTGTAATAGAAAGTTGATATCTACTTAAAATAACTGTAAAAAAGATAAAATTCTGAATAATCTATACAACCGTAATTTATAAATGAAAATAAATAAATCCATCAAAGGGAATCTCAAAAATCAAAAAGGTTAATATTTTCCCTTGACGTTGGGGGTTTCAAACATTACTTGAATTGCCACCAAAAATTAAGTTACAGTAAAAATTGTGATTTGCTAAAACATTATTTCGAAAAGAAATACATTTTATTGTTAAAATGGTTAAAACAATAGATTTATTTACTCCTCGATGGCATGCTGGTTAGCTAGAGCATTCTGTCGACTTGAGGTTGAGTCCTTCCCGGGTTCGATTCCCGGGAACTGACAAAAAGTGTCACCCTATGACGTTAAAAACGGAGGGCTAATACCAGGGATGTTCGGGGGTAGACTTGGTGGGTTCGGGAATACGAAATAATATTCTGATATTTCATATGCACCAATGTTGAAATCGTAAATATCTGTCCGGGGCACTATTTTTTCATGTGTTATTTCTTCTTTTTTTTTAATGCGTTTTAAAATGTTTTCTCCATACATGTGTCTTTGAAAAGTGAGTGCCGTATTGTCAAGTTCATTTGCGATTTCAAATTTAATTAATTACGGAGATAGAAAAAAAATATTTTATTTAAAGTTATGAACAAGGGTCAACAAGGGTTATGAATATTTTATTTTTAATTATGATATTATTTATAAAAATATCTTATTTTTTGCTCGTCGTGAAAACAAACAAAATCCCCTTTTTCGGAAAAAATTTAAAAAAAAATCCTTAATAGAATCAAGTGTGCAAAGATGCCATTCAGGATATTCCTTTCCTAAAACTGAGTATTCTTTGAAAATTGAGTGTCGTATCGGTCGTATTCTCATAGTTCAATTCGCAATTTCAACGTCAATTTTTTGTGGAGATGGAGTGGAGAACACGGCTTTTGATTTAAAAATCAAAATTTTTCCTGGATGTTCAATTGTTCATAGAAAATGGACTTGACGTTTACTTGAATAGAAAATTAAAGGGAGGTGGATTTTATTTTGTCGTTGCATAACGCCCACGCCCTTTTTTTTCTATCAAATTCTTTGCTTTCTGTTAGAGACGGCGGGACGAGAGCGCCACCAAGCACACAGCACAAGCAACACAACCACAACAGAAATTGTCGCTTGACAGGACAATTAACCGAGGAAAGAGCTCGTAAAATGGATTCCAAAAGTGTTGGCATATAGAAGGGATTGAAAAAAGATAATTGCACCAACACAAACAAAATGTTCGCAACTATTCAAATCTATTATTTTATTTTATTGTCCAATTTTTGTTTCCAACAGGGATGGGAATGTGTTTCTTTCCGACCGAATTCCAAGGCAAATAAATGACGCAATCGTCTTCACGAGTTGGCGTCAACCTGCCCCCATCATCAGCGTCCTTCCGGAATCCAATCCAGTTTGGGTGCTATGTATCACCAACGATCTGGCAATCGCGTCATTCTGACGGACAGGTACAAATAATAAGCGGGTAGCAGTCCGTCGCAGTCCGTCACAAATAATTATAATATAATAAAATAGAAACTTTGAAAACAAATAGTGTGTGTGTAGACGGTCCCAGGAATCACATAGATTTCCGATTGGTTCATTTTTTAAATGATTTTTCTCTTTTAATTTTTTTAAAATTTAAATTATCTTTTACAGGAATGGCGGTACTAATTGCATCCGCTACTTCAAACCGACTTAACGTAACGTCGTCCAGATCCACACGGAAGGACTCGATAAATGTTACACGAATGAGGAGGCTGCTAATAAATAAGACCATCTGCTCGACGGACGCGCGAGAGCATCGCCACGGACAAATCGCGAGAAATCATGCTCTACAGTGAGTTTAGCAAACCCTACACCTTCACTTGTTATCTTGTGTTTATGGATGTGCTCTGTGAAGTTCTACCTCCTCCTTGTTGATTTTTGATTTAGGATTTATAATTGTTTTTCAATAATCTAAGGTTTTGCCGTTCGTATTGTATCCAAATCCTCCAAAAACTCCGGCCACTAGGAGGCGCAGATTGGCCTAATCATGCAGACATGACTCGGCTGCACTCGTTTGGATTTGTATTTTTTAATTTGGTTTTAAACAGTAGGCCTAACTCGAAATGCCGTACACAAAGTGTTGCGTTGTCAAAATCATTTCGAAGAAATTTGTTCTTTTTTTCTTGCAACTTTTTGTTTTATTGTGAAAACAATAGTATCTTATACCCCTCAATGGAGGGTTGGTTAGGTAACCAACTTTCCATTGATGATGTGGGTTGAGTCGTGACCCGGGTTCAATCCCGTTAGTGACAAAAGTGTATCTGTAACGTCAAAATCGTATGACTAGGTTCGCGGGGGTTGGATCGTGGTTCAGGTGTAAATTAAGTACGAGAATAATATTACGGCTTATGTGTGTGGCACCGTGCTGATCGACCGCAACTCTTTGAGATGAGAATATCATTGAAGTCATGCGATTGGAATCGCGGAGGGTTGGATCGTGGCTGTGGAATATAGTAAGTCCGCGATATCGACCGACCGCGATTCTCTCGAAATGAGTTGGCATAATTTCATCGTGCGCTATTCTTTTTTTGTTTTTTGTTTATTTTCCATACGTTTCATAATCAATAAATTAGTTGGCTATTTCAATAAAAAGGGGCTATTTCCCGGCAATAAAACCAAACAATTATCGTTGACCTGGAAAAATACCCGATTAATTTGTTTGGTTATGTATCGCATTTAAATCGATAGCTGCGAAGTCCTCCCACAAGGAGGCGGAGAAAAGTAATCTTAGGACAGCCCACTAGAAGGCGGAGATGATGGAACACTTAATTTTTAAAACACATAATTCATTCATTGTCATTCTGGGATTTCTGGCGTTCCATACATTCATATATTTTACACTTTCATTTGTGGACATTTAAGTCCACAAATTTTTAAACAATTTCATTAATTATTTAAACTTGCTATAGTTTTTGAAAGTGAGACACCATTGTTTGACATGAAAGCGCAATCATTTAGAAAATCAACAGAAACGGGATCACAAACTCTCATAAATTAAGGAGATAAATTGCCGTTATTTTTAAATTTCTTAAATGTAAGTATCAGTAGCGAAATGCGCCCATGCGAGCTACACGTGATATGAAATGTTTCATAGTTGCCTCCTCAAGTTTGGAAAACGTTTCCGTCTGGACGACAGCCGTGAGATGATGGACGGCGAATCGTAGACAGTACTCTTCAAGATCCTAAAAAAATTGAACATCTAATCCATGGACTCGATGCATTTTTATCGGTGAACAATTCAATACCTGTGCCTCGTACTTCAAGCCAGTTGCGAATAGAACTGCCACGTTCTCTGTATTAACGCTTTGTCGGATCAGGTGTTGACAGCGTGACTTTAATTCCGTTTCACAGTAAGCATTGGCCAAATCCAACAATCCTGCAATTGAATGTAACAATTAAATATTGAATGAACCGAGATAAAACAATACAACGAACCTAATGCTTCGTCCACGGGGAGATCCACTTCATCAGTGTATAAATATTTTAGGAAGCAATAGTAAACTGGATAAGAAAACTGTTCAATTTCCACTGTTCTGTGAATGAACGACACATTAAGCGGAGGTAAACGCGAAATAATTACGAGAATCGTTTACTCTTGATCAGCTTCGGCCCATGTGTTGTGTTGAAACATGGCTCGATAATATTGGCACCGAATCCTTAAAATGGCTTTATGCACCCAAATGGAGTTCCCAGCTACTTTGAAGCATAAGTCCCCCGTGTTCTACGCAATTAAAAAAAAATTTATCCGTCTTCAGGTGAAACGACAACCAATTATGCTTCACCTCGTCGTTGAAGGCTAATCGAAGTGTTTCGGCTAAAGGCGTATCCTGTCGTGCACGAAATTGTAGCGTTCTCCATGTTACGGCAGGAGTACTGTAGCAAGCAAAAACTTCATCAAGATGCGTATACGGAGTTAGTGATGGAGAAAAAATGCTGTGACCGCGGCAATGACCCCACATGAAGATTTTCCCATCGTGAAACATTGCTGCTGAGATATGAGACAGATGGCACGCGGCAATTTCTACTGCCCTAGTTACAAATAAGATTAAATGTAATTTAAGTTTTTGAAACTAATTAGATTCTATACGCACTTTCCTAACTCAGAATTAACTATCACCGGAGAAAGGTGATGAGTTTTGTATCCGGTGCCTAGTTGACCATATGAATTGGCTCCCCATGCGTAAATTTCCCCTTGATCGGTTAAGGCAAGACAATGTGCAAATCCGCAAACAATCTAGGAGAATTTTTTTTAACGCGAGGATGAAAGAATTGAATCATGGATGTCTCTAACACAAATCTTGTTTACCTGAGTGACGAAGACTTTGTTAAGGTTGCTTACACGAACCGGATTGTGTTGATTGTTGTTATTTCCAATACCAAGTTCACCGTTCCCATTGTAACCCCAGCCATAAAGCTATAGCAAAAAAATAAAAAAACAAAGTTATCGTTCATCACATCCCTAGGATTAAGTTATACCATGATCATGATCTGTGGTACTCACATCACCATCATCCAATAGCGCCATAGATGTCAGTTGTCCGCAAGCAATAGCCACTACTTTATGTCCACCGATTCCGGAAGTTACCCTTCGGGGGACACTCTGCCCAGTAGTTGTACCAGATCCGCATTGCCCCCCGTTATTCTGGCCCCAAGCGAAAACTTCTCCTTCATTCGTCAAAGCCAAACAGTGATGATTCCCGCACCCAACCTTTTCAAAACGGGTTTACTGTGGGTATCAACAAGAATTTGGTGACTGTAAATATTCTACTTGAATCACAGTTTTCCCTGCTAGCACTCCTCCAACTAGTGAAGGTGAAAGTGTGTGGTTTGTGTTTCCATTTCCAAGTTGTGAATAGGTGTTGTAACCCCATGTGTATAGCTCCCCAGAATCAGAGAATGCCAACAGATGAAGACCAGATCCATATGCTAATCCTACAGGTTTCATAAGTCATCATTTATGAATGAATGAGTGAAAATAAGAAATAATAATAATTTAAAATTTAGAAAGGTTACTCAAACCTTTGATCTTCTTTTTGCACAAACTTTCTATTTTCCTGGGTTGCAGAGCACTTGTAGTATCTCCAAGTCCCAGGCAACCAGATGAATTGCACCCCATAGCGTACACATCATCGTCAGTTGTTACCATTATGACTTCACTTCCCATATTCCCTAAATTGAGATAAAAAGAAGTATATTTCTTTAATCCTTGGGCATTGTAAGATATATTATGGTAAAATAAACGGTTTACCGAATATGACAGCCATTTTTAAATTACGGAGAAACTTGTTGTCCAATAGACTCAAGACTGTCCATTTAGTGAGATCCATCTGCATGTGAATATTAACAAGTAACAGAAATATAGACAATATTTTGGAAGATTAACTTAAATTGATCAAAACTATATTTATACGTTTTTGTAGATTGAAGTGATATCGATGGATTCGAAGTTAGTATCTTAACAATACCACTGGCGAGATATTGGAGGTAAATGTGATCAAAAGGAAATGCACTTATGCAAGGCTTACCCCTCTTTATCTCATAATTTTTAGAATGCGAATTGATAATATAATATACTGCTGGAATACTTCGTACTGCCTTCACTACTTCGCTTTTGTCATTTTGTGTTGTTTTGTTGTTTGTTGATAAAAATCAAGGTTAGTTCATTGCCATCTGGCGGCTGATTTGTTAATCTTCTAATACTATCTGCTTTAGTCCAAAATTGATGATTGATTTCGATTTTTAAAAAATTATTTTTATTTTTTAAAAAAATACAGCTTTTATAGTTTTTCTATATTCTGTTCGGATAGTGTACCACATGCAAATCATGAATTTTCACTACTGTCAATTATTGCGAAATAGTGTGGTAGAACTGTAGAAGTAATGTATGCTCGAAAAATTACAACATTTTGAAAACAGTCATATTGTGCATAGCTGAATTTTGAGCTCACTAGCTACAAATGCTAATCATCCTTAGAAGATTTAGGACTTCTCAGGGGGAGGCATATGTTTAAGGACAAAAGATCCCTATCTTCCGCAGCAAGTTACAGCTTGTACCATTGTTGTCGCAGACTCGCAGTTGCAAGCATTTTCTCTTATTTGAATATCAAATAAATTTTTGTTCTCCTTTTCTGTAACCATAATTCATACCTTTAAATGTGAAGACAGAAACATTTTGCGTCGTGAGAAAAAGGTATGGAAATACCCAGTCCGCTCCATGGTCCCCCGTGTAAAAGAGCGAATCATCTTCTAGAAAATATTGCACCATAGCCTACAAAAACTTGTAAATGTGTATAACTGCGTAACAGTACGCTCTTGCTATTTTTAACGATGTAGCCTAGCATAAATTTTTTATTGACATTTTCCACGATTCACGTGCTTTATATTCTGCCGTCGAGCAGTCACAAGAGTCGCAAAACGATGAATACACAATTACACAGGCCCAAGTTTTTCGTGATTCTGGGTTAATTGGAAATTTGGCTTTATGATGCAATTGATCACACACATAATGTTGTGTGTAGAGAAAGTTTCCTTGATAGTACAGTATACGTCGTGATATAAACCTCGTGATGCATGGATGTAAACATCAGCAAGGACGACGCTTTCTCTCTTGATTTTTGGCGTATTACTTTTGCAATTGGCTGACGCCGTTTTGCTTGAATGGAATGCGTTGCAAATCTCAGCCTGCGGGCCTACATTCAGCACTTAATACAGCGAAAGGTTTATTAACGCGGAAATTTACGGTCATTGTACCTGTTTTTATAGTAACACAATGTTGTACGCAACAAGAATCAAGCGATTTCCCGATGAGGCGGTGAATGGCTCCTAATCAAATGGAATGTAACACTTTTACCAATAAAAAATAAGCCCACGCATGTCCGCGTTATTCCCCAAAAAAGTCAATACTAAGACACCACTGATTTAATGATTTTTCATCGGCAAAACATATAAAAAGTTCTCTGGGTATTTGAATTTTGAAGGCTTTAAGTATAGACATAACGGACGGTCCATTTGGCAGAGAGACAAACGAAAAGTATAATTTATTATCAAAACTACAGCACAAATATGACTACTAGTACATGTTTCTCTCCGGCACTCTCAACACACACTTTAAGGAGGTTAACGATATTCCACGGAATATATCTATTCATTTGTCCGTTGTATTTATATACACTGTAGTCCTCCTTTACTTTTTTTTTATGTATTTACCAAGCCCTTTTTTACGGATGATTACACGGAAAAGGAGTGTAAGCATATAGTCAGCAGCAAACATCAACATTAAGAGAGCATGATGTATTTTTATTCTTATTGATGCTATATTCAACTCAGGCTCATACATTATTAAATATATACTCAAGTGAGCTGACGTTTCTTCTATATACTCGGTGATGAAGTATTGACAGAGTTCCGTGTATAGCCAAGTTAGAGGCTTTGGATGATGAATGATCACATCTATTGATTATTGATGAGACTCTCTCTCTCTCTCTCTCTCTCTCTTTTACACACAATTCTGCAGGCTGACGCAAAAAAGAAAAAAACTAAATAAAACAAAATTAAATAACAATACAAAAGAAGAACACATGAACATGTCACATTTAACGTTATACTGATGATGATGACTTGGCTATATATACGATTATACGTGTCCCAAAAATCCAAGATTGAACGTATTACAAAAAGTATATTTTTATATGCAACTAGGAAATATAGACTGGCTGAAAGCAGTGTGCTGCTGTTTTTCATGTTTTGAGTGTTCATATTACTATTTCCGCGTGTGTGGGTGGTCTTGTAAAAAAAATCGATCGGTAGATATGTGGAGGCAAAAAGGAACAATATAATAAAAATACCAAAAGGAAGAATGAAAGTTTTCCTCTCCGCGTGTATGCAACGGTCAAACTTTTTGGCTGGCGTGAACGTGTGTGTATACTCACAGACTAGAGGAAGTTATTACAACCAGGCCTACTTGGATTGTAGCTTTTTTGAGCCATTGGGCTTATAGAGACTATCAAGCCTTCTGGCCCTGCCTCCTTGATCGATATCCTCGTATTTTTTTTCGGTATTTTTTTTTTTGTCTGTCTTTCAACCGAGTTGAAAAAAGCTTCCACACATATTCTATTCGATCTACCGACGATATAGCATTCGGGGAAAAAAAATCATTTCCTGTTGGACTTGCTCTTTCACTCACAGCAGCGTCTTTTCTTCTCTCGAGTCTCGCCTCTGTATATTGTCATTAATATCAATGCGAGCGCATAGAGATAAAGTTGTTCAGAATATTTACGCGAATCAGGCACTTTTCCTCCATGAGAAAGAAAACAAAAGTCAAGAAAGAAAGCGAAAGAGACAGAGACTAAGAAGGAAATAATCAAGAGGAAAACAGGGAACGACTCAAGAAATGCAACATGGCTCACTTCCAAATTCCTCTTTTTGATGGAATATTTAAGCAATATTTTATCGTGTTATTGCATAGACGATCCCTCTCTTTCTTTTTTTTATTTGGTCTTCATTATAATTTGGTTGTTTGTCATCTAGACTTGCATGTTATGCAGCAGCAGTGGTCACAGTGGATGTTGACAGGCACTTGACGGGGTTGAAATGACCGCCGCTGGTTGCGTTTAATCGTCTAGTCGTGTGTGTATATACGTATGGACACCCTATCTTTGATAAATCAGCGATTGTCCCACTAGTGCATGCATTGTGAGTTCTTTTGACGATGTGCCGACCGCGCATCTTGAGGTGCGCAGGCCCGGCGGGAGGAGGGCTCACGCGGGAGTTGTATAACAATTCCGCGGCAATAGGGCCACCCAATGTCTGGCTGGATTTCGGGAGCTTCTATCACGATTGCGCCAATAGAATAGATAAATATACGAGAGGAGAAGGGAGAAAAAAAAATACGAAAATATTTGGGACGAAATACCTTGGATGTGTATAGGACTGTGGACTGTGTATAGAACATCACATGATGATGTGAGAGGCTTCATCAGTTCACTTGTCTCCTCTTCTCCAAACAGGATCGTGACCCACATCGCTCTATACCGTCCTTGTCCATCGTCTAATAAAAGGATCCTTGTGCTCATTTCCCCCTGTCTTACATTCACATCATTCCTCTTTTCTAATACAATTACATCTATTCATCTCTCTCTGTCCTCCGGCCGCCACCTCAGCAGCAATAGATATAACACAGTAATGGAGCGGACAACACGATCAATTAGGCCCACCGTTTAGCGTGGAAAGATCGGTATACTATCTCTATTGATTTTTAACTCTAGAACAAGGAGTCATCAGAGCATCGATCATGTCCACGTATAGAAAGTCAAAGTGAGAAAAGGCTGAAAGTAAGTCGAGAATCAATGGGATTCCCTAACTCGCAACTATACAACGTGTGTGTGTGTATACAGTCCCGAACGGTTCCGAAAACACAATCCCCCCCCCCCCTTCCTATACACCAATATCCGTGCTGCAGTTTTTAGACAGTTTCGGATCTCTCCCGTTACCGACTGGGTTGTCGCCTTCTTCTGTATAGATCGTTAATAACACACACAAATTTCCTTTTGATTTCTTGATGTTCCTTTCTTCTTTCCCCTATTTAGTCCTTTCTTTATTGATTACTGGCGCTTTTGTGTCGCGACTTAATTTTTGTAGTGTTTCTTCTTTCGCCTCCTTTTCAATATCAAGTCTTTGGCTTTTTTTTCTTTTTTTTTCTTTCTCCTTACTAACATAATAGCGTGTGAATCGTCGGGACTTTCTTTCTTTCGATTGCGTCTGATTCTTCGGGTTTTATCTTCAATAGTCAACTATCTGCCGGATCTTGGCGTCCCTCCATCGGCCAATAATATACGTGGGTCGTCACTGACCACTTCGCAAAGAGCCTTGTGCCACCAAACGCCTTTCTCTCTCTCTTCTTGCTCTTAATTGGCTTCGTAGGGTTCTTCGGATTTCTCGATGCAGACGAAAGGAACTCGTACGCTGCTGCTGCTGGTTATTCGTTTTACGTCGAGTCGAAACAGCAACCAAGACTTGTCGTCTTGGTACTCTAAGGAATAGCAACATCAACTAAATAGTACGTGAACGGGGAGACTAAACCAAGAAAAATATAAAAGCGAGAGAACCAAAAGTGTCTTCATTGTCCCGAGTGCACTGTTCATCCTTATTGATTTTTTTGGCCAACAGTTCTCCTTCGTCCTAGCCGCCGTTTCATACACAAGTAGTAGCCAATGCAGTGAACGTGTTTATGTACGCAACAGAATGACAGTAACTTCTGCTCTGCTCTGAGAGTTTTTGCCATCAGTGAGCTGAAAGGACAATAACACAAGTGAGTGTGCGAATCCGCCGAAGCCGGTAGCCGATCACGTGGAGTGGGATTGGTGAAACTCATGAAACAGGACGACAAGTCAGAAGCGGATCGATCACGACCCTGCTGATCCCGTGCAGTAGCAGGAGAAGGAGAGCTGTGATTTTTCTTCTCGTTCAGCCACCGCACATCCGGCCAAAAGAGGATCAGCATCCCGGGCAGTATCATGTCCTCACAGAACCGCAGTGCGTGGCATGTTGACGTTTTCCGAAAGCTGACTCGGTTCAATCTTCCGAAACAATTACCTCGACGTCCATCGGTGCCGAAAACTTGGACGTTCCTACCACGACAATGGCCTCCAAATATTCCCGGTTTGGGAATCAACATGAATCTTCTCCAGACGTCATCATCATCGGCCGTCGACGAGCTTTCCAGGCGCTACTCCCAGCCATCCCGCAGTAGCTACGATAGTTGCATGTCAACCGTCGATCCTGGCCGGCCATCTTTCGACCATATGACTAACTATGGCATGCAATCGCACGATTTCGACGACGACGACACGTCCAGCTGCTCATCCAGCTCTTACAGTGAGACACATTACACACTAATAATTTATTTTTAATGTTATTATCGTGATGATATTATTATTATCAGAGTAAATTGTTGTATACTCTGTTTTGTACAAAGTGAAGTTTTGAGAGATCGCGGATGGGTAGCCGCTTTACGGGCGGAACTGATGCGGATGCGTCTCCACAATTTCACTTTCTTTTGTGTCACGTTTTATGCTTGGCCAAGCATCGCGGCATTATCGTGTCGATTGGAATTGAATTCCGACTAGAACATCAGTCTCAGGGCATTCATTCAAAACTATCGTCTTTATTCTGAATCACCTCGCGGCCGACGTAACTTAAGTTCACGTTTGTTTCTATTTACGAGAAAGGAGAGAAGATCAGAAAGCGAATCCGTTGCTGAAACGGAATGGTGCAATGTTTCATCTCAAATCCCAATTTGGTGCCGAAGAAAAAGACCATCAGAGAGAAACAAATCGGAACCCAAAGGGCAAAGATGACACGCATCTATTCATGGGCCGCCGTCATTTTTCTTGTGATGAAAAAATTGAAATTAAATTCTCTTTTCTTTTTGCAATTCCTAAAAAATAAACTCCGACCAGAACGAATTTCGTTCACACTGGCAACGGCAGCTCTATCCGCAATTCAACGTATAAAGAAATTAAGAAAAAAACCGTGTCCCCCATGACTCGGATGATCGTATTATCCATAGGTCAAGTCACATGGCAAGGCCGAAATGTATTCAACTTTTGTTTAGTTATTATTATATTGTACTGCATGTATACAGCAGTTAGCCACGTACACATTTGTACACGTTCTCTCTTAATAACGCTTCGTCTCCATGCCCTTCAACTTTTTTAATGTCGTTTCTGTTTTGTTTTTTTTTGCGTCTTGAACTTGAGAGGTTCTTCGTCTTGCATATACACTCGCATATACAACTCAAAGATGCCGGTGTAGTAACGTCCGTGAACGCGGCGCTGGCCGTTGCGCCCTGTTGCAAACAGTTTGAAACGAAAACAAATGCCACATTCTATTCATTTAAAAAATAAAAAAAAAATCTTTTTTTGGAAAAATAAAAATTTCTCCTTTCCCAGAACACACACTGCCTTGGACTCTTCTCTTTTTCATTCCCACCCAAATTGAAATGCCAACAATAATTTTTTTGAAATTTACCAAGGAAATGAAAAGGAAAACCCGACGCTCATTAGCCGGACGTGATGGAGTCGATGCACACCAGGCACGCATTCCTTTGAAACCCCTGTGGCTTATTATATTCTGCCAACCTGCAACAGAAGGTTCACACAGCACGCGAGTTGTTTGTGGCAAACGATTTTCCATCAAGTAAAAAAAAAAAATAAGAAAAGAAAAAAGACAGCGCAGAAAATAGTAAAAGCTGGAAATATAATAACTAACAACCTAAAAGCGACGTCATTTTCTTCGGAAGAGGGCGACAAAAATAAACGATTGTCTTTCATATTTTTGACAGAGGGGGAAAAAAAACAAACAACTACAGTATATGTACAGTTAGGAGTCAAAAGACCGGAATTCCAAAAACCGGCCATTCAAAGTCATCAGTTTTCCAGATTGTTGTTTCCATGTCCTCTGTCCCAAAACTTGAACAAACATTTCTCATTTTTTTTTCTCCTTTAGCTTTAATAATAATACCATATTGTCTATAATAGGCTATTTACGGTATAACGACAGACCGTGTGTGTGGAACCGAATACAACTGGGGCGGGTGGGGGTGACGGCGTAGCAGGCGGAAATACGTCTAATACGTAGCGTGCTGGAACGGTCCTATAAGGAAGGAACACACACACATATAAAACTTTGCTCTGCTGTTTGTCTGCAACAAACACTACGGGGTGGAGTCTTTAAGTCAGAATGTAAGAGAATACTCTTATAGACGTCGACGTTGACAACTGACGGATATGTAGGAAATCCGAGCCATATTATCAACTAATGATATCGTTCTTATATGGCTTGTGTGCATGTTCTTGTTCTAAAGACCCTATTCTTTTGTCCTCCCTTTCTCCTTATTCTTTCAGAGTCATGGAATACGTTCGTATTATTCACGCCAAACTAGATGCGTTACATATGGTTATATACTGTGAATAATATTATTTGAGTTTTCTTTTCAGGGCAAACCAAAATGAGAGAAAAGCACAACCCCATTCCTTTCTCTCAAGGAAAACACAAAATAGCGTCAAGCTATAACATATTGTAAAATATAGTATTGTATATGGCATAATAATATAAAGACACTTGTACAGCAACAATATAGGCTATAGACAAGGAAAATGGAAAAGATTGATCAAATTTCGGTTGGCAAGTGATCGTCTGAAGCCAGTCGGGTCTCCCTACCATGTATCGGCTCCATCACGTTATTACAAATCCTCTTTCTTGGTCGTACCTTTTTTCCCCCTCATTTCTTGATGCTACGTGCGCAGTATATTGTACCGTTATGAAATGACCACATCTAATAAGAACTCCTTCGTCACTGTCCACCCTTTTATAAATCAATACGACGATGACATCATCATACTTGTAAAGGACAAGGAGTCCCCACAGGTACACTGTTATGTATAGTGTCTTCTATTGTCTCTCTTCGCCCATTATGTTGGATTGCCCAGCAATAGGAATAGGTCAACAATCTCTTAATTTGGGTGTGTCCTCCTTGCTCTTGTCCGTCAATTCTTTATATAGCTTTTTTCGTTATCTCAGATGAAGAAATATGGAACAGCGTTTTCGCCTCGAATGCGTATGTTATTAAGTAATAAGGTGCACAGAAATCTTTTGTTTCATTTTTTTTTTTTTTTTTTGATTCATTGTTTTTTTCGTAAAATGACAGATATACTTAAGTCTTTATAATTTATGATGTGAACGTTGGGGACGTAATTAACGTTCTGTGCAGTAGACTTTTAGGTCAAATATTCGTCATCTTCCCTATTTATTTATAGCTCCGTTTGTTTTATGTTTTTCTTCAAAAGGCTTATTGCTTTATATTTTTCGCTTGGGTTGTGTTGTCGCATGGGCCTATTATTGCCGGTCGGTCTATAGACTATATAAGAGTCTTAACACGCTCTCACGCACACGGGCAACTGTTGAAGACGATGAGCCTCCCCTTTTTCTTGTAGTCGAAATGATGAAGATGATCGTGCGACAGCAGCGCTTCTAGAGATATTTAATTTTGTCCGAGCAGTTTTGTTTCATATCTTTTCTCATTTTGACTTTCCATTCGCTCGAAAATTGTTGAACGAACAAGCATCCAGCGCGCTCTGTTTCGTTTAATTTTTGTTTCCAAGTTTTTAACAGAGGGACGCTTGATGTGACGCAACGTGAAACTCATCTTTGGAGAGAAGCAAATGGGTCTGCATACCTTCCCTGCCAATGACCTGCCAAAGGCTAAAAAGTGGTTGCATAATTTGATTCACGATTCACGCTGAAAAAGAGAGAGACGGAATGAAAACTCTTGAAATCAATTGCAACTTTTGAAACAGTTCGAGATAGAAAAGAAAGAGCATCCCATCTCTCTAAATTCTCTGGTTGCGTCCAAATATATGTTGTGAAAGATTAGAACACACTGATCCCCCACCATTTTTGTGTCCCTCCATTTTTCTTTTTTGGGCTCTGAAGATGAGAGTCACGCAACAAGCGTGAAAGTTCTTCCCTTTCGTCGCTCGACTGCCTTTTTGTGTTGGTATTGTTGTTGTTGTTTTTTTTTTGGAGCTCTCTCGCATCAATTGTTCTTCTTCAGCTGCTAATAAGTGATGTAGGCCGATATATAGAGTCTCTCTGCTATACATTAAAAAGATGTATACATATGTATGCTCTTCTTTTATTTGAAAATCGTAAATGTTTCGACAAGAATGGAAATTGCTATCTTTTATAATGGGAAAATCAACAGTGGAAAGAAGACATATATTCTTCATTGATGGACACTTTGAGTTTTCCAAGGCAACTCCTTTTTTTCTACATGGTAACGGTCATTAACTAATTAGAAATCCCCATCTACATTCTTCTCTCTCTCTCTCAAATACATCCTCCAAGGTTTCACCCAACTGTTTTTTGTTTTCCTCTTTTCTTTGGTTTGCTAGAGTATATGTGTTGTTGTATATACAACAACCAGAGAAAAGGAAATAATAGGTCTATTGTCTGCCATCATACAAAGTCGTCGACAGAAAATTGGATGATCTATTTCCATTCTTCTACGACATCAAATCTCCCGCTCCGTTTAAAACAGAAAAAAAACCCCTTAGTCGAGCCAACAGCAAAATGTAACCAGTTCATTCAGTTCATCTGCGCATTCTCAGCAAACAACTTGGGACGAGTTTGCAGCCGTGGGTATCATTGTCCTTAATTAGGTAAGACGCACGCACGAGTCCACGACGCAACTTCGGGTGTCTGACATCTTGAAAAAAAAAATAAATAAGAAGAAGAAGAGGAGGCGAATGAACAGCTGAAAAGGAACGTCTACGGGAAAGAAGAGAAAACCCTTCTTTTCATCATCATCGCATCTATACGTTAACCACACAGCAAAGGATTCCACAAATCTCGGCTCCACTCTTTTGCACGATATAATATGTTTGAGTGACATGACTGCGTGAGTCAAGATGGGCCGGCCAGTTCCCTCCCCAAATTTTTTGTCGGTTTGTTATGTCATACCTTGTTGGATGAGGCACCGTTACGAGCACGTCCGCTTTTTGTTATGCCAATAAGTACAGTTGCGCTTCTTTATTCGTTGGCAAGATAAGACGATTATCAGTAGAACCTCTCGACCGGCGAGGGAAAAAAAAAACTTGGCGAAAGAAGAAGGTAATCAGACAAGAAGAAGAAGAAGAAAAAAAATCACAGAAATGTCATCCGCATCTTCCTCCAACAAATTGACGTCCGTAACTGTGGATCCCCAAGGGAACCGTGATGGAACTGTCGTCTGAAAATTAATCTGGCCATCCAGCAGCAACTGCCGTCGGATCGACAGTGTCAGCCGCTTTAGTTCTCCGCTTCTGTTCGTTGTCTTCCAACTAGTTAATTAAAGAATTTTCAAGCAACTTCAAAGCATATCGAGCGTTACTCGACAGCCGTGTCTTATTATAGTATAATATATAGACGAATTTAATTAAAATGGCTGGGCCCCGTGACTGCTGATGTTGGCACGTCAGGAATGAAGCAGGAAGAGCGAGTCTATTCACCTTTCTGCTGCTGCTGCCTTTATAAATGTGCGTGAAACGACGCCAAACTGAGAAAAAGATCCGGATACAGACAGTGGATGAGAGTACAGTGTAGAGAATCAGAGATATGCTGTTGAATAGACGCCAGCAGAGTCAAGCCACTTTGAAGATATTTGGCCATCATCTCTCTCTCTCTCTCTCTCTCTCTCTCGGCACAGTCAATGTGATTTATAGTGAAACGACGTCCTCTAATATAACGCCCTGCCTGGTTTTCCATGAACGGGCGACAAAGACGACGGCCGACTCCAGCAGGCGATAGGAATGAATGCTTCATAGTTTATCGAAAAAATTGCCGTTCAGTTGTTGGTACGACGCCGAGCATCCCTTTGTTTTTTTTTGTTTTTTTTTTTCTGCTGTTTCTCAGAGCGAGACTTTCTTTTATTTTCTTCGGTGGTGACGTCGCTCATCCGTGTAGTACTAAGTACGCACATTTGCAACGCCGTTTTTATACTTGTGCGCTGCGTTTTGTTTTTAAATAAAAACCGAGGAACACACACTGACACACACCGTGAAAAGGAGGAGGCAATATATGCCCAGGAACACGTTTCCCCTGGAGAGACGATGAGATGGTATTTTTTCATTTGTTCCCCTTTTTTTTCAAATTGAAATATTTTAGTTATTGTAGCGCACGGACGCTCGCTTGGCGCGTGGATTTCTCTCTCTCTCTCGCGCGTACAACGGGCTTTGAACCGCGTTCGTTATATTGCTGTGTTATGCATCGTGAGAGAGCAGCCGGTCCCCAACCGTTCCTCGTCCACGGGAAATTTTCTCGTTCAGTTCAGTTGGCGACGTTCCGAACGACGGACCGTCTTTTCTTCGTTTCTTCTCTCTCAATGTTGAATTTGTTGCGTGTGTGCCGCTTCTGATGGATGGATAATTCCATTCAACTCAATTGACTTTTGCACACCTCAATATCTTCGTGCCTCTTTTTTTAAAACAACGGGAAAGAACTTGAGAGCGCGATATTGAACGTTATTTTATGGATTAGGTTCTCGCGAGCGCCATCGGTCACGGTTTTTTGGGTGTTATTTATTTACTAGAAAAAAAGAATAAAGGAAATATCGCCATTCAAGCGAAAATTCCGCAAGTGATGAAGATGGATGGTCGAATCGATTTCCAATGACGTCGTTACGTGCTGATGTTCACCCTTCAATCGATTTCAAACCGAATAGGACTGGCAAAAGAATTTGAATGGAGGTGAAGAAGAAGATAATCGAGAGTGCCACTAGACATTATATACAACGAAGAACTTTGAAAATAGTTTTATCTGCTGGCTTCTACATCTGCCATTGATGTGTGTTATTGTGAGTGAGTGAGTTTCACTATATCCTCTCCTTGAAACTCGATTCAATATAGTAACTCAATGGTGTATAGAGTGTCTGTGTTTTGTGTGTCGAATGCTTAACGGATGAATCACTAAACGACTTTCAATCCGTTCTGCCAAAAACGAAAAGGGAAGAACAAGAAAAAAAAAAATTCAAATAAAGACGTGGACGACAGTCTCTCCGCTCATTTGAGATAATACTAAAAAGTGCTAGCCCGCAGAAAATAGCCCGCACCGTTTATGGACACAAACGAGTTCGACAGCATCGAATTTTCTAGCTGGCTCTCGTCATTCGCATTTTTGTGTGATGTGCATTGTTATCTATTGTGTTTGGTCACTTTGATCTCCTCTTTGAAAAACTCGTCGACCAAGAGGGGAAAGATCGCTCAACATCACAATACCGATCGTTGATAAAAGAAAAAGGGCTCCATTGAATTTTTTTTGGGCAATTCTTTATGTTAGTCCCCCGATGTCCTTCTATGTCGCAACATAAACTAGTTCTTGGAATAAAGGAAGATTATCGCTTTGCCCGTATTGCCAATCTCTTGGTAAATTCTCGTACTACTACACCCAAGGAGACGAGGAATTCCACATCAACCAATAAGGGGCCCTGCCCATTATTTTCGAGTGGACATTCTCTTTTGTGAAGCGCGGGCCTTGTTCTATGGGTCAAATAAGGATATCCAACTAATCATTTGTGTGTAGTAACAAAAGAGCTGTTGACCTGTGCGATCAAGTGGCTCGCTCGCCTCCACCAGCCAACGTATTACGATTTTTTTCGTACAATTGTGTCGCGTTTTCTGTTCAAACTCTTTCCCAAAGTGGCACCGCATCTTTTATATTGACTGCCTATAGTTGAATCAACAAGAGCTCGTGTGTGTATGTGTTACTGTGAGATTCACTCTCACAAACTCATTTCGTATATACGTCCGTTTTCTTCTTTCTACTTTACGACGACCAAGTGAATCGAACTCGTAAAGACGATAACACCATTGGGCGTTTTCCAGTCAAACAAACAACTCGACGCGGCAACAAAGAACAAAATCTTCGTCGCCTTGTGCATCGATTTCTTTCTTGCGCTGCCGCCGCCACAACAACAACAACAACGCGCATCGTCTCGTATATATAATATAAAGAACTGCCGGGATCGTGAACTGTTTGCTTGATGGTCTGGTTGTTACCCGTCTGTGCGTGCGGATATAAGAGGCGACGTGACTGAATCTTCCCGTCTCGACTTTTATATTCATTTTTTAGTTTGTTTCCTTTTTTTCTAAGAAAATCTTGGAAATCGATCCTCTTTAACGTCTTCTGGCCTCCATATACCAACAAAACACGGCCTCCATCCCTTCTTTTGCCCGTTTCACATCTTCTTGTGAATTCAAAGGCAAAAACAAACTAAAGCACAGGAAAGTCATTTATATATACGCGAAGGGCTTTGTCCTGGCTTCCGCCCCACCCGATTCCGCCCATTTTCGCTGTTGCCATATTCCAGACAGAAGAGACTTCCTCATCAGCAGTCCTTTTGTGCCAATGCGCCAAATCCTTGGCTCTCGACTCTCTCTCTCTATTTTAAAGCGGACACATAATAATAGAAGACAAGAGAGACCCACACAAGTTTGAATCGCAAATTGTGAGAGCTGAGCTATCAAGAGAATGAGCAGTAGACGGCCAACATAATGGGAAACGCGAGATCGGCTTCCTATTCTTACCATCAGCCGTTGGAACAGTGTGAGGAAGACCGGCATCGTTCTCTGCCTTCTCCTCTGCAACATCAATCTCAGTACCACCATCATCACTACGAGCATCCACGGCAAGCGGAATCGTCTCGCCGACATCATCAGTCCTGTTACTGGGGCAACGTTTCCGCCGTTCTTGCGGCCGATAATAGTAGCAGCTTAGCTATTACCAACAGATCCGCCTGTCGCAATGGAATGTTCCCGTCGGCCGCTATTATACGTGGATGTTCAGATGATGGATCGCAAAGAAGAGCCAACAGTGACGTGACCAGTGATGATACAATGAGCGTCTTTGGTGGTGGTGGTGGTGGAAGTTGCTCAACCGAGACATCGGAACCGACGCCTTTGCCGTTCGTCCGACACCGGAACCTGCCGATCCGACTTCCCCGGATCAATGTCAACAAAGAATCGTGGACGCACCAGTCCTTTAGCAACACGCTGAACAAATGTGGACGTCACAAAAGTCTCTCTTGTTCAATGATGCACGGCCGGACGTTGCCGACCAAAGATCCGAATGCAGTTCACTTCGTCAATGGCGGCTCCGGCCGTCTACAGCACGTCAACGTTTGTTCCACTCTGGTAAATGGCGAAGCGATGAGAACCAAGACGCCCACTCCTTTGCCCATAACGCCCCCAGCTCCGACAGTATCTAATCTTTCCCTTCGTGATGAAAACGATGAAGAGCACGCTTCGGGTGATCAAGACGGCGGCCGTTTACGAGGCGCCGTTAGCTGCGCTGCTTTACTCATTCAATGCGATCCTGGCGAGCCGAAAATCGTCGATCGATCGATGTTGTCGACGCCATCGCGACGCAGGGAATCAAACGATCCGCGTGATATCCAAGTCTGTGTCAACAATA
This sequence comes from Daphnia galeata, assembly GCA_030770115.1. Classification (NCBI taxonomy): domain Eukaryota; kingdom Metazoa; phylum Arthropoda; class Branchiopoda; order Diplostraca; family Daphniidae; genus Daphnia; species Daphnia galeata. Next base: position 8,456,366 of record CM061115.1, read on the forward strand.
ACAAAGCGCAGCAGAATATACGTAACAGTTACTGGATAGCCAACGCTAGACAACAGGACAACATGACCGGCAACAGCAATCCGTTCCGTCGTCAATTTCTCAGCATGAGATCGTACCAGAGTCAGAAGCGACCACTTTGTGTGACACGACGATCCAATTCGGTTCGGTCAAGGCCTTCGGCTTCGGTTCCGATTTTGACCGAGCTGGAAGGCCAATTTTCTCAGAACACGTTCAAAGCTAAGCACTATTTAGAAATGGCCCGTATGAAGAAGCAGAGCGTTGAACAAAGTCTGTCGAGCGCTTATAACGCGGTCAATTTATTACAGCCGTCGTCAATGACTGAGACCGAAGATCATCTTCATCATAGCCAACAGCTGGAGCAGCAACAGCAGCAACAGCAACAGTCGACAAGGTCCGGATTGCACAAAAGTTGGACATCCATTAGTCAAGAAAGTTTGGGCGATGGGGAAGACGAGGATGGCGGTTACACGACGACATTGACAGTCGGTGACAATGGAAGTTTGCACAGTCGCTTCTCTGATTCGTCCTACCTGACCATGTTAACTGCCAACACTTCCCTGTCCAGCGGCTATCACGGTCCGGCCTCTTTAATGGGTGATCCGCATCCGGCTTCCTCTCCTTCTTCTTGTTCAGACGATGAACAAGAGGAGGAGGAGGAGGATGACGAGGAGGCCATTCATCAACAATACCACAACCATCAGATGATGTTATCGAATTGCGATGGAACAACGTCCGGCATGTTCTACCTGGAATGGCTCCGCCAAGTGACAGGCAGCGTTCCCGCCTACGTGGAGCTCAGACAGGGCCGTTTGCACTTGAAATTAATACAAGGTCAGTTATAATCGAGTCCAGCCAACCACCACAAATTGGCATTACAAAATTCCAGTTGGTCACCGCCCAATTCCTTTTCCGCGTCTAATTCCGTTTTTATCCGCACATTAACGATGGCCGGCCAATTTCCGTCCGGCCGGCCCTGTGTCTTTTAATGGCTTACGGGGGATATATAGGAGAATTGCGTCGTCATTTGGCATGCAAAGGCAGACAGAGAGAGAGCTGCGCAGCAGTAACGCACGTGCTGTCCTTTTCGTTTCTTTTCGTTGCCGTTTCTTCTTGGGTTTTTTGTTTTTTTCTTTCTTGGTCATCTTATATTTTTACAGCCGCGGCGACCGACTCATTCCACATGAATGACTTCCGCGTGTATTGGCTGGGTTTGTTGTATATTTTTTTAAATTGCGCAGCAGCTACCTCATGAAAGCGCACGATGTCCATAGTGAAAAAAAGACATTTTTCTTATTATTTTCTTTTCATTTTATTGCCTTATGGCTTTGATGCGTTATTTCCAGCACGGAATAGAGAAAGAAATAAAATATATGTAGTCCACTGTTCCAGCGCTGTAGGGACTTTGAAAGGAAATCTCTTCGCCGTCCCACAGGGCGGCGGACGCGGCATGGATTAGCGTGAAAAATCACTCAGGGTGTTGTAAAAAAAAGGAAAAAAAAAAATCTAAATAAGACGCCGGCAAAAACATAGCGAGAAAAGAGTCCGTGAGGCGAAATAAGTCGATATAAATTATAGAAATAGAAAAGAAGCCGAAGGAATAAGAGAAAAGAAAAGGGTTCAGCACGCCGGCGGTGCAGCGTATATAACGAAGGACTGTGCGCCGCGTGTCCGTTCCCGCCGCATCATTAGATTGCGTTGCGTGTCTATCTAGTGTTGCCTATAACTCCCGCAAAATGAACTTTCGTGAAAAAAAAAAAGTTGAGACGTTTCAGCCATCTGTGTCCGCTTTGCGCACTCGCGCACTCAATCAGCACAGTAGCAGCAACAAAACCGCGGAGCTTACACTATAGTATTATACTACTACTAGTTGTACTAGTATTCCATTACGCGTGTAAATTAACTTTGATGATACTTTTTCGGTTGTTGTTGTTGTTTTTTTTTCTTTCTGACAAAAAAAAAGAATGTTGTTTTTGTGGCTTGTGTTGTTTCCCTATTCTCAAGGCTATCTGCGGTCGGAAATAATTTAAAATTTAACTAATATAACATTTACGGATGGTACGATGCCACGGTTTACACACACATACCTTAAGCTGTATATATTTAGTATAGAATATTAAAGAAAAAACAACAAAGTAATTTCGAGCCAAGCTTCAAGAGCTTCGAAAAACGTTTACATTCCGGTCGTTGTTCTCTCGGCCATCTTTTCGCCGGGTGCTGTTTACGATGGGGAAATAAACTAAAAGAATGAAAAAGAAGAAGAATTTTTATTAGCACCTTGAACTTGATACTTCCCCGTTTTGGGGCATGGATTATTATTACATCCGATGTTTTTAACTGCTCGTATTTTAATGTCGTATCTCTTCTTTTGATTGGTGTCGAGTGAAATGTTAAGGGAAACTCGACGTGAAATTGGTTGTTGCATCTTCATCTTTTTTTTTTCACGGAATGTTAATACCTTGTTGTAGAGTTGTCCAGGTGTTTGAAGGGAAACGTGTAGAAAATATGGCACAGCAGTAAAGAACATTAAAGAATGTCATAGAAATCACATCATCATATTCGTATGTTCTATGTTGAACAGCAACTGTTTGGGCCCAAACGTCTCACGCGTTTCCAACGACGAATGACCGATAAACATAAAGTTCCGGTTGCTTAACGGTCGGTTGATCACCTTTTTCTTCAATCCCGTTGATGGCCAACGGTAGCCAGACAAGAATATATGTATAGGCGTAGTGGCGTACATACAACAATGTCAAATTGAGACGACGAAATTCTCATCATTCTTTCGAGTCGGTAATAGGCAGCATTGCTGCTATAGTCTATTCCTTTCCGATGGACTCGAAATACCAGAAGAAGAAGAAGAATTTTCTGTTATAATAAAGAAAAAGTTATTCGGCAGCAGTCGACAGAAGAAGATGACGATACGCTTCGTGTACTGTGAATATATTTTTGTTGAGGGAGACGCCTCTTTCTCACTCTCTATGCGGCTGGGAAAAAGAAGACGACAGCAACCGATGGGGAATAAGGACAAAACAAACGACCGCGCCGTCACCGCTTCTCTTTTCTCTTGCACGTTTCATTTTTTAAAACCCAAAACTTACTATATACCATAGGTATATAGTAAGAGAGCGGCTTGGGTTTTGATGCTGGTGGGAAACGGAAAAAGAAAAGAACATTATCGGAACGAAAGTTTTATCTATCTGATCTCTTGTTTCAATTTTTGTTTGTTTTTTCCTCTCTAATACCAATGAAATATTTAAGAAAAGCTACGACGCCGGCACTCTCTTCTTCGGCCCTACTTTAAACGCAAAGTATTTTTTTTTCTTTTTTCTCTTACTCGAAACATGGAGCGCCACCAAAAAGTATAACGAGGTGAGGCCACCATATTCAGAGAGAGTTGTAGCCCGCATTTGACTTCCATTAATGGAAACTAGTATCAACGTCACGAAAAACGGCGCTATATAACCTTTTTTTAAAAAACTCGACTCTTACTACAATGGATGGCGTTTGTTTGTTTTTTGTTTAGTGGGGGGGGGGACGACGAGAACAGTGGGGAGGCTAAAGGTTGTTTTTGCACAATTCCAGCTTGATCATCATCATCACTAAACAAACCCTCAATGTATAATAGGACATGTACACGGCGCGCACAAACAGACAGGCACTCTATTCCCAGACGAGAGTGAAGGGGTCAGCAATGAGCAACGTCTTTTTATCGCCGTTCTCCGGTCATTCATCACGATGTCAGGACGATGCAGAAACAAAAAAAAAACAAAACAACAACAACAACAACATAGAGAAACGTTGCAAACGATGATGATGGAAAAGAACGCCTGGTTTCTCTGTCAATGTGAAGTATATAAATATGACGATTCGCCTTTTTTCACGTCGGAATGGATGGCATATTAAACTGGTTCCATCTTGTATAAAAGGACATAGCAGTGATAAATAAGAAAAGTCCAGATTTGAATTGAATCGGATGAATAGATGTGGGATACACGCATACTGTCGGGACATTAGACTACTTTATCTCCAAATGCTGATAACGCCAGCATCGCGTCACATTAAGACACTTTCTTTCCCGTCACTTATTCGTGAGTTGCTGTCATTATTGATACAGCATGACCGTTTTTGAATTTCAGACTTTGTCCCGCTTTTTTTTACTTCTTGCATCAATGCATGGGTCAAGGGAAACTGGACAAGATAATTCTAGAAATCAAAGTTTTTCAAAGGTTTTTTTGAATGACAAATAATACATATAATTATGAGTGAAAAGTAAACAAATAAGAGAACGAGTAATCTTCGAAACATATGGCACAACTTCTCTAAATTCGATAACGAACTCGAATACTGTACTAAACTTTTATTCCATCGTCCTTGACTGAGTTGGTAAAAAGACGCAATAAAATCGGGAATTATGTCAACATAAACGGGGTCAAACAAGAGGCGTTATAACAACGACGAAGTTTTTCCTTTTATAGATGGTTATTCTCGATTGACCACAGAAAATAGATTATCAGGTTTTATAAGACGATGGACAATCGATCGATTTGACAATAATATGGCTGGTCATAACGTATTTCCCAATGCAAGAAAGAAAAAAAAATGAACGCAAAGTTGTACGATATTTTCCTTTTGTTTCGAGACTCGGTTGATAACTCAATTAAAAATTGCGCTGTTCCTGTGAAAGAGAGAAGTGGTTTTCTCTGGGTTTCTGGTCGTTTCGCCTTTTTAACATTTCACGGGTAATTCGAACAAACGAGCAATCGTTATTGTACAGTTTTCCATTCTGGAATTGATAATTTCTTTATAACGACCAATATATTCATCATGGCAATATTATTATTCAAAACATGGAAAACCAAGTAACTGTGGTTCGTTGTTATATACCCGGCAGTATTTAATAATAGCGACCAAACCCCTCTTTTCTCGTTACCATATTGCAAATGGCCATCTATACATGTTCGATCAGTCACAACTGCTGATGGTGGATTATTATTAGTGGGGATATGTGGCCCTGGCAATGGCACCGAAGAGACTCTATATTTATACACTTTTGCGTTGGTTTGATGGATGACTAGTGCTATAGCTGTATCATAACCAACAAATGCTAACGAGACTTGATTTTTATTCATGGCTTGTGCCGTTGGCCATTCGTATGTATTTTCGTGTTTGGTTGAGTATCGATGAAAGAAGCGCCGACGAATTAGACTGAGAGAAGTATCCAATATAAATCGTTGTGGATTTCACCTTCTTTGTTTGAATCGACTCGAACGGTCTCTACCGAGTCCGGTCGGCCCACATTCCATTTACAACGCAATTTCAGTGCCATGCGCCACTGAAGCCAATCAACGGCCGATGAGAACCAGAAGTGGTAACAAATAATCTTAAATGGCAAACGGAACGTTTTCTCGATCCCATCGTTAACCTCAAAAAGATCTCGCGTTTCAAATCGGCATTCAAGTGAACGGAACGCCAAGTCGAGCGATGACCAGCAGATTTCCTTTTTTTTTATTATTGCCTTATTCTATCCTAAACGTGATTAGCGAAAAAGCAAAAAAAATAAAAATAAAAAATTCAGAAAAGAAAATCTGTATTATTCGTATAGGAACCCAAAAGATCTTATACTTTATTTTACATGATAAAGAACTTTCAGTTCGGCAATAGGTCTCCTAAAATGAAGATGGTAATACGTATCTTGAGGCAAGTTAAATCGCGTGCTGAATTTAAATTCAAACCACAAGTCCAGCAGTTATTAGAAACTAGACTAGAAATTTGAAATTTATTCCAAGATGGATTTATGTTTCACATTCATTCATTTCATTCATTAAAATTTCGTTATTATTATTATCATTATTACTTACTATACATCGTAATGTTCGTTGGGAAATTTGCCAAGAACCGGGCATTGAACTGTTGTTATGTGTAAGCGTGCCCTGTAATTGAGCGAAAGTTCCTACCCAGCAACGAAGAGTCTCGAACACGGTTGTTATTCGTATAGTGGTGGTGCCATCCTGGTTTTGAAACGAGCGCCATAAGGGGCGGGGTCGCTTTTTGGTTTCCTCCCCATTGAAGTCAAATACATACGGGGGATTGGGAATGTTCGGTTGTGGGATTTTGTCGGTAGAGTCTAGTGTCATGGCTGCCCCCACAACCTTGACGTCCTTCGTAAGCGTCCTTCAACGTCCTCCTCTTTCCACCTCGTAACTGGTTTCAATTACGATTTACATCGCGGAATTTACGTTGATAAACATCGTGACATTGTGCTGAACGTGATAGTGCCATTGAATCGATCGTTATTTTGTCCAACGGCCAGGTAATTGGATTTTCTCTGCCACCAGTCCGGTTGTTCGTTTCGTTTCGTAAGGTCTGTTTTGGTGCGTTCGAAACCGAACGATACTCGCCTTTATACACAAGTTCCACAACCAGCCAACTCTCCTGTCGTGTAGCCGTGAGGCTAAAACAGCCGTCCACACCCAATTCCCGTTCGTTGCATTTCCTCTTTCTGCCTCAAGCTCTTTCCTTTTTTTTCTATTTATTTGTATTTCTTTTTTTTTTTGTTAAATTAAAATTCTTTTGTTTATTTTTTTTTTGTTTCGTTAACCAGCGGTTTGTTTGAATGGCACTGAATGTTGATTTTTTTTTTGTTCCTTCTCTCCTTTGTTTGGTCCTGGCGAACAACGGTGCAATTTAATTTCTTCTTGACAGGCCAATAATCGTGTCTTGTTCTCCGTCCTCCCGTCTAGAATAGTGTCTACTCCCGAACAACAACATAAAGACTAGTCCGTTTCCCTCCCACTAGAAAAGAAAACAAAATCTCGTTTTGGTACGTGTCATTAGTTATGGATGCTGAATCATCGTTCTGTTGTAACCACCTCTTTTTCTATATTTTTTCTTTAACCTCTTGAACTTTTCGACGCCAACATTTTCTCGCTTCACTCCTTATATTTTGTGCATGTAAAAAAAGGAAAAGATTTACGGCTGCCAAATCTCTTGTCAAATCTTCTATCGTCTCCTATACGGACCTCCTCCTACCCTTTTGTTCCATCTCTTTCTTCCATTTATTTTCCAACTCGTTTTTTTATTGAGATTATATTACATTTCCGCGAGTTATACTCGATTGCCCCATCGACAAGAAGAGAAGAAAACACAGCAGCCAAAGTCGTAAAATATATTTGAAACATAAATGGAAGAAGATTGCGGACCTTTGGGTTCAGACGTCGAGGGTCACGTCGACGTCGATGACTACGCCTCTTCGCTAACGGACTCTGAGCTTTCGGTAGCTTCGTCGAGTCATCGCCATCACTCTGATCATCAACGGGAAATTCTGACATCACCACCCGAAATGACGGGCCATGAAATCGATAAGAAACGAACAAAGAAAACGACGGCAGCGGCCAAAAAAAAGAGCCCGGCCACCAATAACAAGAAAACTTCTAAACCGGCTGCCAAGAAAACGAAGAAGAAAAAAACGACGACGTCAATAACAACAAAAACAACTGGCGAAACGGTGACAAGTCACGTCGATCACGCAGCCGAAACAGCAGGTGATAGCGGGTCCGAGTCCAGTTGCGGCCTGGAAGCCAGCGTTGAACAGGTGGCGTATCGTTTCGCTCAGGGCTGTGAATGTCGCGACGGTGAATCTTGTTTCAGTAACATCAATCCCGAATCGGCTTATCGACACCGGCTCAACATTGCTGAACTGACACGCAGCGAGCACGACATGTATCTTATGGGCGTCACTATGGCTTCTCTCTCCAATCCGGAAGAAACGGCCCGACGGACGGAACGGAAACGCTTACACACACAGTATGTGTTCCAGGTACGTAACAACATCCTACTAGTGTACAACATCCATCGTTAAAGGTGCCACCACAAAATAGCCCTCAAGCTCAAACTCAGCCAAGGTTATCTCGGCTATTTCTGACCATCAACTGGTTGTTGATGTTCAGGTTAATTGAGTTTGTAACGGCGCCTTTTTCGTTCTATTTTTCTTGTCTTTTTTTTTTTTTCATTTCTTGTAATTGTCTTGATGTCGATAACGACAGGGCAAGAAAATCTGCCTGGAAGCCTTCTTGTACTTGGAGAATTGCACTCAATACCAACTGAAACGGATTCGCAAGCACATAATGACACACGGAGTGACTCCTCGCGTGCACGGCAATCACGGCAAAAGACCGCACAATCGTTTCTCGCTGGACATTTATCAACAAGCAACCGCATTTCTTCAGAGTTACATCCAACGCGCTCAGAATAATCAGCCGGGACGCAGTAATCAACAGTCCAACAAAATGAAGGGCAAAGAGAGATCCAGCGCTTCATCCATCGTTCTTCCGCCTGACATTACATGCAAGACGGTACATTCGGCTTACAAGGAGTACATGGAACATTTCGAACCTGGAACCAAATGGCTGGGATTCTCGACTTTTCGGCATTTTATGAAGCGCCAATTTCCGCTGGTCAAGTTCAGCGCTCCGATGTCCATTCCATCGGCTTCCGAGCAAGTCCACACTGTGTCGCACGCTTACGGCATGATTTCCAACGCTTCCGAGCCGAAAAACCTAGAACATCCACCGCCAGTTGTCAGCACTGACCGTGTTGTTGTTGTTGTTGTTGAGGAAGACGAAGACTCTGCTGTTGGCCGGAAGACAGCGCCAGTGGCAACGCTTGCGCAAGAAACTTCACCTAGTCCAGCCTCAGAGGATGTTGCGCTTCAATGTCGGCCGACTGTTTCTGATCGATGAAGCGTCGAGATGGCGCTGCAGTAGATTTTGTGTTTATATCGCTCCTTTTCCCCCTTCTCTAACAGTATGTACGACATGCGATGCGTGCTTATTGCCCGCGTTCCGAATCTCCTGCTTATACTACTTGCCCGCCGCTGCATTCTGTTCACCATCTTCCTCCGACTCGGAGCACATCTGTCGTTACTACTGCTCTTCGCCCTTATCGATTGGTTTCCAAGACCCGATTTTCTTTAAAAACAAAAATTTGTCCTGAAATTGTCTACTCACAGCCCTGTGTCCGTGATTGTATAACTCCTTTAGTGAGTGTGTTGTGTGCCGATGTACCAGATTTTCTGCCATGAACTCGAGGACATGGGTAATTCTCTCTTAAACTCTTCATTTGTTTTGTTTTTGGTTGTTTTTGTTTTGTTTTTTGTTTTTTTTTGGGTTTCCTTTTTCGGTTTCTGAATTTATTTTCCTTTTTTGTTTGTTGGATCGTAGTAGAGTTGAGATCATCTCTTGTGATTTGTTATCGACTTCCTTCAAACGGAAAACTCTTTTTAATTCCAAGTGAACTGAAAATGTTGGATATCTTATCCAACTATGGCCGGAACTCAGCTTTAGGAACCAACTTTAGTGCGCACTATAGGCATTATCGATTTATAGGATCTTCCGCTTTGACGGAAACGCATTAATTTGTCACCAGATACAACAAAACAACATGTCAAGCGGCTGTCAGACTTGATTGCGGCCTCTGAAATCTCTAGCGGATTGATTAATGGTTTTGTGGCCGACTCCACATCCATCCAAGCTCGTTTGAACTTAGCGTTTTTTAATTTCTTTTTCTTTTGACATTTTGTACAACAGTAGGCACAGATTCGCTGATCGAAATCAAATGTCGCCAGACAGGATATACTTAGCTAAATGCAACCGCAATTCCCCGTTTATTTATTCTAGTTGTGGCGGATGGATGGATGTGTTGTGTGTGTTTGCGGTGGATTTTCAGCACGAGCGGAAGTTTATGGCTACACATTGTGTATGTGTGTGTGTGGGTTCGATTTATTATTGTTCGCGTGAGTGAGTGAGTGGATCGTTTGCCACTTGGAAGCTGAACGGTAGTCGAACTCAAACAGTTGTCGAGTCAAGTCATTTGCCATGTTGAAAATTCATCCGGCTGGATAGAAGTTTCATACGTACGGTAGTTTCCTCGTAGTAACGTAGCTTGGGAAAATATTTAAGAGAAGAAAGATGCTAACAACCGCAGATGCGCCAGCCCACGATGAGGAAAGAGAGAGAGATCGTCTATCTCTGCAAAATCACGTAATCAGTTTCAGCAACGAGACGTTAGATGAAGTGAAAGAAACAATCTTGGAAACCCCAAAATGGAAATTTCAAAGAGGTGATGATGCTGGTGGAATGCAGCCACTATGTAATACTGTGCACTTTTCCTTATCCCCCTTATACACGCCCAAAAGAAAAAGCCTAGGCCGTTTTCTCTTTGCAATGTTTTCGACGTCGTTGGGTTACTCCTCGTTTGTCCATACGACGTCGGGAGGGCAAAAGATCACAGTGACAACAACCATCGACCTCTTTCCCTGTTTTGTTTGGGTTATTTTTTTTTTTCTTCCCCCTTTTTTTTAAGGAAAAAAAACAGGGTTTTCAAGACGCTATTGTGACCATAATTACCACCACATCTTTCTACTAGTTATGGTTTCTTCGATGCCCCTTCGTTCTAACCTCGTACACATAGTCCTTGTTTTTAGTTCTTATCACAGAGTCCCTTGACTGGCGGCACTGATGTTAGTGGTATTGATCGCTGACGGGCGTCGACATAACGGTGAATGATATTATTTTGCTTCTCCCGAGAGTCAGAAAAGAGAACGAAAGAAACAAAACAAAAAACCTTCTTAGGAGTGACTCCACCTTCATCTCTTCGTCTACTTGTGTCTCTTTTCATTCTTTCCTTTTTTAATGGTATTTTAATTTAGTGATTGATCTCTTTCTCCTTTCAAGGAGCAAAAATATTCCGTATATTTTACCCATTTCTTTTTTACTACACACATCCAGCGTGCGTATCTATCCATCCGATACGGCAGCAGGGCCGTATCGTGTCCGACTTGGAACACACAATTGATGCCTAGAGGGCTCGTTTTATTTATTTTTATTTTTTTCGGGAACAGGTTTTTTTTTCTCTTCTTCTTTCTCCTTTTGTACTCTGTTTTTGTGTGTGCGGCGCTCCCCTCACGCCGACACAAAACAGAAAAAAAGGGAGATGCTATAAGCATATCTATCTCCTATAGCCTCTCGGCAGTCTATAGCTTTTTTTGGCTTTTCAGTTTTCAGTTATTCTTAGCTGACTTCTTCATATCTGAAAAGAGCTGAATAGAATATACCATAACATTTCTATGTATGTGAGTGAAGGTATAGAAAAAAGAAACCGAGCGAGGGGGGGTTGGTGGTATTCTTTATTTTTTCCATTATTATTCCTGACGCTAGTCGGCAGAACGTGCTGAACTAGTCGAGCGTGATCGGTCGCTGTTGACGGCCGCGTTTTGTCTTTCCAGAGGAGTGCTACATAAAAGTTGTTGGTGTGTTGTGCAGTCTCCTCTCTTGAAAGATCTGATGATTGTCGCCCAATCCCAGTGTTTTGTCTGTGTGTAGGACCATGTGGGCAGTTGTTCAACTCTGATGGATCGATTGTGAGTCTCTGGGTTACCGAATTTCTTCATTTTTGCAGATGATGTTATGGAGCACATCGACGGAGCCGTCAAAGTCAGCGAGATCACCGAACTGCTGTGTGCCGAATACGGAATCGTGACTGGTAAGGCCTACACTCGACACTACATCTTTCTTTTGCGTGTCTTGCCAACATCTTGATATGACCATAGGCTCCTGCTGCCATAATGGTACCAACATCCATCCCAAATGCGCTTCGTCTGTCTATTGTTTCATTATTTTCGCCACCATATTTAGTCATACGAGTCGGACTAACCGACCAACGCCCTTTTTTTTCCTATATTGTAATGAATAGTTTATTGGGTTGGTATGCACATTGTGGTAAAAGGGAGTAGAACATGTTTTTTTTTTGTTTGTTTTTAAAGAGGGTGGTCGGGAGATGGAAAAATAGTTGACTCGTTCCGACCTAGTTCGTGTTCGTTATTAGGTTCACGTTATTAGTTTGACATTGTGCCACGTGTTTTATTTTTTATTTTTTGTACATTTTTACAACAAAAAAATATATAGGTGGACGTTCCAGAGAAGGTCGACCGATCATCACATTCCCGGACAGGTGCAACTTCGCCACCCTAACTGAAGATAATTACAGGAAGTTGATTGTTTACCTGACCTCCGTACCAGCGTAAGTTGCACCCTACCCGAAAAATCCACTGCAGCGTGTCGTGGTTCTCCTTTTTTTATTTTTTGGACGGATTTATTTCGATGATTATCTTTAAATTTCTTTTTCTTCCCTCTTTATTTGAAACTCGTGCCGGTTCGAATCGACGTCGTCGCCCACACCGCGAACTCGGCTCCCTTTTTCTCCATCGGATTCGAACTACAACAACAACGTCGTTGGCGGTTTTCGTTCAACCCCTTCTTTCTTTCTTCCTTTTATTTTACCCATATCCAGGTTGCACGATGCAGATTTGGGTTACGTTCTCATCGTCGACCGACGTTCAGATCGCTGGAACGCTGTCAAAGCCACTCTCTTGCGGCTTTCGGTACGTTGTGGTGCCATTGTCATACCTCTAAAGGCTCTCGTCTCTTTTGTCGCATTCTTTCCGTCTGCCATCAGTACAGTACCCTCGCTCATCCATGTCCCATTGACATTTTCCCTATTTCTTGCCATGTGTGTGAAATTGTCAAACATTCCGCCGTGAATATGGGAATTCATCAACGCCCTTTTACTCGTCGCTTTATGAACAATTTGAGCTAAAAGAGATTTCATTTCATTTTGTTTTTTAACTTTTCCCGTTTTCTTTATTGTTATACTACAACATTCTCTTTTGTTGTTGTTGTTTTTGTTGCAGAATTTCTTTCCTGGCCTGATTGCCGTCGTGTACGTTCTGAGACCGTCTGGCCTCCTCCAGAAAGCCATCTCAGAAGTCAGTAATAAATTCTTCCGCGAGGACTTCAAATTCAAAGTACGCGCTTTGATAATAATGTCTAACTGTAGATTACACCTGTTGCTGGCTTATAGCAGATGGTTTTTGACGTCGTGATTGTTGTTATTATGTAACTTGTCTTCGTTGAGTGGATCTATTCATGTCATCGTTTTCTTTATTTGTCGACGTAGGTGGTCGTTTGCAGCTGCCTGGATGAGTTGCACCAGCGGATCGATGCTAGTCAGTTGACAATTGAGCTGGGCGGCTGTTTGTTCTATAATCATCAAGAATGGATCGATACCCGGGTGGTGAGTTTTGTCGACTATAGATTAAATACGCTTTAATTGATTTCTGGTGGATTCATTTTGGCTCTTTGTCTCTTCTAGTCGGTGGAGAGCTTTTCGGCAAACACGGCAGACATTGGCGCCGCGCTGCGCAAATTCTCACGTCGTCTCCAGGACACGGAGCTACCCAACGATGTGCAAAGCACTCAGGCCGTTCTGCAACATCAGGGACAAGAGTACGCCAGTCTCAAGACGGAATTGAACAGCGCCAACGCACAAGGCGAAACCCTCCTAAACTTGATTAAGAAACCAGCTCCTCTTTCTACACCTGGACGCCGATGCGAGCCTTGGGCTGGCCAACTAGTCAACATCACTACTGTGGAGAGGTATTTTTTAGTCGTTTGATTGTCATTGTCTCCTTTGAGTTCCGTTTTCAAACCGGATAATAGAAAACTGTTATAATTCGTGCAATTTTTTGTTATTCCCAGGCTATTGATTCAAATGGATGAAACGCAAAGGACGCTCGACGAGTTTTGGAATAAACACGCCTCTCATCTGAAACTTTGTCTTCAACTTCGCCAGTTTGAACTCGATTTTAGAGAGTTGCAGGTAAAATAAAAGATCAACGTGGCCGCATTTTTCTTTTTCTCTACCTGGTTGACCGCAGATAAAGCAAAAAAAAGAGAGAGAGAGTTGACAGTTAAAACATTCTTTATAGATTCTATTCACATTCCATTTCCCTTTATACGTTCATTGCTGTAGATTGTGCTCAACGAAGATATCCAGACCATTACGGACTTTGAGAGCGATGGAGATACCGTGGCCGTCATTGACGCACTGCTCCAACAGACTTTCGATTGTCGAACACGTTGTCAGGTGAGTTGCGAATGAGCCACAATTTTTACGAGTTGTTTTCATTTTGTAGAGAAATTTTTCGTCCTTGACCATCGTCCATTTTGACTTTCACTCCATTTTATTTCAGTTGGATCTGGATCGAGCCGACGCGCTCTACAGTCATGCGGCTAAACTGATGACCGACTACGCAGACAGTCCTGTAGTGCTCGATTCGGTCCGCCCAAAGAGCATCGAACTCCAACGAATGAGCCAGACTTTGCGAGAGCTTTTCATCCAACGATTAGAATCGCTGGAGCGTTCCCGAGACTTGTACCATCGCATTGAAAAGGCCAATCGCTGGTGTTCCCAAGGAGTTGATCTACTCGCTTCGCAGCAACTTGAAAAATGCTCGTCACCCGAATTCGCCGCTCAAGCGTTGGCCGATATAGAAGATTTCTTTACATCGGCATCCGAATTCCGTGATCCGAAACAGTTCCGCAGCATGTTCCAGGACATAATTACTCCCGAAACCAAATCTTTAATCAATCAGGTATAGTTTATTCGTATAATTTTTTCTTTGTTGAATTTTTTTTTTTTAAATGACAAACGTTTTATTATCTTGTGCACAGGTGATTCAGCGTCTGAACGACGTTCAAGTCATGTGTGATAGACGAACGGTCGGTCTCAGACAAATCGTCACTAGAGCTCGGGTTGTCCGACCTGTTCAAACTGTGCCGCCCGAGCCGTCATCATTGGCACGCTCTGCTTCTCACAGTAGCGTTCAGGGACGCAAAGAATTGACGCAAGAAGTCGAAAACAATTTGCCTACCGTGAGTGCCAACATCAAAGTTCGTCACGTCTTGACAGAGTTGCTGGAAACGGAAAGGGTTTACGTCAACGAAATCAGCATCGTCTTGAAAGTAAAAATAACAACGAAGCTCATTTGATAGATAGCATTCCGGATAGGATATTTTTATTCATTTTCTTTATTATCCACAGGGATACAGGGATCAGTTGCTAGATCCAGATCCTTATCAGTCAGGACCTTACCAAGTTCCTGTGCAGTTGGTGGACAAAACGGACGTCCTTTTCGGCAACTTGCCAGAAATCTGCGCCTTTCACGGACAAATTCTCCTGCCAGACTTGGAGAGCAGCTTGTCTAGCCCACAGCTAGTCGCTTCCTGTTTCCTCAGACATGTAGGATCACTATTCATTCGCTTTTCGTGCCAAAGAGATGCTCTGTCAGATAACGTTTGACGTTATCTTATTTCAGTTGTCAATCTTGATACCCGTTTTTCTGATACGAATTTTTCTATTCGATTGTAGACGGAAGACTTGCACTCTCTGTACAGTTTCTATTGTCAAAACATACCACAATCGGAAGACTTGCGTCGTCAGGTGGGTGAGAACAATCCTTTCCTTCGCCAGTGCCAAACGAGTCTTGGACACAAACTTCCACTCAGTGCCTACCTGCTCAAACCGGTTCAGAGGATTACCAAGTATCAGCTCCTACTCAAGGATCTGATGAAGTACAGCCAATGTCCTGTTGGCTCTTCTGAAGACGTCAACCGTGATGATAACGATCTCCAATCAGCCCTCGACGCCATGTTGGCCGTGCTCCGTTGCGTCAACGACAGTATGCACCAAGTGGCCATCACTGGTTACCAAGTAAAAACAAAAAAGATCTCTTTTGATGTCAAGTTTGATATTTGTATATTTTATGTTCGGCTAACGGCTTCTTCTTCTGAAATCAATAGGGAAGTCTCGCCGAACTCGGTCGGCTCTTACTTCAAGGTGGTTTCAGCATGTGGGCTGAGGGGAAACGTGACCGGCTACGAGAACTTCGCCTCAAACCGATGCAGCGCCACGTATTCTTGTACGAACGCGGCGTTGTGTTGTGCAAACGCGTTGGCAAGGAAATGGACAAGGCCACTTACCAATTTAAACACCTTCTGAAGGTATAAAACTTAGCTTTTAACGACCAGCATCAGTTGTTTCAGTTCACGCAGTCTAATATCTAATACATGAAGAGGAAGGTATCGATTGCTATTCATCCATCTTTGGTAAAAAAACATTGCCAACGGATAGCTAGGAAACTAGGAGTTATTGTTCAAGTGAACTTTGTTAATGAATGGTGTACAGTTTCATTCCAGTTGATTTTCTCAAAAACAAAAGAGGTTATAGCTCCTTTTGGTTGCGGGATGATGTGTGCTAATTGAATTTACTGATTCATTCTGCGTGATTGCTTGCGGATATTTTGCAGATGTCGGAAGTTGGTCTCACGGAAACGGTTCACAGCGGTAAAGGCAGTGATGCCCGCAAGTTTGAACTGTGGCTTCAAGGTGAGTGTGTTATTTTCAAAGACGAAGAAGACACTGTTTTTTTTTTAAAGTGATTTTCATTTTGATTTGACGATACGCACACAGGTCGACATGAAGTTTGGGTCTTGCAAGCTCCATCTCGTGATGTCAAAGAAACTTGGATTACTGAGATCAAACGCGTTCTGCTTAATCAATTTCATCAACTGAAAGGCCAGACGATTGCACAGACATCAACATCTACATCGCGTACAGGACCGACTTTATCATCGATTGGCTCCGGTGCAGCCGTGGCGCCGGCTGGAGGCGTACAGAAAGCTATCCAACATTCTTCATCCATATCTAACGGAGCTTCGCATCCATCATCTCCCTACGGTCCAAAGTATGCAATCAACATTTTTGACATTGATTATCTTACATCTCATTTTTTTGTTTTCCTCCGTTAACGACCTGAACGAATAATATTGTATTCTAATTTCATTGTTATACAGATCCCTTCGCCCGGCGTCTTCCTGTTCGTCTTGGGAATACAATAACAGCACAGCCGGAAGCAGTAGCAGCAGCAGTGGAGTCAGCAGCGCTGGCGATCGGAGTTCGATTGTCGACACGAGTGCCTCGAGTACTACGTCTAGAGCATCGTCTGGAAGCCGGATGCTACGCTCTGCCACTGTCGACGAGGATGACGGATGGAGCACCGATTTCTCCCTTAGCGACGAGGACATGGGCGAAACGTATCTCGATCACGTTGAGGTGAGTTTTCTCTCTTTGTTTTTTACTTGTTGTAAAAATGTTTATGTTTATTGATATTAATTTATGTTTGGTTTATTTTCACAACGTTTTCTAAACTCGTAGCCACTGCGACGCCGTTACGTCGTATTGGCTGACTACGCCCCTCTGGGACCGACTGAGGCCGGCCTTCGAGAAGGAGATATCGTCGATCTTGTTCGTGTAGGATGCGCCGGATGGTGGTATGTCAGACCGTCATCAGGTTAGTGCTTTTTTGCGTTTCATTTCTTTGCAACATGCAATTGCGTATAGCATATCATACATTTCCTTCTTGTTTTCTTCTTTACAAGTGGGCAACTCCTCGTCGCAAGAAGGATGGGCGCCTTCGGCGTATCTGGAGACGGCCCCCGCATCTACCATCAAATCGCCTTGCAGCTCCGGTACTCCTTCACCGTCGGTCAGTAGTCAAGACAGCGAACAAGATCATCTACAATAATAAAGAAAATATACACCAAATGGAAATGAAACCATTAGGGGCAGCCCGGCAGCCCTGCTGTCGCTTCAGTTCAAATTGGCCAAGTGCTTCTTTTCTCTTTTTAGTTTTGCTGTACATATATATACGTATACACAATTCCGGAATGTTTTTATGTCTTTGGTTTGTTTGTTTTTTTGTTTGTTTTTTTTGGCCAATTTTTCAGCCAGATGTGTTTATTTCTAATCAAATTTCTAAAGCAGTTGATACAGCATTATATACATGTAATGTTTTCATTTTCTCTTCTTCTTGGAAGTGTTTTCCCAATACCTTTACAGCGTGTAGAAGTGGATGGCGAATTTCTGTTCAATTTTGTATTCAACTTGCTCTCTCGTTCTTTTGTCGATTATTTCATATACATAAGTTCCGTACGTGTTGTATAAGCTCTACTCGTGTATGTAGTGTATACCTGAGTCCTACCTCTTGTATCTCATACTGCTACGTAATGCATAATATAAAAAGTATGAGAAATACAAAAAAAAATAACAAAAAACTACGTCGTCTTTGATATGATAAGGAAAATAAACGCGGTCACGTGAGTCAAATGCGATGGCCCGTTGAGTTTGCTGCCGGGAGAAAAGCCCGACGCTCACACAGACGATAGGCGTCGTAATGAATTCATTGGATTGACGTCAGAAAATGAGATTCTCGAAGTGTATGCATCAAGAATTGATGAAGACTTTGTTTAGACAGGACGGGCTTTCGCTTTCAGAGTTGTCAGTGAAGGAAAGAGGAAGGTGATTGCATGCTGCTGTCTAGACTCCGAACGTTATATTCGTGCGGATGCTTTGAGTTCTCTTCCCTGTTCGGCTGTTGTTGCCTCATATATATAAAAAGCTTCGTATAGATTCGGCGATATTCGTCCAAGTTCTTGAAATAGAAATAAGCTCTCGACGACCGTTAGACAGACGAGTGAAAGTCCTTGCAGACCCTATAATAGCTTATATTCTTTTACGTATATCTAAATGCAACGATTTTCTTTCCCTCTCCTCTGTTTTTCTCCATTAAAACTTCCAGTTGAATGAGTTCCTTCCAGTTAATCTCGCTCTATTCTATTGATTTGATTCATCGGCTCATTCGACTGGCGAAGACACGTCGGAAACACAAATAAGGCGAGAATAGAGCGCGTCCAATTTCGGAGCCTCATTCAATTGCAATGGGTTTCTGTTCTGCCCTATCAACTCTCATCATATGGTTGCTCTCCTTTTGAAGATGGGCAATATATATACCAATGAGGGACCAATAAGAGTCCTACTGCTCATCGTCATCATTATCCTGCCATTGAAACATGCATAGAGGGCAGCCGCCTTTAAGGGAAGAGATGTGGCATTTAAAGGGCAGATTGCATGTCATTTACCACGTCCCAAACTGAACTTTCTCCTATAGTTAGCTGTTACCACACTCCCGTTTTCTGCGAAACTAGCACGTTGTGTGTCATTATCTTTGCTGGCAAACGACAGGTCGTGTATGATTCAAAATGAGGTTTATGAGAACAAGGCGTCATCGTGCATGATTCAGGTCAATAAACACAGCTCCACAGCCATTTGTGTCACAATGAATCATTTAGAAATTAACAGTAATTATCAATGCAATGAATTAAGGACACGAAGGATCGTGACGACGTCCCAAAAGAATCTTTTTACAGCTATAGAATGCATTATTTGATTAGGTATGCTTATTAATAATGCATAGATCAGCATAGATAGGTAGGCCTAGTCTAACTTTGTTATTGAATGAATTTTGTTGTTTTTCAAAATTGTCATCTATCCTATTACGCAACACACGTCTGTATTAGTCATCAATTATAATTTGTTAAGCACATCAGTTTACGTCAAATGCGCATGTGTATTTCAGGTCAAAGCACAATGGAATGGGTTTGGATCTAAAGGGCATCTGCAGAGATGACACTGAAACAGTCAAACATTTGGCAAAAAAAAAACAACACAGACCGATAGTCGAGATATAATTTTGTGGTGGTTGCTGTTGTACATATATTTTTATCTAATTCATATAATGATAATTCATTGAAGCGCTGTTGTATGGTTTTTCTTTTTTGTTTCTGTCGTAAAGCGACTCTTTCCTCCCAGTTTCTGTGTTTTGATATTTTGTTTAATTGTTGGTTTCGATCGATCCCGAATCCCGGCCTACACAATGAAAAAGAAAAACGTGCAGAAACCAAACAAGTATCCCTATGGCTGACCGAGTTCAAAATGAAGATAGAATTAGGAGTGATGGGCGGGGAGATATTCGGTAGAGACGTTTTGCATACAGAGAAATAAGATTTCCGAAAAGAAGAGATGAGAACAAATCAATGCAAATAAATAGAGAAAATATAAAAATAAAAACACGGAGCAAATCGAAAACGAATGAGGAAACAACAACGATAGATATTATAAAGTTATAGTTTATAGTTTAAATTAGTAATAAATTAATGTAGACAATAATTTTGACATTTCACCGATTTTTGTTGTTTTTTGTTTTGTTTTTTATCCAGTTAAATGACAAATGGTAGGATAGCAGCAACACACATGATGGGCGTCTGAAAGGGGTTTAGAACAAATTAGCACAAATTCCATTCAATGAGATATGATCGAGAATAGAGAAATTTTTTGGGGGTATACAGGAGATAAATAAGATGTGTGTATTCGGTTTGATCTTGTACCATCAATACCAACTGGTCATTCGATAATAACACGAGATAACAACAATCATTTAATTTGTGAGAGAAAAAAAATAAGGAGACAGGACGAGAAAGAGAGAGAGAACAGAAAGGAGAATTTATATGGGAGATTTATGTGTTCACGTTATTACCTATCGACTTGTTGTTGCCCAAACTCTCAGACTCCGGTGAGGTTTTTTTGTGTTTATGTTTGTTTGTTTTTCCTAGTTGTTCGTTTAGCGACGTTTCCAGAATTCGGCCAAGCACGAATCGCGACGGCATAGAGTTTCAATTCGAGCAGCCTGGCCGGCCATCGGGAAGAGATAATCAGCTTCCATTTGGTCCAGTTCGCCGAGGGCCGACAAAAGATGACGTGATTGCGATTGACACAACAGGTCGGGACCGCACAGCGCCAGAACGCGATGCTGGAACTCGCCGTCGCATGCAGCTTCGTTGTCCGACTGTTAAAATGAATTGAATTTCGTTTTAGATTCACAAAAGCAAACAGATGTATCAAAATCAATACAAAATCAATGAACAATTCTATCACACTGAGTAAACTGACGTATACTCTAATGATGCACCACATAAGAATCACACTTATTAGATTAAATTTTTTTTTTTTTTTTTTCACAAGAAAGTTTTTCTTGAAACTCTGCTTCTAACAATATTACATGAAAAGAACTCGGGAAAACTTGAAACCATCGGTAGGTTTCAAGAGAAACAAAAGTCATCTCCTGGAATCACTTAGGTCGTTCAGTA
This sequence comes from Daphnia galeata, assembly GCA_030770115.1. Taxonomy (NCBI): domain Eukaryota; kingdom Metazoa; phylum Arthropoda; class Branchiopoda; order Diplostraca; family Daphniidae; genus Daphnia; species Daphnia galeata. The sequence goes on from CM061115.1 coordinate 8,477,322, forward strand.
TATAGTATGTAGCTAGCCTGTCGACACAGATAATGCCAATAGTCAGAATTGTAATATCATTTGGGAGATCCATGGCAACACAAAGAAAAAGCCTAGAAAACATAAGAAATAACGCGCGTGTTGCGGGTGCAGTCGTCTGTCGCGTTCCTCATTTCGACATTCTTCTCACATCTAATAAGGAAGCGACGAAGGCAACGTGATTCGGTTTTCGTAGGCGAATGTAATATCTATCCATCTCTAATACGAACAGCAGCATGTTGAACAATTAATCGATATTTAGATAAAGTTATAGTATATTTATGGCATTCTGTTAAAAAGGAATTTGGCTCGTAAATTTCTTAGATTGAGACGCCGTGAGACCTTTGAGCAACACATGCGTGCCACAAGTCAACACACTGCAATGCTGTGGCATCTGCTTTTGAAAACAAAATGCCAAACTCCTACTCTTTTGGGACTATTCGTTATATCTCCATTTCTTAGAATTGCGTCTCCGGTTCTCCGGCAACGTGATTGCGCACTCTGAAATGCACTCAATGGCGTTGTCGCGTGGGAAGGAAGATACAGCTGGTCGTTCGGGATCGTTCGGGATCTAACTTGGCAAACCTTTTTTTCGGCGGAGGAATTACTCTGTGATTGTCATGTGAAGTCTGAAGTTCGACCAGCTCTATAGACGACAGTATAACATTCATCTACAAGCTCTAGAATAAAGTTTCTCTCGGTTTGTCGAATCTTTCTCTGATGTATGAGAAGAGATGCGGACTCGCAACAATCGATCGATTTATTTTACACTATAACCGGAGCTTTACGGAAAATTCAGATTATATCTAGAACGAAATAGAAATTGACGATACAAAATTTCTTGGACACCAGAGGCTGATTTTCCACCAAGGTATAATGATGGTTTGGTCCAAACGAAATGACATCCGGATGCGTAATGTCGTACGTGCCCTCAGTTATTTACGACAAATATTGCGATACTTCATTCGATCGAACGTCAACGAATCTAATTACAAGCTTGCAACAAGCCGTCTGAAACGTCAACAGGGAATATTGAATCTCTTCTTGTTGAAAAATTTCGTTGTTTTTGGTACTTTTCCCCTGTAGCCTGTTGAGGGATAATATAAATAGCTGAAGTTTCATTTTGGTTTCAGTTCCTTTGTAATTAGGTAATGTAAGGAGCTTTGAGTTTCAATGCAGTCGTAAGATAGGTGAAACAAAGATTGGCAAACCCTAGAAAATTGTTCATAGATAATATATGATTTTATAAATAACTTTCTCAGTTCTTTTTTACGTTTCAATATATTATTAAAGATCAGATGCGCAAGAGCATTGTCTGGCATTTCAGACGGCTGGATATTGGAGCGTCCTAGAAAGGGATTCGATACATTTTCAACCGTCTTCTTGTCGTTCAGAATTGGCCGCCCACTTGCATTTCATGGAATTTATGTGTCGATATAAGGTGAACTTTCTGCGTCCTGAACCACCTATTCATCGACCTATCATCTGTCTTAACATGTATGTGTTGTTTTCGAAAATGAATTAATCTTGTAGTACATAACTTTCATTCTAGTTCGGATTCTTTGAAATACAAGCTTCTTCTTCTATCTCTCAGCGCCGCGATCTAATATTAGTAGTATTTGGTTACCAAAGACAAATGAATATAAACTTGAGGAATTACTCGGTATAATCTAAGCCGACTTAATGTGCTCTCAATATTAACTTCCTCTAATTTTTGGAACATCGAAATAAAAAATGGATTGCTCAAAACAGTTGGTGAGGCTTAAGCTTATTGGGTCGAAAGTCTGACAATTAATTATTTCTGCAGTTGCTAAGCAGAACTACCTGAATCAATCATATCTTTATATTCCAGCAATAAATAGCCTAAACATATTTTCTTATGATTCTGCGATCCATCATGTTGTGTGGATTGTATATAAGGAACAGTTATATATAACTATACATCCTTTCACTACATGTCTGAATAACTATTTCTCCTCGAGTAATACTCAGTTCCCTCTTCTCCTCGTTATTTCTTAGTTGCGTCAGTATTTTATGGCTTGCTGCGAAACGTTTTTCTTTGCTTCATTATCCACCTATTAAACTGAACAGCATGTATCCGCGCTTCGGCATAACGAGGGATTTCTGTGCTGTTTCATCGATTTTGCCAATTCAATTATTCGAAGAAATAACAATGTAAGTTTACCCTATTACAGCAGTCTACACACGACGTGAAATAAAATTTATTGAAGTGTCAGTGAGATCGAAACTGTTTCTTCTCGTCCTGTGTCAATCTCCAGCATCCGTTTTTCTTGCTGTCTAGTTGGAACATCAATGAAACACGGACGAATCAGACAGAGTGTAGCCAACCAGCAGCAAATCGTAGTCGAACATGATTTCTTTTATTTTCTCTCTGGCATATAACTTGATCCTATCGTTAACAAAAGATATCGTATTTCTTATCAATATTGTCTAAGTGATGTTCTCTGTTGCCGATGCTAGTTGTCATGGGATATCTCGGGATATCTGCGATCATGGTGTGGACTTACGCTATATAAAGTTGAGATCCATCATGAGGCTAACCGCAATTCGTAGAGTTTTTACGTGCACGAGAATAAACGCATTATTTTTTCTTAATATTGGGATGGCTGGTCTCCAACAACAGGACAAAGAATTGTTCCGTCTTTTTTTTCCATCAAGCCATGAGTCCACACAACTCCCGGCCTTGTCATAATAACGACAATAGACGACTCGCCTTATATAGCTTGATTGCTTCCTATCACAAACGCAGACAAGAGAAGGAAGAGCTGGTTGACGAAGAAAATAAGAAAAAGAAGAAGAACGTGCTCACTTTCGCCTTTTCTATGCCGTTTCCATCTCCCCACTTTTTACAGGATAACACAATGAACTACATCAGCTGTGTGGGTTCTCATTTGATGTGCAGTGCACGTCAACCCGCAGCGTATAACTAGAAGACAAGCAGAAATAAAAGACAGACTACGTATTGAGTCCAATGAAAGAGAGACGATCCCTTGTTTGATAGGAGGGTGGCTATGACATCGACGGAAAAAAGGCGAACGAAGAATAAGATGCGCACACCATAAAGAGAAATAGACCAAAAAAAAAGGTCGTGATGCAACTACAAATTGGCACGATCAATCCTAATAGTGCACGTACAGCATAGTAGTCCTCACGCTCCGCTGATTATAGATCGACACCCGCACTTGAACAGTGCAACAGACAAAGTACTCCTATACTTCCCTCCACGCTATATCGACTTCTTCTCTGACGTTTCACGATTTCAGTCAAGTAGTTTGGTCTCACTTGATCGATAATTATTGATGGGGGAACGTTCTGCTCTCATTACTACGTGCCGGGGTGAACAAAGGTTGAAGGATTATATGTATTGACTTACACAGATGAAGCAAGCTTGGTGTCGATGACAGGCGTCACTCAGAACTGGGCGATAACCACCATAAAGATGCGACACCATGTTGCAAGTGCTAACCACTTGTTCCGCAATCACGCAATCGTCGTCTTCTGAGATACAGCACAATAACAAATTGGATTGAATAACTGAATAAAAAATTGATAAATTTTTTTATTATTTATTTTAAAATTTTTTACGGTTCGATTCAGCTCCGTTAAATTCGGTACGGTGACGACCAGAGCGCTTGATGGCGAAGCGTTTACGGCGTTCGTCGTTTTTCGACATATTCTGTTTTTTCTTTTTCATATTCTTCAGTTTCTTGTTGACTGTCGAGCGCTTGACTTCATCGCTCTCTACACCCATTTCTTCATCCTCTTCTTCTTGATAAAGTGCTTTGGCTACTTCTTCCGTCAAACGTTCCGTCATTTGATCTAGTTCGTCTTCGTCCAGGTTGTCCACCAACTCAGCCACCAGTTGCTCCCTAACGCGGTCGATGTTGTTGCGTTCACGTCGCTCTTCAATGACTCGTATCGCTGCGTCCAAGACGTCTTCAGCGTCGTCATACGCGGCACCACCTTCCATCGATCGGAAGCGCTTCTTCTTCTTCTCCCAAGAGGCTGTGACATTGTTTCGCTTCTTCATGCCACTGATGTGTCCGGCGTGATTTTCCATTGGGCCGCGCTTACGGCGGAAGGCTAATGAGCCGGCCATGGTCTTGTAGTAGTCTGACTCGAGGTAGTTTCTCATTGCCTCTTCATTTTTAGCTTCACCTTCAGCTCTGCCACTGCGTTTGTCATAGCCAAAATAATCATCCCAGTCGACGGATTTCTTGCGGATGACTCCGGTGTGCACTTGAGAGTCCGACTTGTGCTTGACTTGGCTCAAGTTGCTGTTATTGGGTTCGATTGAAGGTAGGGCCAAAGGGCTGGTTTCATTCTTCTTGTTCTCTTCGTCCGTTTTCATTTCAGAATTTCGTCTCTTGCGTAAGATTTGAAGAGCCGATCCGCTTTCTGCCTTCTTCTCTCCGCTATTCTGCAATGAAGCGATCGATCGTTTGCGTATCACGCTGATAGCATTTTTAGTTTTTAAAGGATGTTGAACTCGTTTGGCTGCCTCCTCGTGAATGTTACGGATCGGTTCGTCTTGAATGTTTCCCACTCGGTGAAAGCCTCGACCGAAGAATCGATCCTCAAAGGGAACGCTCTTATCCTGTATTTCTTCGTCGTCGGCTGACTGATGTCGTCCATACGACGGCTCGTTGCCTTCTTGACCCTGTGAGTGGAGAAAGCGCCAGCGTAGCGTTGCGCGAGGTAATTTCCTCCAGTCTGAACCGGAACGTTTCTTCTTCTCACTTTTAAACTCTTCAGAGTCATGAGAGCGCTCTAGCTGCGAGAGTAGAGCGTTAAGCTCATGTCGCTGCAGACCATCATTGAACAGTTTCCTGAGCTCCGAACGCGAGACTACCTCGTCATCTTCTTCGTCATCGTCACCTTCCGTAGTTAAACTTTCGTTAGCTTCGTTATTATCATCCGGACCAGCCGAATGCTCGGCGATCTGGTTGTCGTAGTCGTCGCCTTCTTCAACTTCACTCTTTTCTTTTTCTTCCAACAGTTGATTCATTAGAGAATTCATCCTCTTCCGGCGTTTGTCATCCGCGGAATTGTTACGTGGTCGATGGGCGGCAGGAGCCGCTTTTTTCTTTTTGAGGTTTGATGGCGGATCTTCTTTGGTTTTATCAGCTTCTTCCATTAAAATGTTCAAGGCAATTTCTTTGGCCAAATCGTCCAAATCAACGGGGGTTTCATCGTCGGCTGCCAGGTAGCTGGCCATTGAATCGCTAAATTCTTCTTCTCCAGCTTCGTCCATGTCAAAGTCGTCTTCTTCATCGTGCACACCTCCAGATCTTTTGATCGTATTCGGAAAACGATAGTGAGTCCGACCATTGGAAGACCTTAACGATGATTTCTTGCGAGCTTCTCTCTTGGCCTTGGCTATCGCCTCAATGGCTGGGCCTAGGTCGTTGTCGTCACTCTGATCGTTAACCTCAATCATGGTTGCGACATCCTCGTTAACGGGTGCGCTATACACGGCCAGAAGTAGACATGAGAGCCAAAGCCAAAAGGTAATTTGTCGCCATAATCCAACGGCGGCCATGTTCCTATCGATGTTTTCCTTCCTACAAATGAAAATTCACAAACGCAAAACACGTAAGAAAACGTATGACGCAAAGTGATGAATGCATGTTTCTTTCCGAATAAGTTTCAAAATATATATATATTTTTTTTTCAATTGACTCTCTCAAACGCTATATATTATTAATCTGTGGGCTTTGTAGTTAAGATGGCGTGCTCCTTTAGCGATATAAAGCGCATATACCGCATGAGAAATGATCCAGCTCTACTCGATTTCATTCCGCTTCTTTGTGACATTAAGCCGTATGAAAGCGTAACTGAGCAATCGATCTCTCGTCCAAGAATGGATTAGATTGCGCGTGTCTGGCTCTTATCATATACGACCCTGGGTGTTAACATTCAATTTTGTCCAATCCCCGTTTCGTTGTCGTTTAATCTTTTTTTTTCCCGTACGTCCCCCTTCAGCACGTGTCCTCCAAGCAGTGAAACCATGGTGTTGGTGTTGCCAAAGCAGCTCTTTATTCTCTTCATCAAAGTCACTCGGTCAGCCATAATAGAAAACAAGGAAAAATAAAATGAGCGAGTCACTGAGTAGAGAGATCCAGTCGACTACAGCGTTTAAATCCTGCTCTAACGGCTATTATGTATTATATACACTCCCTCTTCTTCTTCCTTTTCCTTACAATCGCCACCCATTTTTTTCCCTTTCTAACCCACCGTTTGCTTTGTGTCTATGTAGTCCCCTTGGTGAACAACACTGAGGGTGGAAGATAAAACGGTCCAATCACGCCGACAGCCGGACATTCCCGACTGCGCCGCTACAGTCGTTGATGGATGAAAGTAGCGTTTCATGACGGAGCACGGTCCTCTGCTCTCCTGCTGATATATACTTGGTCCCGTTTCTGTGTGCCTTATGACCCTCTTGCTCACGATACGAGCAAAAAAGTAGCATCATACTGTAAGTTATTATATTAAGAGGAGGAGGAGCAACAGCAATTTTCATCATTTTCGTCTTTTTTTGCAAACTCCTGGGAGATGGAGAAAAGAAAATCCCCAACGAAGGGAGGCAACGACCGAGAGCGCAATCAGAAATAATAATGGAATTAAAGATGGTCGCAGAATAGCTATTCGTCGGTGTATATAGCACGAAACCGTGCCTCATATTGCGGCATCTGCGTAATCAACTTTCATTTCGCGTCGACTTCTAGCTGCCAGGCAAAATATGGTCCAATCAAGATTCTATATACCCGTCTTTCCAACATGACGCTCCGTCTTGATTGCATTCTTCTTCCCGACGTGTGTATATGTTCTACATATATACTACTTTTGTAAAATACATTTTCCTCGCCGAGTATTTTGTCAAGGGAAAACATTTTCTTTGTGACACGATCGGATGGATCGCATGTTCTGTTCCCAACTTCCCAATAGATGCAATTCTTTATTTATTTTCCTTCGATTTATTCTATCGATCGAAAAGATATTTGAAGAACAACCATCCCTTTGACGAGGTCTTTTTTGTGTCTAAGTTACCCCCAACTTTCTTGGCCACTCACTTGAACGCGAAGGAAAAGTGAAGAAGAAAATAATAGGACCCTATCCATCAATCCATTTGATTAATGTCTTCTTATATATTTTTCTGGTTTGTTTCTTCCTGTCTATCAACCGTGATGCATTCGATGAGTTGGAAAATTCAATAGGGTTAGAAATATGCCCATAGACTTATAAAAGACTAGACGTTAGAATGCATGGATGATCGTAGATGTTGTGATGTTGCATTAAAAGAATTAAAAAATAAAGAGGCAAGCGGTTCGATCGCCGAGGTATAAAGTAGAAATAAGAAAAGGAAACTAAGAAACCATACTTCTGGATGGAAAGATCCTGGCAACCACAGCATAGCCCAGAGTAGTATGCAGGCACTGTGGCAGGTATATATATATATATATATGTTGACGTCAGAAAATCAATGAAGCTACAGGCAACATAACAAGGTAGAACGAACCAGCCGGAGAGAAAAATAGAGAGTTCGGGTTACACCAGAAACAGAACGAGAGAGCGCACGCTAATCGAAGTCGGCAACATGTACTACGCTAAGCGTGTGCGCTCTATATATATTACTCTATATATATATATTACTCTATGGTGTTTCGCTGTTTGATGCGCTGAGCTCCTATTGAAATGCGAGTAGGCGTGATGCGGCAGAAACGCGGCAGCCTTTTAAACCGATATTATTTTAGCTTTAGCCGGCTTTAGCGCTCTGTTTTGTTTGTGTTATTTCTTTGATGCGTTTTAAGAAAAAAAGCCTGATCTATTATATCCTGCAGCATTCACAAGAGCTTTGAGCTGTGTTTTAGAGAGTGCAAGTTATACTGTACATGTAAAAGCTATTGGCAGACGCATCGATCTCGTGTAATACTCGTTTCTCTCCAGTTGATTAGCCGCGCCACGACTAGAGTATGCAGCATGCGCAAATCAGCGTGCAATCAATGACCAAAACAAAGACAGGCAATCAGAAAAGCGAGACGAAGTCTATGTTCTCTTTGTATTATGTCATCGTGTCTTTATCGAGATTATTCAATACCCTATAAGCGATACATAATACACAATTCTGCTGGCTTGATTCAATATACTTAGCGAGACTTGTAGTTTTGTCTATACTTTAATATACATTTATTCATAGAATTCGAATTTATTGAACACATATTGTCTTGCGATCAAAACCGAAAAACGTACAGTACTCGGTTGCTGGGGTAACCTTATTAGGCTAGTTTCTCTCTTTGCACGACTGTGTCGTGTTGTTTCGAGATGGAGTGTGTGCCGGATCAGCAGTCCGCTGTTTTTTTCCCCATATAGTTCGAAGAAAGGGCGGGGTGGGCGTCAACAAGGGCGTATTAGATTTGGAATATAAAAGAGGAAATGGATTTGCTGGTTCATTCGCAACGCAATCTGGGCAAATTCTGCGCGCCCTCATTTTTTTTCCCCCTGCACTGTATTTGTGCGCATTTCTTATATAAATTCATATTTATAAGGGCTCCTCTGACTTGAATTTCGTTGTTCGCTTCCATTATTTAGTAGCCTGCACGACCGATCTGAAAATACGTCATACGTCAACAAAGAATCACTAATAACAACGAGAGAAAACAAACTAAATTCAAGTCGAATATACATCTTCATCCTTTTCACTATTCGTTTTCGTCACACGCGTAAGTCCCGTCCTGAGACTTGAAAAGAAACAAAAAAAAAACCCTTGACTGAGCTAGGATCTCAAGTAGTATTGGTATATGTCAGGAAAAAAAACAACAGAAGTACAAGATAAAGAACTCTAATCTTTAGTCTGAAAACCTCACTGGATGCGCGGCGCATTGAGGCACTTCTTGGGAAATAGATTGGGTTTCAGACTTTGGTTATTCAGACTCTCTCGAAGCTGAAGTGTAGAATCAGAAAAGTATAAACAGACAATACTCTCGAGCTGTAGGCAACACAGTAAATACAGCCAGATTGATATAATGGATTTATTGGTCAATAAGAAAATGTACGATGCGTGCTTGACTTTCATCAGCCCGTGGGGTAAAAGATGAGTTTCATCGAAGGCAACACAAAGTCACAAGTGGCAGCAAAGTTCCTATGCACAGATTTCAATAAGTTGGAAGAAGAAGAAGACGTCCGTCTTTTCGTCGAATCTCCGCGATCTCTGGCCATCATCGAGTATATTGAATTTGTACTTACAGAGCTGAGCTGATCTTATTTAGAGAGTTCAAACATTACAGAACCGTGGATCTGGACAGCAGTGTGCATGCAAGAGTATTGACACACAAAATTGTGAGAAAGAGAGTGTCTCCTATGGCCCATAGGAGAAGTTAACAAAAGAAGATTATCACAGGATTTCTTTTTCTGACCATCTCGAATATATAGAAATAAGAATGAATGCCCGCAGTCCTTGGTCACTTTCTTGCTATGTGAGCTATTGGAGCCTATACGTATATATAAATATCAATCCCGACGGGGGTCTAAGAGGCACGATCTCTGGAGAATCAGCAGCGAATAGTATAGTAGATGGCGTGGGCTGTGTTAGATATGGTGTGTGCTGTTGACTGATGAACAATCGGCTTACATTAATTTTATCAGCAAACCAATTCGATCGAGAAAATGGAAAGGAAGAAGAAGAAAAGACGATGATGCGGGGGCGGCACTTTTTTAAAAACTTAATAAATTTTTTTTTTTTTAGTTACCAGTTTCTTACAACTTGTAACTGGTTTAGACTTCTACTATCTTTAGACTTAATCTGTTGATTTCCGTACGCTTTGATTTGAATTATGTCTGTAATGTGCAGATTGTTAACTTCCTGCTGTGGCCATTTGCAATAGGAGGGCCGAATCTATTTCGGATTCCAATGCTGATGATTTGGATTCTATACTTGATTTAAATTGAATTGTGCCCAAAGACGTACTAATACGTTTAGCGATCAGCAGTCAGTATATATTTTAATGACTTCTGTATACATCCCTGAAATAGAACCCACTTCATACATACATTAAAGGTAAATAAAAACCAGTTGCTCTATCTCCCGCGATCCCTGAAGACCATTATCCAAGTTAACTTCTTATTCTCTTCCATCATATAATGGATTATTCAAATGCAAAAAGATGGGACAGCGCCCACGAGCGTTTTTACCCATTAGACTTTGTGATGATCTAAACTATAAGCCACAACAAGAGAGAGACTAGTGAATGCGAGAATACCAAAAGAGGTAGCTAACAGAACTTACGGAAGCAAAGAAAAAAGGAAAATAAACAATCACAAAATGTAGTTCATCTATACATTTATAAGCTCTAGCTCGCTATATATATATCTATAAACGCTAAATGAAAAAGGCATATAGTCCACGATTTTTTTTTCTTCGCCTTTTTTGTCTTCTTGTTACTACGGTGCGATTCGAAGAATAGATAGAAAACTTGTGCGCAAAAAAAAAACAAAACAATACAAAACCAAAAACAGTGAGTTGAGCGTTGGAAGTCAAACTGAAGATGGAAGACAATCCTTCTATATTTCGATGGATCCCTTCGAGCAGAACATTATACGGCTGCGCCCAGCTCAAAACTGTTTTCTTCTTCCAAGTTGCTCGATTTTTTTGTCCCTGTTGGCTGCATGTAATGGAAAGAAAGAGTCTACCATCCTTCCAGTCTTTCTATATAGCCTAGATATATAGTGCCCCCTATATAGTTTTCTTTTGGAGTGTTCCTTATACATACACGTATACATATATATATGTCTTTCTTTCTTCTCGATCTTTCCTTCCGACCTCCCACCACCTCCTCACTCTCCTCCATCTTCCTATCTGATAAATATTGAGATCGAGAAGGCGAGAGAGCGCAGCGAGATATACGACGATGATCGACCCGTGCCGCGAAGAGTCCAAACTTCCCGGATTCGCTGTCGAGTTGAGCAATGGATGAGATGGTTCCCTTTATACTTTTTCTTTCCTTCTTTTCGCCTATAGCTTCGTTTTACTAATAATAACAACAACAAAAAAAAAAGTTATTCTTCGCTAGGGCAAATTGCTGATGTCACACACTGGCTGGTTCCGGCTGGTTCCATATATTGTATTCGATTCCCTTCCAAAGTGGCAATCGAAGGCCACAGCTAGATGAAAGCCTGAAGAAAACAACTTTCTGATGCTGCTTTCCCCCTTTTCTATTTGACTATTAATTACTAACAAGTTCATTTCCTTCTGCATCCACTTTCAAAGCCAAACAAAAAGTGAATAGTGGATGGAATGTAAGCCATTTTCTTGTTTTTGATGTCTGCGCTTCGCTGCTGTGCTATATGAAGCGGATCGAAAATAAAGACGAAAACGACGAAAAGGTTCCCTCATTTAACGCAATATATCTCCTTCTCTTACAGTCCTCCTGCTTTCGTCATTTAGGAGGAACAAAAGGACAATGCTTTGCTATAACACAAGCTGCAATAGATCCCACGTTAAAACCAATCCTATATCAGAATATGTTGTAATTTTAGATAAGATAATAAGACAGAAAATAACAAGAATTGAGTTTAAAAGTGACTTCAATTTAAAATAGGGAACATCCTTATTTCTACGAAAATGTTATCAGCTTCATGACAAACTTTGGAATGAAAGCTCAGTCTACAACTCGAGTGACAGCTCAGTCAATCATTTTTTTAAGGGAGATTGATTTAGTCATGCTATTCATTTTCCATTTTCCCTTAAATTTTGAATAACGGGACGTCTGATGCCATGCCACGCAGTCCACCGAATGGACAGTCAGACAGGCCAATTTATATGCGCACAATATGAAAGTATCTTTTTTCCTTTCTTTTCTTTTTATTTCTTTTTTATTTTGTTGATTGCAGTCGTATGACCTCACCCATTATTTGATCTGTTGTCATGGCAATCGGGAAACACCGTTTGACGTGATGAATACAACCAATTGGGACACCTTTTAAAAGGTCTAGTTTCCTGCCTTTATCTTTTACAAACAAGGTTGAAGTGAGGGAATAGGTATTGTTGCGCTTGGGAAAATTGGCCAGTTGGTATCACGCAATAATGATCAATATTTTCCAAATGGGGCCGAGTTCGTCGACTGGTAATAAGAAAGAATGGAGGGGGGATTATAAGCGAACTTATAAGCGAAAACGACATATATTCGAAACCAAATATAGGCTCGTGACACATCTAAATGATAACCAATATAGCTCAGAAGTCAGAAGTGTTTTCCGCTTTCGTCTAGATGGATTGCAAGAAGAGCCTAACTCGTTTTCTCCGGTTACTAGCAGCGTTGCGAACCTGTTGCATTATTGCTGTTGCTGTTGCGCTGCGTGTTGGATCCTCGGAATTATTTCCTTTGTCGAGCCTTGAATTCCCGTGAGAGTCATGAGCGGAACGCACAAGAAATATACGTATCGAAAGTGCCAGACAGTTCGATTCGTTAAGACCCTATACCAACATTTGTTAGAGATAACTGAATTTTTTCCGCTTCCTGACCTCGATAATTCAATTGTATACGTGATTCGTTGGACCTTATTTTGCTTTTGTTCTCTTAACGTATCTCCTTTCACTGTGACAATCCTATTTGAACATTTACCCTTCAACATCTTTGCTTTAAACAAAAAAAAAAACAGCGCCAAGTTTTGTTCTCACCTTCAGACAGAAGCGGTCGGAATGTGAAGAAAGTTCCCGGTTTGAAGGATCCGGAAGTGTAGGCTATTCTTTGCTTCCTGGTAGGTCAGCGAAGACAATTTGGGCAAAGTGCCCTTGTTCGTGATGGAGTTTGAAGGTGAAAGAACAGAAAGAAGAGTACAGATATACTTAGGGGGATGTCCTGTGTTTTCCGGAGCAGTAGAAATGAGTGTGCGGCGACCGACGAGCTATCACCTCTTGTTCGTGTCTTGCACCAACATGGCTGCCTTTTTATACAGACACACACACACACGTATGGACGATTGAAGTACCGAATGGTGGGAAGACGCATGCGTGCGTGAGCTGAATCATTTGTTGATGCTTTTGCTAGTCGGAAACGATGTCCCCATAACGCCCACGTTTTCTTTTTCTCTTCTTCGATCCTCCTGTTGTGGAAGCCTTTGGAACTCCTCTTTTCACGGGCAACGTGGATCATTCATCGCCTGCTTTCTCTTTTGGTAAACGAGCTGCTCGTTGTACTCAGCGTCGTAAAATGATACAGACGTAGAATGGAAGAAGTGAATGGCGCAGAAAAAGAGAGGTGACTAAAGGAAACCGGCAACTACTGCACCATTTGATCGTTGGACACAATAACATTTGATCGTTTCACTGGATATACGTACTGAAAATGAATGATCTCTTTCTTATCTTTTTTATCCAGTGTTACTTCTTCTTCAATGAGATACTAAGCTTATTTTAAGAAACGTGTACATCTCCGTCAACGGCTCGTGAAAGATAATGAATGTTACTACTGCGTTACTTATGTTAACCATCAAACTAGAAGAATATTAATCTAGGGTTGAATGATCGTACTATATAATCTGCACCAACGCAATGTTCGCGTTAACGCACTAACGCTTTCAAATAAGATTTAATAATCATTCCAGGAATATTGCTTTGAAACGGCGGCCAACGTCATCCTAATAATCTAATATGTCTTAGCGACGTCTTATTATGCTGTTTGCGAAAATGCGACTGACTGAATAAGCTACATAATTAATTTCACGTCAGTCATTACAGGGACAAGATGTGCTCCAAATTGTTAAAGACCATGCAGGCCTAGCTCGGGCCTAGCTACGCATACAAAGGGCGAAAGTTGGAAGCCGAAAGAGAAATGAAAGCTATATCTTATTCATATCGTCTGCTTCATCTGAGGCAGATTTTTATGAAAAGGCACCGACGAAGACGGAGATGAACGTCTGAAATGAGAAAGAATTTTCACCAGAGTTTAGGCATTTTATCTCATGTGTAATGCACTAAACTCAGCGCTCAGTTACTCAGCAGGAAAAAAAAAACGAGAAAATGCATTGCTTTATGGGAAATACACAACAATGCCTTGTCGCACAACCAACGGACGGTAAAGTCGAGGAAGAGGGAACCTGAACGACATGAATGCATCATCGATTTTTGCAACGCGCTTCATCCGGTTTGGGTCGGCGGAAGCCGAGTGACGATCGATACCCTCACCCTGGAGAATTTTGGCAAATTAATCATTTTCTAGCCACGGTACACCACTATTGTCGTACTATATACAAGGGGATCGAACTAAAAGAAGCAACGAATCGATTAATAGTTGACTCTATAGCAATAAACTCTGAATCGTAGATTATTTACGGGGTTTCTGCCTTGATAGGTCCGTTTTTATTGTTGGTTTTCTTTTACGCACTTGACGAAGACGAAGAAATGGTCTGTGATATGTCAGAGTCAAACCCTCTTCTTGGAATGGCAATTGGTTTTTAAACTTAAACCGAATACTTATCGAAAATCAATACTTCAATACGGAAAACGATTATAATTTTTTTCAAGTTCACCTCACCACCACAAGCATAAATGAATAGGAAGTCAAAGTCTTGAAAGGGGGTCATAAAACTCATAATCAACCAGACATAATTACATGGTCCCAGAGCCAATCTGGATTGCACGGTACATAAACAAGACTAATTTCAAAGTGGAGCTCGCTCTATTATAATCCTCACGTACATGAATTGGGTGGTCGAAGATGCACTCCAACAAACACAAGGTTCGTGTATTTAGAAGGGTAGAAGTTTTAATTTACGTTTATTTTTCTCTTTCGAGAAATCACAATATAAATGAATGGCATAATATTCCCATCATTTTTTTGGTTACGAGCAAATTACGAGTAGCGGCAGGAGAAATTGAGTCATGTTTATACCTTATTATCTGTCCTGTCCCAGGGATAGCAGAGTAAATGCGGGTTTATTTAAAATATTTTTTAATCATTTTGCATCAAATTATAAGTGATAAAATTTTAAGTAATGTCGCAAATATGGTAAATTAAAAATGGGAAACAGCTGAAAAAAAAAGAGATAGAATCAGATAGAATATGAAAAAAACTATGATTTCGGAAATGTGGCACTGGTGCCTCGACGTAAATAAAGATTTCTGCTGTTCTTCTGTGATTCTGAAAATTTAATTATAGTTTATCTAATAAAATATTTTTTTTTCTCTAAAATCTTTCTCTAAATTCTAAAACCTATATCTTGAAAAATGGGTTTTTGCGGAATAAGGGCATGTTTGGCTGGTAAATACGTTCAAAGGAACTTGTGCACAACATGGTAAATACGGGAGATTCGGTGTGACGTCAATAATTTTTTAGATTAAGAGTTAAAAACGTGAAAATACGATTTGATTTCACAAGAAAAAAGCAAATATTAATAAGTCATTATTACTATTTGGTCGCAGTTATTCTCTCTCACCAAATGCAACAAAAGCTGCCCCCAAAGTTACACCATTGTCCAAGATTCTAATAGCCAATCGAGGTGAAATCGCATGTAGGGTCATAAGGTCTGCTAAAAGACTAGGCATCCAGACTGTTGCTGTTTACAGTGATGCAGATCGCAATGCAATGCATGTTGCTATGGTAATTTTATCCATAGTATTGTATTTAAAATTGCCTTCTAAATTTTCATCACATTTTATACAATTAGGCTGATTCTGCAATTCGCCTTGGCCCAGCCCCCTCTGTTGAAAGTTACCTAAGACAAGACAAGGTCCTAGAAGCTGCTTTCAAAACAGGGGCTCAAGCCATACATCCTGGATATGGATTTCTCTCTGAAAATGTTGAATTTGCAGAGCTTTGCTCCAAAGAGGGTATTATATTCATTGGTCCTCCAGCTTCAGCCATCAGAGATATGGGAATCAAAAGGTTATTCTTTTTTGGAATGTCATGAATTATTTAATTTTTATCACAGTAGATTTACTTTCTCATTGTTTATTTAACAGCACTTCCAAGCACATCATGTCAGCTGCTGGAGTTCCTGTAATCCATGGATACCATGGAGTGGATCAAACTGATGAAAAACTGAGGCATGAAGCAGAAAAAATTGGATTTCCGCTGATGATTAAAGCTGTCCGAGGTGGAGGTGGTAAAGGGATGAGAATTGCACTCACACCAAGTGAATTCGAAAATCAGCTCGAGTCTGCCAAACGTGAAGCGCAAAAGTCTTTTGGAGATCAGGTAGACTGGTAGAGATATTCTCCTCGTATTACCTTAACAAGTTTTCGGTAGAATTGCAGAATGGGATAATTCGTAGACAGAAATAAAGTTGTTGTAGTAATCCAGATAATTTATAAGGGTTTATGTATTCTTGTTAAATAGGTTATGCTATTGGAACGTTATGTTGAAAGGCCTCGACACGTTGAAGTGCAGGTGTTTGGCGACAAATACGACAACTATGTCTACTTATTTGAACGCGATTGCAGTGTACAGCGACGCCATCAGAAGATCATCGAAGAAGCACCCGGTCCAGGAATCTCAAACGAAACGAGAAAGCAACTCGGAGAAGCGGCAGTCCGGGCAGCCCGTGCCGTTGGGTAAGTAATTTTTCAAATCTGTTTCGACTCCTTTCCAAACGTTTTTTTGACGAAAAAGTATAATGCTGTTTAACTGTAGGTACGTCGGAGCGGGAACGGTTGAATTCATTATGGATCCTCAGCAAAACTTTTTCTTCATGGAGATGAACACGCGATTACAAGTAGAACACCCAGTTAGTGAAATGATCACCAACACTGATCTGGTAGAATGGCAATTGAGAGTTGCTTCCGGGGAGCCGTTACCTTTGGATCAATCGCAAATCCACCTGAATGGCCACGCTTTTGAAGCCCGAATTTATGCCGAAGAACCGAAAAATAACTTTCTTCCAGGAGCTGGACCCTTGTTGCATCTCACTACTCCAAAGCCCAGTTCGGACGTTCGTGTTGAAACAGGTATTTAAATCGTGATTATTTTATGCCTCATTAATACATTCTATTCATATTTCTTTTATCATTCCAAAGGTGTGGCTCAAGGTGATGTCGTTTCTGTTTTTTACGATCCCATGATTGCGAAACTTGTTGTTTGGAGCTCTGATCGCGCCAGTGCGTTACGAAAACTGCGATCCTGCTTGTCTGAGTACAATATCGTCGGTTTAAACTCGAACGTCGATTTTCTTATGCACCTCTCTTCTCATCCTAAATTCATCGAGGGAGACGTTCATACCGATTTTATCACCCAGCATCACGGTGACCTATTCCCCAGTAAGCCTGTCACTGATAGTTTAGTGGGTCAAGCAGTTTTGGCTTCCATTCTGAACGAAATCAATGTCAGCTCCAGTCAGCAAGGATCGACAAGCGATCCATACAGCCCTTTCGCTTCGTATCCGATGGCGAGGTTAAATCACACTTATCAAAAGAATGTAAAAATAACGTGCCAAGACAACACATATGATGTCCGCGTCACTAGTTGCGAAAATGGGCTTTACAAACTCAAAGTCGGACAGTCAGAAGAAATTGACGTTTCCGCCAAACTTTCGGTGTCAGACAATGTAACCAGCATTGAGCTAAGTGCAAATGGCGAAATCTCAAAATCCCGAGTCGTTTTCTTGAATGGAAATGTCCACCTCTTTACAAAGGTATAGGGAAATGACTTCGCGCTGTTATATGTATTGTTTTCATGTTTCCTTTTGTTTTATGATGTTCTAGGACGGTAGTGTAGCTTTTGCTATGGAGAAACCTTCCTTTTTAACGAGCCTTGGACAAGGCAGTATCAAACAAGGAGGTGCTGTGGCCCCAATGCCCGGAATAATTGAAAAGATATTGGTGAAAGACGGCGAAGAAGTTAAACTTGGTCAACCCCTATTGGTCATGATTGCTATGAAAATGGAGTATATCATCCGCGCCCCAGAATCTGGAGTTGTTCAAAAGGTCAACTATAAGGTTGGTGATTCCGTGGCGAAGAATGCAGCATTGGTACGGTTTGTCTCAACTGACAAGAAATAGTTTATTGCCCGCTTGCCCGTCCGTCTGTCTCTCTCATTGTCAAGTATTGCCAAGTCGCGTGTATATCAAACAGAGAAGTCTATAAATAGTACAAATAACCTTGTCGACTGCAAACTTCTACTAAGGTATTCTACATAGCTACACAATCCACGACCAAACATGGCTATGTTAACAATCAGGAATTCGTCTTTAAATCGAAATCTGTCCAAATTCACATGAAGGGTTCCACGCCACCCCAGTCGAGTCGAGCGTCATCCCACCTTAAGAAAAAAAATAAGAAATTTTGTTAGTTATTTATGGCAAGAAAGACATAAATTGTCAAAGACCAATACTTGGTTCGGATTAGCCTTTCTAGCGGCGGAATGGGAGCATCAACCATAGAGTCATCTCTGCCGCGATTGTTAATTTTCAAAATCGCTGGATTCTGCTGATGAAATGTGGATGTGTGATAGTGCAACTGGAACCTAGAATAGTAACATAAGCTAGTCATGTGTCTTTCAAGCGAAAGTTTGGAGGGGGGATACGAACAAGCTAAATTAATAAATAACATTCGATGTTGTTCATAATCCAAACCTGTTTTCTGCTTGGTGGTCTCTAAGAAGTCCTTTGTCTTCGCCAAACAAGACTCCACTAAGGTCAGAAGCAACGACCACCCATATCGGCACCACCGGTGTTTTGTATCTTGAACCAAGGTTGTAAGCAGCAGTTTTCGCTTCATTACCCATCCAAAGAAGAAGACCAATCGGCGAGCGGATCAACACTCCAGTTTCTTCAGTTCTCTTTATCGATAAAGATACAGCGAAATGAAACAGGAAAATGGTTATTTTAAGCGGGTCTAAACTCAAACGTTGTCTTTTCTGTTTCAACTTACGCTGTCTCCATCGTCTTGATATTGAACACCGTTGTGTAAGAAGGGACTGGCTCTTCCGAGCAGAAAAAGGCTGGATAATATAAATACAAGGTAATTGGAGATTGTGAATACAGTAAATAGAAGGAAAGATCCACAAAAATAGAAGGAAGGATCCACTGAAAGTACCTGATTGGACCGAATACGATATTTCCGGTAATATTCATCAGGCTTTTCATGGGTGTTAGGACGCCGTCGCCTCCAGATGGTTTGCCCATGTCTTCAGTCACTCTGTCATACAAATAGCATACAAATAGTATTGACATTACGCTATTTATATATATAGTGTTTGTCAGACAGTTCATTAAAAACGAATTTCTTGTGAACAATGTTTTTATAAGAGCAGAAGATTTGATTGATTCTTTGTCAACACACTCAACGCCTTTTCTACCTTTTCAACATTTCTTTTGTTGAAATATTCCAGAAGCAGATGGAACTTTTCTCAACACAAAATTATATTTTATCCACTACTATTGTGAGTATTGTCTCCGTTCTACTTATTCCCTTTTCAATTTAATTATTATAAGATTAAAATGAAAAGGTTAAACGTTTGGACGGATTGCTTAAAAATACCGAAATGTTGTCTCATCATGTACTCAAGTTATTTCTTAAAAACCTACTGTTTGATTCCTCTTGTTAAAATGGCACTGTACAAAATCAACATAACAGCTGGACCGGGATCCTCTTGAAACTAACAAAGAAAACAAAAAAAAAATCAGCGATTGAACGTTGAAAGTTATGTAAACTTTTAGATTATGTTTGACCACGTGAATGTTGCGTCGAATTGTTTGGTGTAATTCTTCAATCCTATTCATTTGACATAGTTGCAACTGTAATGTAAATTTAATGGCGTTATTGATTTGCATACGCTTATTTAAAGTTTAAAAAATCTTTAGTAGTTGTTTAACAATATTTCAAAAAGAGACCTTTTCGGTGAGTCCGTCTTCGTTGAATTGTGGCGAACCGACGACATAAACGGCGTTAGGTTGCGGTAGGCAGAGAATAGCTGATTGTCCGTTTCCTGTCTTCCATATTATGTTGGCTATGGCAAATGCTAAAGCCTCTTGCTGTATTGTTACTGTTGTTGGCATCAATGGATTGCTGACAAATTGAAATCTCATTACTATTTTCAGAATAGTTGTTATTATAAGGCAACGTCGGCTATCGCAATATTATTGCAACTAAATCTATCTAGGATCAGGATCGCATTGCACATAATTCATGTCCAGCTCGATCCAAATTAAATAATACCCATTAACTAATAAAGTTTGAAAGATTTACCAAGTTTTGGGTAGTTTGAGAATTGCCGAATCGAAGAGAAGTAACCTTAAGATTTGCGCTTGAATGGTCATGAGAATAGCGCGCATCATGGGAGGCGTCGAGGGGTTCGTAATGGAAAGACCGTAGGCTAGCGGGTGGCCGTGTTCGCGGAAGACTAATCCAGGTCCTAAAGAGTCGTAAAAACAATGACGGCGAGAATGATTCATGTTTTATTTCTCTTGCAGAATACATGGGAAACACGTAATCTTGAAAACATTGTTGTAGGTAGTATACCTTGGGCAAAGAATTCGGTTCGTACTGATGCGGGACATTGCCCGAAGACGACTTGTCGCAACGCCTGTAACGTTTGTAAAAACACGAAAAGTTGCCATAAGAGTTTTATTCGGGGCAATACACAACTAGTCTGAAAAGAATCATCCATTACCCAACAAAATAAATTGCCTTTATTTTTTGCCCGTAATATTTTTGAATGGAGATTATTTTTGATGGAACTGGCCTTTCTTTTGAGTTTACAACGCTAGTGTTACATTCAATGTACAGCGCATCATAGTACAGCTACTCTTTTTTCTTAGACTCATCACTCTTTGAACTGTTGGAACGATTTCGCGAGACAACTTTTTCTTTCTTTCGAGTCTAGTCAGTCTACGCAAATGAATCGAATGCACGCCATGTTCTAATGCATTTATAAACAAGAAGCCGCATCTACAGTAGACTGCATCTGAAATCAGTATAAGAAAACAACAAGTTTAACCTGGCGATTAATCTGCTAACAAGATCTGTAGCGTATACTGGTCCGGTGCAAGACATTCGTCTTAGTCATTAAGCTGCATCGCTGTAACGAAAGATCGCCAAGGTTGCAAAACACAGACCCAATGGAAACTATAGCTATGTACGAATCGACCGCACAGTTGTCAGGGGATATTCCTATATTTCTTCACTGAATGGTACAGTAGCCGGCGGCCGGCACGCGAATGATACCGACAGGAGAGTTAATTTCTTGCACGACGGATAACAATTGAACAAAAGTAAATGGTTTTGCTGTTTGAAAATAAGAAGGCTTTTTTCACCCGTCCTATTGTTTTTGTGAATGCAATTATTTGAAACAAAGGGGCCATTGACTCATGAAAGTGGGCATTTCGTATGAATTATATTTAATTCAGGTCGAGAGAAATAATTGCAAGGGAGTAGAGAGGTTACAATCAAGGCAATCAAGGTGAACAGCAAAGGCGACTTACGACAGCAACATCTTCGGTGATGGATCTGCCTTGAAAGTTGGCCGGAAGCACCAAAGAGAGAGTCCGAGGAGGTCTTTCGCGAGAGTCGACAGTCCGTCCAGCGATTCCTGTAAGTTTAAGAGACATATGGAATGGCCAGACTGCTAAGCAGCGTCGTCCACCAGAAACAAACAACGGAGCGATAGAAGAAGGGGGACGGACAACGAAGAACAAGGATGGTCGCAAAGGAGCGTCCAGCTGGCAGGACTTCACCTGGCAGACTGAAGATCGGTGTTAGCTCGACCTTCCTTCTCACTTGCAGCTGGCTGGACGCTGTTTAAAACCACAGGGTCCGCTCCGATTGACGTCGTTTTGTTTTTTCTCTAGGACCAATGTTTACTTAATCACGATTGCAAGTCGGCGACCACAAATCCGCCCCAACACGCAAAAACACTATCACTATTACCGCAAGGTATGGGCGCATATACGGAAAAAAATTCGGACGTATTTCACCCTCACTGCCCTTGTCGAGCATGTGACGTTCTCGTTGATTCCCTATACTTCTGGTTTACCTTCTTGAATGATAAAAAAAAAATAGAGCAAACCCGTAAACACAGTAGTGGAATATAAAACTGTAGCAAACGGCAACCCTGACTGGAGTATTGACCAACAAGGCAACAACAATGATACGTGTTGTCCTCATCAAATCTGGAAAGGGAAAAGAATCGGTGTAACATTCTTGTTCAAAGTTGGAAACGACCACAATATAGTTCAAGTTCATTTTCGCGGTCGTTGGCAACATTTATATTTGTAGATTGCCATAAACCCTGTAAATAGACGCACACAAACCAGGTTCCATTTATCCTTAGTTCTCAGAATTTCTCGGAATTTCTGCTTTCTATTTGACAGTATATATCTAAACTTGTAAATCCCAAATACAAAAAATAGGTAAAATACGTCCGTCGGGATTGCCTGGAAGCAACTTGAGAACTTTGAGTGTTGTACAGCAGTACAAGGACAAAACACAATTTGAACTTAATGCTATCCTGTTGTTTTCTCCTTATTTGAGTTATTCTACTTCTTTGTTGTTTGGCTAAGGAAGGAGGAGTTTGTCATGGAAGTAACAATCGCCAATCCGCCGTGAGAGAATTGAGTGGTAGTTCAATACGAGCTGCCAGTTTCTTTTTCTTTGCCACAACAAAGGAACGGCCACGCCACGAGTGCTGGCCGTGGAGGATTGAACGAGAGACTAGCCAGAACAAAAAGCAAAAGAAATGCTCCATCTTTTCGCGCTGATGCCGCCGTCATAACACTGCTGAACCCCTTTCCACGTCATCCAATATGTAGTACATTCGACTGGAAGAGAACATTTTGGATTTCTTTTTGGCTTTTTCTAATCGGAAACATGCAAATAACGTCAAAACAGGATCGATATGTCTCTCCGTTGACTGGACAACGGAGTGGTGGATATATATACGAATATGTGCTGGGATGGTAGTAAACTCATCAATGCTTTAACTTACGAGTGGTAGTGAAGGCAAAGGATCCACCTTGTCTGGATTCAAAGTCATAGCCGAATCCCTGTTTCATGTTGCAAGAAAAAATCAATCAATCGAATTTTCTGCTGTGTTTTGGCACTCGAGCATCAACGTCTTACCTTGAAATAACTCATAGCTAGCAGTTGATTTCAACAGGAAACAACTTGGCAGTGAAGATGCTTCAAAATGAAAAAAAAAAGAAAAGTCAATTAAATCTGAAAAGCATGGTCATTTTCAGTTGAGTTACAGCTAGTGGCCAGCGTTTTAAGGTAAAATAAGACAAACAAAGCAAAACCAGGCCTGTCCACCGGCCGACGTTGATATGGACGAATTCGACTATCAACGCCAGACTTGAGCAGCTAGACATTGGGGCTATAGCGCTTATGACGCAGCTCGGGCTGCTTTTGTTTGTTTCCTTATTGGCCCAAACATTCCACGCGCATTGTCCGGTCAATTGATTTTTCCCTGAAGGTTTTGACGTGCGGAGGCGGGAGCGTGTGTGCATACGTATATTCGTGCACGAATCGTGACGGACCGGAGACTTCATATATAGGCTACACAGATATTGTTTCTGGGCGGATATTGAGTGCACCGAAAAATTCCGTCCATCAACTCTGCGAAGGGCGCGGATAAACACGAGGTTTCTCATGTTAAGTTATTTTTGGTAAGTTCTCTGAAATTTAGAACTAGAGTACGACGACGACGAGAGAATTGAGGAGCGACGGGAACTCGAGTCCGCGACAACGCACACTTGATGGATCAATGATTTTCTTGACCGTTCAGTCCTGCCCCAATCGACCCTAAATGATTTTTTTTTCTTTTTACAGTGAGAGAGGCGTGTCTACTCTCTACTGTCTACATCAAATATACGCCAGCCAAGAAAAAGCAAGACAAAATTCCAATGAAAATGAAACGCTACAAACGTGTAATCGAGACTTCGCCATGCAACTCTTTCAACTTTATTAAAGGCAATTTTTGGAGAAAGAATTGTTTGTTTTTTTAAGGCAAACGGCCTCATTTGATATTCCACTATATAAGATTACTGTATACGAAATGTTGTTATTTCATCCTGCTTTTCTACTTATACTCAATATTTATCACTGTCGTCGTCTGGATAGTCGATCCTCATCCTGACACGTGCCTTTTCCATTATACATGACTGTTTTTAATTCTTTAGAGTCACCTCCTGGCGTTCTGAACCCTGAACGAGCAAAATAAGAACTTAGCTCTTACAATATCTAAATGGAGGTTGCCATGCCAGCAGCAACAAATAAAAGAAACTTTTTTGCCACCCTTTCGTTCTTTTAACTTAAAAAAAGTGGCTGAACTTTCAAAACTCCAACTTCCCAGACACGCTTCCGTCGCTTGAGTTTCCGTTCTCTTACAAATGTCTGATTTATCATCAGCTTGATCCATGATGTTGTCGGATGATTTTCCTACAAGTAGTCTTTTACTCTTTTGATGACCTATCACGTAGCCATTTTGAAGTCCGTGTTTTGAGAACCGTCTGATATCCCTCGCTCCTTTTATAAGGAACTTAAACCGAATTAAGATTTTCTTCTTATTCACGATGTCATGTCAGCACAGCGTTCTATTTTGGTTTTGTACGAATAAATGGATCATTCATAGCCCTAGACGTTGAACTATCTAGATTTCTTTATTCCAGGCAAGATTGCATGCCACGCTAGTATGATAATTCTCCCACGAGCACGGAACTTCCATCATGAGTTCATGACTCTGGTGGATAGTACAACGCAGTAATTATTCTAGCGATAAGGTTCGATGTTGAGCAGGTGAATCGCCGAGTTTGAATCTTTACCATATTTTATTTCAAGATAGGAAAGAAACCAACCAGTTCTAATGGCTCGTTGCACAATAGTACCAGACTAATCGTATGCATATGCGAGTTACATACAAAGCAATTTTGTCTTTTATTTTCCTCGTATTTCTTTTTGGACCCAAACTCACCCGAATTGTCCATTCCGTCCACGAAGATGATGACTATCCGGCACGCAATATGTGTTTCTATGAGACGATGGTTCTTCAAGTCAAGTTGTGCATACTTGAACCTAATAGTACTTTTGTTTGCAATCAGGAATCAACAATAAGAAGATGGACACGTATTTGACAAAACTGTGCAGTCACTTTATTGTTAAGTATACAAGGGGACATATTAATTTGAAACCGAGCAGCACCAAATTTGGACTACGTTGTATAAACAAGGCTACAGGCTTGTCGAAATCGGGTCGATATTGTCTTGATCTCTTTTCACACCGTTGTCTGTTATGGTGTAACAACACCACTCCGAGCTACTAGACAAGTTTGCAAATGACGTGCATGTGAAGAGACCAGACACCGCATTACTCCCGCCGCCTCGACATTCTAATTCTCCGACGACGAGTCGTGGTGTAATCCCTTCCATTGACGCCTGCTTTTTATGATGAATTGGCTCTATAGCGATTCGTCGTACATTATAAAAAGGTGAATATTATGCTGTTTCTTGTGTGCACCGTTACACATTCAAATTGCGTCTCCATTTATTTAGGGGAAGGGAGGTTATTGTAGGAAGTGGAGGAAAAGAGAGGAAGGAATTTTGTTTCATAAGAATGGAGCGATCCCATTCCAGTTGACACGCGCTCCGCTCCACCTGCGGCCAAAGTAGGAAAACAAATCAGGATCGATGTTGGGTTAAAAACGGGTGTTTCTCTATCGAGACTCAAGATGGCGAAGTGAATCGTGGGACTTCAAATTTCGATTGACTAAACTAAATTCTATGAAAGCTTACTTGGTTCTGATGACTTTGTCTAGCGTGCTAAGAGGAATTTCCGGCTCCGTTTCGTCGAATCCGCGCGTGCATATGTTTAAAATCGTTTCACTGGTTTGATAATGAGAACTGGTGAAGTAATGCAACTGGAAGCTTCAAAACAGAATTGAAATCAAGATTTTTCTCAGGCAACGGACAACGCTAACTTTTGATAGGCTTATTTTTGTTGGAATCGCATACTTGTACTCGTTTCGGTAATCTCTCATCAGGGCACGATCTAAGCAAAATAAAAGGCCAGTTTGGTCGCAGCAGATCACTAGCCAAACGGGAAAGATTGGTGTTTTTAATCGGGATCCAAGATTAGCAGCTATGGTCTTTTCTTCGTTGCCCATCCATATGAGGAGGCCAAGTGGTGAACGAATTAACACTCCCGTTTCAGCAACAGCCTACAGTCCAAAAAGACAGGTTGAAAAATTTATGATTTGTGTCCCTTCATCATTTTATTACGGCGTTATCTTCATCTCCTCGGTATTGGACACCGTTATGCAAATACGGACTGGCTCTTCCGGTCATAAGCAAGCATAGCACACTGTTGGAAATGCTACCTTTAAAAGTCACAAGATGGCCCCGGTTCGTGAGTCCGCTGTAGTTAGCCGCGCGCCCCATCAAGTCTTCGTTCACTCTTTAAATAGTAAATGATTCGAATTACATTTAATATTATATTACCGGGACTTTAATGGCCATGATTGACTGTTTATTTGGTGTTTACCGATCCAAGCCCCTTGATAATACAGCGCTGTATAATAACAGAAGAACTGCCGGACCAGGTTCTTCTTGGAACTGTAAATAGAAAGAGAAAAAATAAATTTCACCTTGTGATACAAATGAAACTTATTCCATCGTGTTTAAGGTAATGCAATTTACTATGTAAATATATCGACGTAGCACGGTTACGAGTTCATCCCACTTTCCGAAAGGAACCAGCTGCAACTATACGGAAATTTGTTTTAAAATCACAAGTCAAGTAAGTCAACATTTGCGTATGAATGTTGGATAGCGTGGTAATATACTTTTTCAGTCACTCCGTCTTGATTGAATTGCGGCGACTCTGGAAGATACACAACAGATTTGTTGGGTAAACAGAGTACTCCTTGTCCACTTCCGGCCCGCCAGATGATGTCGGCTAAAGCTGCAACAAGAGCTTCTTTTTGTATCGTCCTGGTCGGCTCTAGAGGGTCCCTCCTGTCGATACAGAATTGAAAAACGGTATGAAACAACTCAAAGAAATTGAATCCAACAGTTTCACGTCAATATGTTCCATATTTGGACAGAAAATCGTTTCAGTCCAGTTCGAGTCAACACAGAAATTGCGCAATACTATTAAGTCCATAAAGTCACGAGATTTCTGAATCATATAGGCCCACAACTCTTTCGACTCGTTAAAACTACGATGAATATGACCTATGAGCCTCTCTACCCGGATTTGTGTCAAGGTGAATTACTATTCCGTAAGAAAAACTAAAAAAAAAAGCTCTTCAGTATAAAGGAAATCGATTATTGCCTTGCGATGAATAACCTTGTTTCATATCGTGTCTTTCAATGGCTGAAAACAAAAACTGTCAAAGGAAATCGTCAGCACGTCCAAGTTTTGTAGCCTATCGATCACTGCTGGAACCGCAACTTCTGTTTTCCATTGACCTTTGGGCGACAACACACTCTATACCTTTACCTTACTTTGCGTGCTCTCGACTCCGCATTAGATACACACGTCTGATTGGCCAATAGTTATAATTCAAGTAATGTATTACTGTCGTGTGTTTCTATCGAATATAATAAATAATATACGAACTCATGAGGAAAGCCAGCCAGCCAGACGTAGCCTACAAGAGTAGATAGGAGTGTTGTACATTTATCTACAGTCTACGTCAGAGTGAAATTGAACTGACAAAGTTACGGTTGTACAAGTGCTATTCCAATTTGACATTGGCCGGCATTGTGTTGGACCGAATCGAAAACAGCTGCTAGATATCAGTAACAGATTGATAAAAAATATTCACATACGAAAAGTATTGTCCACTATTACGGCACATCGGTGGGTCTACGTAAAAAAAAAAAAAAAAACAAACTTATAGTATATATCTACCGTGTCTTTAAGGTTTTGTTGGGATCCGTTTCGAAGAGAATCGTTCTCAGGACTTGTGCTTGAACAATCATGAGTACGGATCGAGCCAGAGGAGTCATATCGCCACCGATGAACGTAAGTCCGTAAGCGAGTTGTTGTTCGGCCTCGCGGAAGACCATGCCCGGTCCGCGTGAGAAGAACTCCGAGCGCACCAAACACGGACATTGTCCAAAGACGACCTGTCTCAAGGCCTTTCAATGCGTACATGTAACGAGAGGCAACGTTCAATTCACTCATTAATCTAAGCTCACAAGTGATAAAGTGATCAACTTCAACGATGGAATCATGCATGAATAAGATGTAGTAAAAGTTGTAAACCGATTTCACCTAAGCTCTTCCGCGTTGCAATTTTCAAACGTACGGATAATAACAAATGTTTGAAGCATGAAAACACAGGGGGATATGGCGCTGTTGGGGGTACGCAAAAAGCAAACAAGGTAGTGTATATAATGATCCTTTGGAAGCCATGCTCTCTCCATGTATCAATCATATTGCTCAATCTTACTCCTGTGTTTGTACCGTCAACGGCAGTGGTATAAAGTAAACACTATATTGGCCTTATTCTGTTGAAAGACTACCGTAATAAGTAGCGATTCGATTCTCCATAGTTTTCATTCTTTGTCAGAACCGCTAGTGGTGGCAATCATTCTTGGCATCACATGCAACCTCTAAAGAATTGCTGTCATCATTGGTACGCGGTAGGTTATCGATTTCCACGAATTCACTCCTGCTCTCTTACACAAACATATACGTACTGCATATATTCTTTTACATACGGTGCGCCGTTGAAAATCTATTTGCTTGTTTTGTGTCTTTCGGCTAAGACTGGCATAATTTCGCCAACTCAAATTTTTGTTTGAAGATATTCTAGAGACGCAATCGGTGGTTTTATTACCTTTAATCCTGTTAGACTGTATGATGAGTCATTAACCTCTAATCATCTCTAATCCCGTCGCGAAATTTTTTTTTTTGGCTAGTTTAAGTGAGTTTAAGGCATACGACGATTAATGTGAGTAATATACGAATATAATGAATAATATAGTGAATAATTGTCATCCTCCTGCCACCGAACAGTGATTCATTGTTCCGTCTGCCAAAACTAAGTCGTCAGTCACATTTCTCTGTCCCTCTCTTATGTAAAACTTTTCCACGAGTAATAAGTGAACATTTGTTTGTTGGTTGGTTGTTTCTCTCTAACTTTTATTCATTCGAATTTTGTGGGGCGTTGCGAGGTGTAATCGATTTGGGTGGAAGAGGTGGAAGACGAAAGTGGCGCTTGTCAGAGAAAAGGTCCGTAAGAGGAAAAGTAAGTATGCAGGCGATCGAGAAACTAACAGAATCGATTAAATATAGGACAACATCGCAACGGAACGCGACATCAGACAAACAAATTTCCTTTTAACTGCCGGTCAACTTTGGGGGTCAGATGGGAAGTGGGGAAACAACCGGACGCGACGAAAGTAGGGGAGATGGAAAATGACCATTCAAAATTTAATTCACAGCAAAATAGTATTAAAGAAAACAAAAGTAACAAAAAGCACTTCCTTACTATTGCTGTAGACTCTGTAATGGGTGTTCCAAGGGTAGCTGGCACTGGTAGCACGTTAGGTAAAGGTGGTCTTTCAGCACCAATTCCCGTACTTCGACCGGGATATCGAGTCATTGCTGGATGTTGGTCGTTGTCTACCAATGTATTTGTATCAGTGTACGTATCTATTGGGAAGTGGAAATATAATTGTGTATACAGGGAGCCACAAAATGGATATACAGACTAACTCGGTCGGTTGGACGAACACGACTGACACAATTTCTTACCGATGCAGTCGTAGTATACACACGATGCAGGCCTATATAGTACCTGTTATCGACTTATCGAGAAAGCAAGTGAGCACGAAGGGAGCATTGCGCTGTCGGTAGCCGGCCACGCTCCACTGTTGTTCACTGAGTGTACTAGGATATACGCATCGCTTTACCTATACCATTACAGTTTGTATATAGTGCAACGAATACAGATGCACATACATAGCTATAAGGGACGTCAAAGTATACTGTACCGACAACACAACACCGTATACATGCTGGCCTTCGAGCGGAAAGAAGAATTTAAAAAACAAATAGAAAGAACTGTACAAATGTATACTATGTCTAGTACTAGTTTTATTGGATCGTCTTGTACATAGTAAATTGATCGAAGCTTTTTTTTTTGCAACTAAACGTTTTTCCAAGCGATATCTACTACCGTATTAGAGATTTATCACAAACATTTTACAGGTATCCGTCGATGAACGAGTTGGACTACACTGCGTTTGTAGGCGCAGAAATTTACAAGAAATAACATCATTGTGGGGAATGGGTTACAGAATTTTAAAAAGAATCAAATGAAAAATCACGCTATCTAGCAATTGGAAAAAAATGGGAAGTTGACAAGACTCGTGCGCTAAGTTCTATCGGCTGAGGCTCGACAGAGTCATATCTACCACTTCTTCCATGCTTATCACTGAGGTGGTCTCTCTTTCTACACTCTTATCATATTTCTATTTAGTGTAATGAGACAGATACTAACGCTTGTCTGTTTCCATAATGGCACGACTGATCTATTGACATAAAAAAGCATTGCTACACTGGTTTGTAAAAATGCCATTTAGGCCTTTATAATGACACGTATTAGACCAACTGTGAGAGAATTCTAGCTTTAACGTCACTTTGCAGTCTAGACGTATGTATACACTCTAACGGAGAGATCTTAACAATAAAGTGAAATTCAAGGTGCAAGAAACGAAAACATAAAATAAAATGAATTGAATCTCTTGTTGATCTTGATCAAGAAAATGTACAGGCAACAGTAAGAATTTGAATCTAATAATTCCACATTTGATAAATTGGAATGGCGGAGGGAAAATAACAAACGACACGCGAGAAATAAGTCAGACGATAAATTCTCCTATTAGGAGATATAGTGATTGGTGAGAACAATTCAAATTTATCATGCCCTTCTCATAAGAAGAGTTTTTTCATGCGATTGTAGCAACTTCACGTAAATTACCACAACCATGACTGAAATAAATCGTCCAAAGGAAAAATATCCTCTATCTTAGGAATCGAAATAGCTTACATGCGCACATTCAGATCGAATCGCAACGTAAATAATGCTCTCTACGCTTTATCGTAGAAAACTACCAGTCAGTTATTTTGAAATGTTCCCTTCATTGCACTAGGTCACGGAATTATGATGCGTAGCGCACTCTTATCCACGATTATAAATGTGTACAAGTCCAGCACCTTTGCTTATTTTCTTAGAGGTAATTCTTTTTACACAAGAAATCAATTACTTATCCTTCACCAAAAATTGTTGAAGAAAACAAGTTTTTCGTCGTCAGAAACTTAAGAAACAATAAAAAATAGTCGAACGATTGAAAGAGAGTAAACTTTGAATAAGGTGACGAACATATAAAAATCATGACCGTACTTCAGACCGTTTCAGACTTGGCAAAATGATGGGCATATCGATTTATTGATGGAGTTGTTCCAGGAATTTACAGTGTTCGACAAATAGACACGTTGCTCTCGAATCTAGGTCAAAATATAACTGTGACACGAAGAACCATTGTTCATACTGTTCATATCCATAGTCGCACAGCACACTGAAACGCTATTGTAACTTTCAGCGTTGTCGATTTGCCGCCCTCCTTGTATACTATGGAGAAATGCAGTACTGCAATATTTCTCTCTTACGAATAAGCCTGTCGTGTAATACTGAACTTTGAATACGGTGAAATACGAAAACAAGTTTTCAATATAATAAAATCACTTTCCTTCGTGATATTGTAGGGAGGGGTTAAGGTCTGACGAATAGCCAGTCAACTCCCAAAACTTTTCCGAACAAAAAAAAACGTATAATTTTTTTTATTTTATGAGTGGTCTGCTTCTAAGGAAGGACAAACAACCTTGTCTTGCCGAAGAATTGCACGATTTTCCAACAACCTACTTCTAAAGCCAACATCTCGTGTCTGGTCGTGTACACTGTCAATCGATAAGCACGCGACTCCGGCTTTAATATCGGGATCTAATGTAAGCGGTCAAATGGCGATTTATACTAATAGTAAGATGAAACTGAGTCAAGTCATCGACAAAAGGCACATGTGCGATGGCCAGAAAGTAGGTCTAGGTCTACAGGCTAGTTTAAAAATAAAGTGTCGCAAAGCCAATCGTAGCGTGTCCACCTGGTCAACGTCGCACGAATAGACCTGCAACTACCCCCCCCCCCCCCCCTCTTATTTCGTGCCAACAGTTTTCTTTCTGCTTAAGAGAATAGAAAAGCGGAGTTTTTTTTATCCAACAGGAACTTTAAAATTCAATCTTAAGAACTTTTTTCGTTAACAGAACTTAAAAAGAAAAGGGAAACATGTTCGTGTCAAATGTTTTTCTTTTCTTCAATGCCAGCGTGTCGTAAAAAAAACCCTTTAAAGTATAGAAGTCCTATTGTTGAGTGTGTGCGTAACGATGATGCTAAATTTAGACGAAACTACTACTATACACCGGCGTGTTCGAGACTTTTCATTCACTCAATCTCACGATAATGGCGAGTAATTGTTGTACTGTACTTAGCCATCAGCTGCCAACTTATTACACCGTCGGCCAATTCATCTTAATTTCGTGGATTATTCATCTTCGCCAGAAAAAAAATGCTAACCTGTAACGTTAAACAGTTAACACGCTTTCGAATCATTTTGAAAATGGGTGAGTCTCGCAAAAACGCTAATTTATGCATCCATGCATAGCTCGTGCCTAAATATAGAATTCACAGAATATAAGTGAGTCAGTCTAGTCTTTGGCTATTCCAAACTCCGCCTCCTTGTCTACAACATTCACCTTGTTGTTGATTGCGCAAATTGAGTCGGTTGAAATCGACGGAATGAGCAGTTCTCGTTCTCCCACGAAACGCGTAGTTGGCCTCTGCAACCGCCCGGCAACCTAAACGACATGTATCGGCCCCTGTTTGATGAACGACGAGTCAAGGCCAGACTGGCCAGCAGAAGTCCAGCAATTTGGTCTCGATCCAGCTGGAAATGCATTACTTTTGAAACAAACAACAAACAAAAAAGGTGGCAGTGACGCCGCAATAAAAAATCAGCTGATGTTCAAACCAATTCAATACCCCTCACAACGACAAATTTTATAACTGAATGATAGTAAATCGTATTGTTTGTTCATTGTCGGGTCACGAGGCGGCTACAAGAGAAATACGCATGTCGTCTTGCATTGTTATATAATGACGCCAACAGAGGACTCGCTCGCTGATATTGAGTTCAAAAATCACGAAACTTCGACGTCAATTTTAAAGAATACCAAGGCAACAATCAAATTCTACCACGAAAGCGTGTATTCTCTGGTGCGATTTGAATAAAAAGATACATCTTTTAGTGATCTGACGTTATTCAAAAGTCTTTAAGGAATATATGCATCTTTTATTTATAAAAAGGGTGTCAGGCCGTTCCAAGTTACCCGCGCTTCACTCCACCTGCCGCCCAAAATTATCCAGTAACAGAATAACATTTTATTATTCCTCATTTCTTTTATTATTCCTCATATCTTTGAATTACTTGGTTCTGACGATTTTGTCTAATATAGGATGAGAGACCTCCTCTTCCGTCACCTCTCTTCTGTCGAGTAACAGTCTGGTTCGGATAAGCAGCACAGCCGGAGTCAATTGATTATGCGTACTTGTGTAGTAGTGTAATTGGAACCTGTAGGGCGCAGGCGTCGATAAAAATGATCTAAAAGTTCAATTATCTTCATTTGAATTAGATTTTCTACCTTATTTCTGAACGGTAATCTCGAAGTAGATCTCGATCGTCACTAAATAACACTCCGCTCTGCTCCGAAGCGACGATCAGCCAAATGGGGTATATTGGCGTTTTTAATCGCGAGCCTAATTTGTATGCGGCTGTTTTCTCTTCGGTGCGCATCCATATCAGTAGTCCGATGGGCGACCGCACATGAATTCCAGGCTCAGCAATCATCTTTTTAATCACGACAGTAAACAATCAAATCAGGTCAAGGATGTGTGCCAACAGTGCCATCTGTGAATGAGGACTAATTTCTTTGACACGAATATTTGTTCGGAGATAAAACAATTACGGTATAGTTGCTGATGACGAACAATCATTTCCGTTTAAGACGGCCTTTGACACCAAAGATATCGATTCAGATTACAGTAACTAGAGATTTCATTACTCCGAGAACATGATCCAAGGCAACAATCATCCAATGTGACATACATTCAAATAATTAACAATTGGAAATTTACGGCATTGTCTTTGTCTTCGCGGTAATTCGTTCCGTTGTATAGGTACGGAGAAGCCCTGCCTCCCAAGAACAGGTTAATCGCACTAAAACTTATGTCGCCGGAATAATTCATAAGGCTTATGTGATAGGAATTCGTCGCGCTTATCCAGCGCGCCCCCATATCTTCTGCGATCCTGAAAGTGAAAAGAAGAAAATTTTAATGACGATTGATAATTGCCGTTATTAGCTCAGAGACGTCACTTGCATTTCTATTCCTCTCGACAAAACGGCACTGTAAATTAGCAAAAGCAAAGCAGGTCCGGGGTCTTGTTGAAACTAGAAAAGGTCACCGTAAATTTTCGCTTAATAGAAGAGATTAAATCAAATTTAAAAAAAAAAAAAAATTAGATTACCAAGAACAGATTGCGTCTGACAAAATATTGAAGTTCTTCTCGATTGTGGCACTCAAGTAGGTTTAGCTGCCAGTCATGTGGATCGATGAAAATATTTGGAAAAATATGACAACAAAATGAAACAAACTAAACAAGGACACTAGACAAGGATTTGTACTCACTTTTTCTGTTACACCTGCGTAGAAAGAAAAATGAAAATTAAAAGATTCCGTCAATTACCTTATACACTCTCTTAAAAATAACGAAAGAATTTGTTTACCATCTGCGTTGAAGAGATCGGATTCCTCAACGTGAGTGTGAGTAGGGTGCGGCAAACATAGCACTCCGTATTGACTCCCTCCCGCTTTCCAAATGACATCGGTGACTGCAGTGCACAGTGCTTCTTGTTGCATTGAAAAGGATGGTTTCAGAGGTCTGCCAATTATGAAAAAATAATGTCGTCATAACTTGAATCATGTTTAATATTTTGTCAACAGCTGAAACTTACTCCGGTTGGTATACCCTTGCTGGTCTGACGTCGAATAATAGAATACGTAATATGTGTGTTTGTACGGCCATCATCAAGGAATTGGTGAGGGCAGCTGAGTGTCCAGCTGCGTGACTCACCATCAAAGCGAAACCAAGATCACGCTCTGCTTCCCGAAATACAAGCCCTGCATTATTTAAAAAGATATATAGGTTAATATATAGCTAATATAATACAATTTCATTTTTCTTATCTGAACTGTAATTTGATTTTACTTTACCTGGACCTCTCAAAAAATACTCGGTCTTAACCGGCGCTGGACACTCACCGAAAACTATTCGTCTCAATGCCTAAAAATAAAAGCAACCACCACGTTTTATTTTATATTTATTTTAATTTTTGTATTCATTTTTTTTTTTATTGTTGGCTAAAATCGAACAACAACACCAAAACCGTCGTACTGTGTAATCGATTTGGTGTCAAGTCCGTTCTCATAATTAGTGGTGAGTACATACATAAGACAAGCGCATCCAAAATGAGAAGGGGACAACCAAGAGGAGCCCGTCTACTCGAATGAAAGTCAAGTAAAAGAAAGTTGGTTAAACCAAGTCGGTGGACCGAGTCGCAGTGTGTACAGTTGCGTAGACACGGACACGTTATCCTGGACGTGGCGCTATACTGACAGCTGTCTCGCGTGCTCAAAGACAATTCATCAACGCTGACATGTCCGACAACAATCAACCCATTCGCTGTGCATCTCTCCGGCTATTCTTGGCTCTTTCTCTCACCAGCAGACGCGATGAACCACCCCATAATTCGCCCACAGAATTAGGATCTTGTCGACGTCAGGGAAAACGTCAGCAGAGGCCGAAACACGACGCGATTTCATCGTTCCACTATTCCAAGTAGACGTCATGTACGCTGTACGCTATGCGAGAATCTTATAGTCACAGATCAATGGTGTTCTTTCCATATATGGGTGCGATCAAGCCATGAAGAAAGACGTCACGCTTGGCTGAATCAAAGCTAAAAAAACACTTGGGTTGACAAGTAGACTCGTCCGTTTCGCCTTTTGAACCTTTTCCAGTGGATCGATGAAATGTTAATACAACTTGACATTTCAGCGAAAATAAGAAGGTGTATGCGGTCGTTTAACGGTGAAATGGGTTTCAGCCCCCGCCAACCTCTCCCTCCCCCAAATAACGTGAGGTTTGACCACACAGAGTCTATACGGAATCTATACAGGTGAGTTTTGCAGTTGGAATCACCCACGCGCTATCGTCGCC
This sequence comes from Daphnia galeata, assembly GCA_030770115.1. Taxonomy (NCBI): domain Eukaryota; kingdom Metazoa; phylum Arthropoda; class Branchiopoda; order Diplostraca; family Daphniidae; genus Daphnia; species Daphnia galeata. The sequence continues at coordinate 8,513,686 of CM061115.1, forward strand.
AAGTGGCGAGTGACACCGCACGCCATTTTGCCATTAAAACAACTATAAATAAAAAAAAATTGTTTTTCAGATAAAATTGGGTTTCGTATTCTTGGATGATTGGTTTCCAACTTACCTACAGACTACAGTATTTTCCATTTAAAAAACAGAGAATATGCAAAAAGCAAAAAATAAATTATAGCTGCCACTGCCTAGCTTACTCCACCCATTTTACCTACCTCACCCCAGTTTTGTTTGTTTTCAAGATTTGCGTGTTGGATCAACATCAAATATTTGTGTGAATTTCAGTTATTTTAATGCTAATTCAATACGAAGGTAGGAATTCGTTTTGTTTTTCATTTCAAACGTCTTGTGATTAACTTATCTTTTTCATTTAAAAAATCAGACCTAAATAAGTCTGAATTGGATTGGAAAATATTCATAAGAGCATTGCACGGTGGCAAAAAAACTTTACTCATTTTGCTTTCAAAGAGGAAGAATTTTATTACTTAACAACTGGTGAGTGAGTGTTGGGGTGCACGATTAAAGGTTTAGCGCTTATTCCCACTCTTTGATGATGAAAGTTGTGCAAACACTCAAACGGTGCGAAATGTTTGGTCAATCTTCCAGCAGGAAGTCAACAAGTACAATTTCGTGTTTAGTGCAAACATTCGGTTCTATTTTGAGATGCCAAAATGCGTGTGATCGTGAATGAAAAAACCCAAGACTAATGGCACATCCATTAGGGAGCTTAAAAGAAAAGAAAAAAAAAAAACTTACGATGGCGATGGACTCCGTGATCGGTTTGCTTCCGTTGAATGTGACCGAAGCCATGTGCTGAACCTGACGGGAAGCGGCTCTCTCGCGAACGCCCAACATTAGACCTTTTGAAAAACGAAAATAGAATCACAACTTAATGCTTGTTGAAAAGTTGCGTACTTTGACATTGAACATGAGTGTGTAGCCAAGACGACTATTATTGATGATTATTATCGATAAGACTTGTTTCGGCACTAGCGGACGTTCTCAATCAATAGTGCCAATTAAAAATCCCCCATATTACCCCTCCGCCATAATTTAAGAAATACATCATTTCCAGGCTGGCCAATTGACATCGCGGTCACGGTCGAATAGTGCCGAACCGAAGACGATGAGTGTGAGATGGTTGGTGACAGGATGGGGAAGGAGGAGCGGGCATGCAATTTCATCATTTACGTGCAGCAGACCTTGCAAGTCATCCCTAGTTTCTCTTTGTTTTGTTGTTCTCTTTTCGGTGAACGACCGTAACATCAAAGCGCACCCATTGCAATCGTCTTTTTATCGGCGATATAGCGGCCAACCACCGGTGGATGAATTTCGCAATTCGTTCTGGTATATATATGCGCGCCAATCAATCAATCATCGTGTATCTTCTGTCGCCATGTCAATTTATTATATATTACGAAAAGTGAAGTTATATAGGCATAAAGACATCGATCGGTAACAACCCGATGATGTTGTAGTATATAGAGATATTCGTGTTCCTAGAATTCAAATGATTGTTGTGCCTGCCGCATAGTTGTGGGTATGGCGGTTGGATTGTATAACTCACCTTCACCACAAGGACTAGATATTCAGGCAATCCGATTCGACTTTGGTTGAGCTTTCTTCATAAAACCATCGACTCTACTTCAATAAGTTGCTTGCGCCTGTCTGTTCTTCTCCAAAACTTCGTCCACCAGTTTGACCACTGAGTCGCACTTTTTTCTTTGATATTGCTGTACATGCATAAGCTCTTATACGGTAGTATGCCGTGGCGGATTAAAATCGCGGAATCCATCCATGGTCAACCAGAACGGTGTCATTTCGTGCTCGAAAAAAGAAATGGGAAATTAAAAAAAAATCTCTCAAATAAAGAGCATAAGACTTAATAGATTGGCGAGTATACTAAGAGGCAAAGAATGTGAGCAGAAGATCCCGAAGCATGATAACAAGAAATCTCAAAGCTTTTATTGAAATCAGATCAATTAAAGATCCATTTTTTCCCAAGAAACGGTGTAGCTTTATCTTTAGACACGTATACCTGTTTCTCGATACCCGCGTTACCTTGAAATCATTGCCAGTTCCTCATTGCATTCAGTGAAATATTATAAAACATTTTTCCACAATAAACTTGTATTAACTATATAGTCCGCATTACAAGCTACTTACGAGAACTGTGGGTTGGAGAGATGTTTTCCGCGACGTACTTGGTGCCATTTTCCGTTCGAGATTCCTTCCTGTCACTTGTTTTCGCACTGAGGACTGGCGGGATCTTTTCCAAGATGTTGCAGATCCCATTACCCACACCACGGGACTCTTTTCTGTCGACTCTCCTTGTACTTAGAACTGGAATAATGCTGTCTCCATTTCCAATCCGTGACTCTTTCCTCTCGCCTCTTATTGCGCTTTTGCTGGAATAAATCTGACAAATTGATAAATCCTCAAACAGAGTTGAGACGACAATAAGACGTATAAATGAAAAGCTCCTGTATGTATGGCTCCCTTAGCTGAATCATTTTACCAACACCAAGATCCCCATTAAAGCTTACCTCACTGTTCATTTGTGTCACTGTGAACGGTTTGAGTCAAAATGGTGAAATCGGTTAAGTGAAGAAATCTATGTTGAGGATAGAAATGATCTTGCGCTGTGTTTTGTAGTCACTTCTGCATCTTGTACCTTAATGCTTTTGCTGACAGCGTAACATCGACACGACTGTAAGGGTCGAATGACTCTGGCTATCTAAGTTGACTCAGTGGAAATGACGACGTATAGAGTAGGTACGTACAATGGATACGAGTACTTGAGGGATGAAACATGCAGGTGCTGCATGGCGACTCTTTTTCTTTTTGTTTTTTGTGCGTGTCACTATCACGCATTTTACGATCACGTACAGTGCGTCGACTCTTTTTACTGTACGAGTCTCTTTTATGAAACATGTCAGTAAAAGAGCGACTGTGTCGGGAACTAATGCCTAAACCATTTTAACACAAACAACCTCAACGTGGTCGCGTTGTAATCATGAGCGTTAATAGCGTCACATTACGTATGCTATAGCTTAACCCCATCAGCGATGAGTCAGCTGTTTCATATTTAATTATTAAGGACATTTGAGATGGGAGAAGGCTTAGCGAATACATTTCAAAGAATAATACTATTCGATGAAAATGAGTAGGGTACAAAGTTCTCATATGTAGCCTTCGTAATGCTCTTGCTTTGGTAAAGAAACAATTTCAACTAAAATACGCTTTGGCTTCTGTCCGTGCTTCATCATTGCACCGTTTACTGCATTTTCACGTCAGTGTGATAATAAGATGCCACGAACACGCACAATTCCGTCTGTCGTATCCAGAAGAATCGCTTTTCAATGATGGAAGGATATGATTAGCGTCAGCCTTGCTTCGTAGCCCTACGCAGCAATTTATTTATAAAGTTACTTCTGAATTGAAGTCCAGCAGGAAAAACCATTGCAATATTGTATATTCCCCATTGAAGGTCTCTAAGATGAGAACCTTGATAACGTTAATATTCTATGTGTATCTGTATTAGACAATAATTGCCTAGTTCCTTTATTATTCAAAAGTTACCCTTCCGTGCAAAATTGCAAATATGCAGAAAATTTGTATCTCCATGTTTTTAACGAATATTTATAAAGTTGTCATGTGTATGATTCTTATAATTTCTGACCCTCATTTTGTCGACACTTTACGGAATCGAGTACATCGTGATTAGAAACAATTCATCATGATAGTATATAGAAAAACATCCTAGCCTGTACCCTAAACTGTTATTCTTTCACCGACTTATCTTTGACTTCCGCGTCGATATGGCGATCTGTTTTCCATCGACTATTTGACTGTGACTGCCATCCTTATCCAGTTCTGTACACGTACATGTACTGAGAAGGCCTTTGAAGGGCATTTGAAACGAAAACCCTCGTGTGTTGGTCCGTCCGCTCGTGAGACGAAAATTTTCTGCGTAGTTCTCTTTTACAATCTTATTACGTTATTTATTGTGGCATTAATAAAACAAGTTTTCGTAATTTTCAATGACTAATTTGTGCTGTGTAAACAATAAATCAATAATACAAGTAGTGATAAAGCTATAACTTGGCTATAACGCAATCTATAGCTACTGTCCGGAAAAATCCGGAATGATAGAGGATTACAAATGCCCACTGATCATCAACAGTTATGACTAGGCTACTTAATACCGTACTCCAATTTCATAATACCTATCGAACAGAGTATATGGTAACTAAATGGTAAGATTTTGACAAATGTGAGCTGTGCCACGTGAATCAAAGTTGAAGCTGGGTGGATGACAACAAATGCCATAAAGTTGATCGTTTTATCGATTACCAGGTAGCCTACAGACAACTTTCTCCTTTTTGTTTTTGTACCTTCATCCAGTGCCCAGTGTTCACTGTTTTCCTTGTTTCTTTTATTGAAGAACTTGGAATGATTTGCAAGGACATGTGATGACAAAGGAATGGGTCGAAAATCAGATAAGAGGTGCAATAAATAGGGAAGGAAACCAAAAAGTCGTTTCCCAAAGGCCTTGTCTTTTAAAGGTGTATACGATATATCTAATGAGAGAGGAAGAGAGAGGGATAGCTTATAGCTTTCGGATTATATAAGAGAAAGCCGTTGGGGTCATCCGAAGAGAAAGCCACTGGGAATAACTACCGACCTTGCCGCATTGGAAAAAAAGGGGTTTTTTCCAGACATGTTAACGAGGCCTTCGCTTTTCAATGTCTTGGTTTTAGCACAGTCTGAACACGAAACGGATAAGTATGCTACAGTATTCAGGAATAATTCTGCCGAATAGCCTTCTTTTACCTCATCAGCCCATGTCTAAAGAAGAGTCGTTTGGCCAATGTTTATACACATAAAGATAAAACTATTTGGAATGCTTGCGAAAGACGAAGACACTACGATTTATTACCGAAATCGCCGGATGCCAAACTGATAGTTGTATCAACTGCGTAGTTTCTGGCGAGCATATGTAGATTCCTATGGTTCTCCTCAATGTTTAAACGTATGGCGTCATACACGAACGATAAGTTCCATCCCGAAACCACACGTTCAAAAGTTAGGGGAATTTCTCGGGGAATTTCTCTTTCCAAAAGCAATCGGAGGATACTTGGAGATTGGCTGTACCATCCAGTTCTCATTGCCAAAAATTCCTTTGGCTTGCAGCTCAACGACTACCTTACCATAAAAAAAAACATTTTATGCAAAGCAGTTTGGTTCTGCATGGTCTTATAGTAGCATCTTATTTAAGAGGCAAAATATTAAAATAGTTGCGCTTAGAATTTTACACAAGCGTGCATGCGCGTAATTAATAAAAAATACCCCGAAGTATCGGACCGGTACAGAGATTCCTTTAATAATGCCCAACTAATCAGCTATGACTTTCTCATGTAAACCGTATACGATTTGGTGTATTTATTTTAAACATGAAATATATTAATTGGAAATATTGATTCGATCGTATTTTTTATTTAAACAGTTATTCCACATAATTTGAAAGCAAACTCCAAAAAATACGAGCTGATGTGTTTCAGATGAGGTTACGGGATTGCTTGGTATTATAGTAAAGCCAATTAATTCATAACGTGCATGTCCTAAAGCTATTACACCTCAAGATTTCGAAATAACATGCCCAGAAAAGATGGCAGTTGTCGGGAAAGATTGATTGTGAACGCTTGCCTATTTTATTTCAAGTTGTTTGTAATTCTTTAGCTATTTGGCAAGGCGTTGTGACCATAGTCCAAGATGGAAAATCGTTATTAATCAGTTTGTTTTGCCCTCAAGACAAACGAGGGAAAACCAAACAGGATCGCAATACTGCTTGCTTGTAACACGCACTTTTACTGAAATAGAAACAAATTGCGAAGTTGGAATAGGACTGACCAGCAAGGAGATTATTATAATCAAGCAAACTACCATAAATTAAAGAATTTTAGAAAATTCACGTGCGATGCATAACGTTTAATAATTTTTTAAACGGTGGAATTCGATATATCCTTCGTCGGAAACATACGGTATACGCGCTCAATTTTTGTTTAAAGTCAGAAAAAAACGATAGTCGTCCAGACTCAAAACCAAAACCAAGGCGCAGACAATATATAATGCATCTGAAAAATGCATCACACCGTTCTAATGCGAAAGGTGTTGTATATGAATGCATCCAATATTTCTATCACACTTGTGGGGGTTGTGGCGCAATCTGGCGCATCTACATCTGCTGATTAAAGTCTATACCAGTTCTCTCAACGTTAGAAGCACTCGTCACACATTGTTCCGGTACGAAAAATATTTAACAAGCCATTTATTTTTCATTTTCAATACCTAATGTAATTTGGTATGTGGCCAATGTGGTTGTAGAGACAGCAAAGTTATATAAGTAAGCGTACGTAGTAGGACACATGTAGACTTTTAAATTTTTTTTAACAATTTCAATTGAGTGCTCTTAGTTGTGTAACGCCATACACATTTTCTTGTTGGACTTGAATACGTGATAACAGCATGGAAGGGAAATCCACGTGATTGTATTATATTCTACATCACGGACGTGGTTGAAATGTAAACGTAATAATAGTAATTCCAGAAAAAAATAATTCTGTGAAAGAGAAGCGAAGCACCGGAATTGTGAATTTGTATTTACCCTTTAAAACTAAAACAAACTAAATAATCAAAACAGTAATTAAAAATAAAAACATGCGTGTCATGAAATCTAAGTGAAACTGTGCTGGGGTCGTTGAAAGTGAAACGATATTCTCCTCAGAGACGTTAACAATTAAACGGATCGGCATGGATACCAGCTGGTTAATTGTCGCCTCGTCCTCCAGTCTACGTTTTTTCTCCACTGGCCTTGTAACATTCCGTTTTATAATAGCAGTCGATCTTGGCTCGGATATTGTATAGCTACTGACGTCAGCCATCGGAAACTCAATCGGGTAAACTGATATTGTGTAATCATTTTTACTATATAGCGCGCTTGGTTGTGAAAGACGCTAATGGTTGGCGCGCCCGTTTTTACTTTATTTTCTTATCGTGGTTGAAACTGAAAAACGATGAATTAAAAAGGAAATATTTAACAAGCCATGCATGTACAGCAGTTCAATAGCGAACAGGAGGGGATCAATTTTATTGTAAACACTGAACACGAATTTCGTCAAATTATTTTACAAGGTATTATGACGATCTCTTACAGACTCTAGGGAGTGGAGATTATTCCGTTCAGGAACTTAGGAAGCGACAATAAAAAAACTGGAAAGGGGAAATAAATAGGTACAAGTGAAAGGGAAAGTGAACGATCTTACTACTTGTTGTCATCTGATCCAGGTAACATTTCTACGTATTTTTGATTGACTATACAAAGCATGTCACTAAATGAAGTAATGACAATAATAATAGCTTTCTTTTCTGACTTGCAACTTTCGGTAGCTTATAACGATCGAAAGATTTTTTTACCTTTTATTTCCAAGAACGCAATATGTTCTGAATTCTTGTTTGTATATCCTTATTGGTACAGCTGCCGTATGCATTAGGGGAGAAAACAATCAGGGAGAATGGGACAGAAATGCGGATTTGCAAAATGTATCTTGATAAAATAAAACGAGATAGGACGGAACGGGTCATCGACGCCCCAAAAGGAGGATTAGATCTCGGATTAGATACAGTAGTTTCTTGACAAACCTTCGATCCCACTCGTTTGTATAGGGGATTTCCCAACAAACAACACCAATTTGTCCCATTTAGTCCCTGTAGACTCTAGAGCATGTTAATGGCTATTTTCAAAAGAATATTAATGTTCATTTGATTGAAACCTTCATACAAAGTGATTGGATTTGTCGCCAGTTTTTACTAATACTCTCTCCCATGAACCCTCCTATTTTCGAAGCAGCCGGGAGATTCGGCCCATCATTGTCAAATGTGAAAGTTTTTTTCTTCCTGATCTACTTTTAACTTTCGTTTTCCTTTTACTGACACGTCAATCCCTATATATCTGTCTAAAAGCTAATTGAGGCAGAATACAATGAGTGTATCCAGTGATTCTCCATGGGGAAATTATAAAATGGACTTGTTCTCTCTCATTCTCTATCAATACGATCACAGGAGTCACAATCGGGCCATATTATTCTCCGACATCCTCATGTTCAGCAGACAAGGCGGAGTTTCGAACGAACCTAAGTGATAGAGATGAGGAGAACACTAAGAAGGGGAGGACGTTGAAAGATGGGTGGAGGGGAGTATGCAGTGTATAGTACAGACATAGTAGGAGAAAAAATCTCGAATGTCTTTTGAAAAAGATTGGGCATTCGCTTTAGTCTCCGACAGATAGTCAAGCCGAATGCAGGCTGATGGTTGAAGTGCGTTGAGACCCCACCTAAAATAGTATTCTTTTACATAACAGCAAGCGTTACGTAAACTCCATTTTTCCTCTCTCCCCCCTCCATCTTCCGCTTTGCTGTGGTGCGCAACGAGTTTATTTTCGGATTTTTTACAGTTGAAATTTTTTCTACTAATTTCACAGGCCAGTTGACTGGCGTTATAGTCAGACCGAACTCAACAGTCGAATCAACATGACGCAACTCGACTCTTGTGCGATTCTCTTATTATTTGTTTTATTCGCCGCTTCTGCATCATCAACAACAGGTAAGAAAAACTTGTGTTATTGCTCCGCTGAAAGAATGAAGAAAGAAGTCGTTTTAACTTTTGTCCCATCCTTCCATTACGTCAGTTGATTTCCTGTTATCGAACAATCCGTATCGTTGTACTGACGAAATCAATCGTATTTCAATGAGCAACTGATTTCCAGCATCCTTAATAACTGCCTTTGATGTGTCCTTTTATTAAACAACCAACAAAACATATTTAGTTCCAACTAAATGTATAGACAACAGTATCCGGTGGACTGATCTAATTGTTGAATTGAGTCTTCCGCTGTCATACACCTGTTTATGTATGTGACGCAATTTCAGAACCGGCTCATGAATGCCAACGGGAATGCGACGACGGGCCGTCGCGTCGATGTATCTACGATTTCCACGTAGAGTACTATTTCACCATGAGCAAAGCATGCTTCGATTGCCCGCACAGACGAGAGGACTGCGACCGGCACCATTGCATACCCGCTGACGGCGTGGAGCGCGGTGTCATCTCCATTAATCGCCAAATTCCTGGTCCTTCTATTCAAGTAAATAAAATGATAAATTTCTTGTTTTTAAATTTCTATTTTAAGTGGCTCACATTATACCCAAGCTGAACATTAAATTTTTTCCTTTTAACAGGTTTGCGAAGGTGATAAAATCGTTGTGAATGTAAAGAATCACTTACCAGGAGAGAGCTGCACGATTCACTGGCACGGAATTCACCAGGTATTTTCTAGTTTGTACTTCAATAGAGTATCGGAGTCTCATCATTTGACTGTTAATCTTATTACTATGAAGGTTGGCACTCCATACATGGATGGTGTTCCCTTGGTAACCCAATGTCCCATATCACCGGCTTCCTCCTTTCGATACAATTTCATTGCTGAAAATCCGGGGACACATTTCTACCATTCGCATTCCGGTGAGTTCAGATTATTACAACAATTTGTTCATTTCAAATTTATAAATTTTCCTTCCGGATAGGTTTCCAACGAGCCGATGGAGTATTTGGTTCATTGATCGTGCGCCAGAGCAGGCAAAGCGATCCTCAATCTGCCTTGTTCGATTATGACCTTCCGGAACATGTTATGCTGGTGTCAGATTGGCTAGGTGAACTAGGCGTTTCTAAGTTTGTCGCCCATCACCACGACGACGGTGACAACAAGCCATCAAGCATGCTCATCAACGGAAGAGGACGAATTCCCAAGCCCAAAGGCGAGTTGACATCCAATGAAACGATGCCACTTTCTATATTCAACGTCGAACCGGTTTGTCTTCAAATTTTCCAGATTGGTAAATAAATTTCCCTGCATTTCATAATTTTTCATTTGTGCACATCACATAAGGGCCGGCGCTATCGCTTCCGTGCAATCAGCAACGGGTTTTTGAACTGCCCAATTCAGTTGTCGGTGGATAATCACACTCTTCTAGTCATCGCTAGCGATGGAGGCTCTATTCAACCCATTGAAGGTATTATCGTTGAAGACTATGAGCTATACTTTTATAAAATTGAACACAGCCCCAAACATTATATAAGTGTGTAATTGTATGAATGCTTCTTTTTTGTTGTTCGTTTTTTTCAAAGTTGATTCGGTTGTAATTCATGCCGGGGAGAGATACGATTTCATCGTGAATGCAGACCAGGATATCTCAACTTACTGGATCCGATTACATGGGCTAATGGATTGCCATCCAAAGAAAGTATTTCAAGCGGCCGTTCTTCGTTACTATGGTTATTCGGAAACGGAGCCAGAAGAAATATTGACCTACGAAAATACCAAACGTCCCGGCAAAGTATATTAATGCTTACATTTATAGAAATCTTCTCGACATTCAATGTAACATTCCATTTTGTTTGAAGGTCTTGAATCCAGTTAACGTAGCTCCTGGCGACCAAGAAAACATCACAGTAGCCGAACTGAAAGCATTGTCTCGATTTGCGACGACTGATGATTGGAGACGAGAACCAGATCGCAAGTTTTATCTCTCCTACGATTTCAACCCAATCAACAGCTGGCATTTTCACGATCCTGAACACTACCCCATATTCGGAGGTAATGTGCAAGCTATTTGGTTCTTCTGGTATTTTGTAACTTTTAACAAAGGAAAGTCATAAATGCCAAATTCAAACGTCTTTATTGTAGCCGAGAAGAATCACCGACTCTACACACCGCAAATCAATCACATCTCATTGCGGATGCCACCTTCCCCTCCTCTCTCTCAGTACAACGATCTTCCATCCGGAATTCTCTGCAACGAGTCATCAGTAGTCAACTGCCAACACGAATTTTGTGACTGCACTTACACACTGCAAATCCCTTTAGGATCCTTGGTAGAGCTGGTTCTTATCGACAAAGGTAATATCAATTTGTCAAATGTAACTCGGATTTTTTTCAAAAAGAAATTATCTCCAACTTGTATGTAGGTGTGACGTTTGATGCCACTCATCCATTTCACATTCACGGTTCGGCTTTCCATGTTGTTGCCATGGAGAGAATCGCCAGCAACGTGACCGTTGATCAGATTCAAGTTATGGACGAGAGCGGCCACATTAGGCGAAACCTTGTTGACGCTCCGGTTAAGGACACGGTAGCTGTCCCCGACGGGGGTTACACCATCGTTCGTTTCATCGCTTCCAATCCAGGTATATATTTCATATCATGTTATTCTCCTTATCAGGTCATTTGAAGTGTTTTGTTCCAGCGAAAGTTGTTAAAATATTTTGACTATTTCACTCATGTTAAAATTTCCTTTTTTCCTTTCTTTTCATTGAAGGTTACTGGTTGTTTCACTGTCACCTGTCATTTCACATCGAAGTTGGAATGGGACTCATTTTCAAAGTCGGGGAACATAGTGATTTTCCGCAGGTCCCCAATAATTTCCCTAAGTGCGGTAGCTGGCTTCCGCCTCTAGAAGAAGAAGCGGAATTCTCTTTAGCCACAGAGAAAGTGCCTGTCGTCATTCAAAATCTGCCTTATAACGTCACTGAGGATTCCAAACAGAAATCTCAAGGTGGAAGTAAAGAACGACCTTCCACCTCCAGTCACGACAACGAGTCTTCTTCCGGCAACTCGGAAAATGACGAATTAACAACTCATGTGCCATTTACACTTGCTAACGATATAGATAATTTCGTAGTGCCTCAGCATTTAACCAACGGTACTCTCTCGCATTCAGAATCCCCGACAATTCATTCGACTTCCGGATCGGAACAACTTGGAACTTCTTCAGTTCTTTTGTTGGTTTCAATTTCCATAGGTTATATCTACTCACTGTACTTTCGGCGATGATTGCTTTTGTGTTTTGTGTACTTTGTCCAGACTTTGTCTAGCAATAGCTGTTTCATTTTTCATTTTTGACGATTTCATTATGCAACTGGCATACCAATACCACTGTCCTTCTTGATGCTCTAAGTCTATATTTTATCTAACAGATCACAAAATGGCCTAATCATATTATCGTACTACTCTAAACATTGCGTACATTTGAATAACTGTGAATAACCCCCAACACCCTTTTTTATAAGAATACATTTCATATAAATTCAAAACATTGGACACTTGCCAAACAGTGATAGTATTCATGATTTAATCTGTTCATATAAGAATTTTCTCTTTGCAACACAGTAATCTGTTGACAACTTTCGTTTGATAAGAGTTCCGGTTTGGCATCTCGTCTAAACTGTAAGCCCAATTGCCTTTGAACACCGTCACGATTTATTATGCGTGAGGCAATATGAATTCTTAAAAGAGTCGCTTTCGCTTTCGAATCGCATCAATAAGAGCGCATGATTGCTTCGTCTTTCTGCGTCATCCGTGCCGGCCAAACGGCGCCAACCAAAACTCTCCTTCACTGCGTCAAGTGTAAGTCTTCGGGCCTTTGACGTTCCAGGTAGTTTCTAAAACTCTGTTGTATAACTATTGTAATGTTGTTTGCTGTTCTTTGTGCTGGTTTTGTTGATGGTTTATTTTATCTTATTTTTTTTTTTATTTATTTATTTTTTTTTTTTTCAAATGTTGCTGACTTGGACATATCACTGATTTGATTTCAGATAAGTTCCCCGTTGGCAATTGAAAAAGTAGGACGCGCGCGCGCGTACCTCGTCGGGTGGAGAAAGTCACTTTCGTTTGACCACAAACTACAAGAAAGGTCGACGCACTAGATCGTGAGTTTGGGTTCCTGAAAGTTATTCTGACTATAGAGGCGCTGATTGTCATTTGTAGTGAAGATGTTCAAGCTAAATTTAGCTGATAACTTTAATTTTGTTTTTTGATTAAATTTTGATTTGATAACGCTATTAGTTATTAGGCTACTGAATTAAATTTATTGATCGCATAGAATTAAGGTGTGATAACTTCATATTAATCATAAAACATGAATAACGCAAAAATTACTTAATCTGATTGGTCCTTGGAGGATAATGACAAATTTGTGAGCTGTGACGCCAGCATCGCAGCTGCCGTCTGGTGGCTTGGCTCTCAATATTCAAAGAAAGTCAGCATAAAGGATGTTGCCTTTCTCCTATACATATAGAAAACACTCGAACTAGCAAGATTAAAAGCATTCGTGTTCTTACTCAGCAGCCCAGCTAGAGAGCTAGCAGTGCCTTGGATTTTGTTGACGGTTGTGCACGCATACTCTTCCACTTGCATTAGATTTCATTCGTTTGTTTTATTTATTCCTTGTATTAGCGTCCTCAGGAAGCGGAGTGATGCGTGCTATTAATTTGTATTTCATTACGCTGTATACTTTCTATTTTATGAGTTTTTCTTCTACGCTTCATCAAGGTAGAACCGCCATTATTAGACGTTCATTCTCTTTTCATTTTTCAAATTGTCCTTTTAAAAATGTTGGTTATTAAGAGGGAATTCATGAATGCCAACGTGAATGCGATGACGGACCTTCCAAGCGATGCGTTTATCATTTTCGCATCGAGTATTATTACACGATGAGCAAAGCGTGCTTCGACTGTCCGCTTACACCGGAGGACTGTAACCGGCACCATTGCATCGCTGCGGATGGAGTTGAGCGTGGTGTTGTTGCCATCAATCGACAGATACCAGGCCCATCTATTCAAGTTAGTTCGTTCTTCGTAACCTTTTATTTCTGTTTCTAATTTCCTGTGCGTCATTCATTCTTTTATATGTCCTTTCAACAAGGTTTGCCAAGGCGACACCGTTACCGTTGACGTCAAAAATCATTTGCGGGGAGAAGGAACTGCTATACACTGGCACGGATTGCATATGGTATAAAAACAGACTAATAACTAGTCTTACTAGTTAGTCTAGCCGACTAAAGACTGTAAGACTAAGCTACGTTATAGTATTATTTTTAGCAGCGAGTTGCTCCCCGCAAAAGGTTAAAAAAACACAGACTCGTAGCGGAATATAGTTCGTTAATTTAAAGCCTTGAAAATCCTTGTTTTCTGTATTGCAAGTAAATGAGAAAGAAGTTACCGTGCGTGCAAGTTGTAAACCAAATAATGGGTTTTCCTGTTTTAAGTTCGACAGTTCCTTATTTCATTGTTATCCTTAACACTTTTAGCACCGGATTGACATATTACTGTGAAAGTGTCTATCCGCCTTTTTTTCGATTGTTATAGTTTGGGAGTTTCCCTTTTTGCTCTTGGCTTTGTTATATTAATAAAATCGAGAGTGATTATTCTTGAAAAGGAGCTTCTCCAAGGAAATTTGCAACTCAAACACTTGTTTTCAAAGCGTTTGCTATTATGAGAACAATTACGTATTGTTAATTTTACTAATGTGTGCGTTTGAATAAATAGAGGGGTTCTCCCTACATGGATGGCGTGCCTCTAATTACGCAATGTCCAATTTCACCAGCTTCTACTTTTCAGTACAATTTTGTTGCTGAAAATCCTGGAACTCACTATTATCATTCTCATTCTGGTAAAAAAAACACAGTGTGAGAATAACGAAAATAAGTCTGACAGAGTGAAAAGATTTTTCAATTTTTAGGGTTTCAGCGAGCGGACGGTGCGTTTGGTTCGTTGGTCGTCCGCCAAAGTCGTTCAAAAGATCGGCAATCTCCACTATATGATCATGACCTGCCAGAGCATGTAATTCTTGTGTCTGATTGGCTTGGTGAGCTGGCGCTGGGAAAATTTTTAGCTCACGCTCACGATGGGAAAGACGATATTCCCTCAAGCATTATTGTCAACGGAAAAGGAAGGGTCCCGAAATCGCAAGATGAGCTTAAACCACAAGAAATGATGCCCCTTGCAGTCTTCAAAGTAGAACAAGTAAGAGGAAGGGGACAAATAGGGGAACTAATAAGTTCCTTAAATATGATAAAAATACGTTTCGTTTTTACGTTAGGGTATGCGCTATCGCTTTAGAATTATTAGCAATGGAATATTGGACTGCCCAATCACGATGTCAATTGACAACCACACGCTGCTTGTAATTGCCAGCGACGGGAATCCAGTCCAACCAGTGGAAGGTATTTGAAATTTAGATGACGACTAGTACTTGCATTTCATAATGTCAACGCTGGTCTTTAACCCTTCTTTAAATATATTTCTGTAGTGGAGTCCCTATTAATGACTTCCGGTGAGAGGTTTGACTTTGTATTGAACGCTGGTCAGATGGCTTCGTCTTTCTGGATTCGGTTTAGAGGAAATATGGACTGGAATTCAAAACACGTCTTCCAAACTGCCATCCTCCGCTATCAAAATTCGTCAAATGCTGAGCCGAATGAAACGGTCTCATACGAGAGCACTATTCGTAATGGCACGGTATACTAATTTTGATCATTCGATTTTGATCATTGTTCAGTCTCTTTAAGATTTTAAATTAAATTATTCAAATAAGATTTTAAACCCAATCAATCACGCACCTGGTGACCTGCAACATATTACAGTAGCTGAATTAAAGGCATTAGAATTTGAAAGCGAAGCAGACTGGGCACGCGAACCTGACCGCAAATTTTTCCTCGCATACGACTTCAACGCTATAGACAATTGGTTGTACCACGATCCAGAACATTATCCTATTTTTGGAGGTGAGGATTTTGTATTACATAATAATATAAATCAATCAATAAATATGGGCCATATATTTTTAATCCTAGTTGAAAAACATCAGAGATATTTCACTCCTCAAGTAAACCGTATCAGTTTGCGAATGCCTTCGTCGCCACCGCTAAGTCAACACCACGCTCTGTCGATAGATTCGCTGTGCAATCAATCTACTGTGGCTAATTGTAAAGAGAAGCAATGTGCATGCCCATATACTCTACAAATTCCTCTAGGCTCCCTTATCGAAGTGATTTTAATCGATGAAGGTACAGCATAAAACAAGTTGTCGTCACATCATTGTCGGGTTCTATTATTTTAACGTTTGGGATGTAATCAGGCATGACTTTCGATGCGACTCATCCTTTCCATCTTCACGGTTCCTCCTTTCGCGTAGTGGCAATGGAACGTATTGCAAGTAATGTCACTGTAGATCAAATTCGTGCTATGGATGAAAATGGACTAATCCGCCGGAATTTGATCGATGCGCCCATCAAAGACACGGTTGCTATTCCTGATGGTGGCTACACAATCATTCGCTTTGTGGCCAATAACCCAGGTATAAATTGTATGCTTCTTTTTAGTTATTATTGATATTGGAGATTTTCTTCTTTTCTTTTAGGTTATTGGTTGCTCCATTGTCACCTAGAGTTTCATAGTGAAGTCGGGATGGGAGTTATTTTCAAAATTGGAGAACACAAGGATTTACCCACAGTACCCGAAAATTTCCCAACTTGTGGAGATTGGTTTCCTTCAGAAACGAAAAAGAAGGTCGATATGAATTTGACGGATTCCAAAGATTCGGCAATTTACAACATTGAAATAAACCGCATCCCCGTTGGAGAGAATGAGCTTCTTCCTTTGGTGATAACTGCTTCACCTCTCATTCATCCGCACGAGAGTCGTGTTTGGAGTGACGAAACGTCAGCGGCATCATCACTTTACTGGTGTTATTTAGTGTCGCTGTATCCCACTATCGCTTATTGTCTTTCCTTATTTCGTTTTCATTTGTAAAATGCTGACATATTTTCTCAGCAAACGGTTCCTTCGTTTGAAGCGGAACCAAGTCGTAAAATGGCACACAGTGTCTCTGTGAATTGATTTCACTCATGTTTATATTGCTTCGTTACGTACACTTACGCTCCTTTTTCCGATTTTGCATTAAGACTTTCGTATCTATTTCATAATATGGAACTTGCTGTATAATAATCTATTCGATATATAATTGATCTTCACGCGGAACAATAAATACAATACAAAGTCGGAATAAAGAAAATTCATTCAAAAATCATCCGCGTATAAAGAAATGTTCAAAAGAATCACTCCAAATCCATTAGTATGCAGCGCTGCAGCTACAGCTAGATGTCCAAATCAGTTAGCGTAAACACGCTGGTTTTCATTCTCCATATATGAAATGGTAATCCACATTTGATATAAACAAAACTCGTAGGCTTTTGTTTATCGGAATCTGAATAGAATTACGCCACCCTTTTTACTGTTATCTTCATCGGCCTTATTACACATTTTACGACACCAGTTAACAGCGCCTCCATTTCCAAGTGGGATATCGTCCTTCACGTGTTTAGGCTAAATGTGACACAAATTCGCTGTTCTGTGATCCTCCAATCTTTATTTTATACAATCGGATATACAAGCATTCGCTTTGTGGCCAATAACCCAAGTAAATACTGTAAATTTGTAATTATTTGATTATTATAGACTAAGCCTGACGCTTCTTTAGGTTTGAAATCGACGCGCTTTCTTTAAACTTGGCGCTCAACATGCTTTTAACTAGAACTCAAACTGTAAAGCAACATATGGAGTGTGCAGGCATTCATAGCTATAGTTCAACTTAAGCCAAATTCAGTTATTAATTGCTGACGTTACTGAGATCGCCATCTCATGGGTGTGTCTAGTGACGTTGCGTGAATGACTCGAGACAAAAAGGAAATGCGCGAACAGTCACGTATATTTTATTGCCAACGGGGATTCAAGGGTTGTAAGGAGGTGCGCATCATCAGTGACGTCACTACCGTGGAGACGACGACAGATTTGATTAAATTGTCCCTAAAATTACGCTCACGGGCAGAATCGACATTATCGTCTGCCTCCCTTTGTCATCGGCAGTTGTGATTACGCGGCAATCTATATCACTTCGTCAACGCACGCTCGTCAACGACGAGTTTCTTTTCTGCCCCACGCCGTCCAAAGTTGATGGTGGCAGTTGATTGCAAACCATAGACGCCAACGAAGGTAAGTCTTGTTTCAATTTCATTTCTCTCTGTGAACTTTTTGTGGCAAAAAGATAGAAACCTTTTTCTCTTCCAGTTAAACCGTTTTTGACGCTTTTTATAACTCGTCGTGCTTTTCGTTTCCAGTGCTCAACATGGTGGATCGAGGAAATCCCTTCACCTCCATGGTTTCGTGCAAATGGTTGGTTGTCATCGGGTAAGTTGTTTGACCAATTATTTCGTTCACTGTAAATCAATTTTTATCTGAATGCGTGTAAATATCGTTTGTTCAATTATATTTACGTATAACACATTTTTATGATTATTAACAGCATTTTGACCATTGCCATATCTTTGGTTGCTGGCATTATATTGGGTGTTATCGCCGTCCATTGTAAGTTATTTCCTACTTTTATTCTTTAGCTGTGTTGTTTCTGAAAAAATGAAACAATTTTCTCGACTCTAATATAATGTAGATAATTAAATTCACTTGTCTTTTGACAAATTTTTCCACGTGTTACAGTTAGTAATGCTACTGCAGCTAAAGCGTCTTCTTCAACGCCGGACCCGGGAGAAATTATGTCGGCATCAGCCGGTGCTCAACACATGGATTTAACCACAACGTTTCTTCCTGTCATCGACCCCACGTCTACGCCAATGTCACCTACAGAAAAGCACATCGAACGAGATTTAACTGCCGCACCGTCAGATGCCTTCAAATCCTCAGTAGAGTTGTTTTCTAGTACTATGATAAATGCGATGTCTACAGCATCGTCTATGATTTCAACACATCCTGAAAAAAGTACAACGACTAATACTGCTACAACTTTAAGTCTCCCGAAGTCAACCATCCCAACCACCACAACTACTACGACCACTACTGCTACAACTGAAAGTCTCCCGAAGTCAACCATCCCAACCACCACAACAACTACGACCACTACTACTGCTAAAGCTACTACTACTGTTACGCCTTCTGCCAATTCGATTGCGACTGGAGACGATGGACCAGAATTAAAGGAAAGTCCGCGAAGAAATGCTACCTTGCCACCAAACATAGAAAATACGACCGCTACGTCGATAGCTCCGGTAAATCAGGCCTCTCCTTCTTCATCATTTCCACCTCTAAATACTTCTACTTCGTCATTCATGAATCAACCGATCAATTCATCTGATTTATTTGAAACTCGGCCGTATTGGTTGCAAGGAAACACAACAACGAAAAAAATTACTCTAGACTTACTCACTACAATCAGTCCAGTAATTACAACTGCAAACAGTTCAACTTACTTAACGACTAGCACTCAAAACTTTACCAACAACGTGTCAGTTATTGATTCGGAACTCAATTCTACTTTACCGATGGCGATGGAACTGAAGGCCCAAACAACTTTGATTCAGCCAAATTTAAATTCTTCGGCGAATGCAAGTAGTACCTTATTTACGACGCCTTCCATGGCAAGCACCTTAATTACGACGCCTTCCATTGCAAGTACCTTAATTAATACGCCTTCTACTGCAAGTAGTGTCAATCTCACTTCGTTTTTTCTGCTGCCGAATACTACAACAACTTTGACACCGTTACCTGTTACGAATGCTAGCACAACGACAACGACACCGACGTCGACTACGACGACGTCTCCCTTGAACACGACACTGTCAAATTCTACAGTTGGAACATCGACTGAGATATCCACTTTCTCATCTATTCCATCGACGAACGCAACAACCCTAGTATCTTCGACTTCCAGCTCCGTTATTACAACTACTACACCTATCGCTATGATCTCTACTACGAGTACTGCTCAAACCACGAATTCGACTGAACGGATCGAACAAAATCAGACAACTACTGTTAGTACAACCGAGAGCACTGCTGTTCTAAATGCAACTACAACAACAACTAAAACTGCTGAAGAACCAGCATCAATTGACAATGGCGAAATTGGCGATCTAATTGATTCTTTAGTTGTTGAGCTACAAGATCCGACGCATCCGTGTCCTGGATTCCCAGATACTTTGATCTTTTCTGATCAAATTTGTGATGGTAAGGTACAATGCCCAGAAGCCACCGACGAAACGAATTGCTCGTGCCGGAATCGAATGCACCCCAGCAAGATTTGCGACGGTATCTTCGATTGCCCATTTCTTGATGACGAAACAAGCTGTCGAGGTAATTAAAGTTTAGTCAAGGGTTATTTCACAAATTGATTTGAATTTTGCCTTTACAGGTTGCAACGCTTCACAATTCAACTGTGACATCACTAGGACAAGACCTTTGTGCATTCCGTTGAAACAGCGTTGTGATGGATTAGAACAATGCCCCGACGGAATGGACGAAGTTGGCTGCAGCGTTTTGTCACCTAGCCAAGAGCCGCTTGAGGTATTATTATTCATTAAAACATTTTTCCTAAAACACGGTCAATGAGAATTCTTCTGTATTTTCATTGTCAGGTATCTTTAGCAAAGTACAGTTCCGGATATGTGATGCATAATATCAAGAACAAATGGTATCCATTATGCGGTTTATCTCACAATGTGACTCAGTTAGTCTCCGGCATCTGCCAGTTGACTGTTGGAGACAGTCTCGGGTACTTTATCAAAATTGATTAGGCTATCTCCATCTAAAACAATTAAAAACTTGCTCTTATTTTAGAATTTTCCAAATGTCGAAGAGAAAAGCAAATTCAACGGCTTACAATGGCTTATTTGTCATGTTCACTGAAATAGCTAAGAAACCGATGATGGTTGAAAATTGCTCGGAACTTTTATTTGTCCAATGTCCATCACCTCGTTGTGGAAGAAAGGCTCCGAGTCTGGCAGAGATCGGGCGAAAAGTGACAGTGAAATCTAATATAACGATCACCACAACTACGACCAAAAAACCGCTCACTTTCCAGAACGATCATGCAAATTTACCTGTTAAGCCATCGAGTAATTTGCAAGACAAATTTCAAGCTTTTATCGGTACATCTGTACAGTCTGGTAATTATTTTTTCACGTTACATTTCTATTTAAAAAATAAATCTATCTAACTTTCGGCTCTTGATCTAAATAGACCAACCTTTAATGGATGAGGAAGTGAATCTTCTAGCACCCCGTCGCCTACGGAAGTCGGGTTCGACCTGCCAAGACTCTAGGTGTAGTCGCCTCTCTGGCCGTTTTCCGGAATCACTGGTTCAACGTAAATATTTCTTATATTCAATTTATTTCATATTATTTGAATGGAAGTCAATGCTACATCTTTCAGGACGTAAGAGACGAGGCACATTGGACAGAATTGTTGGTGGTCGTGAGAGTAACATGGGAGCTTGGCCGTGGGTAGTAGCCATCATTCGTGATGGTACATTTAAGTGTGGCGGTTCCCTTTTAGATAGTAACTGGATCCTGACAGCTGGGCATTGTTTCCATGCGTAAATGAAAAATTGCTACAAGCATTGTAAATCAATTTCTTAATCTTGTTTTATTTCATCCACTGAAGGTTGGAGTCATCCCACTTTGAAATTCAACTGGGTATGCTACGACGGTCTTCCTTCTCACCACTGGAACAAACCCGTGCCGTTGTTTCGGTCTACGTTCATCCGAAATATGATCCCTTTACTCTAGAAAATGATATTACTTTGTTGAAAGTACAAGAGCCCTTTCAACTAAACCAATGGGCTGCTCCAGCATGCCTACCTAGCTTGGGTTATTTCCCACAAAACGACACACTCTGCACCGTTATTGGATGGGGAAATGTACAAGAAAACGGACCAGAGTGTAAGATTAAATTTACTTTTGAGGCATTCATTTTTCAAACCACTCTTTTTCAAATACCTTCTAGCGGATTCCCTTCGTGAAGTTTCTATCCCCATTAAACCTTGCAACAGTGACTTACAAGTGAACCCGAACAAGATCTTGTGTGCAGGATTTCCAGAAGGCAAGAAGGATTCGTGTCAGGGAGATTCTGGTGGCCCCTTTGTTTGCCCGTACGATCAAATTATTGCATTTCTTTTTTCTTTGTTTTTTCATTTATTTATTTAATCTTAATTTTTAGGGACCCCACAACGAATGGCCGTTGGTTCTTGGCCGGAATAGTAAGCTTCGGTTTGGGATGTGCTCGTCCTGGAGAATTGGGTGCCTACACCAATGTAGCTTACTACATTAACTGGATCAATGAAATTATAGGTGCGTTATTAAGATACTTAGATAATTTTCATTGCTATAAGGACATTTATATGACTTTAAATGATTTTAGACGGGAAAAGTGTTCAGCCAATGAGGACCCCCAAGCAGAACTGTAAAGGAATGATCTGTCAACGCGGAACAGGTGCTTGTCTGTCTCCCGACTTTATATGTGATGGATATGTGGACTGTCTGAACGCCGAGGATGAAATCAGTTGCGGCAGCGCCAAAATTTTTCCATCAACAAGTCACGCACAGAATATTTCAACATTGGCTCCAAATTTAACAACTACTCCATTGCCGACTACTTCCCCTGCTATCTGCACTGCCAACCAATTTACCTGCTCAAAGTAAGTCCACATCAATCACCATCATACATTTAATCATGCAAATTAGCCGTTACTTATTCTACTTAATAGAGTGTTTCAGTGTGTCGAGCTCTCGGATAAGTGCGACCAGTTTCGTGACTGTAAAGATGGGACAGACGAATTGTCTTGCAGTTGTGCGGACGTTTTAAGGGGCAACGGAAATTCGCAGTTGATTTGCGACGATCACGTTGACTGTTCAGATTATTCTGATGAAGCCGGATGTCGTGAGTTCTTAACACTTTAACGTGTAAAACAATAGTTACCTAATAATTTTTCGTCTTTTTATAGGAAATTGTTCTGCGAATGAGTACTATTCGTTCGTTTCTTCTAAATGTTTGCCATACAAGGAAATGTGTGACAATCAAGTACAGTCCGATCGTGGGGACGACGAATCTCACTGCGGTATTTTATTATTATTAAATTCATTTGTGCGAGACTAAAATTTTACTTTGTAATAGTGGCTCTGATTCCGAAACCTTTCTCTGTTGCGCTTGACCGAATGGGAAGACTTAAACGTGAAGCATCAGGTGTAGTATCCGTGAACAGACTGGGGCTCTGGCAGCCCATTTGTGTTCAAAACTGGACTTCGTCAGTCAGTGACGAAATTTGCAGCTTTTTAGGATATGGGTATGTTTTTAAATCTTTATCAATTTTTAAAGGCAATATTTAAAAAATGTATATATTTAGGCCTGGGCTGTCGTATAGCTTCATTGCAGGCATTCAGTCGACTCCTGTTAAGGCTTCCCCACCTCCGCAAGGTTTTCTGTGGAATTCTACTAAAGGAGATAATTCTCAATTCGCATCGCCTAAAAGTGACATGAAATTCGCTGATGAAACTTCCATTTCTTCTCCGCTACATTCGATTGTTAAACGACAGTCTACAACGACGAACGATTGCAAATTTGTGAATGTAACGTGCGCTAATCAACAGTGCGGAATTCGACCAAATCTTGGCGGATGGGACAACTTTTCTAATATAGAGGGTCGATTTCCTTGGCACGCTACACTTTTCCTCAATGGCCAATATCTATGTGGCGCAACATTGGTAGCCCCTGAATGGCTTCTGGTATCTGCCAATTGTGTTCGCAACATTAAGTAAATGCCTGAACAGCGTACTTTGAAAATTTGATCCAATATTTATTCGAATCATAGTTTGACAGTAGATTACGTGGCTGCCTTGTTGGGTGCTAGAAGGCTGATTCCGTTCACTTCTCCGACGGAGCAGATCCGTCGTATTGCCAACATGGTGAAGATTTCAACCACCAGCAAGATGGCTCTTCTGTACCTTGATCGGCCCGTCCAGTTGACTGAGACCGTTAATCACATCTGTTTGGTTCCAATGTGAGTTGTCCAAGCGTAAGTTCAGAAAACTATTTAACATTTAATTGAACAAAATTCTTTGACAGGGACAATGTTCGTGCACTTACGAAAAAGAACCAGTGCGTCGCAGTTACCATGAACGGAACGCTACTTGCTAGTTCGATCAGCTTTTCTAAAATCAGTATGACCGTTCGTACTCTGTCGGTCAATTGGACCAGTGATGAAACCATTACATCTTGCCCTTCGGTATGATAATTAAGAAAACTTTATTTTACTTTTGAAAGGAAAATGATTTAATTAAATTTGCAGGACAAGTGGTCTGGTAGCGTTGCTTGCTCCGATGGCTTAACCTGGTATGCTGTAGCCATTTTTGAACGGAATTGCGGTAAAAAGGGTCCTTTCGTTGATTCTCTCGAAGGAATATGGCAACATTTTGAGGCCATTGACAACACGATCAGTAAATATTTATTATCAGCGGCACCATATTTCAAAATATTTAGACATCTCTTATTGCTACAGAGTGTAGCAGTCCTAAACCGAAACAGAGGAGGAAACGACAGCTCCAGTTTTCATGTCCAAGTATATGATCGGTTTCAGTAACGATGAGACTTAATCGTAGTCACTAATTTTTAAAATTTGTTTTAGTGCCGATTTTATCGGTCCCCAGTTGCAGTTCTTGGCGTTGTCCGTTGGGCACTTGCTTAGAACTTGATCAAGTGTGCGACGGCGTTCCGGACTGCCGGGATCGCAGCGACGAAACGGAGGCGTGCACCCCCAAAGTAACAACAGTGACGCCATTTCTAAACGCCACAAAGTGTTCCACAACCGAGTACGAGTGTTTTGATGGGAAATGCATTCCCGGGGACATGCTTTGTGATGGCGTTGTCGACTGCAAAAGTGGCGAAGACGAAAAGGGACCTTTTAGCGACATCCAATGTCCGTCCGACGCCTTCCGTTGTCTTGGTCCCAAGTGAGTATTTTTAATGAGCTTTAACTGACGCCTGCAGATTCATAAAAACAAAATTGTTTTCTACTTACTAGACAAAATCGAAGCCAAGAAATGATTTCCATGTCGGCCGTGTGTGACGGGAAACTCAACTGTTCAAATGGAATGGATGAACAGAAATGCACGTCGATCAGCGCTGAACTCCCAGTTTCAATCGATAAATATGGGTAACTTTGTCTTTTTTAAAATACAATTATTGAGGAGTGAAAGATTAAAACATATCTTTCTTGTAACTTTAGGAACCCACTAAACATATCGTCGTCTGGATTTCTTGTCATTCGCCTGCAAGGTCGATGGTTTACTTATTGCGCCAATGATTGGTCAGCTAATATGACAAGCGCCACATGCACAAGTTTTGGTTATGCTGGTGGAAAACGCGCATCGTATGATGCCGTCTCTTCACCAGCTGCCTCTTTATCGTTGGGCAAAGGCAGTCAATGTTCAACTGTCGTATATCTTAATTGCGCCTAGTCTTTCAAAGTACTCCTTGTTACCTGAAATTCCATAATGTTCTCATTGTTTTATCCCTCCCAGTTTTTAAGTTTGAAGCTATTTGTTCTTCAACATTTCCTCCAATCACCATTTATTCACAACCCTTCGTTTTACGGCACTGTTATCATTGCTTAACAAAATATATCAATTGAACTTTATCTCGTCCTAATCTTAATCTTAATTCCTAAATGATGGTGTTTCATGTGTTGCGACTTTCGACTTTCGTAGTTTCGTGCATGGTTGTATAATAATATAATATCTATATTATATCTACAACTATAATATTTATATTATATCTACAACCATGGTTTCGTCATAGATAAAGACCACTGGTTGAAGCTCTTCATAAGAAAATTAACATGGCCAACTGTCGCCAACATTCTTGCTACCCTTCCTCCGATTTCTCCGTTCTTGGACTACTTGTCCTGCCCTCTGGTGTGCGTTTTGTTATCAACATACTGCGTTCGGCCAACCGTTCCTAGAAAAAATAATACCATGAATTATTTTCATATAATTTCAACAATTGGTGGTGTAGTGGTTATAGAGTCTAGCTCCCGATCTCGGGTAACGTGGTTCAAGTCCTAGTCCAGGCAACTTTTTATTTTTTATTTTTTTGCTTCATTTACTTCCTACCAACTTCCAAACTTAACGACAATATAATAATTACATACAAAAAATTTTTAATCAGATGTTCTAACAAAAAAATTCTTTGTGACGATTTTAAAACATCAACAAAGAACTTAGACAGAAAAAAGAAAAACAAAATTCGTCTGCAACCCCCCTTCGTGCCTATTGCGTAGTACACCACCTTATCCGCTAGGGGCAGGACAAGCACTCCAAGAACTCGGCGTCAGTAGGGATAGGGCTAAAAGGATAGCACAGCATCAACCAGTGGTCTTTATCTATGGTTTCGTGTTTGGCGTGTTGCTCGTTGCTCCAGAATCCAGATTCAGATGCCGAGTACTTTGGCAAAATTGGCAACGTTCTGCTTGATGCTTTGTATCGTCTCTCTCTCTTGTCTGCATTTTAGCGTCTGGGTCTGTTCCTCGTGTTTCACTGTTTCGACGTTTCATGGAGGTCGTGTTCTATGTTCTTAACTTCTTCCATAAAATACTGCTCAGTGGTAATTTAGATTGTTCAATAATCATAATTAAGAAAGCAAAAGACCAAACGTTACAGAGATTATTACGGGTGTATAGCCGCAAATGCTAGTTGATACGTAATAAGTCTTAGAAGCTAGTCCAGATGATGAATGATGTGAAAACAAAAATAATCTCAGGAACATGTAATAAGTTTATTCAGTGGGGTTGAAAATGGTTTAATTTGGAATGTTCCTTTTTATTTGACTTCCCAGTTGGATCATGTGTGACTTTTGAAATCGAAAGTATAAAATTTGGATATCAGAGTTTGATAAAAGGGGATTATTCATTCCTTTTTCCCAAAGGTGGTCAAGATAGCCACTAGTAGTGAAAATGACCCTAGTCTCATTAAAAGTCCTGTATAATAACATTGACAATCAAGTGGTTTTGGCTGTGATTAGTATTACAGAAATTTATTTCTTTACTAAAGCCTGCTTTCTTTGATATATTTTCTTATCATAATCTTCCAGAAATTTATTTTTTTATTTAAGCCTGCTTTCTTTGATATTTTTTCTTATTATAATCCTCTATTCTCTGAATTGGGATTCTCAGGGACACTTGGCTGATTCAGATTTCACTTTCGCTGCAGCCCTGTGATCTATTTTCATTCTCATCTTACAGCAACTAAAGCATGATCTTTCACCTAATACCCTCTTAACCCTACAGTTGAATCCTGTTCTTCCTTCTGTTCTTACCTTCGCCATGTTCATTCCTCCCTGTTTTAATTTATATTTTCAGCGCTCATTGCGGTACAAGAAGACTTGCCATTCACCGAATTTGGAATTTACCTGACGTGATAATGAATCCCCACGGCTTTCTTTCTCGAATGACAGTTGGTAAGCTGATTGAACTGTAAAAAGAGTCTGTCTGTCTAAGGAAACCTAAGCAGGAAAGCAAGTTTCACGACGGCCGCTTGTCATCTACACATCAGTCGTTCACTGGGGGGAATCAAAAAGCAAGTAGGCCTATATCATAATCGTGCCAAAATATGATAATCACTTGACTTTTTTAAAAAGTGCTGCTTCAACTTTATGAGAGCCATCTTGCAGAAGAGTTATGTAATGCTTTGTACATCACATGAAAATTCAAGTTGCTTTTACTCTAAGATTTTCTCTACTGTTCACTTCAGAATGTTTCCTTGTTTCAGCCGCTCATGTCCTTGCTGGGGTTACCAGTTTACCACCATGGAGTTGTTACAATCCCTTAAATTTTCTCATCAAAAAGTGGTATTTCATATTTACAATTTTCATACTTTTATTCACTCTTACATACACTTACAATCATTCTTACTTTGATCTACAGAATGTGGCATTCGAAATGAAGATATGGAGAAGTTGTTGATGCCCATAGTGTTGCTGTACCCATACTTTTCAAAAATAAAGAAGTGTTGAATATTTCAGCTTTGTATCTGGGATTTAAATACCGGTATTTAGTATTAAAATATTGTTATCTTTGATCTACAGACTTGAGTGTTCCAGTCAAACTAGGATTTGGAGGGATTTTGGCTCTTCTCTTCAGTTTCTCTTAACCACTGTCAACCCCGGTATCAACAAAGTCACATCAATGGAACTGAACGGAAGGAGACGACGAGCAAGACTGGCGTCGATAAAATTAATATGTTTTAAAAATCTGGTGTGCATATTTGGGCTCCCTTTTTCTGCGGCCCCGTTTCCCCTTGTGTACATGTGCCCGTGGTTGGTCATTCTTCCACTGTGACAAGCAGCTAGTGGTTGGGAGTGCACTGGTCGAACGCTGACTTGCAAGCCTCATGATTCAATGATATTTTTTGGAGGGTCATGGGGCTTAGCAGGAATCTTAGGTATGACTATCTCTCGAAAAAACTTTGCCCTTCATCACTCTTGTCCCCTTTTCTTGGGCCAGGTCGATTCTGCTGGCTGGAAGTCAATTATGGCAATTATCCTCCCTGTCTTGGTTGACTTCCAATGCAGTATACGATTGCGCAACCTGATCCTACATGATCTCATAGGAGTGATGCAATCGATAACTGCTAGATTAAACAGCTTTCTGCACCAAATAAATAGTAACCAATATGTTATTATCGCGGTCGAGAAAGCAACAGGGCCCCCCGTGTGGGGGTCCAGAATATAATAAGTGAAATATACATTATTTTTTCTCTATAATAATTGATAGTATGAATTATGTATTGTGTATTTATGTGAAGTTTGTTGTGAATTATGTGTTGCGTGTATTTTAAAAAATTGAAATTTACATGGTTTTTCCAAAAATGACGAGTAAAGACAATTACTGAATACATCACTACTTCACTGATGCAAAGATTGACGATGACAAGAATGTGAGTGGACAGAAGTGCCGGATGTGAGGGGAAAGAAGCCACCAGACAGCAGCGACACAGGACCTTTTTTGGACCTCTTGCAATAACCCAGAAGTCCAATTAAAGTTACGCATCAAACAGGAAAAATTATCACACTTACACAATATTCAATAAGGAAATCAATCTAATTCACCCAAGTATCATGTATGATCATATGAATCCATACACAGTTCCAGCACTCACACCAGCTTTGTCTGGTCAGACATGCATGATGCAATGTTTGTGAAAACCCCATGCAAATTGAAATTGCACATCAGGGCTAAAATTTAAAAAGCATGGTTAGTAAAAAATCAGGAAAACAATCAAACATTTAGCTTTTACTTGTTGACATGACAGAGAAACTCTACAAGCATTGGCATTGATGTCTATGTGTGGTGGATAGAGTTCTCAACAAATGATTTAACAGGCAGTGATTTCCTTACTTTTAGCACCACTGTTGATACCTGGCATTTAAAAATATTACCAAGGGTTTGGAAAAGGACTTTTCATAAATACTCATACTAAATCCTATATGTAAAAGTTAGCTGTATCCATACAATTCTGTTCTTGCAGAGATGAATTTATTAAAGAACATAACAGCTTGATTCTTCAAGACCTCACTAAGAAAAATATAAATTAACTAGTAGCTAGATGAACAATACAAGAAATAAGCATATAACAATGTTAATCTAAAAACATAAATGATAAATCTCAGGCAAGAGGTAAGTTAACTATCTTCTTGAAACTTTAACTTAGTTAATGTAGATATATAGCAAAAGAATTTACATGTGCATGTTTGAACAAGAGAACATGCATATAGAAACTTACTTTATAAAGCTTATTCGGAAATATAAACAAAAAGGTACCTGTTGAATAAAAAGCAATGGTGATTGAAACCTCAAATAGAAACATGCTAAAAGTAACGTCCCTATTTACTGAATGAACTCGATGAAGTTGAAACAACGCAAAACTTCACTTACATTCAAGATGTCGTAAAACTCTTTCAACAACGTAATACTAAAGTAATACTAAACTGTAAATTAGCTGCCTTTTTTATGTTTAATTGCACAGAAAATGATACCCATTTTAGAAAAACTTACTTTAATTGAATCAAAGCTACCTTATTTAAAGAAGACAATTAGCAAAAGAATTCATGTGGTCATCAATGAACAAAAGGGTAAGCATTTAAAACCCATTTGGGAAAGCTTATTACTGTAGACCATAGATAAAGACCACTGGTTGATGCTGTGCTATCCTTTTAGCCCTATCCCTACTGACGCCGAGTTCTTGGAGTGCTTGTCCTGCCCCTAGCGGATAAGGTGGTGTACTACGCAATAGGCACGAAGGGGGGTTGCAGACGAATTTTGTTTTTCTTTTTTTCTGTCTAAGTTCTTTGTTGAGGTTTTAAAATCGTCACAAAGAATTTTTTTGTTAGAACATCTGATTAAAAATTTTTTGTATGTAATTATTATATTGTCGTTAAGTTTGGAAGTTGGTAGGAAGTAAATGAAGCAAATAAATAAAAAATAAAAAGCTGCCTGGACTAGGACTTGAACCACGTTACCCGAGATCGGGAGATAGACTCTTTAACCACTACACTACCAATTAATGAAATTGTTCGAAAATAATTCATGGTATTATTTTTTCTAGAGACGGTTGGCCGAGGGAAGGTTGGCCGAACGCAGTATGTTGATAACAAAACGCACAGAGGGCAGGACAAGTAGTCCAAGAACGGAGAAATCGGAGGAAGGGTAGCAAGAATGTTGGCGACAGTTGGCCATGTTAATTTTCTTATGAAGAGCTTCAACCAGTGGTCTTTATCTATGCTGTAGACAATGAAAAAAGTTACCTTAGTGGCTGATGATGGCAATGTAGCAATTGAAATCTTGACTGCCTTGACTAGAAGTGAAGAACTTCCCAACTTGCTGAAAGGACGTAGAAATTGAGAAATGACTTAACACTTCACTTATTTTGAAGGCATTGTACAACTATCACTTTCGACAATTTTTATATTCACTAACTCACTGTAAGTTGACTGCCATTTAACACAGAACATTTCGCAACAGAAAATGAACAATTCGAAGAACGATCTCCAACATGATTACATGACCGTCGTGGGCTCTGAGCCTCTGACATGGCGTCATGGCTCATAAAATTCACTGACAAACCGGCAAGCGGCCATGACAGTTGTTGTTGCCATAGCATGATAAGCAACCAGCAGAGTAGCAGAGGCCATCTGGTGATGATTTGAGGAAGTACCGTAACTAATGAACGAAAATAATATATTTGATTTGATTTAAAATTTTTTTAAAATTCTAGCAAGAAGTTGTTACTGAACTAATTGAGGTTAAATCAGGATTGGCAGATTGGCTCTGACCATGCACTGCATTTTTGCGATATTTTTCATAGAAACTTGAGATATCATTGACTTCTGTCTTGTCTCTGTGTATACTGTATAGGCGTGTGCGTGTCTCAAACAGAACTAGCATAGAACAGGAACATCTTTGAACACATGTAGCAAATTGTAGCTATCATCTATCCGTATTTCGTACATTATACTTGAAAGAATTCATTTACAATTGCTTGTAACAAAGATTTTACAATTATTTCCCTGTGCAGCATATTATGCAATCATTTTTTCGAGTGATTTGTCGATTTCACCTTCTTTGGTAGCGTCTTTTGCCTTGCCCCAGCTTTGCAACTCTGACGATCCTGTTAACAAGAAAATGAGGCATGCCACGCTATAGAATCCCCCAAACAAGAAACACGTAGCTCCATTCCTGAGAAGTTCCCTGTAAATGATGATACAATTAATGAAATATTATTGAAGTTATCTCTGAAAACCAAAGTTTCATCTTACTCCCGGAGTCAAATTCGAAATGACGACGGGCACTATAAATCCAGGCATGAGTCCAATCGTGTTGTTTATTCCTTGAATAATTCCTACGTAGTCCGGTGCCATATCCATGAAGGCGAATGAAAATCCTCCCATCCAGGTTACTTCACACAAGGCGTAGCCAATCGTAATCAAACCGATAATGATGTATTTTTGATCTGGAGATAATTGGCTGACAGTAAACATCAGTATTGCAGGGAACAGAGTCCCTGAAGTAATGAGGATTATGTTAAAACTTCTCCAAGTTTGGTCTTTTTCTATTGACGTTTGCATTTGATTTATTATGAAGGTATTAAAATAAGTTATATGTACCTATGACGTGAAATATTTTTCTGACGACTGTGACAGAAAATATTTGCTTTGCGCGAACACAATCAAACAGCGGACCGATAATAAAATGGATTATTAAAGCTACCATTGAAGGCATAGCAGAGAAAATTCCATTCTGAATGAAGAAATCGGAAAAAATGTTTCAGTGCATATGTTTGTATAAAAGAATAGCAGTGAATTCCATATACGTACTTCAGTTACGCTGAAATCTAGAACGTCTCTGATGAACAGCGGTAGGTTAATAACTGTTCCTTTCTGCAGAATGAAAATTCAATGTTTGAGAAATATAATCATACAGTCATCAGTAAAATTAAAAACGTACCGTTGCTGCAAAGAAGAAGAAATTGGTGGTAACCACCGACCAAACAGGAATTGATAGAAGGATTTTCGACCAAGGAATCACTTTTTTTGTTCTCTAAATTGAAGAAATTAATCTTGAATTGTAAAACGAACATTTGGTCAGTTTGTGCATTAGAACATTTAAAATGCAATAGTTTTGGAGCTAATTTACTTTTGATGAATCCTGCTCTTGAGTGGAGAGAAGATATTGCTTTTCCTTTACACTAACGCGGGGATGTTGTCCGGGTTTGTCATAAATCAAAAAGAAAGCCGCAACACTCCACAAGATGCCACATCCTCCTATCAACCGAAATCATAAATATCAACTTGTTTCAAGTATGCACCGACTTAGCCCATCAGCTGCCGAGTTCTATACCAGTATAGTAGAAAATCGATCTCCATCCTGAATAATTACACATTAGACCAGCCATAGGGTAAGTAGCTGAATTCGCTAAGCCAGCGCCTGCGAAAGCCAAGCCAACCAAGAGTCCTTGCTCTTTAGAAGTTGTCCAACGTCTTAGCAAAGGTAAAACCGGTGACACCATGCAACACTGTTGATGTGCGGGTCGCATCATTTATTTAAACAAAATTTAAAAAAAAAAAAAACACCATTATTAGAATTTAAAAAAACATATTTGATACTTATTTGTACAATAAATTTCATGATTTAAACCACCGCTTACCATACAAGCTCCCTTAACGACACGCGCAGCGAAGAAAAATGGAACTCCAGCATATTCAATAATCAGAGGCGATAGCACTGACGTGACACACAGAATAGTGCTTCCGCAGATCCTATGGGCATCAGCTCAATTTTTATGATCTGCTATTTTTCCTATCTGAACGATATTTTGTTAAACTTACATTATAAGTTTTGTCTTCCCAAATTTATCGCACAGCCAACCAGTGAGTAGCTGCATGGATACCACTCCGTAAAAAGTAGCACTTAATAACATTCCTTGAGCAGTTTTGTCCCACCTGACATCTTGGTCCTGTCCATGTATCATGTACATATAAATGACTAAAATTATGTTATTGTTTCATATAATTGCTCTTACCTCTGTTGTGTTTACTCCGCATGCGCTTTGAATTTGAAATTCCGGATTCGCCGTGCAGTTGGACACTTCTGTTTCCGTATTATTGCTATCGCCATGTCCTTTGTTCATACAAACAATCACCATGCCGAGATTTATAGTCATTAAGAGGGAATTGAATGACGCTACCGTACACATTAAAGTGATGGTTAATCGGCAGCTTCCAAATAAAGAGGCTGTGCAAAATGAAAGATTTGTGACGTAATACTTGCAATAAAATATAATTGAAACAAATTCTCGTACGAGTTTCTAGCTGTGGTTTATCTGTTTCACTTTTTTCTGCCATTTTAAAATGTTGTGATTGTAACTGACTGAATGGTGCAACCTTTTTTATTCAATAGCAAATCAATCGCCAGATAAGAGAATAAAAAATACGTTCGTCAATATTCTGATGAATCCTGTATAACGTTTTTAAAAATGGGTAGTCAGCACCAGTCAGCCCAGTCTGAAATGTACAAAACATACGTAGATATGCGTTAATGGCCTACTTTATTTATTTCTTCATCTAGATACAGGTGCAAAAATATTTGTTTGTGCACAATCAAATATTTGTTTATAGCCAACTTCTCTATTTTTTTTATAGTCACCTACTCACCTTTGATATAGTACTCAAAGTCACCACTGAACACGTGATTCTTTTACAACGGGAAGAAAATAAAATCTATACGATTGCTCTAAATTGAACTTTAGCATAGCGAAATTACTCACGAATGATAATGGATTGCATCACATGACAAAGAATTAAGTAATTACAGGACAACGCTTGGAAAAGCCCATCGTCAGAAGCAAACGAATAATTTTGAAAATTGAACGAATTTATAAGTTATAGTTATATTATTATATAACTCTCACATGTTTATAAAAAATTATTGTGCGCTTCGGGATTCAAAGTTTTCTCCGTGCAAAGAAATCAGTCGGGACTGGATGGTACCGCGTGTTCTTGGTATGTGAAACACGTAATTTTTCTAATTGCACAGTTGACAACATGCACTCAATACGACCAAACAGCCTCCCTAAACGGGAGTGACAAACCGACTAAACAAATTCTGTCAACTAGTCTGTAGATTTAGATGGATTTTTTTTCAAACGCTTGATATGATAAGCAGTGTCTGATCATCCTGTAGTGACTAGTCCTACAGGACGGTCTAGTGACGTACGTGTCTAGTCACTAGTACATACGTCACTAGACCGTATGATCTTTTGTTTAAGACAACATACCCTATCTAGGGCAATAAACAATTCACGTCATGAGCTAGCTTACTTGTCCTAGCAAGTTCGTCAAGTCCTAGCAAGTAGCGTTCTGCGTTCCGTTCATGGTAACTGCGACGCACTGGTTCTTTTTCGTAAGCGCCTGAACATTGTCCCTGTCAAAGAATTTCGTTCAATTAAATGTTAAATAGTTTTCTGAACTTACGCTTGGACAACTCACATTGGAACCAAACAGATGTGATTCACGGTCTCAGTCAACTGGACGGGCCGATCCAGGTACAGAAGAGCCATCTTGCTGGTGGTTGAAATCTTCACTATGTTGGCAATACGACGGATCTGCTCCGTCGGAGAAGTGAACGGAATCAGCCTTCTAGCACCCAACAAGGCAGCCACGTAATCTACTGTCAAACTATGATTCGAATAAATATTGGATCAAATTTTCAAAGTACGCTGTTCAGGCATTTACTTAATGTTGCGAACACAATTGGCAGATACCAGAAGCCATTCAGGGGCTACCAATGTTGCGTACCATAGATATTGGCCATTGAGGAAAAGTGTAGCGTACCAAGGAAATCGACCCTCTATATTGGAAAAGTTGTCCCATCCGCCAAGATTTGGTCGAATTCCGCACTGTTGATTAGCGCAAGTTACATTCACAAATTTGCAATCGTTCGTCGTTGTAGACTGTCGTTTAACAATTGAATGTAGCGCAGAAGAAATGGAAGTTTCATCAGCGAATTTCATGTCACTTTTAAGGCGATGCGAGTTGAAAATTAATTTTTTTAGGAGAATTCCACAGAAAACCTTGCGGAGGTTCGGAAGCCTTTACTGGATTCGACTGAATGCCTGCAATGAAGCTATACGACAGCCAAGGCCTAAAAGTTTTGTTTGCCCCTTAAAACGTCCGCACAACTACAAGACGATTCGTCCGTCCCATCTTTACAGTCACGAAACTGGTCGCACTTACAGCAAGCGTTTCAGCAAGTTTTTAATTGTTTTAGATGAAGATATCCTAATCAATTTTGATACAGTACCCGAGACTGTCTCCAACAGTCAACTGGCAGATGCCGGAGACTAACTGAGTCACATTGTGAGATAAACCGCACAATGGATACCATTTGATCTTGATATTATGCATCACATATCCGGAACTGTACTTTGCTACAGATACCTGACAATGAAAGTACAGAAGAATTCTCATTGACCATGTTTTAGGAGGAATATTTTAATGAATAATAATACCTCAAGCGGCTCTTTGATAGGTGACAGAACACTGCAGCCAACTTCGTCCATTCCGTCGGGACATTGTTCCAATCCATCACAAAGATGTTTCAACGTAATGCAAAAAGGTCTTGTCCTTGTGAAGTGTTGCAACCTGTTAAGGCAAAATTCAAATCAATTTGTCAAACAATGCTTGACTAAACTTTAATTACCTCGACAGCTTGTTTCGTCGTCAAGAGAAGGGCAATCGAAGATACCGTCGCAAATTTTGATGGGGTCCATTCGACTCCGGTACGAGCAATTCGTTTCGTCGGTGGCTTCTGGACATTGTACTGTCACTGCGGTCTTGTTTGTTGTTGTAGTTGAATTTAGAACAGCAGTACTCTCGGTTCAGTCCTTTTGGTTGCTTGATTGGCACTCGTAGTAGCTATGGATGTAGTAGTTGTAATGGAGATGAGAAAGCTGATATCCCAGTTGATGTTCAGACTAGTGTTTGACAGTGTCGTTCGTGTTTAAGTGAGACGTCGTCGTAGTCGACTAATTAAGGTACTTGCAAGTAATTAAGATACTTGCTGCTGAAGAATTTAAAGTTGGCTGAATCGCAGTAGTTCCATTGATAAAGTAGAATTGAATTCCGATTCAATAACTGACACGTTGTTGGTGAAATGTTGAGTGCTAGTCGGTAATCAAGTTAATTTGAACTGTTAACTCTTTGCCATGTGTTTGCACTTGCAGTTGTTTATTGTTTTGTAGCGACTGATTATAGACTTGTAGCTTTAGTGCTGCCATCTGCCATCAGCCATCTGCTGAAGTTTATGTAACTCAGTGATGCCGCGCTGGCGCGCTTATTAAAACTGTACATGAAGGAATATTTTACTTATCAACGTTAGTTTCTGTTTTTTTAATAAACATTTTTTTACTTATTACATTTACCAACTCTGCATTTACTGATTTAAATCGTTCATTTCAAAATTCAAAATTCACGAAACTTTAGACGGTTGGCAACGTTACAATTACTTTTGTCTGCTCTGCTTTAGCCATGGTATAGGAAGATGGTAGGCGCACTTCCCAGAGCCGTCGACTGCGAAAACGGGACGAAAACTGGAATGTGTAACAATCGGCAACTCTGGCAGGGTGTGTAGCGGTTGGGCCTACTTTAACATGGGGTCTTATGGGACTACCCCTTTCGAAGCTTTATATTAAGGTGTAATTATTTTTTTTTTCATTAGAAAAAATCGGATTCATGCGTAGAATTAATTAATTTACAAAGTTCATTAACTTAATTTTCAATTAAAAATGCCTGTATAATTTTAAAAAAATTTAAACTGTCGGAAAATTTTAGAAATTCCGCTTCTGCTAGACTGTTCCACATTATAGAACGTTATAGAACGTGGAACAGTCTAGCAGAAGCGGAATTTCAGAAATCCGTGGACCGTTTTGATTTGTTTTATGTTATACAAGCATTTTTAATAAAAAATTAAGATAATGAACTTTATAAAATAATTAATTCTACACACGATTCAAATTTTTAAAAATCAAAAAAAATTTTTTTACACCTTAATTTAAAGCTTCAAAAGGGGTAGTCCCATAAGACCCCATGTTAAAGTAGGCCCAACCGCTACACACCTGCCAGAGTTGCCAGTAGCGACCCATTCCAATTTTCGTCCCGTTTTCGCCATAGATAAAGACCACTGGTTGATTCTGTGCTATCCTTTTAGCCCTATCCCTACTGACGCCGAGTTCTTGGAGTGCTTGTCCTGCCCCTAGCGGATAAGGTGGTGTACTACGCAATAGGCACGAAGGGGGGTTGCAGACGAATTTTGTTTTTCTTTTTTTCTGTCTAAGTTCTTTGTTGATGTTTTAAAATCGTCACAAAGAATTTTTTTGTTAGAACATCTGATTAAAAATTTTTTGTATGTAATTATTATATTGTCGTTAAGTTTGGAAGTTGGTAGGAAGTAAATGAAGCAAATAAATAAAAAATAAAAAGTTGCCTGGACTAGGACTTGAACCACGTTCCCCGAGATCGGGAGCTAGACTCTATAACCACTACACCACCAATTGTTGAAATTATATGAAAATAATTCATCTTATTTTTTTTCTAGGGACGGTTGGCCGAGGGAAGGTTGGCCGAACACAGTATGTTGATAACCAAACGCACACCAGAGGGCAGGACAAGTAGTCCAAGAACGGAGAAATCGGAGGAAGGGTAGCAAGAATGTTGGCGACAGTTGGCCATGTTAATTTTCTTATGAAGAGCTTCAACCAGTGGTCTTTATCTATGTTTTCGCTCTCTCATCTACGCCTACCATCTTCCTATACCATGGCTTTAGCTTTCAAAATGGCCTCGAGAGCTACTATGTTTACATTTAGCAAATTTCGATATTTCCCCGTTCTAAAACATAGAGTGGCAAAGTTTTCAGTTTCAAGAAATATATTAAATTCATCTGCATTTGATCCAGGTATGTAAATCATTACTATTTTCAATATTGTAATTAAATGAGTCGTTTTTTACTCGCAGGATATTCTCGTGATCCAGCCGAGGTATTTTTCAAAGAAAATGTGCAATCCTTACTTGACAGACTCACCGGCCGTGACTACGATAAGGTATTTCATGGCAGAAAATTAGGGCAGAGACTAGAACCTCCCAAATATGAGCTTTTAACCCAAGCTGAAGTTGATCAAGTTATGGCTGAGATGGAGGAGAAGTTAAAAAAAAAGCTTCAAATGCCACCCCTTCTCAAAGAAAGAGAACCAATCAACAAAATCCTGTCCTTTAACCCAGAACTACAAGGTTTTGATGATTGTAAATATGTTTTTATTAACATATCACAGGGAATAACAAACAGAGTAAGTTAGCGTTTGATTGAAGCTTAATGGCTACCTATTAAAACTGAATAAATTACTTTTTAGAATCGTGAAGTTGTTGTCAGAGATCCTAATGGTGTTCTACGAGAGGCTTCTTGGGAAGAAAAACAAAAAATGTGTCAGATTTACTTCCCTACTCCAGGAAGAGAAATTTACACACCTAAAATGTTTGAAGAAGCTAACATACAGGTATTACACATTACATAACAATTGAAAATCTTTCCTATTAGACCAATCATGTAATGAGATATTTTTAAATTTTAGGATTGCCTCGATCAAGGTGAATTCGAATTTGTGCTTGATCGAGCGTGTGCACAGTTTGATCCAGACGATCCAGACTACATTCGAGTAACAAGAAAGACGTATAACTTTGTCGATGAAAACGCTAAATTCGCTTCTCTGAGATCAACTCGCCATTTTGGACCGATGGTGTTGCATCTAGTACTCAGCAAGAGAATGGACAATCTCCTCTTTCATTTAATTAATTCGAAGGACATTGACGCTGCCGCCGATCTAGTACGCCTCTTTCATGAAGTCGAAAGTAATACCTCACCGACCGAAGTTGATGAATTTCATCTAATCGAGGTAAGACTATTTATGAAATGCTGTGTTAATCATGTTGTTTCAAACCATTTTTATTGTTTAGAACTACATCCAAGGACCTGCCCTAAAAAAATCGGCGTTAGAGCTGGCGTGGCAATCTTTCTTGGAGATCGATAAACAACGAAGGGAAGCCCTCGGCCAACAAAACAAAGCATCAAATGGATTCTTTTTATAGTCAGCTTATGTAATTGCTGCTCTTGAGGTTGCAAATTAAAATGTTCCAATTTGAAATGTGTTTTTAAGTATCAATCCTGACTTTCCTATTAATCTGTTATGAGTCCATCGTATATTCCAGTCAAGCAGCAACGAGAAGACCTTTGAAAGAATATTTATACTGTAAAAGAATTTGATACATTTATTCCTATGATTGTACCAAAACATTAGCAGATTTAGTCATGTATAGTTAAGTTAGTAAGGCTTTCATAGTGTTGGGATTTGGTGATTAGACAGTCGTCAGTCGTAAGTGGAAATAACTGATCACGTGAATGATGGCTATTACTCATCAAGGCCGAGTTCTTGTTAGGTCATTACTGGTTAGACCTATATCTGGAAGACAACCTTGACTTAACGCCCTAACTTAGCTTTTCCAGGAATTCTAGTTTTTCTCAGCATCTCTTGTACTTTATGTACTTCCTGACGTATATAGATGCGTAGTTAAAGATGAAAGGTTCATTCTTGAAGTGTCGTATTTGACGGAAGAACTCCTGTTTCATTTTGTCTGGTGTTCTTATTCATCGATCAAACTCACGCTTGAAAATATTTTAAAACTGAATTTTGACTACTAGTGATAGACAATTAGACATTAAAGAGATTCTCAGTTGCTAACAAATTTGCCAACTACGTTTACCCAACGCTACATTTCTCCGTCGTATATAAACGTTTCGTTATAACTTGGGGAGTCGGTTGCCTATTTTGATACGTCTTTTATATTTTTCTTTCGATTGCAACATTTTCAATATTTTTCGTGGTGGTACATTTTTTGAGTCAACGAACAGGTGCGCATATCCTGCGTTTTCTCCTTGAAGCCATACAGCTAAGGAAGTGTTCTATTCCGTGTTAGTGCGTTTCATATATTCAGATTGACATTTAATTCACTTCTACTCGGCAGAATCGATGGATCTACTGTGCTTTAGCTTAGTTGTTTCAGCAACCGTGCTTTTCGTCTACTTTTGCGTTGAAGCTCTAAAATGTAAATCAAGTTTCTTCGGTGCAAATCCGAACCCGAAAGAAAATTTCAGAATAACCCAATCCGGCGAACCGGAATTCCCGAATCTATCCGTATTATATGCGGAAAACTGCGTTCTAAAGAAAAAAATCCTTATGGCAGAAAAAGATTTGGCCAATTTAATGGCAGAAAGGAATAAAATAGCTTCGCAAAGAGACGAATTTCTGGCCGAGGTACGCGGCTGGCAAGGGAAATATGATTCCTACGCACAGGCAATGACAAATACGTTGAAAGCGTATAAAGCCCAGCGAGAAAAATACGAGAAGGAAAAGGAAGAGTTGGTGTCCAGCATGTTAGAAGTGCGTGATGAAAACGAAGCTCGGTACAAGGTCAAATTTCAAGTGCTACAAGCTGCTCTCACAACAGAGCACCTTCGAAGTACAGCCAGTTTGAATCAAGAACTGCAAGTACGATCTGAATTACAAGGAAGCAAATCCCGGATTGCTGAACTGGAGTTGATAAATGCTAATCAGAGTAAACGCATTGCCAAATTGGAATCGAGTATTGCCTCGTTTGGAGAGCAATATCTTGGTATTAAAGCTTCTAAAGACGAAGAAGCCGATACGAATCATTTGATTACAAAAAAAATTATTCGACCAGAGATCGACTCCCTAACAGACGAAACTGAACCTGATTTCAAAGTCGTTAGCGAAATCGTTGAAGAAGAACTCGAAGAAGAGTACATTCAATCCATGATAGCTGCTAGAGATTATAATCGAATTATCGGACCAAAGGGAGAGAATATCAAAGATCTGCAAGATGTCAATGGAGACGTTGTTCTTACATCTCTACCGCAAGGATCGAATGATAAGGTAAGGGTTACGATTACAAATGGAACTCGCAATAATCGTTACACCGTGGCAAATAAAATACTTGATAATTTACCTGCTCAAGTAGAAATTCGAACTGATGCCACCAGAAATACGTCCAATGAACACATTCAGACACATCGACATCGATTCTTCATGGATACAGAAAACGTCAACGATAAGAGAAAATGCCGTTTGTCCGGTAATTTGATTAATTGTGGTAAACTCTTCGTTCAAGAAAAGTTGATGTAACACTCACAGTATTAATGATGACGACCGATTGTCCCTCTAAATATAAATCACATGGAACCCTCTATTTCTCTTTATTATTAAATTGTGCTGTTTAATTTTGTTGCGTCATCTTATTCCGTCTAATTTTTTGTGTAACGGTTCTGTCAGTTCAATAAAATTCTCTCGTTATCACACTCGGTTCTCGAACAGGAGATCTAAGGTATATAAGATTGGCGCACTGCAATTGGGGGACGAATGAAAATAACGGAACTGTAACTTAACTTCCTACGCCATAAACTTATAGATGAGCTTCATGGTTTTCCTTACCAACGAACAAATAGGGATACAAAAAGGGACGAATGACGAAGTCGTATGTAGATGCTGGATGCTTGCTACTTTGAGGCTGATTACGAGCTTATTGTTCGCTCAATGTTTTCATCGTCGTTACTTTCCCTGTTGCGGTGCTAGGCGTACGGGTAAGCGTAGGAAGTAGCGTTGCCTAGGAAAGTGCAGAGGCTGGCGATAATTGCTTGGATTTCGCTTCTCCTAGTGTTCTAAATCACAGTTAACACGATTCCAAGTAATATTATTGAGTTTGGTCAATTTTTTTTCCGCTTCAAATCGTCTCCCTTTGTTCCTGCTTCATATTTTTTTTTTTGCTTTACTGATAAGTGCCTTGAAAAAGTCATCCACTCTTCTTAAATGAAGAATACTCGAAAAACACATCCTTTATATAATGTAGTTATTTTGTATCTCTTATGTAATACCTACTACTACAAATG
Source organism: Daphnia galeata (assembly GCA_030770115.1). Classification (NCBI taxonomy): domain Eukaryota; kingdom Metazoa; phylum Arthropoda; class Branchiopoda; order Diplostraca; family Daphniidae; genus Daphnia; species Daphnia galeata. The sequence goes on from CM061115.1 coordinate 8,556,038, forward strand.
AGGGATGGCATATTGGCTTTCTGAATCTTGCATAATAAATACAATTATACATCTGATTTTGGATATCACTGTCGAATTAGTATACGGCACTATCGGATAGTTTAATACAGAGGCTATAGCAACACAAAGGAAAAACCCAAGTCAGGAAAATTTTTAGCAGCGGTATAACTGTAATAAGCTGCTCTAGTATTAGCGTTCATAAAATTTAGCCTATTATTAGAGGGTTTCTGTCTTCATGTCTTATGCCAAAAAATCAAACAAAAAATGTACAAATATTTGAACGACTCCTTACAGCTAAATATGATAAACACAAATAATCTTATTTAAGGATAAAATATAGGCGATTTGATTGATTCAATTTATCTGTTCATTGCTCTCCGGTCTTCACAACTCGCGTTCAGTCAGACAGAATTTTAAAAAGAAAGTGACGAAATACTGTACGTGAAAACGAGATCATTTGTTGGCGCATTCCCACATGATTCCCGTCATTTGTAAGAGTGGAAATGACCTATTTGCTAATTTGGAAGCCATGAAAAGGCGTGTGACTCTTGATCTATTTCATCGGGTAATGCAATATAAACATATAGCAGGCTTAAGAAAATACTGGAAAATACAGACAGGGAAATCTTTCTAAGTGGACTTTATAGTATGGGGTCGCAAAAAATTTCTTTGACTTCTGATTACAAACTCGCCTCACTCTTACTTGAAGATCTGACTAGGGTTCTTACTATTTTGACTGGTGACTTGTTCCTGATAGTGTTTCATTAATTTCCATCAAAGCAGCAACACATAAAACTTATAGAAGAAAGGGGAAAACGTACAGACCTTTATCCCCACTCCGGCCCTCCTTGTCGAGTAGCATCTATACAATATAATGAATTCGTTCAAGTATTTACCCTTCCAGCACACCCATTTATTCTAGATTCATTTGATTCTTTCTTTAATACTTTCCCCAAGTTACTATGACAATAGTTCATATGACATGTTTTGAAAGAGCCTCCGTTCCTCCACCTCTCGACAATAGAAAAACTCGTGCAGCTTTGCGACTAATATCAGTCTGAATGGTATAGCGTTGAATTGAATAGGGGACGACGTCAAGTTATTGTTCACTGCGTTTCTTATATTTCACACCAAGTGCAGCAGGGCACATCAGTTGCTGGATGCTACACTACAGTCGTTCGCCTTGCATATATTCATCGCTGAAAAGTTGCACTTGTATAGGCATATCTGTGTGCTCATGTTGGGCTCTGCAGCCGCGTCTCTAAACGTCGCCATAAAAATGCAAGGTCAAAGAATGCGCAGTTTGAATTTATTTTTCAATTAATATGAAAGAGAACTAGCGTGAGCTGAGAAACCTGGAAACGCAACATATAATATAGAAGCTCTACTGCCTAGGATAATATCAAAAGCTATTTTGCTATGGGAGTCTTAATTACGAGCTCGCATGTCGTACCCACTGCAAACCGGTAGATGGATCGAGTGAGAAAAAAACATTCATTTTTCCAAAGAAAAAAAAATGTAGAAAATCAGACATGATAATTCAATCTCCAATTAATTCACCTATGTTTTTTATTGGACTCTCTATCTCGCGAGCTGTTTATCTCTAGGATGTGGAATTCGAAGGATGACACCAGCTTGTCAGAAAAAAAGGGAATTTAACTAATAAAGCTATAGTCGGCTTATTATGCTGCACACTGTAGGCTGTAGCCTATATCATTCTTTCTTAATTTTTCAAACTCCATAAAATCACGAGATCGAAATATTCACTACTAATAATCATACACTGCGCTACACTGCGCATACTTTTTCTTTATTTCCAGACTACTTGGAGTTTTGTTCTCATTTTTTCGTCATCAGAAAATTCAAAAAATTTTTGTTATCTCTATAAACTAAAAATTTGTTTTTCATTACTTGCCATTCACTCGATGACATCTATAGTCATCCCCTCTTGCTCGGACCGTTCATTCCATCGCGTGAATCAACATCGTCATCCCGTGTCCTCAAACAATTCGGCCGTAATCGATGGAGAAGCGCCGCTTTTCACGTCGCGTTGTTACTGTCGACGATTATTTATACGACCTCGATGCCCTGTCGACGTAAATCAGTTAAAGAAAAGAAAAAGGAGAGAAAAGGAAAAAAATGCGAGCAAAACATCAGAAACACGGACACCCTAGATTGATGACGGCTATGCAGCGGTGCCTTCATAATCGATTCAACGCTGAGTGTATCTCGCTGCGCGTTTCACCAAGTTGCCTTGGGATTTATAAAGTCGCGGCCGTCTCCGTGATCCGAGATGAAGGCTCGCCACGTATTTTAAGTGCAACATTTTCTGTCGCAAAACAACGTTGACGATATAGGCTTTGTTCTTTTAAGACCTTGTTTTGATTTACGGTTCGTTAACCTGATGTTTTTATCATACAACCAAGTGTGTGTGCTTGTGCTTGGTTTTACCAAACGAGCCCAGCTTCCAGCTATATAGCTCCGTGAGTAAACAAAACCATCCCCGCAACACAATCTTGAATTCTCAGCGAGTATTGGAGTAATTTCCGACGTGTTTTCCTTGCCTTCCCCTTACTTCGTGGATTCATTTCGTTGAAATGTCGCCCTGATTATGGCTCACAAAACGTAATCACGAAAGCATATAATTGAATCAATATATACTTTACCAACACATGCCAAAGGCCAACAACGGTTGCCATTCGCTATACTCCACTTAGGTCTTATTTAGTCACTCTACAAAAGATATAAATAGATTTGGCTATAAACCGTACACTTGGAACTTTGGTATTCGGTTACTCATCGAGACCTTTAAAGTTTGATGCTACCGAACGACCCATGAAGAAGAACGAAGGTCTTGTCAGTAGACGACAAGACAGTCGGTTGCCTGTGATGACGCCCAAAAAGCTTTTTTAAGGGTGCTAAACTCATTGACGTCTTGTAAGATGTGTGTTCCCCAACACTCCCGAGCCTGACAGGAAGCATGAAGCGCGGGATAGTCAAGTACGCCGACAGTCAAAGTCTATGACGCTGTGAAGTATATAAGTCTATAGAACAAGGACAGACGGGTCATGACTTTTGTTCAGTTAAGCGAGGTCCTCGTCATTTTTATATTATTAGCTCAGCGGTTACCGGACTTACCGCAGACCAGATAACAGACAGGGCAGTCGATGGACTAACCGACTATAAACGTGACTACACGTTCAAGAACGAATACGAACAGACGAACTGATGTCGTTGCTGCTGTCTATCATATCACTTGTGCATGCGCATACTATAAATCGATCTACTAAACGTCTTACAAGTTTAATGTATTCATCCATTAATTGACGGCACTTTCTCTGTCAAGGAGGTTTCCCCGAAATCTTTCGAGACTCAATCAGTTTATCGATTTCAATGTGCATTCAAATCTTTTTAAGATCGATCCCGATATACGCACTTTAAACTTGAAAACAAGAGCCCAACACGCCACTACAGCATAAATCGCCAACAAAACAATCTCGGAAATCTAACGGTTCACTATAATAGGAGGAGTTGGCGTGTTCCAATGCTCAAGATTGATGATGGTCCATCGTGATCAGCATAATCGGCAAAGTGAGGACTATATAGAGGTCAGTTGGAATTCTACTTTCCATAAGTGTTTCACGGCTTCTCTTTTTTCTAGTCGTATATATTGCCAGAGGCTATATGTATTTGCATGGTTAAAAAACTGAAAGTAATAAATAGCACTCACGGACTTGCGCGTGCGTGAAAGATCTTTGGTGCTGCTGTGACATTTGGTAACGGTTGTTTGGCAAATAGAAACACGATTTTTTCGATGCAATATCACCACTATGCGTATTCGTGAGAATGGTTTCGGGGTTTTTCTCCCATTTCCTCGCTCATTTCTTGTTTTGTTGCACAAAGTTATAATTTATTCCATCAGGCTCTTTGTGGAATGAAATGTTATTTTGGCACGTGTGCATTCTCACATTGCTGCGCTGTATACTAATTATGAGTGGCCGTATGAAGCACTTGCAAGGCCGTCGAAAAAAGAAAGAGAGAGAGAGAAAAAAAATAACTTAAAAGTTGGTTAGGAAACTACAGGGTTCGGCCAAGCCTAACTAGTTTGTATTCAAGTTGTTCGACTCTCGATCCACTTGAAAGTTTCCAAAACGTTCGTGTATATGTGTATTACTCGACGAGTGTGTTGAAAGAGAGGAAGAACAGATGGAAACATATAGTACCGAGCCCAATGATTCCCTATTGTAATAGTCTTGTTACTAGTTATACTTGAGGGTGTAATACATGTATAAATATGATAATGAGAACGTATTGTATACGATAATAAGTAGAAAAAAAAACATTTAATAAGCCAGCTATATTATATTAAAAATAATAATGACTGTAATTAGATTCGCGGAATCACAATGTATAAAATCAAAATCAATAGCTGTACCAATAATATAGGGGACTCACAATCACTAACCACTTCATCCCGTTACTTTTTCTTTTCATTTTTCCAATGATCTGAATTCTTAAGAGTTACTGTAGTTAAGTTATAAGTAGTTGATGTTTTCACGAAGTTTTTGAAAAGCTTTGAGTTGCATCTGTAAGTCGTTTTTTGACGGGCCAACAATCATTTAATATTTTTCCTCTGATACGGTTGTCGATTTGATTTATTACTGTACAAGGACGTGAAAATAGAAAATATAAAATCGATGTATACTGTATATCGTCTATTATCCCGGAACTTCCAAAAGGGAAGTCGGTGTCTTGCTGGCTAGTTGATTTCATGTTCTGCAAGTTGACTTCTAAGAGGCGGCGTATACGTTTAGCCACTGCCGAGGATCGCTTTTAAGTATATACCGGTCACTCGGTCAGTGAAATGCGAGCCGCTTGGCTTATGTGACCCAGTCCGCAGTCAATTCTGAAGTATATGACCGTGCCCTTTTACTTTCTTTACCCTTTGACGATCTTTTCCGTAATATGGATGAACGTGTATATGTGGTGTGTAATATATGTTGGGGTCATATTGTTTAAAGGGTTTTTCTTGTTTGTGTATTCATATTGGAACGGCAAAATTTTAACTGATAAGGAATAACAGCTCCTTTTCTTTTATATAAATGTAGTGAAACGGAATCGACAAATGAATGGAAATCCTATAACTATAATTAACTGTATGCGGAAACAACAAAACAATAGATATGATGTTGAAGCTCCATTTGAACGCTAAAGCTATATTATACCATATGGACAATTGATGTCATTCGAAATGCATTGACAAAGCCATAGCGTATGTAGCCCGGTTATACCGTGAACATGAAATAAATAGGCAAGACTATGCATGCTGCTTACAGTAGCTATTAATTATACAATAGAGTCGCTGGTCGCCTTTGTAGCGAGTAGCGACTTCCCCTAGACGGCCTTCCAAAATAATGACAGCCAACTTACAAGAGAAATAGTGAAGCCAGAACACACAGCTCGTCGTAACATAAAGTGTACGTTATAGGACCGTATATACCGAAGCAGCTGAATAAGACTAATCAACATCCCCCTACATGTTGTAGACAGCATCATACGATGATGTCCGGCGATCGATAATCTCTCTCCTCCTCTGTCTTCCTGATTCCTTCTAAGCTGTATACGGTTGTTGTGTCTACCTTATCGTCTCACGTTCACCTCTAAATAAACTCGTCTCTTCATCGAACATAATATATATAGCCGCTTTGTGGTTTTACGGATCCATGTCATTCATTCTCTATGTATCTTATCCACTTACACCCTTTCTCATCTCCAAAAAGAAACTTGCTGCTAATTAGCTGTTGTTGATGCAAATAAGAGACGCGCACAGGACGCCAGCAGGTTTCTCAATAGCAACCATGGTCACGCGTTGAAATAAACGGTCAAACATTCTTCAGGAGAAGATATCTGCTGATGGACATTTGGCAATCTAAGGATGAGCAGTACTATACTTACGTCATCTAGCTAGCTATAGTTTAATTAAAACTTTAATAATAAACGACAATATCCTGTCATTGTGAAAATCTAGAAAATCTCATTTACACTGAGCTCGGACATAATCCCTCGCAGCAGTTTGATGATGACGTGAATTGTTGGGTTTACCCATGTCCTCCGAGTCTTTCCAATGACGAAGTTCACATTGGTTCTTACATATGAAGAAGCTCTCGCAGAGTCCCATAGTTGCTGGCTCTGGCTAGATTATGTGTATTAGTACGTAGTATACTAGTATACCGTAGACAGCGTAAGAACCGCGTGCAGCACAGGGCAGCAGCGTTTATCAGTTTGTTGGTGGATGGTCCGTTCAACCACAAAAGCTTTGAGTGGTCTCTTGTGTATATATATAGACCAATAACGAGAATAAGAGAGAAAAAAGAAGGAATCTTATAGAGCTCTACATAGGCCCCGATAGGCCTATAGCAGCAATATATATACCACATATATATTATACAGTAGACATTTCTTCTTCTAAAGTCTGTGAATTGAACTACATCAAATAAGGAAGCTGCACGACATATTTCATAACAAAGGAGACAACATTTTTTAATAGACGACGTTTTCTGGCTTGAAATATATATAGTCTCTATACAGTTATCTATTATCAGTTGCAGTTCCATTGAAATCATTTGATTGCTAGGCAGAATATATAGTTCCTCTATTGTGATAAAACACGATCCACCAATGGTATTTGGATAGGTTTTTTTCTTGGCGCGACTCTCATGGCCTAAAAGACTAAAAGATCGACTTTTTCGCTACATTTTTTTTTTTTTATGTTTTTATACAATTCAACGACTCTACGATGGAAATTTCTTTGAAAACGTCTGCAGATTACCATTGCGAGATACGACGTCAAAAAATGTCGGAAAAAATAATGACGACGAAACCATACACGTTATCTTCATACATATGAAGATAATACACTGTATTTTACTGATGTGTACGAAATAAGAACGTGACGAAAAGCCTGGAAAAAGTTCCGCTTTCTTATATTTGCGTTTTGCCAACTTTTTTTTTAAACAAAAAAAATAAGCGGTTGAAATCAAGATTATATATAGGACTCGACGCTCTTTCTAGACTATTTATATTAATGCTGCAATCGCCCAGCGGGTTGGTTTATATGTGTTCACCATCAGGAGTTTGGTTGACTGCATTCGATTGATGTCTGATATACGGTCCTCGTCTCTTGTTCGTCATTTTCGTCTTCCTTCGACGTTGTTGTTTTGGTGTCGGTCTCCAACTCACACGTCTCCAGCGGACCTGCAATGCACAGAAGCTTAGCTCCTTCATCCTATCTCCCCGCAAACGCGTTGAGAGAGTCGACAAAACTATAGAAAGCCAGCTAGAGAGAGAAAGATACAAGAGGCATTGACTGAGAAACGAAAGCTTCAAAGAAAATGTGTGTGTACAGACCAGAGAGAATGAGATATAAGCTCATCTGTTGAGAGAGCCAAACAGAGGAGAGCAGAGAGAGATAGAGCGTGTGAGTGAGACCCAAATAAGAGAAAACAAGAATGGAGGTTTCTCCACGACAAAACAACAACAAGCATCACACATATAGTACACCCGGATGAAGGGGGGGGGGGGGGAGGAAGTCAAAAGAAACGGACCGGCCTGTTGTTTCCTTCCTTTTTATTCGACTCGCATCTTTACACTCGGATTGTCGGGACTGAATTACGGTCGCTTGCCGCTTCTCCGTAGAGACAATCTCTTCCGCCGTATCGTACCGTCTATATACTCGACTGATACTCGTCTTGTCAGTGCAGCAGCGCCTTGCTGTGACTTGCGAGTTGGCGTTCCGAGTATTACACGTCGCGAGCGCGTGTTAAATGATCGTCCGCTTCGTCGTCCCGCATCATGCAGCCCAAAGAAAAGGACAACGACGGCGGATGAATACAAGATAAAACCAACTGGAACAAAAAATATATAGATGTATGAGACATGCAAGCGAAAACAAAGGGTTTTAAAGGAAAAATTACAACCAAAATTTTCGGCTTTCTTTTTGCTGGCTGTTTCATCAGCATCAATCACGACGTATTCCTTCTATATAGACGATAGCTCTTATTCTTATTCGATTCATATGATACAGTATGGCTCTTATATATATAGACAATATCTGACGTCTATAAGTGAATATATTTACTTGGTCCTGTTAATAGTAATAATTTTCTGCGCTAGGTTCTCACCTTCCAAACCGTGCGTGAATAATAAATGTAAGCCGATATAATGTCGTTCTATTAGTCTCACTAGTGTATAACCGGTGGTGTCGCGAGAAGGTGATATGGATCATGGAGCGATGATTCTCCTACGTGTAATTCGCACTGCATTCATAAAATAATTTCTACTTTCTATACTTACTTTCTTCTTACTTTTCTATAGCTCTTATTCTTATTCGATTCATATGATACAGTATGGCTCTTATATATATAGACAATATCTGACGTCTATAAGTGAATATATTTACTTGGTCCTGTTAATAGTAATAATTTTCTGCGCTAGGTTCTCACCTTCCAAACCGTGCGTGAATAATAAATGTAAGCCGATATAATGTCGTTCTATTAGTCTCACTAGTGTATAACCGGTGGTGTCGCAAGAAGGTGATATGGATCATGGAGCGATGATTCTCCTACGTGTAATTCGCACTGCATTCATAAAATAATTTCTACTTTCTATACTTGGAAAAAAGTGTTGTGCGTTGTACGAACACTTTCGTGAATAAAAGACGCAGATGAATAATGAGTTCTTTGAATGATGGAACCGTACGCGTACAATGTACGTCATCAACTTCCCTCTGAATAACTCTGAATAACTAAAAAAAAAAAAAAAAAAAATGTGTTAATTGTTAACCTTGCAACTTGTCTCTGGAGCCAAAGTAGTGAAACTATTTTGCTGTATAGCACATGTATACTTTGCGAACTGATGGGCTGAACTTACGAAATGCTACACCAACTCACTCGCTTCGTCTTCATTTTCATCATTTCGATTGTTGTTGGTTTTTCACATGAAGCAGAACAACTCGGAAGCCGCGAAACAGATATACGCCAGGATCGATAAAACTATTCGTCTTTCATTCGCCAGACTGTGCGATACTGAGTAGACTAGAGCGCTACGCCATTTAGTGGTAATACCTACACAACATTTATCCAAATACTTGGAAACGAATCCGCCCGATAGGAAATCCATAGTCAAGTCTGTAAAGATTTAGAGACGAAGACTGTCAAAGCAGAGAATCATTCGTTTGAACATTTTTTGGCAAAGTAGTCAGATTTGAGTCAAAACTATTGCGTTTACTTTTTGTCAGTTGATGCAAGAACTACCATATGTCAGATAATGGGCGCCATTTCGAGGACGAACGAACCTGTTCTTATGCCAGAATTTTATACCTACTTACTTTTTCTTCGGCATGAAATCATTTTCCTCCCTTCCGAAAGAGAAACTTTTACCTTGGGTTTTAAATCAATCTGCAGCGATTCTGACTTGAGTCAAGTTCTCTCAAAGATAACAAGAATTTAAAAAAAAAAAGGACGTCATTCAAAAGAAATTGAGTGCATTTCTCAGTGCTGAAACACGCCTGCCTGTATATGGCTCTTCTGTCCACATAAACGAAGAAACTGTTTCGTGCCCTATATAGTCAACTTATCGATCAGTCCACGTATATAGCCATCTGCCTGACCAAGTGTCTATCATCGACTTTATGGACTGCTAAAGAACATCCTGGCGAGTTTCATTTTTAAGGGTTGGCGAAGGGAAATTTGTTGCTTATCGTTAAATCCTTGCAAATGTCACTTTGAATGTATGTCATGCCAGACTCTCCTAGCCAGCTGTCACAGCCTGAAAAGTTGTTTTTTTTTCCCATTGCCATAAAAAGCAGTGCAGTGCTTGCACTTTACATCTCTCCAAATATATTACATTGATCGTCATCCATATGCGAAGTTGACCCGTCCGCACTACGCAGCGCACTCGGACACCGTTTGAAAAATAAAACCAAGTCATCAGATAGAATTTCTCGAGTGTCATCAACAAATCTAAAGATGATTGAACGCTATATACCGTATTTACACGAGTGCAACCGTATATATACGTACTGTACATTCAACTGATCCAATTGCACTGTCTATCTATATATGCACATCAGACTCTACATCAACAGTTTTCGTGTTATAGTTAGAAACTATACAGGCCTAGGATCGAAAAATGAATAAGGATGTGTGAAGGAGTCGACTCATTTTTTAAACGCAAAGAGTTTTGCTTTGAAACAGGCAATAAAACTACAACATACTCGGATAATAATAATAGAGTCTGATGACCTTCTTCATTTTCTGATGAGCGCACATTACTGGAAGCACATTATTTATAATTAAGAGAATAAGTGATAGGGTAGCAGGTCGAAATAAGCGATCGTATTTATTTTTTAATAAATAGTCTTGATAATAATTATTGATTCGAGAAAACTGTATACGCGCATTACAGATTAGGAACGGTATTATACTACCTCGGGAACCATTTGGAGCTTCTCACACATTTGCTTATTCACATACAGGTGGAGGGGATATGTGCAAGAGCAACACTATATCATCTTGTGTATCCTCTTATACTTGTTGTTATTCGATGCTGATGATGAAGTTGTTGCTCCTACATAATAAGCCTAATAATAAGCCTTCCTTGATTACTTTAGCAACTGTCAACTGAAGAAGTTCGTTGGATGCTCTATAGCATTGTCCATCTTTTGACTATAGACGCACTGTATCACGTAGCCAGGCGACGCGGTCCTCTGTCGAGTCGATAATAACACTCCCGCACTATTATCACCATTTGTTTTTGCACGCAAATTGTTGGGCTGACTGTCGTCCCGCTCCTTCTCTGTCCTTGTAACTGTGACGGCAATGCTAGCAATAATGCAATTTGCCATTTAACATCTACCTTTAATGGTCTTCAGTCCTATAGGACTGAATATATAGTATATATAGTATAGAAAATATATTTCTGTACATTTGAACGGCCTACATTTAACAAATTTGCGATGCACAATTGAAAGAGAAATAATATCAGACAAAAGTGCGGAATGAATGATTTGCAACAAACTTAATGAACTCCCAAAATAGTATTACAACCTAACATGGAGTGTAACATGACGGCCAGCGGCTGATGACGTACTGCTTTGTGTTCTATCTCCGGTTACCTAACAAATACACAGCACACTAAAATAAAATTTAAAACAAAACCCCGGGAAAGTGGGTAGAGAGTGCCAGCAATTATTAATAATGAAAACATATTTAACAGAGACTGGCACTATATTTAGTAGCTACGTATATAAAATGGAATGGAATATGTGCAGACCGTATAGCCACGCATCAGGAGTTTGCTGGACTGTTAAGATATAGGTTCCTTTATTGCTTACTTAATATCACATGAGCGAGTGGGTTTGTGTTGGGGCGGGAGGGTGTAGCCACTATGGTGTATCCGCGTGTAGGTGGAGTGATTGCGTCAAGATATTGTGAAGCGAGATCAAATTTCACCTGACGGCAACATCACAGCATATATAGACAACTAGGAAAACATGCACATTATTCTGGTGCGTGAGGTCTCTGCTTCCCGTGAGTCAATTGGGGGTCTTTTTCCTCTTTCTCGCTCCGTTCGTTCACATCAGCAAAGGCCTACTCGAATCATTTTCTTTCTAACGCGTGAGCGAATGAATAGGATTTTATTGCAACTATTTATTTTAATCGATTCTTGTCCTGACGCAAGTCCCCACTTGACGCCTTACCCCGTACTCAAGAAGCCAGTATATTTGAGCATTTTGAATTTGATTCCATTTTCTCCGGTTGTTGTTATACAATGCCGCTGTGAATGATGTCAAGATATAGCTTAACCGTGATGCGACGATCCTCGATTCTACGTAGAGTATATATGAGAGGCAAAGATATAAAAGAGAAGCATTTCAAGTCCTTTATTATTCAACAGCATCACAACTCTATATATAGCTGGCTTGTCAGATGTTACTGTCTAGTATTAGCCCGTCTAGTCAAACTACGTATTTTGTGTGCCAGCAGCTCATATCATCTGATTTGAACCGATTTGTTTCACATGGGGGACTTTTTTCTTCTTTATAAAGAAAGTCGCATATAATATACAAAGGAGATATCATCACCATCACCATGGCTCCTTACGTATATATAATATCCAATAATTCTCCAATACCGGGGTTTATTATTTTCGTCAAGAAGAATAAGAAAATCCCCCAAAAAATAAAGTTGATGGTTAACGGATAAAGGCAAAAGAGTTCAAGTGATGACTTTTACCGACGCACGTTCACGCTCTGGACTTGTATACATACGAAGGTGCTGCAGGCTACACGTTTGTATTCAAATTTTCAACGACGTTCAATGCTCTCAAATCGGATTCTTCTTAGGAGCTAGCGCCTTTGTGTGTCCAAAAATGTCTTCCCCGCGTAACTATTTCAAAAGGTTCGATGCATTTGAGCCAATGATTGCAGTGTATTGTGTCACGCAGTACGCTCGACACTTTCCCTTTTTTCTCTCTATATATGTTTGACGAATGTAAAGTCAAATCGTGTGAAAAGCCTCCATTGTCTAGTCCATATTTAACACAGCACAGAATCTCATCTTTAAAACAGGGGTACACTGTTTACATAGAACAAAAGCTCGCTCTATACTGCCCACCAGTTGTCACAATTTGACAGACTTCACTAAAAAATAAAAATGTAAAAACTGAAACTGCTGCTGCTGTGTGATGTGTATTATTGATTTGTTTGTTGCTTTCAAAGGGGACCCATCATCAGTGGAGCCCAAGGGACTGCTGATGGATGAGTTAACCTGCTCCATTATATTATTGTGCCGTCGTGTTTTTATCGTCTTTGCACATTTAATAGGGCCCGAATATTGTGGCGCTGTTTTATTTATGTGGGTTCTCACATGACTGTCATTGTCGTTAAATTACAGGATGTTGAATAACGAGGCGGATCATTCGTCATAACGGCCGTGCTGGGTGGGCCGTCGCCGCCGTGTTTGACGATAGATGCGCTCGCCACCTGATCCACTCTTCTGGCGCTATCGATCCAACAAATGGCTCGGCTGTGCCAACACCACTTTTTAATGACGCATGAAGTAATACTTTCTCCATGGTACGTACACTTTATATACATAGTTCTGGCGGGACCACACCTCTCTCTTCTGCTGCCTTTCAGCCAGTGTCGTTGGTCCGCAGACATCCGAAGCCGAACAAAATGTACGACAATAACAAAAGACAAATGTTGAAGCAATATTATATATTATTGTTATCATTTTCTATAAATAGTAGTAGCCGCCCTGCCACTGTATATACCGCAATGCAATAACTCTGTTTGGTTTGTTGTTATTGCGTGGGCAATAAATTTACCTTTCCGGGCTGTACAAAAAACAATCATTAACTGACATGCGCACAGAAAATGACACCCTTTTTTTTGTTTTTTTTTTTTTTTTTTTAAACAATTTCGGAACTCGTCTTTTTTTTTTGTTTTGTATGACAGTTCACAAATATAGCACTCGCTCTTGTTTTGTGTTTGCTGACCTCATATACGATGCAATACGTGACGTCAATCCTGTCGATATAAGAAACGATATATGTACATATAAAAAACAAGGGCAAAATAAATAAGCGTCCGCTGTATTCGATTTGATATCGCGTTTTCCATTTCGAGGAAAGAATAGAGGTGAGATTGATCGGCTACGGTATTAACTTTTTTTGCATACAGAATTGCATTCGACCCTATACTTTGGCTGCCTGATATTCTTTTTAAAGCTTTAGCATTCCCGTGGGCATCGAGAGAAAAATAAAAAATAAAAGTCATTGTGCAGTGTAGTCTATATACGTATCTAAGGAATATTGACTCCGGCAAAGTCCGGCTCTCCTCCTCTATACTATAAAACTCTTTTCTTCATTGTTGTCTCTCTTCGTCTTTGTTTACAGTTTTCTGATCACAACAATCGAAGCGCAACGAAATAGAGGGTGGTCCCCTGCTTTATATGTTAACAACTCCCTCCGACCGTGTCATTGTTATAGCGACAAAGTTCACTCACCTTTTACACGTCGATTTCTTTCGAATCTCAGCCGAGTTGAAACAACAACAAAAAAGGGTCGAAACGTTTTCAAGTGTCACAAATTGTGCAGCGAACATGACACAAGTAACTTTAGTTTGTTTTTTTTTGTTTTTTTTGTTTCAAGTTTAATCGTTCTTCTTTATGCCTCTCTTTCGAACTGTGAACAGCATAAACTCATCTAATGTTAACACGCATCTTTAATTTCTTATTTTTTTCTGTTGATGACATTCTAGATATTATTACAGCAGCAGTAACTGTGACCACATTGGAATGAATCCGACAATCTGGGGTTCAGCGTTCATTATATTTGCGCACGTCATCACATTACGTCGTAACCGTCGTAATCCAATTGTTACTGATATTGTACGGACGAGTTGGTACATCATGTCGGAGATTTCCAGCCATCACGGCGACATAGCTCCCAAGTTTTGAAGTATATAATATAAATCGTTCGAGATGAAGGCAAGTTCGAGCATCAATAACACACCGTCCAGATTATTGTGCAAGTGCACACGAAATTCAGGGCAGGTATATTGCTTCATATTCGTAGGCTGTCGTTGGCATTTCACATTTCCAGTCTAAAGGTCAATCGATGATGGTGGGGCACGAATGGCCAGCGTATCAGTAATAATCAACGGTGGGCACATCATCACATAAAATAGATAACGGAGGGTGGGTCTTGGAAATTGCGATATTGGAAGAAAGATAGTACGTATATATAAGGGCGAGGTAGTATATACGCAAATAGTCCGCGCCCAGCAGCTATAGTCTTTGCCGGAGTAACTATTATATGTATACGGTAAGAGAAGAAAAGGAAAGAAGAAGTTACTGTGTGTGTGTGTGTTACAATTCTTGGCCGGCCCTTAGCGCCAATAATAAAAAAAAAGAATAAAAAGAAAAGAAAAAGTGTACGTCTTGTACCACATCCAGCAGCAGGAGAAGCACTGGTTATAAAACCCACAACAAAAAAAAAAAAAAAAAAAAAAAAAAAAAGAAGAAGAAGAAGAAGAAGAAGAAACGGAAAGGGCATCGAACGACCTAATTGCAACCCGCATGTGGATCAAATGAGCTATCATTATGGCTCTCACGTTTCTCTCCTTGGAAAGTATTATACGCTGGCTGCCTTCTTCATTCTCTTTTGTTATTTGATTCTTGTTATTTGATGTTCTTGCTCATAAAGTTTACAATAGAAGCGGACGAGAAAAGAGAATAATATAAAGAAGAAGAAGAAGATGAAGCATAAAGAAGAGAGAATGGAGTGAGTGACTTGCATCAATTGTTAAAATGACTCGAGATATTGACAAAAAAAAAAAACGGCAGTCGGCCAACCATGTACTGTACGTACGTATAGCTCAGACGGAGTGATGCTGTTGTTAATTCCTTCTATCAGCAGCAGCACAGCTATCTCATAATATGCACGATGTAACCAGCACTAGTGAAATCCTCAATGTAAGAATGACAATTAGTTATCGCTGCTGTGAACCATGACATGGCAACTAGTATATAGCGAAACGATATATATGAGGAACACACTAACTCCGTGTTGATGAGTGTCTGTGTGCCTTGCGGATGGCTCTCCTCCTGGGCACTGCTTTGTCGTTATACGCTGATGTTCGTTATTATGATAGAATACATACACAGCTGTATATAGAGATGAATAATGCGCTAGCAAAAGAGAATAAAGAGAAATGAGACTTGAGAAACGGTTATAGAAATTTCAATTGTTCGTTTCCGTCTTTTGTTCGAGACGAATTAAAAGTCCATTGGTCCGTGCCGTTTGTTCTTCGCTGCTGTCTCACCCGTCGTTGGTCAGTGCTTGTATTACTTTTCAAGATGTTGTAGTTTATGTATAATTCCATCACGCTGCTCGGTAAATTATGAAAACCGTGGTCAGAATGGGAAAGTAGAGACCTCATTCGTGTTATTCTCCGTCAATAAGACCCGGGCGACAATTGCGACAATTCCATTCGGCGAATGGACGACAAGTGGAAATGCTGTGAAAAAGGGAGAAAACTTCAACTACCCTCGTAATTGTACACAAGTCCATACGACGCAACGACAGTCGAGACTATAAGAAAAGCGAACACGACCGGGCGAGACCAACACTCTTGACGCTCTATCGTCATCATCAAGTGCAAGTCGTCGATCATCAAGTGCGGATTCGACGAACTCGTCGATTGTCTTTGGCCAAAGTTTGACCAGTTATTGCCTTATTGGGCTCTTGGCATTTGATATACTTAGGTTCGTACCGCAACATCATCCACTCGTGGAGACGAGAGAAAACGCATCGGACGACACAGGCGATTGAATTTATTTGACAAATTCGTGTATTTTTGAACATTTTGGATATGTGTAGTGGAATGTTTTCTGACGATGTTTATCGTAGCCAAACCTGATCAACAGAAATCGAATGCCGTTTTGGGATAGAATTGGAGCGCATATTGAATCATGCGATATACCCGATATCATCACAAATCAATCTATATTTTTCGCCCCGAAAAAAAGTAGCATAATACAAGAAAGTTTATTATTACAAATATGAAGGCCTGCGTCACACAGTCAGGAGCAACAACCATGAAAACTAATAACATCTAGACCTACGGTATATTACAAATAAAATATGATATACGTATATTATGTGCCATTGCTCGCTTCTTTTCTCCAACTAGTCGCGTACATGGCAATAACAAAGAGATCGATGCCAAAAAAAGGAAAAAGTCGGCGGACAATCTTTTGCGTTCCTTTTGGAACCGGCCTGGTTTGACGGTAATAATAATAATACTGATATTTCTCTCCTTTTTTTCGTGGAGCCGGCTTTGTTTCGCCGGATGTAACATCGTCATAGAGAATATCCGGCTGCTATTGCGACTATGGCACCGTCCCTTTTTCGACCTGAAAAGATTTCGTCCTAGTTAGTAGCTATATGTCATCAAGTATAGCACGGAGACAGAGAATGCAGTAGCAGCTAATAATATACAGTACATACATAGCGAATCAAATGTTTCTCGTAATCTTGCGCTGAGTGGAAAGTGCTCTAAATACACACGCCCGAAATCATTTGATGCTGACAGCAGTCGGGGCACTCGGTACTTTTTAGGCGACCAAGATAAGAAGAAGGTCTGCGCAAGTGTTTCGGGTACAAACGGCCACCCGATGAGAGTCTGAGCCAGATGCATTATATCGATTGATTCAATTGCAGAGTAGCAGTTTTTTTTTTTTTTTTTCACTCTTTCAACTCGAAATTGAAGCTCAGCATACATTTATAGAAATATATTGAACGTGGACAGATTGAACCGCCACGTTCTTTACATCTCCTTTTCAATATTGTGTTGTCCCATGGTGGTTGTATGTGTGATGAGAGCTGCCTCTGGGCCAGGAGGAGCTGGATCCTATTGATAATAGAAAGAAGAAAAACACATGATTGAATAAAGGCGGAATGTTACTTGTTCGCATTCCTCTTCGGTCTTCCCCAATCTCAACAAGCGAAAGAGAGATATTATATAGAGAATGATTGTTGTATGGATAATTGGATAGGTATAGGCTATCCCCTTTTTTGGTCAATGACGTAAAAGAAATATAAGCGCGGCTTTTACATTTTATTTCCCTCCGCGTCTCATCTATCCGCGTGCGTTATTAAATAGTTCTTTAATGAGACTCTACGGGCAATGTGTTAATGAATCTTTTAGCTAAGTGTCTCTGGACGAAGCAAATAAAATCTATGTTTCATTTTCGTTACAGTAATAATAAAGAATCTCTCCGTTCTCTCCGTCTTTGCGCTTTTCATTGGCTATAGAGCGTTCCGGGAAACGAACGTGAAGAGAACCTTTCTAGATTTTTCTACCATCTTTCAGAGATAGTCTATATATATATATACATTTATATATACTCTATGTACGTATAAAAAGAGAAGCCGTATAGCTTAAAAAAACAAATCCAAAAAAAACCTATGTCTCATATATAGGCGTCCACACATGATGACGATGACCGGTTACAGCCTTCATGAATCGTTGCTGAGTGACCGGCAAGTGAGTTACTAGTCACTAATTGCGTCCTTTATATAAATTCGACGTTTTATTTCCTTGTGCATCATAACCGCGCAGCAGTTATTCCAACAGCTTAGGAAAAAAAGTTACTTTTATATTAGTACTATCTTACTAACATGAGTTTTTTTTCCCCCTGGATTTTGTATTCATAAAATTGTTTTATTTTTTATTTTTCTTTTGTTGGGTGTTCCAAATGTTTGCCTGTGTGCTGTACGTTGAACGACGAGAGAGAGATGCGTGTATTCCGGACATTAAATATGATTAAATCGTCGTCTAATCGATAAGTCCTATAACTATAATATAGTAGAAACTGCATTTCACATGATTCGCTGAAGAAATTATGTTTGGATTGTCGAGTCGGACGAGCCAATTAAAATTAATGACGTATTTCCCGGTATTTAAAGATATAAACGAAAAACGAAAAAACAAAAAAACAAAAAACAAAAACTCGCGCGGCATCAAAGTTGAAAGCGCACCGGTAAAGTTCCCTTGTGTAAAAAACTTACGATTTAACTTATAAGAAAAGCTTAAAGCCCATTAAATTATAATACCAGACTGCCAGTGATCTTATATCTTACATGTAACCTTCACTATATAGAATAATGCCGCTGCCCATTTAATGTAACAATCCCAAATATTATAAAAAATTAGTTGCATGCTGGCGGAGTGAAATCTTAAAGGGAAGACTATGAACAAATAACTATTATATAGTTCCCTTCTTATCTGTATCCTTTTTTGGGCGGACTAGTCGTTAGATGATTAAACAATAAACATATATAGCTAACTTAAGTGATTGATTGTTCTTCACATCCAGTCCTCGTCCCGCATGTTGCGGCATGTTTATTCCTTAATGGGAATTTCTTGTTTCTTCTTTCTAACAAATGGCTGAACGGATGCCACAACCAATCTTTTCTTTCTCTGTCCCCCCTCCTCTTCTTTATATATGTAGTTATATTACAAGACTCGCAGACTCGTCTGTGTCTGTGTAAGAACACACGGGACGTTGCGTTTGGCATGCCAACTCGAATTTCATCGCGGCGGAAGGATTTCATGCGCTGGAAAAGGAGCATCAGGTGCTACTATTCGATTGACTGGCGGTTGGGCTATTCAAATCAGATTTGTTCACCGTGAAAACTTCATTTCCGGTCAAGAGGGGTGTGGTGAAGGATCTTCCATCTTATTGATCCTACCGCTTTTGGTGGACTCGTCCCAGCATTTTATACCAATTCCATTCATTTGACTGATCGTGCGGTGACTGCATCATTTCACGTCAAGTTGCTAGGAGACCGACTGATTGCTGTGCACTGCTGTTTGATGACTAGCAAAGGAAAACAAGGGAGATGAAGCTTTGCTGATTGAATAACAGATACGGTCGGCGATGTTATACGCGGCTGTCGCTGCTGTCCACAACACAACCTTTCTTTGGTATGTTGGATAGGTATTGGTTTGTCCTTTTTGCGGCGCTCAATCTTATCTACTAATTCTTTTTTTGTTTTGTGTTTTGTTTCAGGGTGTTTATTTTATGAATGCTCAGTTAATTGAATGGAGGACATGGGGACGGACACGGACGCCTTCGTGCCAACATTCCAGTGACGTTATTATTGATTGTTTGTTTTCACACATTCATGGGGGTGGTGTCGAAAGAATCAATAGATTTATGACCAACACGTATATTAATTGAAGGAATCAATAACTGTGTAGCCATTCATTCTATATCTATATAGAGAAGTTCAACACTTTCGTCTTCTTTTTCCATTTCTGTCACGTATAATGGTGTTATAAGAATCAATAGATCAGTCGATATGACTACACGTACTAGCATGCGATGAACACATATACAACTCACTCGAACCATTCGTTATTTGACGTGTGTGCTGGACAAACATTCACCGTATACGACTATGAGGCACGCAACCGGCTGCGTAGATACAGACAGAATCGTGCACTGCCTTATCTATGCCCTATACGAGCGCTCATTCACTGTCTTTCACGTCTAACACTATCGTGTCGTTTTTTCTTTTTATATTTCATTCTTTATTCTTTTTCCCCCTCAAGTTCAAACTGAATCGGTCACTGATGACCCGGACAGTATTGGTGTCGTAAAGAATTATATATATACTGTATCTATAAAGTATATTTATGTGTATGTATACAGAATTATTGTATAAATAGTGAGAGAATAAGGAGAAAGAAAAAAAATAAGTCGAAGAATAAGCATCAAAAAGAGATGGAAGGAAGCATTCAATTCTCCCGTTATTCGGTACTATCAATGAGAATATATAGTCAAAAAGGTCGTAAAAATAGCTGAGCAATACTTCCTTATAATACAAAATCAAAAGAAAAGTTATATATGGCCTTCCATCCAATCAATTCCTAATAACCAATATTGCATTTATTCGTAAATGGATGGGACTCTTTGAAATCACGAATTCACGATGCTGGTTATAATCGGGATTAAAAAGAGTGCCGTCGTTGTAATCAGTTGAAATTCTACTAAAACAAAGTCAATAAAGAAAAATGGCCAATATGACATCCGTGATGTTCAAAACCGGTAAATCGTGCTCAACGCGAAATAGAAACCAAAGTATAATAGAAGAAATCGTTAAAAGATTATCGACATGTGTCTATAATACATCTATTTCTATATACAACAACCGATGATTGCACATTTAATGTTTGTGTATACTCATATTCCTAATAGCCCCAGCACAGCAGTCCTGGTTTCGACATGGTGGGAATATCTTAATACGTCAACAAACAGACCGAGTGCACTCGATATATACGGAGAGCAATATGCTGTGCCAAGTCTAGACATCGATATATCACTGTCTATATACAATCGCGGTCGATGTACAGAGTACGAGTATGATTTGAAACACGGCAGACGCTACCAAAATAGATGAGCTAATATAACTGCTGGTTTCAAAACGAAAATAAAGAGAAGACAAACAAAAAAAAATGACAAAAAAAAAATGAATAACAGACAAACAAACAACAAACAAACATAAACCATTCCCGGTGGCGAATGTCACACGCTGTGACTGCTTATTGTAGTACAGGTATATATAGTTCACGTATAATTGTGGCTTGATTCCGCGATGCGCCCAGCATATCACTTTGGAGGAGAGTAGAATGAAAAGAACACGTCATCCAACAAGCACTGAAACATCATAATAGACGCGAATATCACTAATAAAAGGAGGAAAAAAAAACAGGTTTGACGCTCGTTTAATGTATACACGTGTATAACATCTTTCTCAGACAGAAATAAGCACAGCATACACGAGCGCTTGCAAGAGCATCGGTAGGATATGTACATATGCGGACGATACGCTGATTCAAGCAGAAAATCGTCGTTCTCTCACGGGTGCAGCGTCTCACTGTATTTCATTCTGAGCAGCCATACTTATTAGCTGTATACACAAATAAGCTGTTGGTGCACTCAACGTATTACGCGTATTACCAAGTAAAGTTTTCTACGGGCTGTATTATTATGGGATTTGATCCTGTGCGATCGAGACCGAAGAAAGTATTTACTCTGTAGAGCGAGCCTAAATACTCGATGAATCAGATTAAAGAGTAAAAAAAGGAGAAGAAGAAGACTGAAGAGTGAGAAGGAAGTAGTGAAATGCAGCAGCCCAACTATATAGTATAAAAAGGTCCTCTATATTCTAGGCTATGTATGCATAGGTAGCAAACTTGCAGTGACACAAATGTGTAAAAAACTCTTTTGATCTTTCGATGGAAAGAGGATTCTCGACTAGGATATGTATATTTACGTTCTCGATTCGACTCTATCGATCAAGCCCGCGTCTTTTTTCCCCCTCATGTAGCCATCACCAACCACCCTCACCTCACTCTCGAGATCAAACGCCTCTCTTATTTATTTCCGTGACTGTGTCAGTCCAGACTTATTCGTATAGGAGAAGGGAGATCTAAAAAATAGATGAGGATGCAAACATTTGCTTTTCTTTTTCTAAAATCCTTTTTTTCTTTTTTCATTCAGATGAAGAGGATGTCCGTTAAAAGGGTACGCATGGAATAAAATAAATAAAAAAAAAAAGATCAAATTTGAGGCAACCTTGTTACGATTGCTTTTTCCGGTCGTTTCTTCTTCCTTATATGTAAATAAGTGATCTGGACTAGCATGGCCTTCAGGGCTGCTAGTGCTAAATTTCTAATCCAACGGACTATTTGCGTCGTGTAGAAGAAAATACTTTTCAAAAGGGCGATGCGCACTTGAACATATTTAACTTCCTTTCGTTGAATTCGTTAAGGCCATACAGATAAGGATCGACCATTTTGGGAAACATTTTTAATTCAGAGGAGAAAATTAAATGGACATATAATCAAGTATATACTCCTCAAGACGCCTATAGAAAACATATAAACAAAAAAGCAATGCCGTCATCGCGTTTTTATTTCAAAAAATGCTGTTATGGGGGTGTCTTCTATTGGCCTTCTAAATACCAGCCGGTTCGGGAATCGGGATTGAATCTGAATGTGTCATTCTCTATTGCTGTTTCTTTTGCTGCCTTATGCCCTTATATTTTTCCCTCTCCTTATATATACGTATTACGTATCTACTGTCCTCCAAAGAAGACGAAAGGAACCATCAAGAATAGAAAGAAAGAAAGAAAAAAAAAAATAAAATCTAACGCAATACGTCTTCTCATCAGCCCTTATTCAGTTTTGGTTTGGCCGGGAATGAAAGACGGCGAGTGTAATATGGAGAGAAAAGAAAACGTGAGTGGGTGAACACAGATAGAGGACGGAAGTTGCCTCATGCTTCCATTCTGTATATATATATATGTTTGTATGTATACATGTATAGGCCTATGGGCACAGCAACTGCCAGGCTCTTATATGCGCCAGCCATTGCTATATGCGACGTATAGCAGCATCAGTACACCACTAGACGACAGGTTTTGTAATATATTAATAAATAAGCGTTAATATCCGCACACCGAAAGTGAAGCGTTCAAACGCGCCGCATGTCAACCCAGGATGAACATTTGATTTCTCTCTCTGATATTGATTCGTTTTTTTTTTTTCGATATGTTGCCTCTATATATATATCCTAGATGAATACACGCCCAAGGTTTCTTTCTTTCTCTCTCTCTCTGTGCAGCAGTTGATTTGATTTTTTTTTCTCCTTTTTTTCTTTATTTCTTTCTTCTTCTTTTCTTTATCTTTTTTTCTTTTCTTTTGATGTTCGTTCGTGCACGAACTCGCTTTATTCTTTCACTCGGTATCCCCATCGCTTAATCATCTTCCAGGCAGAATGATATTCAATCAAAATTATATGCGACCAGATTGTCGTTATAATTATATTCGCCATCACGTGCGAGGTGCGACGGCTTTATTCGTGTAAGGAGTGCACACACAAGGAAGCGGATCAACCATTTGATGGGAAATCAAAATAAATCAAAATATAAATAAAGACTACGTGTCGAGTCGACGATAGGAAAACGTTTCAATAAGATTTGCATTTATCACGGGACAATAAGCATCTGATTACGCACACTACACTGGTTCCTGTATAAATACGTCTACATATATTTACACAGTCGAAAATAGCAGAAGGAGATATGGAAAAAATGCGTCACCAACATTTGATTTACATTTCATTTGTAAAAAAAATTGTTATTTTTTTTCTTCCTCCCCCAAACAATCTATTCCAAATCGATCTCTCGGGTTACGTTTATACTCTCAGAATAGGCATGAGTCGAGATTTCGTGCATTGAAAACGTTGAAACACGATAGGCTATATGAGTTGAAAGCGAGGGAGCAGCCAACTGCTTATCACAAGATATGTATTAAACCGCATATATTAAAACAAACAATAGTTTACACCACTAATAGAATAGGGCAGTACTAATACTACTAATAATAATACTCTGCTGATAATATATCTTGTTATAACGGTATACGCAGAGAGGGACACGCGTTGGACGTTCTCTTATTATTAGAATAGCAATATGCGCATCAGTAATTTCTACGTGTTTCGTCTTAGACTCTAAGACATGTAAGCCCAGCAAAATGTCTATACTGATGCAAGACGTTTGGGCATATAATTAAGTCATGCTTGGCGCACATTCGACTGACTGCCCTGTCTGCACTGCACTCTAATCCCGTTTTCTCACTTTGCTCTACAGCAGCAGCATGCATCAGAAACACAGCATATTCATCATGCGTGCTGTGTGTGTGCATGCTGGCGATGGCCTATACACAGTTGTCTGTCTCGGGATGGTAAGGGGGAAATTATTATCATTATTTTTAAAAGAGAAGGCGAAAGAAAAGCCCCTGTCGAAGTTGGGGGCTCCAGCTGCTTTCTCAGTAATATTGGGTTCCTTTGTAGTACTTTGTGTGTAGGCCCTACGTAGAAATATAGGAAATTTACGTACGTCACAAGAGTGACATACATAGACAAGATGAATCGAGAGCAACGTGCATTATTCATCTGTTACTCCTCCTACCTACATAACCAATGTAGGCTAATATCCCAACGACTGTAACTCAAATCGCGTATATACTATTGCGAATAGTGTGCAGCATCAGACTATTAAAATTTGGATATGGCTCTACTCAGTGGCCATTTCGCACGAAACATCGATTGGGATCAATTCTAGCTGCTCTATATAGTGTAGTCGAGAGTAGGCCGTCGGCCACTAGTCGCAGATTCATCATTCCACAATCCAATTCTTTAAATTTATCGATTACCTTGTTGAATATAAACCAATGGGAAAACATCAGCCAAGAATGTGTTGATTTTTATAGGACAGAATCAATGTTTAGTCTATACATAGTAAACAGGATCTGCATATACAATTGAAAATCTGTCAAAGTTTTCTCCAACTAGCTGCCGTCCTATACTTGTCATATCCTTTAATCATCTCGCTATACCGAAATTCACAAAAGATGACGATTCATCAGGGAAGTAGCGCTCAGCAGCCGAGTTACTCCTGCTGTTCTTTCCATTGAAGTGCACAGAGCTATATGTCGCTGTTTGAAGAGCATATCTTAACAACTGACGATATCTTATGACAGCAGCTGTCTTATCTTGATACTCTGCTCTCTATTCCCTTCCTGAAAATCTCTCATTGTTTATTTTGTCTTCTTTATTCAAAGAAGTCAAAACAATTTCACTGTAATCTCAACTTTAGGCTGCCAGAAACGGCCAGAAACAACTCTATATAGTATACGTCAGGGTGGCTGTCAAATCTTTTCCGGCTTCTCTTCCTATTCCTACACGCACGGTCGTCGTCGGTGTTACTCTACGTCCTTTTTAATTTAATGTCATCGTTTTATCCTAGACTTTGACTAGAGACAACTAAAAGAGTCTAAAACTAAATATTAATATATACAGTGTGTATTATGTAAGCTTATTTGAATAGAAATAGGAGAGATAAGAGCCTGATGGTTATTCTTTATTTGTCAATTCCGCGTTGCAATAAAAATTCGTCAAAGCAAATCGTATGATTTCTATCATCATCAGAGTTAAACACAGGCTTTTGACCAACCAACTGAAGAATGGATTGACTCTATAATATATTTCATGCGAGGCGAGTATATGGGTATAGTTGAAGTCACGCCACACAATGGCCACATTTGTCAAGCCATGGAAAAGAAATAAAAACACTGGAGGTGAATATCGTCGGCACGGTTAGCTTCACTCTCAACGGTTACATCGTCAGCGCATATAATATCGAGTCGTCTACGCTACATCAGATGCTGCCAAGCTGATCTGCTAGATCACGCAACCTGAAACAGATGTCATATACAATATCACGTGCTGTGTACGATACTTTCTAATGGGTCCATCACTCATCGTCCTTCCGTATTGTATAAAGGGCAACACCCGAATAAGAAGAATTTTCTCATTTTTCAGGATCTCGTTTCTTAGCGAATTCAAAGTGTTGACTTGCTCCATTCCCGTTGTCAATTATTCTGCAAGTTCACCAAAAGTATAAACGAAAGAACACACAAAAGCAGACACATCCAGCAGTTGTCGGTTATTCTGACCGCAATAATTTAAAAGAAGATAAATCTTTTTGCCGCATTTATTTCAAGAAAGTTTCGTTCGTTCCCGAATTGGATTCATTTGGTGCTGGTCTTATTTACGTGCAGGGTCTCTCACCTCGCGACTCTCTTTTTAGCGCACGATTTCATACGTCTCTTTTTTGACCCTGACATTCTGACGGTTGGATTTAACTGCTGAGCAGTCGTCCGCAACTATATATAAAGTATGTATATATTTTGTTGGAGACGAACTTTGAATTCTTCCTCTCTATCGGGGACGGGACTCTGTTCCCTCTTCCGCTATTGATCACGTACGCGGTACACAGTGTTCCACAAAGTTTAAATGTTGAATACACTTGCATCGCCCTCTTTCGAGTCGAATGACTTGACAGTTTTATACATTCTTATTTTTCTTTTGATTTGGACGTTTATAGAAGGCAGCGAGGTGCGGAGGTGGGTATTTTTTACAAAAGAGAGATAACATAACATATTCCTTTAGATTCTATTCATTTGTTTTAGACTTGAAATTGATGTTCAACTGCTTCATCTTTTACAAAAGCACTGCTGCGGGGTGGGGGACATGCAGGACGTTGATTACATTTACTTGGAAAGGGTTGTGTGTGGAAGGAGGAAAGAGGAAATCGAATAAACAGAACATTTCTCAAACAAGTTCCAACTTGATCCAATGATTTTAAAAGGGGTTTCCTAGAATCGAATATGCAACTAGTAATAACGGGAAAAGAAAGCGTAAGACAATGTTCCAACAATGGTATATTAACAATTACGTCCAGTATGTGGATTTCTCGTTATTCGTTGCTCAATGAGACCATCAACACCACACCCCATGACAATCAAATGAGAGAATTTGATGATTCCCTGACTCTGATTTGATACTCCCACTCTTTATGTACAAAGCAGACTGTAATAATAATCTTTCTGTAAGAATGCCATGTTAATTTCTTCCTATATATATACCTACATAGCTGTGATCTTATAGAGAGCGACAGTCATCCTAGTCTTTCGTATACCAACACAGATTTCCATTTTATCATTTGTTCCATTTCTCGAACCGTTCACTCGTGTATACAGATCAAGCAATAACAAATTCAATTTACGGTTAACAATAATTCAGCTCTCATTTCTATGGCACCTACGCAACAGCAGGTTCTACCTTTCGGATTGCCTGACATCAGCAACATTTAATTCATGTCCTTCTCTTGAATCTCTCTTACGATATTCGATGGATATTGTGCAATCGAGACAAATGTCGCATAGATACTCACAACATTGGGACTCGCCGACGATCTATTGCGAAAACATTCAGACTTGCATTCAGACGATTGGGAGTTGGGGACTTAAGAAAATCATTTGTCGCGCTCTTCAAAGTAACTATTGAAAGGTCGAAGGTGGGATTGAATTCCCCCGGAGTAGGAACCCAACGTCGAGCGATGGGTCCGTTAAGTTTATTGTCTGTTCATTAATGGACAGGGTGGTTTATATAAATGAGCTTTTTCGATCGTACACCGTGAAATGTCGGCGGGCTAAAGAGCGCTCTTATAAGTTTACAATTCACAGTTGAGAAGAATGGACAGTGTAGCAGCTAGTGCACTTGTAGGTAGGATATTGACAGCCACTATAGTTCAATGAGAAAACATTTCCTGCACGCCATTCCTCGAAATTCGTCAAGTAGTCTGTACACTGTACAGTTCAACTGTCTGTCTAACTACGTATTAAACGACGCATTTACTGAAACGATCGGAAACGATGGCATCTGTTACCGCTGCAACTGCCTGCCCCCAAGACTTTTTTTTTGTCCGTGTCCTTTGGACAACAGAGAGAAAGTGGACGCGCTGCTAATTGCCCCGAAATTTCGAAACAAAAGTCGAGGAAAAGACTGGAGTCATGAAAATCCATGATCCAATTTGTGATGTTTAAATACGTAATTCTGAAGGTTTTGATAGCAATAGCACGCAACATTATTGGGGCAAGAATATAGTAAACGTCTGCTGATGCGTGGGCAATGTGGTAGCGCATTTTCTGGATAATATATAGCGACCTGATGTATTTACTTTCATCGACAATCTAAGGACTTCCAGCTTCCTAGAAGCGTTTGTCAGTCGATCCGACTGCAACGCAACTATACCTAAGTAAATGGAGAGAATAAGCGGAGGTGGATGAAATAGGAAACGCACGAAAATATTTATAAAAAATGAAACAAATTTTTCTCTCCAAATGAGCAATGAGCAATGAGTTATTCAATCTCCATCCGCCATGTAATATAGTATAAATCTTAGAGGAGACTAAAGAATCAACAAATGGACAGCAGCTGCTATCATCTGCGCTGGTGGGTGGTGATGATTCTCTTTTTCGCAGCAGATAATCAATAAAGGCAACTCGCCAAAGTTCCGTGCCATGGTTACGCAACTGACGACAAAACTTCATATTCGTGGCCATCATAACGTGCAATTAAACTCATTCATACATAAAGATCTTATTAAATGATAGGGCATCCGTTTCCAGCGGACCGTGTATACATATTATACGCAACACTTGCGCATCAAGATAACTGCAGAACGGCTATTATTTTGATGAATGAAAATATTGAACGCTTTATTATTGATTACCACTTAAATGACGCAAATTATCACGCACCTTCCTCATCGTTTGTAATAACCTTCCATATGCGTTGATTAAATCTATTTTTAAAAATGCTCGAGAAGCAAAAGGTTAGGATGGGAATAATTAATGAAAAACGTCAGCCATTATACGGCTGTATAATGATTAGGTTAAATGACAGTGTATTGTATATATTATGTTCACATTTTAAAATTTTTTTTTTTTTTGTGGAGGTGGGAGGGGAGTGGGCGGGTTTGGGGTTGGATGGGTTTGGGATTTTTGTTTGGAAAAGTGGAGGAAAATGGAGTTGGGCTTGATGGTTATCCAAAATTGGGAACAGTAGTCAAGGATACAAGTACAAATACAGACATCGGCAAAGACAGCAAACCCACAGAGTACGACGAATAACACATAGCGACAGCGACGAGCGAAAGTCTCCACCAATAACCAGCGGCGTTCAACATCAACGAGCTACCACTTCGCTGCATGGCGGCCGGTTGTTCACCTGGAGACCGGGAGACGGGGGAAAAAAATCAAGAGATAAAACAACGTTACTATCATGCATAATATGGTAAATTATATATAGATATTAAAGTAATTAGGTTGATCTTGAATCATTCAACCGCCAGCCGTGTGTGGGTTTTGTTTCTCTAATTCTGTTTTATTATTTATAATGAATAAAAAGTGCGTGGTTTTATTGTAATAAGCGTCTGACCTATAAAAAAGGCGGTAGTCAATGGCAACGAAAGAATCGATAAAAAAGTCATCATTATTCATTGAAATAGGCGGTTAAACGTTGCAATTCAAAATTGATGTATAGTCTACATCTTTCAAGTTACATTTTAAAAAATCAATCATTCCGGCTACAAGAGTCATGCTGAATTTAACAACAGCAAAGATGAGAGAACGGAGCAGAATGAGCCAGGACACAGGAGGTTTTACTATAGTACACGACTCTATATATATGTCCAACTTGAAATTTAAGAAACAACAAAACTTAAAAAACGGTGAGCTTGAGCTGCTTTGCTACTGACCTTTGAGAATATAAACTTTGGCGGATACTGGGGGACAGTGGGCCGGCTGACAAGTGTAATTGCCCGAATCGCTGACGTGGGCGGCTTTGATGAGCAGCGAGCTAACTGTTACATCCGTCTCGGCAAAGTATTGACGCTTTTCGATTCGGTCACCACCAAATTCCATTACCTGGATTGACGAAAATCATTAAATAATTATTACCCACGTAGAGAATCAAAACAACACCGCTTTGACAGAGATGGAGCGCATGTAATAAACCAAAACAATCTCCGTCTGTATGTGTTTATATATGGCTCAGGCATCGCACATTGTCATCTATACAGGGTGTCCGGGTGTCGTTATATGTATGGATTATACATATTCTGTATTGAGTAACGTCTGGTATTTAGAAGGGCAGGACAAGAAATAAGTTCAATCAGACAGGATTTCTTTTATGTTACGGCTCAGGGTCGCGGGTATACAGTGGCGAATTGGCGAAGCTTTTTTCTCCCTTTCTTCTTCTTCTTTTTGTATAGCAGGTCGCCCTTTCTGTGCTATTCTTCTTCCTATTGTTACATCCTTATCCGTATGGCCCCCTTTTGTCCCTAATGATTACAGGATCCTTTTCCCTGCTCTCTTATTTTTTCTCGTCCAATAAACTCTCCAACTGTAATACAACGACTGTTATCTGCCTGTCCTATTTCTATCCTTTCCTTATATAGTGTTATGCGCATTGGTTAGTTGGCGGAGGTTACAGATTATACCTATCGATTGGTGAAGTTCGCCTTCTCTCTCTGAAATCTATATTCATTATTATACATGCCCGCGTCCATCATCCGATTGATGCCATCGACTTTTAGTGTCAATAGTCCATCCATTGGGGGAAAAAACAGAACAGGGCGCAAAAGTCATCATCTGTGCCGTCGAACGACAGTAATGACAGCGGTACTGAAGCGAAAACTTGTTCGACGAATATCACATCACCTCCAACGTTTAAGACGCAAAACGTCACGCGCAACAAGGTAAAGAAAAACTCGTCGGGTTAAGTCTAATCCACGTGATGATGAAATATTGATATCTGTTAGGCAATGAATATTTTTGAAATTAGTAAGAACTTTTCCATTTCACTCATTAGCGCAACTCACTTCCAAGCTAATGATAATGGCCTTAATTCGATGAAATCGAAATAATTGCGCAAAAGTCTAGGTGGCTTTATTATTATCTAGAAACGTTTTTTTAGACTCCAGAAACACCGTGAAACATCACGGCAGGCAACGGAACAAAAAAGAGTCAACTATACTGGGGGAAAAAAAAAGAAGTTGGCACTATAACTAACGACTGAAACGGTATATACGTATATATATATAGAGAGAAAGAGAAAGAGTCAGCCAACTTCTTTTCCTTGTTTTTATTTTAACGAATCCATTATTATGGGTTATACATCCCTAGAGATGCAGCTTCTTCAGTTTCCGTCTCTCCATTTCAAAAGAAATGCGTCGTTGTCGAATAAAAATGGAAGCCAAAAACAAAACAAAAAAATTACTACGACATGGCGAACATGCTCTATAACGGCCAGTGTTCGCGCATATAATATATATATCTATAGTTTTCAAGAACTCTAACGTCATCTTCCTTAAACTTGTATTTTTTGTTTCTCTTGTGTTTTGTGTGTGTGTGGGTTGGTTATTTGAAGTGCGGGGGATTGGGTTGTTTTACGACCCGCACGCCTTCAGTTTCTCCTTCGCCAAGGAAAAAATGGAAACAAAAACAAAACAAGAGAAGCGTACAGTATACATAGTACTCTACTATACAGCCGAGAAAAAGGGTTTGATGGTGTCGGGTACACAGGTCAATGGCTTCTATATAATACGATATATAGTACATTCAACGAGAGTTGTTTTGCCACTTTGGGTTCTTATTTTTTCTTCTTATTTTCTTTTTGTTATGTCCACGCATCTTATATATCTTGTTGTTATGCCTATACGTGCGCCCTCTCCCAGCGTGTGGTGTATTACAACGCGTGTGTTTGCAGCGTACCAACGATCCATCACTGCCCCGTGACACCTCAACAAACAAACTCCGGTCGTCCCCCTCACTCTCCCATCAGAGCCCATTGGCTCTTTTGGGAGTAATTAAACTCTTTGGTGGGAGGAAACCAGGACGGGGAAATAAGATGAAGATAAAAAGCAAAAAAAAGCAAAAAAAGAATTATGTTTGAGCTTCCTATAGAGAGTGTAGAGAGTGAGTGAGTCGTGCCACAGCATTCATCATGGCCTTATAGACTCTAGCTCTCTCTCTGTATTATTATACAACAGCATGTCGCTTCTTCTCCTTTCTTATATTCCTTTGTGTGTGTGTGTGTCCGCTGTGAGACTCGGGAGCAAAACTTCATTCATTTGCCTTCCACTAGTGAGTCGAGTCAATTAGCAAGTGCAACAACACGCTCCCCAGCAAGGAAGGAGGGAGTGCAAACGAACATCGGCCCAGAGAGAAATGGAAAAGGAAGTGAACAGGAAACGTCAATAGTCTCGCCCCCTCTACCACCCTCTTACTTAATACAGAATAAAATATTTAAAAAAAAATAATAATACAATAATTAGAAAACGAAATACAAAACAACAAAAGAGGAATTCTAGAGTGGGAGATGTCTGGGATCTTAAAAGGAGTTCTGCCTAGATGAATCACAACCGACAACCAACTTCTCCATCATATACTATATTAGTTGGGAGGATTTGTTTGTCTTGTCTGGTTCTCAGCATAGTCTATAACTTTCCAAAATGCGGGGACGATGAGACTCCCGGAAGGGAATTTATGGAGTGCCGTGACTACACAATAAGATAAACCTTCAAATGGAAATGAAGAAAGGTGCCCCGGAAAACACACACACAATATACCGTACACGACAGAAAAAAAGAAGAAGAAAGGGCTCAGAATGAATCTAGTGACAAATCGAGACGATGACTATGGTTTTATAGTTGACACGTTGACTTGGGTACCAAACTGGAAACGCACGGCGGTAGATACGGGACGGAATAACGGGGCGACAGAGATTCGCCGATCGATAGAGCCAGGTGGCTTCATTAAAAATGCAAACAGTAGAAGAAGAGAAAAGGAGGAGAGGTTGTGATTTTTCACGGTAGGAAAGAGAAGTGGGTTATAGAAGAAGAAGAAAAAAAAAACGGAAGAGGAAGACGCGAGAGGAGAGTGACGAATAATAATGAGATGCATATGAAATTCTCAAGAGAGACGGCGAGCGACCGACAAAAACACGCCACATCAGAATATATTTCCTATTATTTTTGAACTATTCGATTCCCAGTTGATCAGGTAATCAAAAAAAAAAAAAAAAAACACAAAAAAAAAAAAAACGAACGTGACAAAAAGATATAAAAAAAAAAGAAAATCAAATGAATTTTAAATCACGCGAAATCACGTTGTTGTAACATTATTACCTGTCCGTTGTGGTACCAAAAAAAGAATTCCGGTTGGCCAACGGCTTGCGACACGAGACAGGAGAGATTCACTGGACTTCCTTCGTGAACGTGCATGTCCGGTCCGCCAAAAATCGAGGTAGTCGGCTCTGCGAATTGATAAAACACGACAAAAATT
Source organism: Daphnia galeata (assembly GCA_030770115.1). Lineage (NCBI taxonomy): Eukaryota > Metazoa > Arthropoda > Branchiopoda > Diplostraca > Daphniidae > Daphnia > Daphnia galeata. The sequence continues at coordinate 8,589,432 of CM061115.1, forward strand.
CATTATCAATATAATACGTTAAGTTTAAAATAGGTAAAACAACGATGGATATGTCGGCAAATGCACTATCGGTACGGGTTTTTTTGACGCAACATTTCCCTTGGCGTCACGACATTCCCCAAAGGAACGAAGAAAGGAGTTGAACAAAATCAACAAAAAACAAACAAACAAGAAACAACACGGAATAATGCAACATCTTGGATGACGTTCTTATATTGCGGATGTACTACACCGTCGCGGTAAACCGTTCAATTTTTCTCTTCACAACACATGAACAGCACGAAAGAATAGAATTATAATCTCGTTATTTATTATTCATTTAAATAGAAAAATGCTTAACATCAAGATGATGATAGACATCAGCAAAACCCATTTTGTTTGTCCCCAAAATGATTCATCTTTTCCCACTTTGCTTTTTTTTTCAATTGGGCGAATAAATGCATGATGGGCATATATAGCTGGACGTGATGTCAATTTGCTTCAACTCTGATCCATCTGAAATATGACTACACACACACACAAATTGATTGATGAGCTACCGGCGGGAATATTATCAAGAAGAGGTCATCTAACCAGAAATCCGCCCGGAAGAGAAGACTCAGAAGGATGAGAACATATAATAATCGATTTCTTAGATGTGGAATTCATCGTCAAATCTATATATATAAGATCCATCAGAGTTCCTTTAACTTGATGACAATAATGACATGTGTAGAGGAAATTTGATATCAGCGTCGAGATCTATAATTCAAAAGGCCACGATTGCACTGTCATTTGTCTTATTCGACAGGAGAGAAATACGACGAATCGGACATTGCAATCGTGAACTTTTGATCAATATTTGTTTCGTTGATTTCCTACATACGTCTGGAAACGTACGAAATACATTGAGAGCTAAAAAAAGATGACGAGGTGGTCACTAGTCAGCCTGGGTGCGGTGGCGCACACGTAGTACGCCACTGCACACATTTCAGCGGAGCAGCAAACCTTGATGTTCTCGTCTCTCTCCAACTGCCGTTTGGCTGCTGTCAAATGCAAGTGCATTAGACGACGTTTTGTGCATAACTCTATTGAATCAAGACGCGTCAACCGCGGTTGTTGACAAGTAGAAGTTCGTTCGATAAGTCGAGGAGACCCACGTCGTTCTTCCTGTCACCAGACCTCGTTTCCCTTTGGACGTCCTTCTTATTTCTGTACAACACGATGAACGTTGTGCACTAATGTCATCAGCCGTCGTCGTCGTGTCATATTCTTTTCAAAGCTGCGCGGCCCCCCCCACCAGTTAAAACACGACTAAGGCGGACGATGAAAAGGAAATATAAGAAGAAGAAAGAAAGAAAAAACAAAAAAAAAAATTCTAGCGCGTTTCGAATGACGCATTCGAAATGAGTTGCCCCGTCGCGGATGTTCGTCTTCGTTTTGTTCGCTGCCACTCTCTCGTACACCTCAACGTGAGGCACACACCCGAGCGCGTTTCCACCATACACAAACACACACATCTATTATAAGGGATGGATATGCTACACAAACCCTTAGCCTTGATCGCCTCTCCATTCGCTCAATAAGGCGCTCATCAAATGAGGGACTCAACATCAAACTCGACGGCCTTTGAATGCTGGCATCACTCCGGATGGCAAAATTGTTGAAGAGAAAAAGAAAAAGGAGACACCCCTTCACATTCAATATGCATGACGCCGCAGCCGGCAGATGCAACTCTTCAACAACTTTTTTTTAAGCTTTTTTTAGATTTTATTTTCCATGCGTTTTTATGTGTGTGTTTGTGTTTCTACTTTTTATTTTTAGTGTGCGAATTTTTTTTTCTTCAATTTTTAATCAGTAATTAAATGAGTTTTCTTCTTCTTTTCTATTTGAAAATGAGAATCGAAATGGCCGTTCGAGTGTTGGCGCAACAGTCGGTCATGCGATCAATGAAAATATATTGGAAAGGCGGAGAAAGACGATCATTTTCTTTTTTGATTATTATTTATTTAAGTTTCCTTAAAAAAAAACGTCAGGAGGTTTTGAAATTTTGCGACATGATCGATCAGGGAATGGTGTTATTCCGATGTCATTCTGCTGATTCAGCGAAAAGGCGATTGATAAATACACAGCAACGGGTGTGGAACAGGTCGGTCAATATTTAATAGAAATGTGAAAATCAGATAGCAGCAGAACGTAGAAGCAACAACGAAAAATGATATCAAATTGAAAAGGCGAAACGTTTTTTCAGCTGAGCTAAGAACTTTGTCAGATCACGGATGGGGAAAGAGAGAGACCCCCAATCGATTTTCTAGAAGAAATAAAAATCAAGCCAAAGTCACGTTACAGTTACAGTCGCGTCTAGTAGTAACTGTACCCCCATCCATCCGTCTGCCTTTTTTCCTTGGCAATATCGATAAATATTGGAGTGGGTGTAGCAGCAGCAATCGGACTGATTATACCATCAGTTGCCATTTGTATTTCAACTCCGTGACCACGACGTAGGAGAACGTCATACACGCAACAGACTGTATGAATATAAATACGGTCCGCGTCTCCGCGACAGCAAATGACATTTGACAGCACGTATCCAACTATCCATCCATTTTTATTATTCAATTTCTTTTTGGCGTCCTGTCATTCTATGGAAACATTGTGTCATGTATGACGTCATTTAAAAAAAACACGAAAATGATCTTTTCAATCGGAACTATAGTTATCAGCAGCAGCTCCTAATATGTAAATATATCCTTTCATCTTCTTCTGTTTGGTACTTTGGTTCGATTCTCACCTCCCACCGAAAAAAACAAAACAAAAAAATCATTAATCTGTCGAGAGTGGTAAATATATACCGCCTACCATTTCGTTTCCTTCCGTCTCTTTTGTCTCCTCACCGACTCGTGTCCCATAGCCTGCAGTTCATTTGGGGAGAAGGCCGGTAGAGGCCAAAAGATGTAAAGAAAATGAAACCGGGAGGCGAAGCATTCGATCCAGCAGACCGTGAGTGTATATCCTTATGCTGGTCGGCGCTTTCTTTTCGATTGCTTTTTTTTTTTTTTCGATTGCTGCCTTTTCTATGTTATATTTATAAGAGACAACAACCACTACACCTGATTTATATAGCAGCTATATACTGGATTTATTTATATATACGTAAGTATATGTGTATTCGTGAAATTTCCGATTCTTTTATGGCTTTTGTTCTTCTACAAATCTGCCAGTCGATCGTATATAGACCTAAGAGCAACTGTTTCGATGTTGTGGACAAAATAGCCAGCAGACGGCGACCACGGCAAGTCGACCGTGTGTCGCCTAGAGAGAGAGAGAGAGAGAAAGAGAAAACGGATGACAAGAAGACATCAATTGGATGCTGTCGTTTGCTCTTTCTACTCTCCTTTTTTTTTTGTCTTCCCTCTTCCATCTCCTGTCCGTAGGGATTTCAGAGAGTGGTGGTTTAGTTCCTGTATTTGTAACTCGGGTAAAAAAAAAAGGTTTAGAGTTTTTCTTTGTTATTTCCTGTGTTTTATATTATACCGTGCAAGAGACAATTGGATTTTGTTCCAAGTCAACACGTGCCCCATCCTACCCCAAAAGACGGACCCGATCGCTCCGCCCAGCTGTCCCATTTTTTTTAATATTTCCGATGAGAGTTGAGATGTGTCGGGACAAAATAGATTGGCACCAGTTACCTAAACAAAAATAAGTTTATTTTTGGCAGGTGAAAACACCCGTCAATGATGAAAAACTTTGGGGTGGTGCGCCATCATAACGGATGAGAAAATACGCGAGCGGATTAACGAACCGTGCGGTCAGAACGTGACTAGCGATTCTCCCCCCCCTCTTCTCCTATTATGTATATATGAGCTCCCCCACCCCACACACACAATGATATAAACTAGTTTGGCGTACACACACACACACACACAAAAGACTCTTTTGCCTATTTCACCCCTCCTAGTGTCCCTTTTATTAGTTTCGCCCAATGCTCGCGATATTCACATAATTGGCACAAGTAGAAAGAAGGGAGCCAAAGAAGAACCCGGTAAGAAAAACGAGTGATTGGTGCTGCCGGGAGGGATATTGACAATGATGCTGTCTGAACTGTCTGATGCATGATGAATAATGATCATCGAAATTGACACCGACGAAACGCAACGCGGCACGAGATAATTGAATTCTTTTTTGTCTCCCTTTTTTATGCCAACCCTTTTTGGTTGTCTCTCTCTCTCTCTTAACGTCCTTACATGATTTACTAAGTCTATATCATTTGCACGCAGCGGTGACTGTCAGATTATTAAAAAGAAAAAGACTCGTAATGAATCCAAATGGAATTATTCAGTCCGATTACTTTCATTTTTCCCCGTTTTGCTCAATGAACGCCATTCGATTCCCTTTTTTTCCGCGACAAATCCCCCGAAAGAAATTGAAAATAAGAAAGGCATTTTTCGGCGTTCACACGAGCCACCTTCAGTGTCATCATTGAAGCAATGAAATACAACCGTGATCTCGGAAGAACAGTTGTCAGTTGATGATAGAAGAAAGCGTCGAGTCGGTCCTCTGGCTCTGATGTAAAAGTGTACACATGGGAAGGAACAAACGAAAACAAGATGAGACGCTCGAGAATAGTGTCAATGATGATGAATCCATTTTTTTTTAAGAAGAAGAAGAAGAAGAAGAAGAAGAAGAAGAAGACAAGAAAAAAAAAAGAAACCAGTCTAGCGTGGGCGACAGAAACACACTAGCAATGCGATCGACTATCAGTCGCCAGGGAAACGAATGACACAAAAGAGGTTTTGATAGCAGCAGCTTGCGGTTGAGGAAGCGCATCAAGGAAAAGAAAAGAAATGGGATAACATTGGCCGCGTTAGACAGAGAAACAGAACGAGCAATGAGGGATATATATATTGGACAGGAGGAGAAAAAAGGGAGAACAACCAGAAAGCAAGAAATGTGTAGACCATAGAAGCAGAGACGAGTGGGATGATCTCAATCGATATATTTTCTGGAAAAGAAGAAAAAACACGGAACGGCGGATAGGTTGCCTATATAAAGTTGATGGTGTATAGCAAACGGATGGGGACCATCTACTATATGCGATACGCTAGACTACTTTGGTATTCCCACAAAGGAACCATTTTTGAAGAAGAAAATGTTGGGAGCATCATTGCCTGCTCCGGATGTCGAGAGAAATAAGTACAGGGAATTTCTTAGGCATTCGGTTTATATTTATCTATATATTCTCTTATATATTTCTTTTGTTTTTTTTGTTGTTGTTGTTGTTGTTGTTGCTGCTGCTGCCCCACTTTCTGACTCTCTTTGTTCTTCTTCTCCTTCTTTTCCAGTGGAATATATAAGAAACGAATAAACACAACACACAACACACACGGTGTGTGTTGTGTGCGCGATGATCGACCAGCAACATATAGGAGGCGACGAGTGAGTCGGAAAGAACCACTCCTCTTCTACAACTTCTATAGTACAACTGATGTCTGTGTGTGTGTGTGTACAGAGCAGGAATACACGGTTCAGCATACAAGTCGTGTCTGTGTTGAACGTTCTTCGCGTGCTTGGGAAATGGAATCAAAAGAATTGAGGAAGAACATCTTTTTTTTTTTAACTTTTTTTTTCTTTGCCGCCCCCAGCAATCGTTCTCTCCTTCCACCTACTAACCAACCCCCCCCCCCCCTAAAAAAAATATATAAAATAATCTAAAAAAGAAAAAAAAAAAAAGTTCTTCATCACGTTTCTCGATTCTTCCGGCTGTCAGACCAGTCGGACGTGATTCGTTTCCGTGAGTTCACGAGTCCAGTCGACAGCGGGTGGTCTGATGAAAAACGAATCCCTCCCACCCCTCCACCCTAAGCAAAGAAAAGACTTGGAACAAGAAAAAAAAAAATGAACGGAATCGAAAAGCGAAGGAAATACGAAACGGAATAAAAGACACGAAGAAGAAAAAAAAATTGGAAAAAGAACAAAACGAATCTTGATCCCCGGACAGACTCGGTGCCATGTTCAGTAGACGCAACGCATCCAGAATATAGATTTGCCGGAGAAATAGAAAAAAGAAGAAGAAGAAAAAACAAACAAACAAGAGGAATAGAAAGAGCTGGAAAGAAGAAGACCATTCATCTCGTTGATGAATCCCTCCAACAGACTGAATCTCCAATCGTTCAACGTCTATATGGATGCTGCAAAGAGACAAAGACCATACATAGCTATGAACAGAAAAAGAACCCAGCAAGAAGAAAGAAAGAAAACATAAAAACTAGAGAAAACACGGCACGAACGGCCAATGGCGGAATATTAATGCGGCGCTGTCGCCTTGGACAACACGACGGTCGATCAACGTCGCCCACATTTCTGACGAACAGTTTCGAATTTCCTTTTAAATTGATCTTTTTTCTTTGAAAACTATGACTATATATACGCAGCACAGGAGCGATATAACGGATGTCACTCGCCGGAAAAAGTTTAGTCCCCGAATTGCCTTTTAAAAGGAATTCAAGAGAAAACTCTCAAACTGAAAAGATTATCCGCGTTGAGAATCAAAAAGTACAAAGAGGAACATCACGAAGGATTTATTATAAATAATAATAATGCTTCAAAAGCTGTTGGCTACTCTCCTGCTGACGTATTGGCATTGAACTTCGACATGCGTAGACATCAGCAGAGCAGGGCGGAGCAGGGCATTATTTCATTTTTATTTCAATAGATACAATAGTATTTTTAAAACAAAATTTAACTTACCCACTACTTGAAGATGAACGAAATAGCTTCTGGTTGGTTGCGTGCCGATTTGGCACTCGTAGAGTCCGGAATCTTTGAGTTGGACGCTGCGCAATTGCAGTGTCCATTCGCCCGTGTGGCGCTGATGGTAGACGGAAAATCGTCCGTCCTTGGTGTAGACCGACCGGCCAACGCTGAGGATGTGTAGATCGCGATGACGAACCCACGATACCTGCACAGACCACTGGAGTTGTGTTTTTAAATTGTAGCGCGTTGACTACCATCAGCACACCAAAAAATTTAAATTCTCACTAAAATAGCCAATAAACTGTAGTCAAATAGATGGAAGAAAACCATGTCTTTTATCTGATTGCAAACGTTTGGTCGAACGTCGCAGTTCAATAACCCTCGTCGGTTGGGAAGAAACGACATTGTCACTGCGAATCAGCAGATGACCGCAACGAAGGAAGTAATAGGTTATTGGTATCTCCTCTCTCTCTCTCTCTCTCTAGCTCCTGTAGCTATAGAATATTCCGTTTAGTTCTTTTTTCTTTTTCTTTTTTGTCTTGTCTTGTTCTCTTTCGCTACAATCAACAATCTTGAAGAAATTGCACATCAATAGAAGATGAGGGGACGAAAAGAATAAGGGGAAAGAGGCGAAAAAAAAATACTCGACTGTGCTATGGTTCATTAGATGCAATCGATGGCTGAACGTCAACGTCGCGGTCTTGCAAGACGTCAGCAGAGAGAGACAGTCCCATAGATATACACACGTCAGTGCTTCTATTTTTATAAAGATATATATTTTTCGTTTTTTTTCTTTTTTTTTGTCCTCCGCTTTTCTCTTTGATTTCGTCTTTGCTCTTTGTCGATGTCGGCGATTCTCTCTCAGACTGCTGGTTCCTGTCATATCTACAACATGCGCCTGCATCTAGTATGTACTATACTCCTTTTCATCTATTCTTTTTTTTCCTTTTTTTCCTAATATTCGACCGACTCGGTGGTTCGTTCAGCCTTCTCCTTCTTCTTTGGCCTCATATTAAACGACACGACGAGATATGATGAATGTTCCTCCGCCCCGACGAAAAGAGAAAGCAGAGAATCTTGCGAACAATGGTGGGCGGCCAACACATACGTAGACACAAAACCCTCGAACGAGGGTCTCTATATAGTAGTAGTATGGGACTGTCTACGACGACGACGACGTGTGTATATATATGTATGGGCTGTCTCATCACTTTCCGTTCAATCTTCATTCTTATCACGTCGCTATATATTTCGCGTGAGCGTTCATATATCTACAAATAAATACACACAGTGTTGCGTGAAAGAAAAATGAAAACTAATATATACTACACAATGTGTTGTGTATGTTATTATCGTCTACATTCATGGCTGATGATTTATTTCGCGACTCTGTGATGTTCAGTTTTTTTTTGCTATAAATCCCGCGGGATTTTTATTATATAGTAGAATTTCAAAGGGTTCAAAAAAGAAATTACCGTTTTGTTCCTTAAGCTGCGAGGCCGACAGCTGAGATAGGCCGTAGTTCCGGCAGCCACACGAACTTCGGTTGGCATCACTTCGAAATCGGCGTCGGCGACGTACGTTCCCACTCCGGCTGAGCTTGCAGAACTCGACGACTCGACGACGGACCACTCTGAGGGATCGACGGCTGAAGCGGCGGCTTCATTCACATCGTTGCACCGACCTGCGTCATCATCAAGAGAGAAGAGAAACAACATTAAATATAGGAGACGAAGAATGAAAAACAAAAGAAAACGCTCGAGTGATGATGAAATGATTGAGAGAGGGACTCATGTTGGTGCGCGTGCATCACGCTCAGACTGTTTTTTTTGTTTTTTTTTTAAATATTTATTCTCTGATGTGCGCGTTTGACGTGTTTCTTGTGTATACGAGACACTGCATCAAGTTCCATAGACTGTAAATAAGTAGCTCTATTTATAGGGAATTCGACGCTCTTTAGACGACGTTGATAAATTGATATAATGAAGCTACGTACTTGGACAACATGGACAGTCGCTATACTAGTCAAATGAGCTGGGGGAGTTGTGAAATCATATCGGGAAATCAGGGGAATGTCTTTCTGTTGTTTTTTCTTTGTTACTTTTCAAATAATGCGTACAGAATAAGAAAAGAGAAACGAAATCGGCTTGACCTTTTCTGTTTCTTCTTTTGTTGGTCGGCAGCTTGCGCTTCAACGGATTCAGAGTAGATTTATATTCGCCCTCTGGTTTATGTAGATCCAATTATATCAATACGATTGTTTGAATAGACTAAACGGATATGTACGTAACTCTCTGTAAGAGCATTACCAGTCAAAACCCCATGAGCGTATTTACAGTCGCCATTCCGTGTTATTACCATAACACCTAATTATATACGCATGTCTTATTATATTCTTGGAGACATGATTGCGTAATCGTATACTGTGTAGTTTCAATATTTTAATGCGCGTGACTATCCCTCGTTTTCGGGACCATTTCCGTCTAGAAGGAAATAGAGAAGAGGGCTCTGCTGAAGATGAGGATGTTCCTCTTGACATTCCATTCGCCATTGATCTTCGTCGTGACTGCTGCGCGTCTTGTATATTCGCGAAAAAATGTTGTGCTTGTCAAATTGGCATTTGCTCCCGCCGTCGTCACCGTGGGCCAACAGAACATTCGGCCGCCAAGAGTCCCCTTTAGCGCACATCCACCAATCGAGAATGTTATTGGGATAGCACGAAGAGATACACAACACATACACCTAAAACAATCTAGACTTCATAGTCTATTTGCCCGTCACCGTCCAGTATGTATGACATGTCTTAAATAGTTGTTTGCAATGTCTTTTATCGTGTGTCCGTGAGTTTCTTTTTCTTTTCACTTCTGTTACATGTATACAAATGAATTCGGACGTTTTCCTCCTTTTTTCTTCTATTCTTCTTTCTTTGATTATTCCTTTTCGTTTTGTTGTTGTTGTTGTTTTTGTTGTTGCTATGTACTGTATTTTTTCTTTTCTTCTTTCTCTTCATCATTTTTCTATTTTGTGTGTTGCGCGTTGCTTGGGCTCCTCTCTTGTTGGACGGCCAAGAAGATAATATTGTCGACGTCTGTCACGGCCGGCTGGACAGGCTAAATCCCTCCCACATCACCTCCTCCTCTATCTCTCTGCTCAATGCCCATCTGTGCAGCGCACTACATAAAATGTTGTCGTCCTGCAGCAAGTGTGCTGTTAAGTATATATATTGTAGAAAAGAAGAAGAGAGGACGGAACGTAGTCCGCATACTATAACGATGCAACCGTATTGATCGGCCGTGTCTTATAAACAGTCACTTTCATCGACCCCCAAGAGGTTCATCCTCTCACCGATCGAGTGTTGGTGAGACGAAGAAATATATTTATTATAATAAAAAGCGCAGAGTCTTCCTATACATAAATGTGTCCAATAAATACAGAAAAAAAAAACGTTTCACCAACAGTCTCAAGAGTTTGATCAGAAAAGTTTGTCTTTTCTTTATTAGCGGATTAGCGGCGATGTTGTCGATTGGTTTAGGAAAAATGAATTCAATATAGAGAGCCGAACGCAACGGATCAACACGGCACGCGTGTGGGCCGCGAGACTCGTTTTTTTTATTTATTTATCTTTTGAATTGTGATGTCGTAATCACGCAGCACGGCATCCGTGTCGTCCGCAGCCACTCGATTGGCTTCATCTCTTCTGCTTTGACGTGCCCAATCGATCAACAACGGGATGAGAAGGAATCTTATATATTACGGCCCTGTGTTTTTATTAAGTGGCGACGTTTTCAAAAGAAGCGTCAAATCAATCTCTTTTCTTTTGGAAAATGAAAATAAAATGGAAATGAAGATAGTAAAAAGAATTGAAAAATAATCATAAAAATCAACTATATTGGCTTTATTATATATAAGCTGCTGCTGGCCTGCTGGCCCGTCCGCCTAAATATATATCTGTATAGTGCTCTGTTGTGTTGTGTGTCTATCCGAAGAGGATTGCGTGCACGCCCTTCCTGTCGTAAGTCACACCCGGTAATATATATAAAATATATATAAGATGCTCAAGTCACTTTTTTTCTGCTCCCATCTCGGCCTCAAGCCACGACCGTTGGCCTGCGTGCGGAAGCACTATAAGCACTCGTCCATCAGATCGATAAGTAGCGGAAATAAATAATTGAAAAGAAATAATAAAAGACGACTGACAATAAAATAAAAAAAAAGGAAAACCAGAAGGAACAGCAGCAGCAGTTGCGATAAAATATAAGAACGACTACGGTCCTCTTCTTCGTTTTTTTTTTTTTTTTTTTTTTTTTTTTTTTTTTTTTTTTCAAATTTAGTGTTGATCGTTTGTCGCACAGTTGAAGGGTGGAGATCCTTCAGCGACGGATGGATCGACCACTTCACTTGATTAAATCAACGATGAAGTGAAATCGTTAATCCTTGTATATGTGTGTGTGTATAACTTTCAATTCACTTGAAAGTGTTTCGCTTATTCTATTGGCAGCAGAACTGTTTGTGAGACCCGAGTCTACCGAAAAAACATCCGTCACCTATACGGTCCGCGTCTTCCAGGCGTCTTCTCCGTCTCTCTCGACGCATTCGGTTCTCTGTGCTTTGACATATACTTTCAACACTTGTCTAACTTTCGTGGGTGGTGGCTCCTGCTGTGGTTCTGGTGTTTTGATATTTACTCTATATTGAACATCAGAAAAGTATATACTTAGACAGCTTATATTATTACGTATATAGGTATAGGATGGAGAGAGAAAGTGAAAATAAGGAACCACCTGGCTGTGACCGAGTTTGTTCGATATTGGCGCAACTTTTTCCACCGAGTTGAACGCACTGCACAAACTAGTTTTTTTTTTAAAAAAGGATTGCTTCCGAAGTAGGCTTCCATCGTAAACACATATAGACATACATACATCGGCGGTATGTATTATAGCACATATACTGTGTGTATGACCACTGCTGTTACAAGTTGAGAAGTATAAAGTAATGAGTAATAATGAGACACTTAATTTCCCTAGCTCTCCGCGTTCATGATGATGTCATTTGGCGAGTCCCGCCTCTGGCCGAAAAGTTTGCGTAATATAATGTTTATTATACTATTATAGAAAGGCAAAAAAGAAAGAGAAATGTCGAGCTTCATTATTCAATAACGATCACACGAACTGCTGGCCAGCACCGACTCACAACATATCTGATCTCTCAACCCAACGGCGACAAAATACGAACCGAAACTGATGATGCTCGTCCTGCATCATCACAAAAGTTGAATGATGAAGAGGGGAATCGGCGTATGGGAAGCGACTGCACTCATTCAAATATTGAACGTCGTCGTCGCAAAAGTACGATTTACGTTTTTAGCAATTCTCAGATTAAAAGAGATCACGTTCTACTTACTGCCGATAGAATTATATCCGCATTCTATTTAATAAATAATTTTAAGTAAGTAAAAAAAAAACGAGAAGAGATCATTTGTATTGTGTTACAAGGTGCCCGCTTGCGACGTGAATACCCAATTTCCTTATTGTCTCGCGCAGAGGACGAGAACATGTCATTTTATATAGATTTCTATGTCGCTCTCTATTTAGACTATTTAATTTTTAAAGATTCGCAATTCTCCAGCCAAAGATTCCCCCCAGCACACCGAAACAAGAAGAAAAAAAAAAGAAGAAGAAATGAATCGATCTGATTAGAGATGGATTGGACGTGCCAGTCGCAGGTGACTCGCGAAGTCATTTAGGGGCACGTCTCTCTTTTTTCTCCATCCCCTCGGCCTGCAAATAACAAAACGTCTCAGTCTGAAGGGGCAGGAATGAAGGGCGTGTTTAGCGAAAAAGCCAAAGTTGTCACAACACGACCAGCAAGACCCGCAAGGTACGTGTCTTCATCATGTATTATAAGATTTAAAAGCCTAGATGGCATCACCGTGAAAATGCCCAAATTCATTTGTTTGCTCTTCCGAGTCTTCTCTTTTTTTATGTATTTAGCGTACATTATGCAATCTAAAGAGAAACGCCGTGCCCCTACACTCAAACAACATCAAAAAATAAAAGCAAAAGCGATATTATAGAGACTTAAAAATCTATTTTCCCCAAAGATGATGATGACTTTGTAAAGAAAATAATTTGATTGGCCAGTCTTCGTTATACCAAATGGGTCCATACATGCAGCTTCTCTTTCCATTAACCTAATGTGTTTTTTCAACATCATTTTCAAGAATATATTAATCTACTCTCTCTCTCTCTCTCTCTCTATGTATAGTGGAGCTGGTAAAGTGTGTTGCTGCACAGCACGAGAGAGTACGAACAAATAACTTTGGCTGTAGATTCACACACATCGCACGACTTTGTTGTATATTGAACGTGACACAATGCTGTCGAGCTCCCCTTTTTGTGTTGATTATTTTGTCAGGGCAAAAATGGAGGAGCCAGCTAGATGCATATTTAGTGAAAATGCCTCAGAAAGGATAGGCAAAAGCCTAGCTCTGCTGTTCGTCCTGTCGACTGCTCCTGCTAGCAGCACTCTCACCAAGAAAGAAGAGTAGAGCCCGTTCTATCATCATCTCATCTTTTGCATCATGTTGTGTGTCAAAGCAAAAAGTGAGAGTCTCTTTGAAAGTGTATTTTTTAAAAAGAATGGTATGGATAGACGAGAGAGAGACGACGACGAAGGACTAGTCGCCACCACTTGCACCAATAGCCACGGCGCTGCCTCTCGATGCCGCCTGCCGTCGTTTTCCCAGCGGAACTTCATTATGCAAACGCGAGTGATGCCGACAGCATTCTAGTCCTCTCTCCTGCTCAGTTTGTGAAGAGTGTTGGCACATGATAAGCTGATTATTTGTCGACAGCATTTCCTCGATGATGCTCAAGCAGTCTTATATAATCCGAGCTCTTTCGTCTTTCTCTCTTTTCTTGATATCATTCCCGAAGAAATAATATTTAAAAAAAGAGCTACACAATATAGGAGGAAGAAAGAAAGGAAAAAATAAAATGAAATAAGAGACCGTGTGTTGTGTGTGTGTGTGTTTATATAGTACGTAGAGCTGCGCTATAGAGACCGTCGTCTTTCATATTATTATAGATCTTTACTCTCTCTTTCTAATGTAATACGTATACTACTTGGAATCATTTGTCAACGATTTTCTTTAGTTTAGTGAATAGCCAGCATCCCATATTGGCTGACTATCTTCCAGAAAAGGAATCAAAAAGAATAAGAGAGAGATATTCTTCTATATAGCTCCCAATGTTTGGACATGATACCCGTACGAAGTGAGGACTTCAAAGTTGGCCGGGTGTATTGACAATAGTTATGACGGTGCTGCATAGCATAACGTCCACTCACGCTCTAACTTTGTCCCGAGCAAGCTCGCGCATTTTTTTTTTTTTTCGGTTGGTTGTATTTAGACGAAGAGACGACGTGCACAAGTGGAGATGTTCATATCCAACGTCTACCAGCACTCGTCCCCGCAAAACTTCTAGGCGGATCAAAACAATATCTCAAAAACTTGCTGCTGCTGCTGCTTCTGGTTAGGGTGATGAGTATGTTCGTGGCCACTGTTCTATATGTACGCCGCCAATATACATATAATATGGCTTACACACGCAGAAGAGCACAATAAGACGTTTGACTATATACGGCTGGTATATATCAATCGCACAACTGCTTGGCCTCTTTCTTATATAATCATTTGGCGGAACAAACAGAAGCTTACACGGTTCCGTGAGTAGTAGACCAGATGCCACGGCTACGTTCCCGGCCCCGATCATTTTTATTTCTTCCTTTTGTCAACTCACTTTTCATCGAGTTCAACTAGACATTTCCTGTAAACTCCTATATATCAAGGTCATCGGGCTGTGTGCGTATTCATCGCCAAAAATATGTTATGCAACGTCGTGAACACAAAGAAATAAGATTCTCTTATTTCCGTGTCGATGAAAAAAAAACTCTTCAGCTTTGGACCTTTCAGCTAATTTTTTTATTTTGAAAAAGTGAAGAGGAAATGAGAATATTTGGTATACAAGGCTTTCATAAGTAGTAGTAGTAGTAGTAGATAGTTTTCCTTTTTCTTTATTCTATCGTGGCGTATTTCTATGTTGAAACTTTGTCGACAAAAGTCGAATATTGTAAACATGTATGGAGATTGGAGAGCGTGACTAGGACGACACAATTCCCTTTGGAATATAGAGACGAGAAATCCCACCCACACCACACGAGACATGGCGCTCTATAGCGCTATATATAATATATGGTCGACTGGAGAAAAAGACAAAATCAAGTTTGTGTATATATATATATAAATATACAAGAAAACTAAATCCGAAGAGAAAAGAAAGAAAGAAAAAGGCTTCACTGTCTAGCGCAGGACTAATCATCGACTCCGCGGCAACCGGTCAGTAGTTGTCAAACTAAATCCGATGAACCGGTGTTTTATTTTACATGTTACCCCTTTTATTTTATTTTTTCTTGGGTCTTTTATTGATTTTTCCCCTGTTTTTTTTTTAAATTTCTATTATTGGAGATTCTGGCGCTGCGTAGAGTTTGCTTTCATATATTATATAAAAAAAGACCATCATCATCATGTACACGACACACGCAGATATATAGTCACGTTGATTTGACTGTTTGCTCCGCCCTATACCATTATTGGCAAACAGCAAATCAAATGAAACAAAAAAAAAAAAGGGCGGACAAGTGAAATTGAAACTCCCAGAGTTTTCAACATTGTTTGTTCACTAAGCAAAGATTGACGCAAGAGTTCACAGAAGAAAAATTCAATCGACAACAGTGTTTCGGTTCGTCCGTCCGTTCGTGATCCGATGGTCAAACAAACTTGAACATCCTATTTATATATATACTCGCAGATTCACCCTGAAAACCGCCTCCCTATATATGTTTTTTTTTCAAATATGTGCAATAATGCAGACGAGAAATAGAGTCAAACGTAATAGACGCGCGCGACCTGTTGGACTCTACAAAGGTCAGAGACTTGCTGCTATATAACATAAAATGGTTTAATATTTCCAAAGTTTAGTTAATTAGTTAGGTTAGATATATATCCTGCTAGGTGGAGAAAATAACAAGAAAATGTATACAATGATGACCGAGAGAGTTGTCTTTGTTTTAAAACGCTTACTCCGGGTATGTTGACAAAGTATAGAAAGAAAGAAATAAAGAAAGGCAAAGAAAAAGTAACGCCAAACCATCGATCGATTTTTACGTCTCCTACTTTCTTTTCTCTCTATATAGTTCTATTATATAGCTTATTTGGAAGATGGATGGCGTCGAGATTGGGTTGACGTGACGACGTTGGCGTCGGCCAACGTTTTCGGCAGGAGACAGCACGTAGATTTATTTTCTCAAACATTGAGACTAGCAATCCATCCATCCATTGCTGTGACAGGAAATTGACTTGCCTGAGCGCATTACCAAGTAAATTGTAATTAGCAGGAATCTTATAGATCCATATACACTCTACCACTACCGCCTAACCCCATATACAAATATATGTAATCGATTTTTCTCTTTTGTTTTTGCGTCAGCTCGGAAAAGACAAAATAATAAATGGACCGCAGCAGTCAAACAAGGAGAATATAACGATCTACAACAGTCAAGTTGCAGTAGCTACGGCGTCTCTCTATGTATACACCGGTATACACAAGACCATATATGTTATATGAGTAATCCTTTTTCCATCACTCATTTGCCATCCCAACCGGAAGTCGACAAAGTTATATACTCTCCCCCTCCCTGTCTAGCGCCCATAATGAATGTCTTTAACAAACATCGTCGATCAAAGCGGGCGGTTTATATAATACCCTCCCGTGCAGTTTTAATATAAATTAGCCTGAAAAATTCGATTTTATTATTTTGCGTTTTTGGAATATTTGTAATTTTCGGGAAAGAGATGCGAAGAGATGTCAATCTACGTCATCCATTGTAGGATTTGAATTATTTTTACTGTTTTCAAAGTTACTATTTAACTAGTCTTACATTTCGATGGAACTTGAAATATTTGGCAACGATTAGAAAACAATTCGAGTGGTCAAATGTTTTGAAAATTCAGTCGTCCGCACTCTGCAGTCTGCACTAGTCATCTTCACGCTCGAACCTCGAGATTATTCTTGCTCTACATGTTAATTCGAATCGTTCGTCATAGTTATCTCTACAAAGTACAAACCTAGTTGAAAATATCAAGGGTTATTGAACTCAAGTGGCTGAAAGTGGAACTCGAAGTAATGTGAAAATCCATCACGTAGTTGGTTGAAACAATCAACAATCAGCAACAGCATGCAACATCAGGATTCATTTAACAATATGACCACCCAAATGACAACATGAAAATAAAAGAAGTACAACTGTAAGCTGCTGGTAAGTCCACTCAAATTTCCTAATCAAATACTATGGAACATAGAAGTCCTCGTCTTTTCTTTTTTTTCTTTTTAGAGTTGGTCAAACCATTTTTGGAAGAAAGTTTTGATTTAACCATTTAGGATATTTTCGTGTGTCTTATCTTTAATGATTGTACATCCACAGAAATTGTATTGTAGAATAGAAATGGTTTGTTTTAAAAAAATGTCGGGCCCCACTAAAACTCGACGGTCGATCTTTTTTTGCGTCTGCTATGTTATTTTTCGTTCAATTAGTTGGGGAAACGAGGTAAACAATCGAAACTGAACTTCGGGGACTATAATTTTGATGGCACACTCACAAAGTCGGTACTATCAGGCATGCTATCGATTTCAAGTGTGTGCGCATTAATTATAGAGCTACTGACTTAATACATTTTACTGGCGCAGGAAAAAGAGGTTGATGACAAGTGCTGTTACCTACTCTATTATTTAAGAAGATTTCACAGCACTGTATATGCGCATATATATATATAAGCTCTTATGTAGAGGAGCGAGCAGTCAAGCGATCCATCGAAGCGTACTGTAGGAAGCGGATCAACAGGGCGCATCACGCCATGGCAAAAAGCTGAGGCCGATCAAACTAATCTACTCGATCACACCTGCTTTGTAGTTTTAGCTCCGTGTAGCCTACAGTACGGCGTCTAATAATAAGAGCCTGTAAGGTGTTTGTTTGTAGTTATATTATGCGATAACAACAGTAGCATAGAGTGCGACAGAGAGACGGATAATAATAGTGTATAGTAAGTAGATCTCCGCGTTTTATATTCTAAGCCGCCCTTTCACTTTTTGGGAGGGTGTGTGTAAAACGTTCGCGTGTGCTGCTCCCGCAACACACACACACGAAATCGATTGTCGAACAAGCAGCGCAGTCGATGATGATAAATGTTCTCAAATTTCCTTGAGAGAAAGAGGTTTAGAGTGAAAATATGGAAAGTTCAAAGAGAGGGAATCATGGCGGAAATGGATTATTTTACAACCTGTGACAGGTATCAACTGGGTATTAGTTTATGGGGCATCAAATCTCGACAACTGGCGATGGCCGTTAAATCGGTGCATATTCGCTGCGACTCTTCTTAGGAAAACAACAACAACAACACACTGACTTACTTGCCCAATCTTCTCATCATATTCCTTATTTTCTGTTTTCATCACCATGCTAAGCAACTCAAAATATGGCAAAAAGATTCATTTTGAATTGATAGCATCGCGATTAAATCTGCTATAAAGATGAGAATATAAATTAAGAAATATTATAATAGGACGTGGCGCATGAACAACAGCTCATGAACTCTGACAACAAATATTCCAAATAGCTTTCAAGCTTTCCCGTTCAGTGTTTTCAATTTTTGAAATCAAAACACATGTAGAGTGAACGACGAGCCTGCCAAAAGCTGAGCGATCGATAAATTCTAAATCCTCATTGTCTAAACTGTCAAAATTAAAAAAAGAGGAAGGAGATATATGAGGGCTGGCCATCACTTTCCGTCCTTAGTCATCATTTTTATGAAAAAGATAAAAAGGCAGATAGCCAAAACATTCCTAGCTAAGGATTGCACAACCCTTTTTATTTCATCCTGGGTCAATGTTGTTGTTGCTATTTCGCCTCTGGGACAATATCAAAGAAACGCGGAAGGCATTCAGGAACACACTTACAGTCTTACACACATCAGCCATGTATATAGCTCTCTATACAGCTGGGACCGTATAGTGTGTATCGGCTTTTGACTGGCCGTGACTTAATCTTCTCTTCGACTTGCAACTTCCTCCTTTGGCTCTGTCGGTCTAACAGCAACGACGTTTTTAATTAAAGATAAGACCCAAGTTATGTATTAAGTAGAAAGAGGAAAGTCTCGACGAGAAATCGACTTTATACACGTCACTCTTGAGAGAGTTAACGTATGTCGTGCGTCACAGATTTCGCATCGCATTTTAAATTTTAAATCAAAAAGAAAATGCCAAAGTTGAAAAAATAATAAGAAAGAAGGGACTTAGTCATCGCTATAGGATTTTTTCTAACAACAACAACAACAACAACAAAAAAAAAAAGGCTTTTCCAAAGTTGAACGTTCCGCTCCTTCAATCCCCGTAAGAAGGTGAAGGTTTAAATATTTGACAGTTATTATATCTTATACATTTATATACAAGTAGCCAATACTTATAGAGAGCTGAGCTATATACTTTTCCTTTGACGTTGTCAACTCCTCTCTGAGTGACTTTTGGAATAATATATTTCGATGAAGACGTTGTGTTTTTTTACGTTCAGATCTTAACTTTTCTGTTTGCCTTTGGTTGTCAAAAGGGGCGTCATCCGTCCATATGTGTACAAGACACTGAGTAGAGGCTAACACAAACAGGCTTCTTTTCCTTCCTATACATAACGTTTGGGAAACTTGACAAACTCGAAACTCAACCCACCGCCATTATTCCAACCCTCGTTCGTTTTCCCCTCTTTATAGTTTTGGAAGAAGATGGTCGTAGGCTGATGGTAGCTTTTTTTGAATTCGAAGAAACGGAGAAAAAGTACTCGGGATTTCACTTGTAAGGCTTTTGACGAGCATTAGATATCGATCCACCTCTTTGTTTGTGTGTGTAATATATATTGAGAGAGAAAAAAAAATGATGTTGATAAAGAAACTGTACTGCGCACAGCACAGACGAGGTTTAAAGAGATGCCGCTTCTTTTGATATACGCGGTAATGCATTCACACCTTTTGACCGTCGACTTTTACGCCGCAGCGCAATCATCGACGTGCCAGCACAGACAAAACGCCACAGAGTATTACATTTATTTTTTTTTTCTCCGTTGCGCCTCTCGTGTAAAAACTTTTGAGGTTCGTCCCCTTCACCATTCGCTTTTTTGAAAAAAAAAAAAAAATAAAAAATAAATAAATGATCAAAAGGAATAGGATAGTCCTATGATATCATAGTAAGTACCACGGGTAGAAAGAAGAGATGCTGCCGAAAAGAGCTGAGAGATACAGGCGTATATAACCACTCGATGAGTGGTACGAGGCCCCTCATTAAAACTGATAACACAAAAGACTTGATATCGACGCTGGGTGCGGGTAAATCCAGCAGCCCATTTTCGATTCATTATTCCTTTTATCGGCGGGTATATATTTCTATACGTCTAGCTACACCACCACTACCACACATCTATCTATCTTATCTATCTGCCTAATCTGCGGGGAAACCATTAAGCCCTTGCGAAGCGGGTCGGTCATTTCACGGCTGACCGATTCCCTCTCGTCGCGAAGGCAAGTCAACAATAGAACCCAACCGGTATATATATGCGCACATATACAACAAAGTTTTAAAAAATATAAGGCTAGTAGATAGAGAGGATATAAAGAAAGAAAGTAGAGATCTAAAACTAGGGCATATAGAGACGAGACATCCCTAGGGTATTGCAAAATGTCCATATAAGTGTAAGGAGAGAGATAATATAACCTTTTCTATTATATACTTCTATTTTTCTTTTTCGATTTAATTCCCTTCATTCTAATGAAACCAGTGACGAAATTCTGTGGTTATTGAATTCCCTTATTCTCATCAGCTAGCTGGTATTTCTCCGCACACGAAATCTCTATAAATACGTTTTATATTGTGTGTATCTACTCTATTTCTAGTTAGGTAGTACTTAGTAGTATAACGGTTTTTATAACGTGTTCCAAAGCGACACTTTTGGCCATCAACGATAATGGTTCCATTTCGTCCGACAATAGTTCATCTGCTCATCCACCGCAGCAGTTGCCCCAAAGAAAACAAAAGAAAACAAAAGAAAACAAAAACAGAAAATAGAAACGCAAAGTCTGTAATATAAGTAACGAGCGAAGAAAAAAGCAATATCGTTGGTGCTGTGCCGGCCAGAGAATAGGGGGGGGGCTACACAACTTGACGTGATCCATATCCATTTTATTTTTTTTGTTTTCGCTGAGATATTTTTTTTTTCTTCTTATATAGTAGACCCCAAGCAGAGCAAAAACGAAAGAAAGATCGTCGCATTTGCGGGGACGTGCAGAAATAATCTCAGAAACTGATTTAGTGGCACCACTCATCCACCCTGTGCGATGATGACACGAAAAATAAAATAAAAACAGTTGCGGGGACTGGCTCGGAGGTCCTTATAAATGTATACACAAAGAACGAAAAAGGCAAAGAAACAAGAAAAGAAAATATATATAAAATAGGCAAACAAATGTCACTTTCCTTATAGTTTCGTATAGTAGTATAGTCTCTAGAGATCGTTTGCTGCAGATGGATGATGTTGATACCGCGTATTGCAGCTCTCGCCAGTATCAACAAACAAAACAAAAAAACAAGACAAAAAAAAAAGAGAGAAAAAGACAATTTTGTTCTTCTTATTATTGAAGATCGTTGGGAAGATATGGGAAGAGACAACGGCCGTGATGAACGAGCGAATAGGAGGGGAGGGAATGATGATGATGACAACGAAGAAGCGTGACTACACGCACCGCTGACGTGCCAGAAGCTCACCCGCACGCACGACCGACTCCAACCCAACAAGATACACACAAGTCAGCGGCAGCAGCACACAGTCAAAGTGCAGTGTATGTATATATACAAAGGCCGCTGTTACTGACAGCCACAAACACATACAAAGTATAGACACAACGTGGATAGTAAGAAGGAACGGAAGGTATACCGTACGTGTAGTCTATACAAGATTAAAGGGACACAGAGGGAAAACAAAAAGGTAAAAAATCTTGCTGCAAAAAATGATTGGATTAAATTTAATTGTTATGTATTGGGCCGCAGACTGGAGGCCTATACACAAGAAAACTGATAAGTACACAACATACACACACACAAGGGATAGGACAACAGGAAATTGCGTGTAAAAAGGTGGGCGGTTCTTATAGAAGTAAAAGAGAAAAAAGGTTTCGTTTTTTTTTTCCCCTTTACCCCGTTACAGCCTTACACGATTTCAGTCGGGAAGGCGGGAAACTGCTGAGTGTAGATCTAGTGGCCTTAGACACCACAACTTTTTGTTTTTTATTTTTTTTTTTCAACGACGTAAGAAGAAGCTTTATCGGGTCAATAAAAAAGAACAAAACCCCATCAGTAAGTTAATACTACAAGAGTATTTTGGCTCATCTTATATATCGACTGGGTCAACGTAACATTAAATCGATCCCATATACGATGCTGAGAGAGAGAGAGAAAGTCTTGTACATATCAGGTAACTGTCATCTATAGCACATCTAACGACGAATTCATTTTTTTTTAAATTCTCTAATTGAAATCGATATTTTTTCCAATATAGCAAACTAGTACCATTTCGATTCGGTTCTATTCGATGGTCAAATCAAATAGCCTTATTACAATCAGGATGGTAGTATAGGAGAGCAATTGTGTGTGTATACTTTTTCATGTACAGGTAGTATAGTACAGTGCATATGTGCATTATACAAGAACAATTGGTTTGATCAATATTTTCTTTCTTTGGCAAGTAACGATGGCAAGAACCGAGATAGAGCGAATTATTGCAGTTGCATTTCCGCATTGATCACCGTGAAATATCATCCATCCGGCGTCTATACGCTGTACAAGAAGAAGGGAATCGATGAGCCAACATCCAATAGTTCAAAGAGTTGATGACATTAATCGAATCTATCTCATCTTATAATTAAGTAACTGGCGCTAAAATTCATCTAGAAACTGTTGGATGTCATTAATGAGCATATAAGAGATATGCAGTATTACTCAGCAACCAGTAATAGTCAACTTGTTGTTAAAGTTATTTGACTCTACATAAGCATAGCGTTTGGTGTGGGATTGATACTTTGGTAACGTGGGCCAACCTCAATATAAATATAAAGACGTCACGTCAAGTTGCCAAAAGATTTACGCTGTCCCGTATTATCTTTCATATTAAAAACGGCCACAACAGCCCCACAGACGCGAAATGTAAAAGTCGAAGAAAATCAAGTCGTCACAGTTGAATGTGATACCGCCGACATGTAGGCCTATCCATGTCCCTTATACCCCATCTGAAATCGTTGAAATGTTCTTTCGTGACTTGCTCTTATTATCAAGGAAATGAGAAAGTTGCTTGCGCTGGAATAATTCGCGGAATATCCTAAGAAATCACCGCACGATGACTTTTATACAGCTGAGCCTCTGACAGACATCAATCTTGCTGGGTTTTTATATCAAAATGGCCAGACTTTTATTATTATCGTGGGACTCGAAATATCAAGACTTGTCTCTTTCGATGATTGAAACGAATCTGCTACTGCAGTGCCGCGCATGACGTTTTCCTCTGCCGTGTCCGCACATAAAGTGACAATCTCCAAAAGTTATCCCTCTCAAATTTGAACGATTCCAATTGTAATCGATCGAAATAAGGCAAAAAGGAAATGCTGTCTCTTCATTTCTTCTGAGTCACTGCTTTAATTGACGTAATAAATAAAGAAAAAACTGCCTCAACAAATCGTGCATAATAAATCTGCTGCTGTCGTCGTCTCTTCAATTTCTAAATTGTCGATGCTGCTGTGTAAATATCGCCAGTCGCTCAAAGCATTAGCAAAGTGCTGTGCACCACTTAGACTAAAAGAGTATGGAAACAAATAAAAACAATGTCGTTAAATAGTATCGGAATGACTTGTCATATCATTTGCCATTCAGTTTCAGTCACATAAACAGTTCACGCTACTAAGAAAAAGGAAACTTTTCATCCCCACCCGATGATGCTGGTTGTGTCGTCGTCTCTCCATCGAAGAATGGGTTTGTTTACTCTCTGAAATTCTACATTTCCCAGATGGAAGAAGAGCATTAGTCGACTACACACAAATGTATACTACTAGCAATGCGAAACTGCTGGGCTGATGGCTGTCAATTCAATCGGGCCATCAGTTTTCCACGACGAGCTCCTTCGTCGCGTTCGTTTCCACTTAGACTTGTCTATTACAGAAAGAGGCAGGATCGAAGACTTTCCAGTCATCATGTTATATCGTCTATATAGCCTATAGTATTTTTTGTTCCCTCCCTTTTAACAATATATCTATAGAAAAAATGCGTCCCGCATAAAATGTAAGTTGCCTACTCAGTTTAACAGAAACAACTTATACTCAACTATTTCAAGATGTCTAATACTGC
Organism: Daphnia galeata; assembly: GCA_030770115.1. Taxonomy (NCBI): domain Eukaryota; kingdom Metazoa; phylum Arthropoda; class Branchiopoda; order Diplostraca; family Daphniidae; genus Daphnia; species Daphnia galeata. The sequence continues at coordinate 8,613,701 of CM061115.1, forward strand.
TGTAATAAGATTTATACAAATTTGAAACGAGGTCCCTTCGAGTACCCGGACGAAAGTTCGTTTTTTTTCCCCCATCAACTTGTAAGTTGAACCTGCGAAGAGCAAAGTTTATTATCGCTAAATATATATAGAGCCAGATGCTATCGTGACATAGCAACGAAAGGAGAGGTCAATGAGATTCAATCTCAAGTACGTTGAAACACATTTGATATATACGAGTCCTCACGAGTTCACTGCTGCTGCTGTGACGACGATACACCTGGACCCAGTGATCTCTCGACATATTGTCATAGGATCTAGGTTTTTAAAAGAAAAGGAGATGCAAGTTCAAAAGAGACAACTCTATAGAAGACCTATACTCTAAGGCTGCCTTTGGAAACTTTGATTTTGTGTTTCGTTGTGTGCACAGAATCTCATGGGGAAGAAAGAAAAGAAAAACGAACTGATGAATCGGTAACTTTGAGATGAGTCGCGTGAGCACTGCATATAGGAGGACAACTGATTGGTTAGTATTAAGTTGATAGTTGAGAAAATATGTACCGAATCGTTCAGTCCTAGTCCTGTATAGTTTTTGGGTTTGGTGGGCGTGCGGATCATTCAAAATGATTGACGAACAATCTCTGCATGTTCTATAGTTTTGTTTTGTTTTTCTTATTTGTGTGTGTGTTGTTTTATGTCTCAAATTTCAAACCGAACCATCGCGTCTTTTTATATGAGCCCATCGAGACAGACGCGAATGCGAAGAGCAGAGAGAGAAGCGAATAGAAGAAACACAACGAAATAGAGAAGACAATAATGGCGACAGGGGGGAAATAAGGATATAGAAAAAGCTCTCACGACGAGCGGTTGCTGTTGTATCTCGACTGGAGCATGAGATGGGCTTTTATACGACGCGTTGTGAGTATGAAGGCTCGACATGCAATCGCCAGGCTTCTACATCCCCCTCTATATCGCGTACTTTCCGTTTCCTCAGTCCATTAAACATCCATGGCGATCATTTTGTATGTTTTTTTTCTTTTCTCTCTCTTTTCATCCTCACCATATACGATGACGGTAGAGAACAAGTTGGTATAGACACCCGCCGTGAAAATGGAATAGAAGAGCTATAAAAACGCTTGTGAATTTCCTGTTTCTTCTTCCTTCGCATTATTTAATACTTTTTTCCGAGACTTTTTCGTTCGTTTGTTTATATCATTGACGATCTCCGCTGGCAGCTTGGCAAATTGCCGCAATGACAGGCTGCTGTCAAGCCAGGCTTGTTGTATATATTTGAAGAAGCGCACCAGCAATCCAAAACGTAAAAAGACAAGAAAAAGGGGATCTCTATTCGGCAGGACTGCTGACGACGATGAAATACATACAACCGGAATAAGCTGATGCGCGACTCGATTTCCGTCATTTCTCTTTTTGTTGTTTCTTTCTCCGACGACGTTAGCAACGGTTTGTTTTGCGAAACCTAACGAGCGACACACAGCGCCGTACACACTCACAAGAAGACGCGTAGAAAATACGAGCGGAACGGTTATTATTGTCTATACATGACGCCATCCATTTGCTTTTCTTATATTTTGTTGTTTTCATTCGGACGATAATATGCGCAACAGATTTTGCAACCCAGTTGCATTGTCTACATCTTGATTTATTGTTTTCTCTATAATTTCGCTTCTGTTTACGTCTGATTTTTTAATTGAAAATAACACAACAACCTGTCTAGGTGAAGAGAGCAAAATGTCAAATTTAAAAAAAAAACAAAATGGTGAAAATTGCTTTGCTCCTCTCTGCTGAGTTTATGTTGTGTGTTTTGACATTCTGTTGCCAACTCGTTAGTTCCGTTTTCGTTTATTGCCTTGGTTCCTCTTTTTCTTTCCTTATGCAAAATAAAAGAGACGTGGGCGATTCCCAGAAAGACAACACAAAAACAAAACGAAATGCCGCAACTTTATTATAAGACGAGGGAAAAAAAAACCCGACTCGTTCAAGTGCTGACGAGAGAGTCTAGTAGGTTATCATCTCTTACGGTTGGCATTTTGGCTCACGATCGTCGGCCCCACGTCACCATCCGTCATCATCGCTGTGTATGTGTATAACGCTCTATACACACGCAGCAGCAAAACACACTACTTGGAGAAGAGTCAAATCTTTTTCTTTTGCTCGCGGTTTTTTATGTTCGGCAGTCAAAAAAGCCAACGAATCATAATAATACAGACTCTCAGCTGTATACTAGCAGTGAAAAATGTGCGAAAACAGCGGACCAAACCCATGTACTGCTACAAACCAAACCGCTGCGGAAGAACGAACGATATAGTAGTATATATCTACTGTATGTAGTGGATATAGTAAATAAACAGCAAACAGAAGAAGATAATACACATCACAAAAGAGTCTTATATGGAAGACGTTCGAATAGTGCCAAAAAAAAACAAAACAAAGTTGATGGTCTTCTTTTGATGCTGGTGCCGAATAATATAAATCTTTTACTTGCTGGGTAAATATATAAGACCGCAGCACTGGCGTCGAGTGGTTTTTCTGGCATCCATACATCAGTATAGTATATCTATACAGCTAAATGCATTGTATTACTCTCACGTCTGAATACACATTCACTGCAAGTAGCGTATATTGCTCGCTATATAACAAGGACTCGGAAATGTACTATATACTATAGCAGTGATAGTGCGGATGTGCTGGTATAGTATACAAGTGTATATACTAGCATAAGACAGGCAGCCGCCGCCGCAGCATCAAAGACTTTGAGAGATTCACTGAGTCTCAGATGGAGAGCGAGCAGAGCTACTAATCAAGATTGCCATCAGGCATTTGCTTATACCCTCGAGTCTCGACTTTTTTTTTTTTCTTTTTTTTTCCAAGAGGGTTGAAGAGGCTAGTCTGGTATGTATGTATATATATTCTTTATGGCGTCTCTGTATAGTGCACGAGCATTCACAGGCACACGAATATATAGTGTACGCTCTTTTTCCGGGTTTCCATACATCCCCGGTGAATCTGCTCTGTTCGTCTGGCGTCTTTCAAATTAAAAAAAAAAAAAAAAAAACGAACGAGGTTCTAGAAGACGAACGAAAGAATAGAAACGAACGAGCCAATGGACAGCAAATGAAGCCCCTGCGAAGTATTTGTGTTGAAAAGAAAAGAATCATCTTATAACAAGCGTCGTCTTAATAAGCGACCTGGATAGAAGGGATTAACGTCGTCAGTGCAACTGGAACCCTGAACTGGAAGAGCTGTTCCTTTTTCTGTTTTCTGTTTGAGGTGGAATCAAACTCGAACACGAGACATATTATATAAGAAAGACGACGTGTCTCCCATTGCATATTGAATGCCGTTCCAACAATAAGAAACACAAATAGAAAGAAACAATGAAAGATAAATAGCCTATACTTATAGAAGTAACAAAAAAAGGGGAGCCAACATATAACGAATGAGCTCAAAGTCTCAATCTCATTACTAAACATGATTGTGAATCCTGGCCGCGACGTTTCGTAGAAAACGGGTACCCGAAATCCGTTGCTGTATACATGTAATCCATCCGTGCGACTATTAGTTTTGCCGAGAACAGTGGCACGGTCGTACGTTCATGACGGCAGAATATTGCGCAGATAATATAATAGCGAATAAAGGCAATCGATAATATATACTATGTTGCATCATAACGGGCTGCTGTAGACGAGACGAAAACGACATTTGAGCCGACAAAGTCAAATAATTATGACACTTAATATATACAACGACGGGGAAAACATATATAGGATCATCGCATCATGTTCCCCTATTTGTTTTGGGATATAATATTATTTGGATATTTGCAAACGATTTTTCACGCAGTCAGCAATCGACGACTTTTTCTTTCGTTATTTTTCTTCTGCTCGTTGAGAGACGCGATAACAAATTTTGGACCTCACGCGGTGACGCCCCTCTTGCCGACGCTTGTGATGGATGGACCTTGACTTCTTGAACGTTTTTGCTGCTGCCGTTTTTTTTTTTCAAATTGATGAACAAAGTTTCTTTTTTTTTTTATCTTCTTCAAATATACTTGAAAACGCGCTATAGTGTAGTATATAATGGGGAATTGTGCAGCTGGACCAAGCCCATCCATCACATTGTGTGGCTGTTGCGAGCGCTTAACCCGCCAGGCGTCTCTCCCCTTTTTCTTCTTCTTATCCTGCTGCCAAAGTGAATAAATGGCCAGTGCTAGTGTTTCTGATTGAAGACATTGTTATAATGTACGAGATAGCTATATAAAAATATAGGCTAGACTTTATAGTGTGGCCATTGTTGTAATACAGTTCAGCCGAGACTCTTCCCTGATTCACGACGACAATATCGAGAAAATAACGGGGAAAATGGGGTGCTGGGGTGAGTCAAAGAGAAGGTCGGAGAAGGTATACGTGGAATTGGGCTGTGTTGTCGCTGTACATTACGTAAACATAGACCACACACAGAACACCCAGCATCTCATCTCCTAGTTTATATATACATTGGGAGTCTGAGACTGGTTTCTATATGTCTGGGCAAGTGTATACATCTCACAGCAGCAAAGAATAGAAAGATCCCGACGCCTTACATTCTAAAGGCCTTAGTCTACTCGTCGTGAAAGAAACGGGAAACAAAGTTATCCGACTGGGGCGAGATGGAAACAACAAACAAGGCTTTAACAAATAAGGCCACACTAAAGAATATATATTTAAAGAAAATAAAGGATCGAGACGAGAGGATTTCTGTCCAGTTTCTTTCTATATAAGAGCTACGACGACAGCTATAGGCAAACGTCGCCAAGAGCACACAGAGAAGAATATATAACACTCTAGTAATAGAGGATATATAGATATCCAACATAAAAGAGAGACAAATCAGAAGAAGAAAAAAAATATTAAAGCTAGGAAATAATGATGGAGACTCCTTGAAGACGTGGAACCTAACTGAGTCAGTCCCGTGCTGATCACGGCGTCCGTCTCTTTTCTCTCTCTACACTCTGACCGTTGTCGTTTTCTTTTTAAAAAAACTTGAAAGGTTATAAAGACACAAAGGCCATCCATCTCCACCATAGTTTCTTCTCTTTAGACTTATTTCGCCCTTTTCTGCTTGTTTGTTTGTTTGTTACATTATTTTCCAAGGAAGGAACAACTTTGGATTCGTGCGTATAGTTGCGCTCTACATTAGACTATCTACAGTGCGACAGAAATCCTTTTGGCTTTGACTTGATTCACCTTAGAGCTCGTTGGCCATTCCAGCTGATACGTACGGGAAACTTTGCTATATACGCACACGATAGTAGAAGTGCAGCGCTTGAGTGACAAGATTTACATAATTAAACGAAAAGCAGACCGCACCAACAGAGCCGTCTGCTGCTATAGAGACGCCACACGAAAATAGTTGTTATTTACGGTTCACTGCTGCGCTCGATCGCTTTCGTCTCTTACGTATGACCCGAGTCTAATCTGTCGAATCACTTCCTCTATACATGTGGTATACAACGTAGAGCGTGTTTCAATCGTCTATCGTTTCGTGACTGACTGATTAGTCACTAAAAACATTATCGTTCGTCTTCGTCCAACAGGGAACACTATATCGTTCTCCACAGTATATTGTACACTCTAATTCATTCAAGATGGCATGACATGACGGTAAGAATCGACAGACCTTGCCAGTGACAGTATTGTCCTGGGCCGTGACACGAGAGACTACTACTCTATCGGAGAGCTACACAAAATACATAAATACAAATCTGGAAACTAACTTTAATGTTCATCAGAAACATGCACACAAAAGGTCGAACGAAATGGTCGATCGATTGACATTGCCAATCGAATCGTTTTATATTTACTGAGAAACACATCATAACAAACAAAACTCTAATCTTTTGAGTTGGGGACAACAATTCAAAAAAAAGAGATTCGATACGTTCCTTTTGCTATTCAACGAGAGAAAGCTCTTGTGTGTATCTCAGCTTCTACAATGCAATGGCAATATCTGCCGACGCTGTCGAGACTCGATGAACGAGAATTCGTGAGTGTGCTCTGAGTGTTGGGTCTGGGGACCGCTGGGGACTTTGGGAATAAGATCGGTATGGGGTTTAGCCTTGGTGGTTGGACTCTTTTTCGTTGGGAAGAGCCCCAACAATAACAAAAAAGAGAGAAAGAAAATTCTTTAAAGAAAAGAAAGAAAAAAGAGATAGAAAGAGATTGACTTTCGAAGCTAGGAGGAGGAGGGCAATTCGGAGCGCTTGGAGCTGCGCAGCCTTTCCTCGACAGCTTCGTCGTAAATGGACCGGGAGATTGAAAGTTGAACGCGCCAAAGCGTCGGTAACTTGAAATTGGCCGCCAGCGAAAACTATATATTTTGTATATGTATTATAAAGAAAAAAAAAAGAAAGAAAAACCTATGGCGATGGATGGACTGACGGTTGGAGAGCCATCACAGATATAGTACGTTATTCTCACGTACACAGAAAAGAAACTGAGAGGAAAATCTGCGAGTGACGGGCCAGCCACGCGACAACTTTGACGTTTAAGGAAAAAACGATCGAAATAAAAAGTGAGATCACAGTACAAAAATACATACTATACAATCCGCAAACTTATTTTTTTTTCCCCCTTTTGTGCCACGACGATCCTTCTTCTCCTTATCGTCGATGACGGTGCGAAAAAATAGAAAGAAAATAAATTAAAAAAAAAAATGAAATAGGATCACGTCCGATTCTTTGGCTATTTATACTCGACGGTTTGAAGTATCGCCGCGTCTCGAGTTGAGTCTATATTCAATTTTCGAATCACCTATTCATGCAATTCTTTTCGCTTATTTCGGACGCCTTTATTCAACGAAATATATTTCTCAAAATGGAGATGGGATATATCTTGTTTGAATTGGCCGCCAGCAGAAAAAGTATAAGCTAATATGTCTTCTCTACACAGCAGCTTCCTGTGTGGACACTTCCGGGAACTGTCGGATATTGAATCACAAAAATATCCTACTGTTCTCTTTTTTTCTCTATGTAATATTCCTATCCGCTCTCTATCCTATATTCTGCCGATATTATATAAGCTGACTCTCTATTGGCGTTTTTTGATTTTCACTTTAAAGAAAAGAAGAAGATGGAAAGATGTTGGAATATTGGATCAGGCTTATTATTTCGTAGAAAATCCTAGTCTTTTATATAGTATCTGTCATTTTGTTATTTTTACCTGTGCGACATTGAAGTGTCAGTAAAGCGAATAAGATCCATTGCCAGTAACGAATTTTCGCTTTGGGTAGACTAGAAGAAGAAGATGTCGCATGTCGTTCCATGATGGCTCGCTCGTGATGACGTCAACTATGATTCGAATCCTCTACAAGAACAGCGTGTTATATTACAGTTAAGTGAGGATAAACGTGACGATTCAAAAGGCCGTTATGTTGTGAAAGATGCGATTTAAATGTGAACACTGTGAACCCAAATGTCGAAAATCCCTTCAGACTGTGCACCAACACGTGGGTGGGGCGGACAGAAGGAGTATACAATAATATAAGAAGCAGAGCGAAGACGCCAATCAATAATTCAAAACGCGGTAATCAGCGTATAGAAAGTCCCCCGATGGACGAGTGAAATGTTTCTTATTGCATGCGTCTTGTAGTACATCCGTTCATTTGTAAGGACATCGGCCAATCGGCTGACATTTAGCAAGGGACTGGACGTCGTGCGGCCGGCACTGAAAACGGCGACAAAGGCCGCGCGTAAAGTCGGACGAGCAACGACCATTCAAATGGTGGACAATCACCGCAATCAAGGGATAACAAATATAAATAATGGGAAACCTGGTTGAATTGGCGCACGCACACACACACAGCACAACTCCACAAAGTAAAAATTGATTTATTCACTGGTTTGTTTATAATTTTTTAAAATTGAATTTTTGTTCTGATTACATTTCCACACACGAAATTTTGTTGGTTAAATTTTTGCGATGAAGTGAACAAGATTTGCCGTCAACGTCAAAATGAATAAGAATAACAAAGTCGATTAGATATTGCTGGCCCGGTACAGATGTTACCTGGAGGCTTACTAGGAGCCCAACTGCGGTCCGTACGAGTTAGTCACGGGAGTTTTCAACCTTTTGCCTGGGCTTGGGGTTCCCGCAGAGTCGCAAACATCAGGGCCATGAACAAGTCGACGCAGGGTAAGGAGGAGGGCGGGTCTCACCGGCGCTTTGCCCAACCCCACCCTATAGCTGCTGGCTCCCTCTGGTTTCCAACGCCCGCTATATAACTGGATACGATAGTCTGCTGGATGGAGCGCGCCATCTATTCTTTTACATTTTTTCTTCTTCTTCTCCCCGTCTACCCTTAGACTCTCTTTTATTTTCCAATGACTATAGTTTGTTATGTTTTTGTGTCTTCTCTCTATACATGCTCGTCCGTCTTGCTGTGCACAAGAGTGACGCCGGAGCGCCCAATCTCGCCTTCGATTTGAACGTATAGACACACACTTTATATGCTGTGTGTGTGTGTATAGTGTCGTCGTTCTATACCTTTTATCCCAGAGCCATCCTTCCCAAAGGGGGTCTTGACGATGTGTACAGCAGCAAACCTTTTCTTCGCATTATCGACCAATGTGTTTCGCCCCTTTTTTTTAAATTCACCATGTACATTTTCGCTCTGTGATTCGTTCCCTATGTTTGTTTTTTTATGTGTGCTGCTGTAGTAATTTTTTTTTTCTTCTTCCGATTTGAATCAATTTCTTTTCTCTTGTAACACTCGACGCCGTTCGCATTTGTGTCCGTGTGTTTTTTTTTTTCAGGAAAGATGAATGTGCAGCTTGATTAAGGACTGTGTATCGTATTGACGTGGCACGCGTGTATTACATGGAGATATATATACATAGCAGCTAGACGAGAGACCGTTCGATATTGAAGTGAAAGGTTGGAAGGGGAAAGATGAGAAAGGGATAGATTTTTCTAAAAATGGAATATTCGATCCATCAATATAATAAATATAAGAAGAGTCGAAAAAATATATTTCACCAGCAATTTTGTTTAATAAAGACACAATGTGTCTGCTGTTTTGATCCGGATAGAAGCGTAATGAACTTCATGACGCCCTTAAAAAAAAAAAAGAATAAAAATCCCCCGTCCTTCAAAAAAAATTAAATTAAATTTTAACAATGCCGGCAATGGACCGCGGTAATGGAAGCCGTATTCATAAATGCATAATAGAAAGCGGATCTACCAATTATTTTTAAAAGACTTGTAATCACAATTCATATAAAATCAGTAATATATCCTATCTGTACCTTGATGGTCTTGTTTCTTATATAAGTTGAGATTGAGTCCATATCCTGAAAAATTGATTGGACGCTGCTGGCTTATTGTGCTCGTATGTAACCTGAAAGATGTCCATAGACTGAAGAATAAGATAACGCCCGAAAGAATAAAAGAAGACGACCATTTTTTTTTTATTTTTCGATTTTCCAAGTGTGATAACGATTCCAGTTCACGTCCTCTGCAGCAATCGATCTGATCCTCGCACACAATTTCCGCCAATTTATGAGCCATACTTTCTATTTTCAGACAAAAAAGAGATGACTATCGCAGCAAGTTAATCGATGAAAGTCGCTGCGGAAATCCCATCGACGTTGTCCAGCTCAGTCGAAGAAAATGAAAAAGATGGGAACCAACATAAGAACTTGCAGCTATATAGCTTCTTCCCTATATCTTATACGTATATATAGGCTACTATATGCTGTATAGCTACATATACTTGTGTTCGAGTTGGCGATAAACTAACTTGTGTAAACCTACCGGACGAATATGGACACATTGTACTGTCTTATTCTTTCTCCTTTTTGACCATTTTTTTTTTATCCTTTTGGTTCCTTATTGTCTAAATGACGGGGCGGCCACCTCCCCTATTGAAGTTGTCCAGAAAAAAGACAAAAAAAAAAATCGCTGACTGCACAAGAGGTCGAGGAATAAGAAGAGAGAGAAAAAAAAAAAAAAAAGTTGAGTTCGCGGTTTTGTTGGCATAATAGGATTGGGGATAATTGAAATATGCCATGCAGAATCAAAGGAGCTACAACGTGACGCCCAGTGACAGGAAAGCGATGGGGACGAGCTTCGTTGTGGTTATGCGACCGTTAAGTCAAAAGACGCACAGTGCTTCCTCCAAGTTCATAACAAGCCAAAGGGGCCAAAAGGGCCAAGTATAAAGAACAAAAACAAAAAGGGGAAAAAAAACAAACAAAAAAACTACTAACTCTGAAAACTTTTCTATAGAGACGTCTTTGGTTGCTGGCAATTAGCAGATTGTGTCCCTGTGTGTGTGTATTACAGTACTAGCCTACTACTGCCCGCCCTTATAATAGCAATCATCATAATTAACTAGCCGTGATTTCTTTACGGATTAGGCCTAGATCGGAATTGGCTTGCTGCCTGTATAGAGAACAACAGCAGCAGCCAAATTTGGGTTGCGTGCCAGCAAAAAGAGAGACACGAAACAAAAAATGGGGAAAAAGAGAAAAAGGTTGTCCTTACACGCTGAGCTTTTGATACCGCGTAGGTTGAATTGGCTTAGAAACAGTTTATTGACAAGTTGATCTTGCAGATTAAAAGGCCAACAGAAGCCACACACAGACACACAAAAAAGGGGGGAACATTCGTACAGTTCAAGATGTACGAGAGGCTGCATGTTGGTTTCGTTATACTGTAAGTACACACGTGTGGAAAGTTTTGTTGTTTTTTGTTGTGTGTGTGTGGGTGGTTTTTGAAAAGTTTGGCGTGGAAGCCAATTCTTTATTTTTTGTAGAACGATATAAGAAACTATATTGAATAAGAAGGTCAAAGATGACGTTGTGTAACCCATTGTTTCGTGCACTTTTACAATCAGTGATAACTCGGTAACCTATATATACTGTTTCCAGGCTTCTTAGGATATAGTTGAGACATCAAGACTTTTTAAAAAAGCATAATCCTATAAATAGTCAATTTTCTTAAGTTCCGTCTAAACATTTAGAACTTCCGGCCTGTTTTTTTTTAAATTTAATTTAATTTAAAAAAAAGAACTAGAATACACAAAAATAGATGTAAAACGTATATAACAAAGGATCTGAGAGAATTGTTGTTGTTGTTGCGCATACAAAGTATGGGTGTTTACTCTAGATTTTCGACGCAACATGCGTATACATATAATACTTCCGAGCGGTTGTTTTTTTGAATGCAGTACTCGTTTCACGATTCCGGGACGCCGAGCAAGCTAGTGCTCATTGAATATTGACGCATCGAAGTCGTCGGTTACCAATCGTCGGTTATCCTTTCCCAAACATCTCGGGAGAAATTTACATCCAGAAACTGGATACATATAGCTATGCGCTAGCTCTCGTTGTCTATTTACTGAATACGGATGTTGTATTATATTCCCTCATGTGTGCACTTAACGTGAACAACAGGATTTGTTTGATTCTTTTACAATGCCGTGCATTAACAGACATAGTAAAGCCGGGAGTATACAGCACACCAGCAACCTATATACTCTCTCTTCTATTATCTGTCAAGGAGCTGCTATGCTGTTTATATTTATTGCAACTGTTCCTCGAGTGCTCTCTGTACATTTTGTATTGTTTATCAAATGCTTTAGCTGTTTTCCTCTTCCATGCAGGTTAACTTTTACCTTAACAACTAAATGATGGATCTCTCCCAATTGTGTATTTCTTTGTGATTTCTTGCTCTCCGTGCCATTTTTTTAAAATTCCCAATAGGTCGGCCACGCCTATTGGGACGTCACATTCAAACAAGGAAAGATCAAACGTTGGACACTGTCAACTGGAAAGTGGAAACTTGTAGTGATGACAGAGTAATTCTCTTAGTTCACGTTGTTAGCCCGCGTGATGTTTCTATATTTAAATTCTATTTTTATCCTAATTATTATTTGTTGGTCTTGCGTGCATCATTGCAATGCATTTAAGTTATCTCGATGATCCTAGACGAACTATAGAAGCGTTCGACTGACTAAATCTAAATTTAATTTCGATTTAGCAACAAAACGATTAATGATGGTTGGTTGCGTCCTTCCCAAGTCAAAGAACTTTCCAAGAAATCTTAGTCCCTTTGATGCGATAGTTAAATATTGATTCAAAGGGCATTTTCAACGACAACTTTTTCCCCCAATTCGGTTTCGACGGGTTTCGAGTTGAATTGATCGACTTCACCTACTGTTTATCTATTACGGAATAGTCGGAATATGAAGTATTAATTTCACCAGTGAGTCACTGCTTGTGCCCCTTATCACAATCTTTCGTTTTTAAAAATTCAAGAATAATCATTTTCGATGCCAGACGGAGCCTGAACTCAGTCAGGCAGATATAAAAATATGTAGCATCTACTTCAATTTCGTTTAGTTTTCGTGTCCCTTTACTTTGTTAACTCAACGCCCCCCTTTTTGAAGACTACACTATTTAGTGTGTTGACGCTCTTTTTCAAATGACGCCCGCTGCATTGATGCTGATGTAGGACACAATATAGAAAATCAAGGGAAAGCGTAGGCGAAGCACACAAATTCGATTCACATATCATGGCGAGCTAATGAGCTCGAAGCAACAACATTACACGTTCTATTGAAACGGCACCTTATTTACCCCCTGGCAATTTTTTTTATTTTCCAATTTTCAACGGATCCCATCTTAAATCAGAAGTTCTATTGCACGATTTCCTCTACGTGAGTTCGTCTAGTCTTCCGATTCTTAAAGAATAACAGCATTCAAAAAGGCAACTTTGACACAAATCATAGGCAACCCAGTCAACTCACGCGTTCGAAGGATCCAAATCAAAAGAGTTTGACGAGGATGGAAACCTCAATTCTCAAGTAATAAAGGTACAACATAAATTGAATTGCAGTGCGGTTTGAAACACGAATCGCCTAGTTCATAGACTAAAAAATTTAAAAAAAGAAGAAAATTGCTGAGGTTAATAATTGAGAATTATATGAAGGATTTTATGAAATTCATTTGAGTGATAGAAACTTGAATAAATTTGAGGAATCGACTTGTAATTTTTACCTACAATCTTTTAGCATTGTGAAATCATATGACACGAATCCATCAATGAACCGACAGGTAAGTCATTTCCGGCCTTCTAACTAGTTCTGAGCCTAACACGCCGTGAAAGCTAGAAACGAAGTAGCCTATCCAGTGATTTCATTGCCATCACTGTCAAACGGAGTACCCATATCGATTGACGATTGGGTTTCGCTTCTCTCATCCAATTTACATTATAAAGTCAGCCGGAGAACCATTGATGTTTTACGTCTTTCTACGCACAACTCTCAACGGAATTGACGTATCCTAGAAATGGGAATGGAAACGTCATTCAAACTAGACTTCTTTTTATATATTCTGCTGGCGCCGTCACTTTTCTATCGAAACAAACAAAATCAACGTTACAATTGTTGTTGAATTTTTATCCCTATCTATTCGTTTAGTTCTGAATATAACCACCGACGACTAATTAAATTTAGCTCTTTTTTTGGTAAATCTCGATTGGCAATTTGTCAAACTAAAAAAAATTCACTGTCTTTAAGTCAATAATTATTCTGCTTCGCGCACCTATAGACAAGCATAGGCAAGTACAAATCAAACTCGGTTCTACTATTACTGTAACTCTCCCAGTTTTGTGAGACCAAGTTTGTTGGTACTATTTAAATACCTATTAATTAATTTAATTTGGTAGCTGGAAAACTTGAGGCTTCAGACACATCATAATTATAATTTAGAGCACTAAGTGAAAACCTTCACTATTCAAGAAGGGCAACACAGTTCCATTCAATACTCATACTAGATTTTCCTGTTTTTACATTTACATCAGGAATAGAAAACTAAACTTGAATTTGCTCTTCATGAGCTTTCTTCAAGAAATCCCAGTATGGAGCATGACAGTAGTACTCAGAAAGTTGTGGCCCAACAAAAGTATCTTTATCGAGTGTTTTGTAAATTGGTTGTCCATTCCACTTTCCAACCTGAATAAAAAGTAAAATTGTTTCATTTGCTGTGGATAAAAATAATCAAAATACATGGATAGTCATACCTCCCAGCCGGGGACATTGGCCATTAGTTTCTCTTCTTCATCTCGCATGGCTCTACAATGTTTTAAGTATCTACACAAAATCAAAAATATATTATTTATAATTGGATTTTGATTATTGATTAAAATTGCTGTTTGATTAAGTTCTTACGCTCTATCATGTTCAGCCATCAGCATAGGCAAGGTTGCTAAATGGGCACTTGTTTTTTCAGTTCGGTGATGCAAAATCCCAGGATAGATATGGTTAAAATAATAGTATGTGGTGCAGCCATTAAATAATATGAATCCAGCAAGCAATCTTCCTCCTGAATGCACAATGTAGTGAATTATGAAAGGCAAATGTTTACCTTAACGATAGTCCTAGATTATACGTACGTCTTTGACACTTAAGAACTACACACTAAAAGTAAATAAGGTAAGAAATATGTCCATCCTTTAGACGGAAACATACCTCTGAAATATGATTTTGCCGGATTCCGAGCATATTTAATTTTCTCGTACCCTCCAGGAGGCGGCAATTCTTGCTTGATGGTGGCATCCATTTTAGCTAGCAGCTGGAATTGTTGTAAACACCTGAAACAGCTATCTAAGAGCCATCTGGCGGAAGATAGTTATAATCATATTTTCGGAAAATCGAAAAAAACAAAATTTACACAATCAAAAATTTTATTTTATTGTTCAAGATTTGGAGCATTTTTTAAATTTAAAGTTTTTTGGTCAAATAATTTGCTTGTTTCCGAGAGATTTTGATTTAATTACAAACTGCAACAAAAATGCATGTCGTTGTCATGGCGACGAAATGATGGCAATAAAGACGATTCAAATCAAAACAAATTCGTCGTGATTGTTGTGCGGTGGTCACTTTCATATATACTGTTGGTCACCACTTTTTGTTGATTGACATATTTTGTATCTGAAAACCTCTAGAATCTAGAATGGACTTCCGGAGAAGTGATAGTCCAGATGATTACTATAAAGCTGTTCATCAACTCAAACAATTTTTATCTGAAAGTGATAGTTCAGATCAGCAAATTTACAAAAGTGGATTGAAGGTTGTATACTTTTTACACATTTTTGTAAAGAGTGGTAAGTAAATGGAATTCAATTTTGTTATTTTTACATCAGAAGGGATCCGAAAGACATGATCTTTCTTCATCAGAAAATTCAGACACAAAATCTCTTTCTGCTCGTAAATCTCTCTTCAAGAGCCCAGTACCTAAAAAATCTGGACTTTTGGTTGAAGGAAACAGTTCAGATTACATTTTGACTGGAATGATTCAGAAACAAATAGTTTATATCAAAGCTTTAGAAAAAGAAGTGACATTTTACAGGGTACTGATATCAATGCAATCAAATAATTTTTGTGTGACATGTAAACAACAATTTGATTTTTTATAATGCTTCAAATAGAAACAAGTTCCTGGAATCATAAGTGAAACAAAGGTCTTAATCTCAAATGAAGAATCTAACAGAATGGGCCAAGCAAATGTTGTTACTCAGAGGCTGTTTTCACTTATTGACACAATATCCAATACAAAATTTTCTGTCAGTCATGAAAGTTGTGAAATTCAAAGAAAGAAAGTTTTACAAGATTTAGTTGCAGCTCAACAACAAATTCAGATATTGAATCAGCAATGGACAGAACATACTTGTTGGAGTGGCCAAAATAAATCAAACACTACTGAAGACATCACTAGGTATCGATCCCCTATTCTATTCTTCATTTTTTGACTTATCTATTTTTTTCAAAGTTTTAAGGGGCCGATTGGGAATTCGTGGCATATTATTAGCATATTTAAATGCAAAATGATGATAGGATTTTTAAAAACTAAAATGTTGCATTTCAAACTCAACTCTTTCAGTTAATTCAAACTCAACTCTTTCAGTTAATTCGGAAACACAAGGTTAGGTGGCGCATGAATGTTCGATACGATTTTAAAAAATTCTATCACCATCTCAAGTATTCTTTCACACACAAATTATTAGTTTCCATGGATTACATTTTTTTAATATTTTTATTTCGAAGGCTAAACAAAAAAAAAATTAAAGATGCTTTGCCTTACATGTTTCGTGCTCTTTTTCTTTTTTATGATACAAAATTTATTGATCGCCCCTTCCCTTATTAAGTTACTTTTGCGTTCATTTTTTTGTCGGTGTGTAAAACCGAGATAGAAATGAAATAGGAAAACATGGAAACATTTTACTGCTTTATTTCATGGATTTGTTCAAATGTTGCGCAGTTGTAAACCGCCTTCCATTCAAAATTTTAATCGATGATGATTATAGGCTGTTAGTGAAAGGCATGGTTGTAGATGGTGAAAGGTCACAGTTTTCTGAACTTATTTTTAGAGAAAAGTCCGAATTGCTGAGTACGGTGAACATGTTGCGTACCACAGTTTTGAGTTTACAGCAACGGGAAGCAGATGCGCTAAGACAAGTCCAACAAAGCGTCGAAGTTGCCGAACAAGCCCAGTTAGAACGTGTTCAAGTAAGTAATTTCAATTATAAATCTGCAAGTCTGTCTCAAGTTTGAAAAGTTTAAACTTAATTAAAAATTTAAACATTCTGCGACTCTTTTCAGGTGGAGAACGAAGTTCGACGTTTAGTTTCCTTGGCTGAACAGCATGATCAACAAATGACCACCCTCAATACAGACCATTCGAGACGATTGCAAGAAGAAAGGAATCGATGGGAATCAAAGCAAGTTGATTTATTCAGACTGGCTTTTTCGCTTAATGTTATGTTTTTGTTTTGGCAACTCACAAACTGCGAGATGAACTGTCAGACCAGCAGACATTAATAAGGGGTCTCTAAACTATTCGATCATTATTTAGATTGGCAGAACAAACCAGCGCTCTTAAGCGTGAGAGAGATCTGCGGGACGAGGCCATAACCCGCTTATCATTGGATTTGGAACAGTCCCAACGCAATGAAGCTGTCCTTAAAAATGAAATTCAGATCAAGACTAATCTACTAGACAGTAGCCGACAAGACTTCCAACGACAGATTAGTATGAACAATCTTTATGTGATGTGATGCTAACGACTATGACGTCAAACTACCACAAAGTTAACAATATAGTAGGCACGGGTTGAGTTATTGATTTAAAAAACTTGTTGTACTACCCAGTCTACTAGAACAATCTGGCGATACTGTTGTGTACTGTTATTTAAGCCTTCAGTCGCTTCTTTTCAAGGGCGCAACCCTTAGTTTTTTAAGCTTGACACGTTTTTTTTTCATGAAGTTCTTTTTATCACGTAATTCACGGGGGTGAAATCCCTGACATTAGACTCGTCTTTTACTGCAACTAGAATATTGAAACGAACATTTTAAACATGTTTAATTTTTTACGGTTTAGGTCAAATGCAGAGTGAACAAGGTCGACTAGCTGGACAACAAGCAGAACTGCAACGACGACTGGGTGAAGCGGAACTGAGAGCCGATCTAAACTGCAAAGCAGCTGAGCAAGAAGCCAGCTCAGTACGAGTTGAGGCTGAATTTCTGCGACGTAAAATCGATCTACTTAGTAAGGAGGCCGAAATTAGAAAGCAAGACTATGACAAGGCAATCAAAGAGCTGGAGCAACGGAATCTCGAGGTAAGATGCAGTAAAATTTGACGTAAGAGAAAGAGATGGGGGATCGAGTCCAAAAACCCTGTATAAACGTGTATGTAATGAGATTGCCTGATGCATTTCCCCTGTTTTGGTCACGGTGATACAATCAAAAAGCCATCAAGACAGCAGTATTTTGAAACCAAAAACATATAGCTCACCATGACCAATATCTTTGGTTTATTCTTCTTGTTTCCAAACGCATAATTGAATCGATACATGAATGCCCGCCTGCTGATATTGATTTAAGATAAAAATGAGATCAGGATTACTGGGGCAATAGGAAAAAATGTATAGACGTTAATATAATTTTGATGACATTTTGACAAAAGAAAAGTTTGAATGTCAGGCAATAAAAGTACCGAGTTCCGAAAGTTTGGTACATATAATAATGCTAGTCTAGCCAGCAAGAAGTCGAAAATAAACAGTCTTAGCAGAAAGTGGACACGCTCATACGCGCAAATTCAATGGTTTAGTGCCTTATGTTTACAATCAACCGTCTTCCCAAGAGTTTGCGAGAAAAGTTGATGCTTTAGGGATGATGTTGATTTATAGAATAAGAAATTTTTTTTTTGTTTTTGTTTTGAAATTAGTTGCACTTAGCTGCAAGCCAATGCGAAGGTGAGCGAGTTCAAGCCGTCAAATCTGGATCCCAAGCTTCTTCGCTGGTCAAATACCTCGAACAGAGAGAAGTTTCCTTACTGCATTCTCTTCAAGAAGCTAGAAAGCAACACGGTAACAGTTTTCTCTTTTATTCTCATAATATAGCACCTTTTTCTGCTTATTTGGGTTTCATTCCTTATTGTCTCATTATGTTTTGTTTATTCGTGACTTACTTAGATGAAAAAGTGCAGGGAAATGACGACCATCATTGACGAGCAACGTTCTATTATTCAGACACTGAAAGAGGAGTACGCTGGCTTAATCGAAGATTTCCAAAAGTCACTGGTGGCCAACGACTGTTAGCCGATGCCACCCCCGTGCCGTCGTCCCGGCAACTGTAACAACACTACTTGATTCGTTATAAACATTTACTCCGTCCAAAAAAAACGTGTCCTTCCGTCCAGTAACATCCGCGTGTATACTGCTGTCACCTAGTAAAGAACCCTGTGACACGCAGATGATGAAAACTGTAGCGTGTTACCAACAATGAGCCCGATATAGAGTACGAAGGAAGAAAATGTCAACTGATTTATTGCAAGGAAGTAGACTTTTGATGCCCGTATAATAATATATGCGTTGCCTGATCGTTGGTAACCCTTGTATTTGTATGTGTGTAACTATACAATATGGCCATAGGATGAAAAATTTAAAAAAAAATCACCAGTTGCGCGCGCTTGAGTGTCATTTAGTTATTTGAGAACTTTGGAAACTGAGTTTCGAACGACGTTCGAGTTTTAAATGTTTAATTATTGAATATTATCCACGTTACACTCGTTTCAAGATGACTTTCAAATAAAAGCTCCGTTAGTCTTATACAGCGTGGGTTGTACATTCGTGATTTCTTTTCTTTCTAGAACTCTTAAGCACTTTGATCAGCGCGATGCATTTTTTATTGCTTTGTCGTGTTAGCGCAATGAAATCCTAAAACTTCTCAATCTTCCGAATTACCTAATAGAAAGTCACAGCGCTCGTAGCCCGTGAGGCATGAGCCATGTTCAGAGGCAGTAGTCGTCTGCAACCACCATTAATAATGACGCGAGTGTCAGAGCACGTCGTGGCCAACTGACCAGCTCTAGTAGAAGTTTGAATTCTTTTCGAGTTGATGATCCAGGAGTTCTTCGATGAAATTTACTAAAAGACATGATATTTCTTTACATTTTTCCCGTAAGACTAAGTTGTGGTGCAGTGTAGGAGACAACGATGACGAAATGCCCTCTTCCTGAAACGTGAGTAGGCCTAGTACTCTTTATCCAATTTCTTGAATTTCTACGTGCATATTTTATTTCCGACGACATAATTTTTCATGGGGAGTTATAAAAGTGGAGTACTAAAGGCCGAGAGAGTAAAAGATCAATCTTGTTTCACTGTTGTCTACTCAACCTTTTCTATGACAACACTATAGCTTATATGTTATTGTGTTTGTTTGATGAGGTAGTCTACAACAACACTATAGTACTTTTTTTATTTTTAAGTAAATTGTAAAAAAAATGTGTGTTGGTTACACTTCTTTCTCTGTCATGAATTTTGCTAGAAATGAGTTATGGTGGGAAAAATGGAAATTTAAGCAAGCAGAATCATTTCTCCATATAGCATGAAGGAGGAATGTCCATATAGTTATAGGCAAAACAAAACAAATGTCTGTCCACAATTTCCTTTCCTTCTACCTCTTCACTCCACATGAATAACGACAATCTTTGTTGGTCGAGTAGCCTACTACTTCTAACGGGGGCTTTATATTATTCTGCTCTCTACTTCAACGCCTTCATTCTTATTGTAGTCTCGGTGTTATTTGCTTTTTGATTTGTTTACCCGGATCTCGCCTATGTTATCCTGTGTTACTTTTTCCCCGTTTTCTTTACTTTGCTCTCGTCGTCATTCGGCAGAATATAAAAATACCTAAGTGGAAAGTCCCAGGGCCCTTCTAATGGCTTTTTAATATGAAGCAGTAAAAGAATACATCTTTTTTTTATTTGGTCTTAATACATTTTCCATATGACCAGTCACGCAATATATGTTCGCACAGCATGGAATTGGATCATACAGAAGTACAAACTCGAGTTCACTCAATTTTGTGAGTCTTGGGGATTTGCAAAAATTGCATTCCCATTCTAGTCTTTCGCTGTGAATAGGCAAATTGATAACGCAAATGGTCTTGATTTTTGAATACTCTGCATCTAGAATTGCCATGTATTCAGATCTTTGAAAACAAAAGCTCTCAATTGATGACAGGTCATATCCCGTATTCCGTGACCTGACTGTAATCTAGTTTTTTTGGTGTCCATAACGTCCAACAACTGCACATCCATTGTGTAAATGTTCAATGGCACTTAACAGATCCACGTGTTTGAGAGCTGTCTGGATTCATGTCGCTTACGCTCGAGGTATGTGATGTTTTAGATGTACGTCTTTCGCTGACTCTGCGCAAAAACCAGACTGTCTACGTATCGGTTCTGGTTATCTCTCTAAATGGAAAGCTTTTTTACAATCGCATTAAGGAAGCTCTCAATAAGTTCATTTTGTAGTAATTATTAATAGATAACCACTTGAATCAACCAATTTTAGGCGGGTAAATCTATTGTGGATGGATTAGTAGCATCAGTATTGATTTGCACTTTGCAGTCTGTTGTTGTTTATCAACGTAAATGGATTTCCTTGCCCTCCTTTACGTGCACAATTCCATAATAGCGCTGTAGAGGTTTTCTTGGCTTTGCACTTTCCCGATGATTTACGACTTTGCAAATCGAACAAAGGGTAGCATATATGACTCTTTCGACACCCTTTTCACAGCTTCCTGTACTAAAAGACAAAAGGGTAAAACCTACCAGCTAGATCTTATTTTTCTTAGCTTCTTTGTCGAAAAATAAGAAAGATTTATGAATCCTTTTTTGTGGTTTGTGTAAAGTGTACTCTCAATTGAAAATGGGTAAATGGACTCGATAACAGTTTAATAAATAACGCTATATCGTGGATAGGATTATAGTATGGGAAAAATCATCAGTTGGTGTTCTCTGATCTCTGATTGTTGCCATTTCTTGTTCAATTATCATTGGTCACACACCAAGGATTTCACCAGAGGAAACATTTTATCGATCCGAAAAATGAGTCACGATGAGTCGCGATGAGTCGCTTTCATGCACCGTGATGTTTGTTTGAAGTAAAGTGATAGGTATCGAGCGTGAAAGGTCTTTCAAATACTGTACATTATCCATAATCAAAGATTTCTGTTTAGAATCGCAATTTGAGAAAAAAAAGGCGATCAAGACACATTCGCGTATTTTGCATACCTCTTAAAGTGTAAACAGTGATACTCCACTTTCTGCGATTTTTTTTTAAATTCCTGTGTTTATATTCGTACATATTCGAGCTTGTATTTTGGATCGTCAACCGAATGCAAAGTTCAAAAGGATTTCCTATTCAATTTTAAAGCGAGAAATGTACATTATTTAAAACTCGAGAAACTTTTCTCTTAAAGTTTTTTTTGTTTGCCATTTAATGACGAACATTATAAGAAGAAAAAAGTTCTTGGTAATAGTCTACTACATTGAGTCGCAAGAGATGAGCAAGATAAGCTTATTGCCATTACTGCTTTCTACTCGATGGCCCTGATGCTCATGTATTATTGATTTACCGGCATAGGCATCATCCCTGGAGCGAGTTCGGAATCATCCCAAAAGCTAATTGAATCGATTCTCGTTTTTTATGTATCGCATCTCAGCTCGGTGTACACGTACGCATTAAACTTTTCCCATCACTTTCTTGATTGCTGTTAGAAAAAATATGCAGTTAAGTATAGTTGTTAAATATGAATCGAGACAAAAAAAATGCTAATGGAGATGAGAATTAACTACCTGACACATGGTTGACCCTTAAAAGTTTTCACCTCCCGAACTTTAAGTGCAACATTATTTTATTTATCTTAAGCACGCTAATTTAATGTTCAAAGAGATGCGTTACCCTATTTTTAAATTTCCCCCCTTTTCAGTCACTTAGAAAATAACGGCTTAATAACCGCGCGGTCAAATCGAAAATGTGATTTCAGCAATAGATTTCTTAATCTCGGCAAAAATATTTTTTACATGTCGATTATCTGGCAAGGGGGGATCTCTTTGTCTTTTCCTTTTGACGTATTGCCAATTTTATGATAAATTTTTCTTGTAATGTTTCTTTCGAATTTTTTTCGCCTAAAATGCAGTGGTACGTTGTGTTCTTGTGGCCCTGATTAATTTATATCACCTAGACAACTCTGCTCTAGCCTTCTTGAAGCTTCTACTTTAGCTCTTTTGCGCCTGCTAATTGAATTAGGCGCGTTGAGAAATACAAAAGAACTAGTCTGTGATTGTGATTGTTAAAAACTCTCACTATAAGATTGTAATTCTCAATTGTCGCCTAGTTAGAAGACGTGACAAATGGTGTTGTTTTCATCTTGAAGTTCAAAATGCGAGAAACGCACAAGAAGCCGGCGTTGGAGACCACGCAAGCGTACCGTGCCCGTAGTCCTTCCCATTTGTGCCACTAGGTTCTAAAGTTTCGGGACGATAGGGAGGGAAGTACAGTAGAGGGGGAGTGTAAGATAACACGACCGCAGTGAGAACACTGGCTCTAGTCGGAATCAGTCGTGTCTTCGTAGTCAGCTCTACTCCGTTCATTTTCACCTATTCGGTGCGGAGTTGCGGACTTTTAGATCACCTATTTATAGCAAGCACTCTGTGGAATTCTTCGTCGACGCTTCTAGGCTTTCGCTTGCACAGGCTTTTCTTTCTTCAAATTGCAGGTAGATTGATTTTGAAATGAAGGATTTTCGTGTAAATGAATCGAGGAAATCGAACGCTAAAATTTCGCCGACCCTGATGATGTCACGTTCCAAGACAGAAACGACGGAGGAAAACCAATGGCTTCTGCCAGCTTTTCCCTTATTTCCCCAGATTGATTGGCCATCGTGCCTCCGTCTTTCCAGCCTTTCGTCATCTCTGTGGCATCGGAAGTGCGTTATACATTTTGACGAGATGCCATGTTGGCGACGTTGTCCTAGTAACAGTCTGCTCTTATCTCATTATACCACAAGACATATTTCCATTGGGGCGAAAGTAATTGAACATATTAATAATATACAGGAAGTTTTGTTGTGTATTGTGTAGTGAAGAGGGCTCAAACTAATGTTACCTGGGAATTAGGGTCAGAATTCAGGAACAATATGAAAACTCGGGACTTTCCGTATTGTTGTCGTATTGCTACGAAAATATAATATTTTAATATTCAGTTTGTATTTATAACAATAGACCCAGAACGTGGTACTCCAAGTATTCATTTTCAGGCTTTTTCTACTTATGAAAATGTGTCAAATGAGCTTCACAAGAAGTATTTCTTTTTCCAATCCAAATTGTCATTCAGTGATGGAATTTTAGGTGCCTCTCTTTCTGTAGTGACATGCATTTTGAACGCAGTTTTAATGTAAGCGTATTCCTGTTAATATTTGCGATTCAACCCCGGTCATATTAAATGCGACCATTTATTTCCCGTAGTTTACGTGCACACGTCGACACGCAACTGTTTTCTACCTCTTCGTTTCCAGTAGTGCGTTGTAAATGTAGCTTGGTTAATCCACGCACCATATTGTTCGTGCATACGAATTTTATTTCATCTTTTAAACTTATTTGCTACTTTTTGTTGAAGTCAGTTAGATCACTAGTTACTTGCTTCTTTCTGATGGATCATTTCATGTTAGGATTGTGCTACGATGCCTTAGCTTTTCACTGATCTGGCTAACAATAAACAGGTTGGGCTAAAACATTTCTTGACATTAAGACTTTTTACCAAAATTTCTGCCAAATTTCACATCGAAATCGCAGCCCATATATCAGGTTGGGTTAGTAAGAGTGACCAAGTTGCTTTAATATTGGTTGATTGCTGTGATTGATAGGAGGATTAGGAAACTTGGTCAATTTAGATGTAGATGGACCAGTCCCTCTGGTCATCAAACTCTATCCTATTGGGCCGTTGGGCGACAGTTTCCGAATTGGTTTCAAGACGAAGAACTTGACAAAATAAGATGGAGAATTGATATGATACACATAAATGGGGCTGGACTCTATCAATCATTCTTTTCCCTCGTTGAACTTATTCATCTCGACGCCCATTGAACAGTAATAGTGTCTTCTATTCCCGATATACAAGGACATAATGTGCATGCTTAAAAGTACCTGCGCTTCTGAGAGGAATTATATTTAAAGTGACCGTAGATAGTGAACAAATTAACTCACATACGTTCACTGTGCTCAAGCAAAAGTAAATGGATTGTTTCCATCATCCTGAGACATCATGGTTTTTTATTTGTTTTGACTCATCGCACCTCGTCGAGGCTTAACTTATCTTCAAATTGTTTTTCGATTTAATAATTTTTTTGTTCTCTGTACAATACGAGACATTATGTAACGCGTTTGTAGGACAAGGGTGAACAAGAAAACGGAAACAATTGAAACAAGTGGAAGGTGCGAGTGGTGCGTAATTCCGACTAGTTAATTAAGACAACGAATACATTATCCGTATGTTGTTCGTGCCATCAGTAAGTTCAGGATAATGTATGCGATAACTTGATCAAAATCTTATTATGTAGGCAAATACTCGTAAACGTAAATAGATTGGAACATTACCCTCTTACGCTGTGTAATGTAATGTGAAACAGACAATATCATCCTCCATATTACTTATACTTAGTTTTGTGATTATTCTTGTCATATTCCAGTGATACGATGAAAATTAATCTCTCGAATTGGGAATTCCCAATTCGTCTGATTCACAAGTGAAACGAGTCAGTTATAAGATTTCAATAATTCGATTGAAGCCACTGAGAGGACGATTCATATGTCACGTATACCATATATGACTAGCCATTTACAATAATAAGCTGATCAGAACCATGAAAGGATCAGATTCCTCGTTGGCAGAGATATTCCCGCCGCCAATCAGATAATGTTCACATACGCGTAATTGTTGTCTCCTGATGCCAGTTCGATCTGAAGAGATTGCAAGGATGAAACCTTAGAGATGCATTGCATTGCACATCCAAATTTTAATCTTTGACGAAGAGATCCCCATTCAAAAGAGTTGTCAGTAAATGAAATTCACCAGAAATCGAACGAGAGAACTTTATTGACACTGAGTGTTTGGCATGATGTATTAGGCTCTAGAGGTTGTGTACATTCCCCACTCAAAGTAATCACAAGAAAAAGAAAATTTCATTGGTAACGCCATCGCAACGGTTCGCCCCCATAGGCTTGACGAATTTTAAAATGAGGTAACGAAAACGGCAATGGCAAAGAGCTGATGCGACAAGTTGGCAAATGTACCTTTTCGAATCGCAAGTTTCCGCCTGCTGCCTGATAGCGTGTTGTACTATATGCACATATGTATTGCGATACATCGTCTGGCACTCGGAAATTACGCTCCTCATACGTTTTCTCTACTACTCGTCGACCGGCACGCAGTTCACACAAACAACACACTATTGAGCAAACATAGAACTGCAGTATATACGGTACCCATATACAGTATGTACTGTTTATATCTGAGCTCGACGCTAGCGCGAGTATCGCGGACATGCGTTACCCACAAATTTTGAAGAAGTGCGTGGCAGCAGAAAGAATTTTTTTTTTTTTTTAAACCGGAAACAATGTATGTTTCTCATTTTTTAAATAATCAATTTCAAAATCAAGAAAAGTTTGTATAGGTCCTCCACTTGTCATTGATTATTTTGCCGTGGGAATTACGTAGTCTGTACGGGCAAAATACGTTTTGATTGTGGTATGACCCACGCGATCGTTTGTATTGATTGACATATTCTTTAACTCTGGTTCATTTTTTTTTCTAGTTGACCCATCAATATTGATTGATTTACTTGGGTGTATAGAAAAATAGAGCGCACAGAGTTTTGCATATCAGGTGATGGATGCATGAACGCCATAACAAAAGAAAAGATCGAATCAAAAAGAAAGAATGGGGAAATATAAGACGTCGGGGATTATTGATGAGAAAAGAAGTTGGTTCTAAACTGAACCTGTTCACTTTTTCGCTAGGTGATTATGATGGATGCGTTGCCGGATGCGCGAGTTCCGATCCCGGTCTTCTCTTTCCTTAACCAGTCATATGGCAACGCACAATCTCTCGTTCACAGTAGTGCGTAGTCATGGATATATGCAATTGCATAGACCCTATAGCTCTCGGTTTTAAAGGCGTTCTGTAGGTTATCACGAACTGCTACTGATGTGAATACTTTATATATACCCCCCGCTACGTTTGGGATATATGCCGTGAAACGAGGATGTCGAGAAAACTTCCCTGGTCTCGTCTTCAACGTCCTTTATTTGCCATAGAATGAGCTGCTTGGATAGTTCATGACCAACCCGCTTCCGTATTCCATTGTCCTTGTACTACAGCGTGAATGGCAACTCCTTCCACGCTTTCTTTTCGAGTAAAGCGGACGTATTTCTTTGACAGAAATATTAAGGTAGCCTATTTAGGTAAAGTACAAGTTCAAATGCACTTGGTTTTAGTCTCTTTACTCATGATTACGCTAACCGAATGCAGATGTTGCTTTACCAAGGAACTTTACTTTTTTTTTTAAATACTTTTGTTATTTCTCTTAGCTGCACTGTAGAAAGTGAAGATCTGCTCGCCTATTTTGAGGAAGGTATACTGCAACTTTGGAAGAATACATAAACAAAGCCTCATTATGCATTCAAGTTTATTAGCTGTGTGTGCGATTATTATAGGATACAATATCCGCACTAATAATCGAGATTATTTTTCGTCTCCCCTGGGCCCACTGTTCAAAAGAGACTATTACCCAATTACCGCCTATAGCCAACGATTATTAGTTTTTTTTTAAATGGAGAAGAAAGAAATAGAAAAGGCCTCCTTTTAATGATCAAAACAACGTGGATAGCGGCAACTATGTTTTTTGCTGCAGCCGTAGGTTTGTTAGTAAAGACATGAGAACAGAGGTGTTAAGATAGGAGCTCGACAATGTTGACGAAAGCGAAAGAACGAAAATCAAATCAGGATGGTCACATTGATAGTTTCTCCATATGACATGTGACACACTAGACCGATGCGCTTCAGAGTTGTTTGGCATTCTGCCTGGTGGATTTCCTTTTCCGCGTTATAAATCACATTTTTTCACGTGATAGTTATCCATAGCTATCTACCTTGTTTGCTTACATCGCCAGCTTCTCAGCAAAAGTAGCTAGGAGTGCTAGGATGATCAATTCTTTGAAACTGATGGATGGATAGATATTCCAGTCCCATTATGTTCTTATTTGCTTTAATGTCCGGAATCTTTGAACCGTAATAATGTACCTTTTTCCTCTCATAATTTCCACTTTCATTTGCTAACTAACTAAATTACTAAATTGTAGTTTTAGTGATCAAAGCTGTCACGAATTTCTGTGACGAAAGCAGTTTGATTGTAAATTGCACAGTGATGGACAAAATTGCAACTCATTATTATCAAAACCTTTGTCCTCGAAAGATGAAGGCCTGTTGGGATGTGAGTATGTCGATTTGAGAGATTGTAGACTACTGTATACCAACAACGTGAGTTGTTTTTGAAACCAAAGTCGTAGAATATCTTCGTTTTGTAGCGTCTAATTTTGTATGGCCTTTTCTTACATGAGCGACTGATTTTACACGATCAATAGACTCCGATTCTCAAGTTAACCTTGTGTGATCGATGTTGAGGTTCTCTGATGTTGTTACGCACGAAGTAAAAGGTCAATCATGTCTGATAAGTAGCCAAATAGGGAAACAAAGCAAACGACGCCTTCCATATTAAATAATGTATTACAAAAAATACGGAAGCTATTTATCTAGAGACGTAAGGTTGTCTAGGCAACGGTAGGAACACACGGAGCCGTTCTCCTTCTCTGCCTGTGACCTCGAGGAACTATGGCCCTATTCCCTATTGTTTATTATGCATTGTCTAATTCGTGTGAATCAGCAATTGCATCACATTTCAAATTCCTAGCTCTTCGTTGTTTTTATCTGCTGATAGTGATTACTCACTGTCATTTTGTATAGACTTATATAATATAGATGCATTTGTTGATTGATTATACGTACGGTACTCGAGCGTTACATCATATAGGACACCATTTCTTCGAAATGTAAGCTTTCAGTCTATTTGATGTGCGATGCGATCGATACACACGAATGAATTAATATGATAATAGTCTAGACTTATTACACTGCTTGGCTTTGAGACGAAACCAGTGCGTTGCCCCATTAATTTCGTGCAGATAAGCCATCGTAGAAAGTTTGACGCCTTATTGATTCCGTTTATTTCAAAGTCGATGTTGCTGTGCACAGTTGTGTGATGATGTCCCTTTATGCAAGGCGCAGTCGGCTTCCGCAATAAATTATGATTCGTCGAGATTCGATCCCTCAACGCATTTTTAATTATTCTGTTTTCTATGTCACAATCGCAGTCTGCCGCAGATTGTCAAGTACTGCGTGTTTTTGCAGGTTGTACTCAAAGTAACAATGCCTTGAAGCAAGTGAATCAATTCTTTAAGAAAAAGGACGAAATTCCTTGGGAAATTGATTGATTGATTATGATTCAAATAGTTTCATGCGGTACTGAACTATCGTTACCACTTACAAAGTATGTACAGTACTACAGTATGTGTATATTGTATCAAGTACTATTTCCTACATTTCGCATCATAAGAGCATACATGATTGACAGACAAGGTCACGGAATGGAAATGGTGAAATTGCTCCCTCGTGCTCCCTGTTGCCCTTCTCTAGATTCGCTTGACGAGGCATCACGGAACGTTTTCAACGATCGGTCACTATTGAGATGGAGGAGGAAAATAAACATTTAAAAAATCGTGCCTTTATAGCGCGCATCTCCGTCTTCTTGTAAAGTTTTATCCGTGTTTTCTTTGTAGTACCACTATAGTACACCTTCCTTATTATAAAGGATCGAACACCTAATAACACTGACGTACGCTCGGCTGATTTCATTGATCAAGGTGTTTGATAGTATAGGGAAGGGGGGATCAAGCCACTCATCCGATGGCTCGTTACCAACATGTTCTCCATTCGCTCCGATTTCCTCGTTATCACAAACTCACGAAATATCTTCGTCTCCTCCTACGTCTTTTGATCATGTTCTCTTTGGCAAGTTTAGCCAAGGAATAAATCTAGAGGCTATATTATTATTATTATCAAACTCGTGCCCTGAAAGAGAGAGAAATAATTATAATAAAAAAAAAGAAGATTGTTGCTCAAGATTTCAATTTTGTCAAATTTGTTTTTGATCATGATTTTCTCTGAAATTTGAATATAAAACAAAGAAAGTCTTGTGGTGTATATCCAAGAGCTTCCTCTGTGCCCTCAACTCTTACGTCGGCAAGACGAGAGAGAAAACCCTCCCTTTATTTGCGTAATCGCATCATCTTTTTCATTTGGCTGGCTGCATTCATTATTCCCCTGCTTCTTTTTTTTCTGTTGCTCGCACACAAAGTTTGATGCGGTGTAGCGACTCGGCCTATATTATTCATGACAATCTAAGCGGCTAAAGATATTGAAGCTCCCTGTGATGTTGCGCCGATAACTTTGAAAATCTTATTCCAAGTTGCAAATTTAACGAAAAGGAAAGACCCTCAATTTCCTCAATCGACTAAGATACCGCGATGAAATATATTTCGCGAAGAAAAAGGAAAAAATAACGGTATATAACTATAAAATTGTATTATTATCCCTAAGGCCTAGGCTAAGGCGCTGCGTCCATCGATCCATGGTTCAACGTTTCACGTGTGTGCTTCTTTGAAATCTAGTTACCTTAGAAATTGTGTATTTTTTGCCTTCAGGCTAAAGTAACGATGGGCAAGAAAGTGAGTGGTTTCCAGATAAGCCGTTAAGTCTAAGATGAGCTTTTATTCTTTGCGCTCGTGCCATTCTTCTTTTCGTGTATCTTGCTCTGCGCGTTTGGCTAGTCTAAGCACGTCGGATTTCCCCCTTCAACTGAATACATTATATCACATCACACTTGAAAAGAAGAGAGCAGAAATATGAAGCCATTGGTGTGCATTTCATCCTATTCTGTAATACTCAACGCCTCCTAAAAGATGGTTCTTTCACGTTCTTCTTCACGTTCTGTGTCTTTTTTTTTTGTATTCTCTTCATTTTCCTTTGGGAAGGGGTAGACGAGTCTCCGTATCAAACCTGTGAGCAAAGTTTGAGTGTATGCTTGACTTATATCTTACTCCGTGTATACACTTTGAAGACGAAGACATTCATATACTCTTTATCATTTGCGCTCTCATCTACATGCGCCACATGAATGAGAGTTCTGTTCTGCCATATCGATTTGCGGCAACTAAGAAACATACTCATCCGCTTCGCTGCCGTTGGGATATTCCAACTGACACGCTCAAGTATTTCAAAATATTGCAGACTATTTGAAAGACTAAAATGTTCAATATAAAAGGAAGTCACTGTCGACGATATAATACCAGAAAAGAAGGGAAATGATAGCCTATGTTATGGAAATTTTAATTTCCTCTCTGGCGATGACGTTGAGGCTGCAGCTGTACGGTTAACATGCAGTGGTTGTTATTGTTAAGAACGACAGAAGAAAAACAGTTTCCTTTTTAAACACTAAAGAATGCGAGACGAGTGTCTGTATAGTGGTGGAGTGATTCCCGCCCTCTCAAGTTCTTGTTATAAGCGACATTTCACAAGAAGGAATAGCTTTACTCGTCAACACTCGAATGACTTGTATGTTGAAGCGACGTGAAATATGCAGTGTTTTACAAAGCAAGTGTATCACTGACGACTTGGAGGAAGGAAATTATGCTATTCAAAGTTTCTGTTAAGTCGAATTAATCGAATTGATGTTTTAATCTGTGTATTGTTTTGTGTTTTTTTTCACTCACAGAGTGTTTTTTTCAGTCACGCTTGTGACTTTTATCGTCGCTCGACGTCTAAACTACTGCAAAAAGTTCCAAAAGGACCGATTACCCTTGGCAAGCTTCTTGCATCATAGACGTTTTATATACCTGATCGGATTTCGGAGACCAGCATGAAGTCCAGTGAAATTTCTCGAAGACTTTCCATCTGGTTCACATGGTCGATTGTTTTGGCTCTCAACGGCGATGACGTCACGACTCAACAGATTCCTCGACCTCCTTACGATGCCAACGAACAGCCTCTATCGGACACCGGTAGTAGATCTTCAGGTGAGTCCTTTTAGGATTTGTTTCACTTCTCCAAATGAGTACGTCGATTGGTTGGTTCTCAATAACGGGATCATTCAGAACGTAACTAATAATGTTTGGCAGGATCCATCCTCGATCGTATTCACGTCCCCTCATGTTTCCTTTACTGCATTGTTCTCTCTCTCCCTTTGAAATATTATATTCTCAGCTCTAATGGGGAAGTACGCCAATTTTAAAAAAAATTATTTTATTACACCATTAGATAGAACTCGACGCGTTCTTTCTTTTTCATTGAGGTGTTCCTATACCTAAAAAATCGCGTTTACGAGTTATTCATCCATAACGCTCGTTTTGCTCGCATTAAGCTCCTCCTCCCGAAAAACGGCCCCTCTGGGTTGTTTGGTGGGAGTCCCTTAAATTGCGCGAGAAAACCCCTACGGCTGCTGTTATGCAGACGAATTTCCAGGTTTTTTGTTTCCACAGTTTCGTTACAAAACAAACAGCAGACGAATTTGCAGGTCATTGTTACGTAACGAAACAAAAAACCTGGAAATTCGTCTGCATAACAGCAGCCGTAGGGGTTTTCTCGCGCAATTTAAGGGACTCCCACCAAACAACCCAGAGGGGCCGTTTTTCGGGAGGAGGAGCTTAATGCGAGCAAAACGAGCGTTACGGATGAATAACTCGTAAACGCGATTTTTTAGGTATAGGAACACCTTAATGAAAAAGAAAGAACGCGTCGAGTTCTATCTAATGGTGTAATAAAATAATTTTTTTTAAAATTGGCGTACTTCCCCATTTCTAAGTTGCTGCACTTTACGGAGGGATTCACCCGCCTACCTAGTTGGGTAGGCAACCAGAGTTGCCACTTTCAAACCCATTTCTTTTCGACATTCTTCAGCGTACGCACATACTATGGCATTACCATGCCCATTAACGCTAGCAACATAGGAGTGTGTATCTGTGTGTGCATGGGAAAGGAGAAAGAAGAGTTTTAATTATTTCCTTGTTAACCCCTACTTTCTCCATCACGGTGAATGCTTGAATCGACTTGATGTATTAGCGCGCTCTGTGTAGCGTACTCATAAATACGAATAGGCAGCGCTCTCTAACTATTGTTAATGCTCAGAATTTCGTACTTAAACGAACACACTCTAGTGGGTGGGTAGCAGGTGGGCGTTGACTTTTTTTTTTCTTTCTCGCGTGTAGATTCGTCGAGAGTCACTTCCGGACATGATTCACAGCTTTCAGATTATTGCTTTCAATTGGGCTAGCTAGAACCGGAGCTATATGTTCCAATTTAGCGGTCACGTCACCTTAGAAGTAGTAACAGTCAGTCTAACGCTATTTCGATTCGAATGAATAGATATTTTGCGTTGTCACTCTTGTGCATCATCATGTTTAGCCTTCTAGACTTTGGCTTGCTCTGCTGCCTTCCTGTGATGTCAAGTTTGGTGTCAACTTTTCGTAAGAGAACCAAGTCAGAATAGTTGTCGGCTTTGCTCTCTCTATATATACATATCATTTGAAGCGAGATGTCCCTCATTACGTATGCTACCAGATGAAATCCACACGCGTAAGTGGAAAGAGAAACTTGGACAGCAGTCGCTCAACTTTCAGCTAAACATTCATGGACGTATAACTCTTGCAACAAATTGGTCACATCACTCACATGTTGTCCCATCAGACGCGTTAGAGTTCATTTTTTTTTCTGAATTCGATTTTCAGTTGAAAATAATTTACGCTTTGTGAAAGACGTTCTGTTTTTTTTGTTTTTTTAATGGAAGGATGTTTGAGAAAGAAAAAAAAAAATTCTTTTGTAGTTACTTTACTATATTATTTTTTGCCTTTGTTTCTTAGGATCTTGTTGGGTCAATTGAATATCTATTTTACATGAACGTTTGTCACGCAAATGTATAGCTCTCGGTAGCGTTGTAACCGTAGGGTAAGGTCTCCCCCGGTCCGGTTGCCAAGGAACGGTAGGCAACGAACCAGTTTTCTTATCCGGGTGCAAACGTAGGTGTGTGTGGTCATCACGGAGTCTTTTTTTTTATACGTATGACGAACTAGGCCAACTGATTCGAGCCAAATATTAAAGCTGACTTAAAAAGGACCATTCGACTGTAGCTTACTAGCCTATATTGACAGAAAAAAGGGGTTTCTAAGAAGAAGTTTCTATTTTTTTAGTTGCTTAGCAACGTCCAGTCGGGTAACGAAAAGAAGGAAAGGGGGTGGGGGTAAAGTGAGCGAGAAATTTTCAATCATATTGACATATGCCAAACTTTTCAAAATAATATCATGGTGGACCGTGATTAGTATCAGGTAGACTGGTAGAGTAGTAGTAGTAACTCGACTGCCACTTTTAGCGCGACTGTCTTAATGCATTTGCCTTGAATTCGAGAAGTGCCGTGTACTCTACTCTGCTGCTTGACTACAGTCGTACTGCAAACAGCTGATCGCCAACAAAAGCATAGGTAACAAGATCTAGTCGAGCGTCAGTGATTCTAGCATAAAATTGGACACAGCGGTGGCGGTCGAGTTGATGACTTGAGAGCCTGGACTGGAATCAATCCTATTCAGCTCTACATGAGTTAGTCAGTGTCTGTCCAGTTTCATTAAAGGATGAAGAGAAAGGGATTAGACGGCCCATGTGGGTCAGGCTGTCGTCGCACCTGTCTCTGCACAGCAACACACACACACACCTGAGAAAAGAAGACCCAAAGGCACGTTAGATATATACCTTTATATTATATATATATTGCGACTTGGCACCAGCACTACTCGTTACGGACTTCTTTCCTTCTTCGTCTAACGATCAACGACATGCACTCTTCAACTCTCCTTCTTCTTCTTCTTTTTATTATCGCGTGCTGCAACGACAGCGTCTTCTCTTCGTGTTCTCGAAATCTTGATCCTTCAACTTTCTCCTTTGACGTCAACTCTATTGTACATAAGACGTTGTCGTAGAGAAAACTGTGAGTAAGGAATGGAATAAAACAAAACATGAGGAAAAAAAGGGGGGCAAATCAAAATAATAACTTCTCTCTTGGATGACTATACCGTGGAAACGGACGATTTTTCTTTGCCAAGTAGTGTGTTGCCAACTATCTCGTCGCCATCGAACAATAATTGAACTTTATCACGTGTTGTACGCTACGACTTTGTTTATGACAACCGGGTCTTTATCTATTACTGGTGACAACGATCTCCTTTATTTTTTGTAAATTTTATGCTGGATTTCACAATAAAAGTAAATAGAGTATATTAACTCTTTTTAAAAATCCCGCGCGAAAACCTGGGATACTTTCGTTGTAAATTGTTTCTCTCGACTCTGAAATGAGTTGAAATAATAAAACGAGGACAAAAAAGTCAATGCGGACCAAATGGAGAGTGACGACTGACGACTGTGTTTTATGTCTATCTAGAACGCGGCAATCGATGAGCTTCGTTCTGTACGGAAACTTTGATCCTGCAACAAGAAAGGTGGTCTACAATATAGTGTGCAATAAGGTCTACCACTACCTTTATGTGGACGATAGACGATACCTTTTCTCTCTCTCTCTCTGTTGGGTTATGCATGCTACACGCACATGTAATATACAGGCAAGCGACGCTGTATAGGATGGTGAGACGGGTCTCCTCTTTTTTGAAGGTGTTGTACAATTTAGACAGAAGCCACAGGATTGAAATTGTTCCGTTTCTTGTACGTGGTAAACGCACAGAGCCTGCTGTCGACGAATAAAGGCTTACTTTTTTTTTTCAATTACGTAAGTGCAACTTAATGGCGGGCGTGAACATTTGTCAGCTCTTCACGTCACACCTAAAACAAAACATCTGCTGCCCAATATCAAATAGAAAAGTTTGCCTTTTGTTTTGTTTTGTGTGTATTTTCTTTTTTCGCGTTCTCTCTTCCTTTGTCTTTGATGTTTTATTTTTTTTAATTTTTCACTTCAAGTTACGGCGCTCAATACAAGTGAGAGTGCGTTGCCTTGTTTCCCTCTATACGTAATTAGTGTGGGTGTTGCACTCAATGAAAAACCCGCCTACACAATTCAAAAGCTTTTACTCGTAGGACTACTGTATGTAGATTATACATATACCCCGAAGCGTCCGATGCTGTTAGACTGACGTCAGGAAAATATTTCGCGTTCAATAAGCCCACTCGAATGATTGGAGTTGAAGGCATTTCGTTTCAAAAGAATGATTGGAGTTGAAGGCATTGGCAAAATAACATTTCCAATAGTGTCCTTTTTCATTTCTTTTCTTCTCTCATCATGGTCAAATGTCTCCTTTCTCCCTTGAATAAAGCATCTAGGACGTTCACTATAAAGCCCTTGGCGGATATCTTATTCCTCACATCTTCTTGCCGCTTTCTGAACAGCATCAAATTGATAAAATTGTGCTGTGTGTAGTGCCGTCACCAAAGTCGACTTCCCTCATTCTTTGAACATTTCTCTTCACTGTCTACATGTATACCGTAACTATAAGTATACAGCCACTTTTTGTCGTTGCTCTTTCCAACTCTCTATGCACTATTTGCATACATACTCGCCTGTGTATGTTGAGAAACGAAACGTGCATCAAACCGTGGGGCCTTCATCACATCTGAAGGCTTTTGTCGTACTGTTTTCTTGTTCCTTTTTTTGTTATTTTCTTTCCTCGATTCGAGTCACGTCAAGAATGTCAGTCTCCCTCTCCCAGTTCCATTAGGGAGTCTGGTGCGTGAGTTGAAAATCCGCCCGCAACGAATATAACATGGAGAGACTGGCGGAAAGCAATGCATATATATATATGGTTGGGGTTGTTGGAGGGGGATTGCGAGTTGATGGAATTCAAAACCGCATTTCCCTCCGTCCGCAACTATTGATGTTGTAGTTTGAAGTTCTTGATTGGCTGCCAACACCCCGCGTTTCCTCTCACTGTCCTATCCAATTGCTACTCGACGTTTCCGCGCTAGACGCGTTTGAGCTTGTTTGACACGGAAATAACGCTGGTCGCTAGGATTCTCTTCAGAGCCGCCCTGCAGCGATTTTGATCATCTCTGCTTGTTTTCCCAGAAACAGACAAGAAAAACACATTCCAAAAAAAAAAAATAAAAAAAAAATAAAACAAGCTTTCGACGCTGAGAATTAAATTAAATGTCGCCATGTTTCCCGAACCGTCGCATGTATAGAAATTCGTCCCACGCGTAATAATCAGCGTCAACGTATAGCGCCTCCTAGGCTCCTACACGTACACATAAAACTGAAATGTTCTGTGACCCCCCCTTTTGTATATGTATTATATTCGCGCACTCGCACAGTCAGTTTAGATCCATATATTGAGCATTCAGCCGGTGTGGCGAAATGTTTGTTTTTTGTTTGGTCTCGCACATCTCATTGATATTCATGTGAGCAAATATTTGACAAACGAAGCTGTTTAGACACTGAATATGGATTTAGATCATCTAGTTATGCAGAACATACATACATAGACTAGAGCTCTATATAGGTAGTAGCAGTAGAAGTCTACCGCACGCCACTTGTTAGATGTATAATAAGGCTGTAGCCGACGCCTACGAACGAACCCGCCCGCCATCTTTTCATCCACCATGTCCTTTCTTTTTTTGAGCTTTCCATCCACGTCGGTGCTGGGTCTGGTCTGGCGGATAAAGTAGTGGACGACAACTTTTTATCGATATTGGTCGTGATTATATAAAATATACGTATATATAGAGAGAGTTGAAAACTTCCAAGTCATTTCGCCGACGTATTATTACGTGATTCAAAGTTGCAAGTTGACACACAATTTTGATTTGTCTCTATTAGACTTTCTCTCTCCTATCGTAGCTTTTATCTTTTATAGACAGCTGTTATAGAGTGGAGAATGGGTAAAATTTTTCGATTTAAATTCAGAGAAAAGATGATACAAAGAAGATGAAACCATCGCCTTTAAAGAGAAGTCGCAGGTGTTTATCTGGGCGTGTCGACAACAGAGACTCATCACATGAAAAAGATGTGATGGATTTTTTTAGAATTCTGTGCAAAATGTCCGGATCGAGTTTTGCGATTGAGAGACTAGAGACACACATTCGATATTAATTTATTGCCCTTTTTTGTTTTGTTTTGTTTTTTTCCTATCATTCTGCTATCATCCTATTCCTCTCTCCCTCTGGCTGTTTCCACTATTTAAGTTTCAGCCGTACAGCGGAGTGAATGTTCATTTTTTTTGTTGCATTCCCTAGACAAATCATCACTCACTTTTCTTCTTTCAAAGTGTTTTAATGTTTTTTCTCTTTGAAAACTTGTTGGAAAATAGTCTCTTTTCCGTGAATCCATATATATTATAGTATATACTTTTGTTGCTGTGTTGTTTTTCCTTGCTTTGGCCCTCTTATAATGTCATTTTTAGAGTATTTCTTTTTTTTTTACTTCTTCTACTTTTTGTTCACGTGTTTCCTTTATTTGAGGACGGACTCAATTAGTTGGCTAGGCTGATGGCTTTGGCGTCAGTCTCCGTGGTTACAAGTGGGAAGTCAAGAGTCTTTTTTTCAATCTGGTCCCCTTTGTTACCTACATTTTCAAAGGTCTATCAACGTTTGAAAGCCAAGTTTTCAGCCGTCAGCGCCCACCATGAAAATGAAACAGTTTTCCCTTCAACGTCTGATGTGTATATCGATAATATAGCAGTTTGACCGTAATATTCTTCTCCTATTCGTGTCTTTCTGTGGGGATGGTTATGTATGTATAGTGTTAGACGATACTACGTTGTTTGTTAGCCTATATGTTACTTTTTTTTCACTCTAGATGCTTTTCTTTGAACAGTTCCTTTTCACAGTTTACATAGCACATTGGGCTTTTTCAAGCGGAATTAATAGCAGCCAACGCTGTGCAGTCGATCCGGTTGAACTTTCAAGCGACTTATGACTCCTTAATTAGTATTCGCATGTATGTTATTCTTTAAAAACACAATTTCCTTCTAATCGCCGATACTTATATTTCATGTGCTTCAATCTCTCACTAAGAAATTGATATCTCCGAGTCCAAAAAAAGTAATAATAATAAAGGCGAATTTTATATTTTGAACTGGGAATTGAAATCTAGTTTGAATGGACGACTTGCTACCGAATCGATCACGTTCACGGTATTTGCTGTGCAATTGAAATTTTTTCTTATCACAATAAATATTTGACGTTGCACGCTCTTCGACAAGACTTGCATTCATAGCTTTTCAGCGTGAAACTTCCCATTGAGATTGTGTTGTCGACTCTTAAACTCCGTTGATACACATCGTTACTGCGACGAATTTTATCCGCCAAAATAAGAAAACTGCTATGGTAAAACGACCCACGAAAATGATGGCAAGTGAAATTTAACGATCACAACGCGAGTTGAAATCGCCGGTTGCTGTTGGCAACTCGTCCACTTAAGTGTGATAAAAAGAAAACAAAAATGTGATCAAAATTGTCAACTTTTGCCAGTAATGCGGGGGACGAATAATATGATATCAAGTTTAGAGCGAAACAACTGAAACGAAACCAAAATATCTTTTCCCAAAGGGCATGACGAAAAAAAAAATCGTGGACAGCGATGAATGCATTCGGTAGAAGTAGAAGATATCAGAGAATAACAAATAATCTCTGGGATCCCCCACCGTCTTCTTATATATACTTCTTGTACATGCCTTACTTCTGTCTGTGTGCTGACAAAATCAATGAAGCTTGCAGAAAACAGAATAGAAGAAGTCAAGGGAGAAAGAGAGGAAACATGAAAGAACATGAGAAATCTACTGACCCGACCAAGGTATACAGCGATCGATTTGGTTACAACTCTTTGATCCGTACCTTTTCTATTTTCTTTTTTTCCCAGGCTCTTCTAATCTCCTTTTTTTTGGCTCTTACTGCTATATGTTGTTTTTTTTTTCTCTCACTCTGTTGAGCGATATATAGAGATCACCTTTGATTAGTTAGACATTTCTTTATAGCACAGGAGGTAGGAAAGAAGAGTACTGTTACTGGGGGTCTCCATTTCCATCTATAAAGTAGAAAGAGTTTTGCTATTTCCTGGGATCCCTCATCCATCTTGTCCATTTCAATTCACTCTCCAATCTTTCCCCTTCCGTCCATTCTTAACGATGAATAAAAAAAGAAAAATACTTTGTCGCCATAGAAATGAATATATGTCTAAGCTGGAGAAGATCAAGCCGATGAAACTGCTATTTCTGTGTATCTTGTACCTCTTTTTTCGTGTGTGCGTGATCCTTGACGATCCTTGGTCGAAAAACAGAAAAGAGTGAGGATGGGCTTAAAGCAGTAGCCGACCGAAGATTGTTGGAGAGTTTGTTTGACTCTTCGACGCCGGGCCAATCATGCATGAGCTTAAGAGACGAGATTGATTGAGGCTTGTGGCTTGAAGACGGTGACGTCGGTGAGGATGTGGACGAAACGGGTTGGTTTATTCCCTTGCATGTTGTTACCCTATGGCGATTATTTTGCCTATTTCTTCGCTTCGAGATTATGTCGCTCGTCAGAATGTGACGGGAGAGGGCTGACAGAGTAGAGAGTGACGTCGATATCGTCAAAACTGATTGATATGTAGCAATCAGAAGCTCTTCCGCACTTGTGCACTTCACAAGACGTAGGCGAGAGAGACAAAATCTGAGACGCCGTTCGGCGTCTAAGGAGGAGGAGGCAAAGATATGTTTTTGATTATTCGACGAATTTGCTGTTTACACAAAAGAGAGGCTTTATTATCATGGCGACTGACGAAGAGAGCTTCATCTTTGCCTTGATTTACTTGCGGTGTACATACGTCACGGCAAGTACCGAAATGCCAAATTTCCCTTTTAGAGCTTTTAAAAGAGCCTAAAGCCATGATCGATGAGAAGCAATGTTGTGAAATGTCATAGTAGCAGACGCGTTATTGAAATTATCGATCCAAAGTTTTTAGATTTCTTTTTTAAGAAAAAGGTAAAACACTCAAAACATTTCATTGGATTTCTGTGGGCTTTTTTTTTAGTTTTTTTGTCATTGCTCTTATTTTTACTTTTGTAGATCTCTATGATTCGAAATGTTTGGGGTTACCAAACCCGGTCAATGGGGTCAGTTTAGGGGCGTAGGGTTGCACACAATTGTTGGGCCCACACAATCATGTCCGAAAATAATCTTGGCAGTTGGCACGAGCTTCTAGACTCGCGGTTGCGTGTTTACTGTTTAGCCATTCTTTATCCGAAAAAAAAAAAAAATTCCAATATATTGTTGACATCATCCAAAAAACGAGTCGACAATATTTGATTCGATTCATTTCGGCGCCGGATTCACTTCCGCTCTCTCCCTCTTTCCCTTTTCCTATATTTATTGTTGTTGCTTGAACGCTTCGCTTTTATATGTACGGTACGCGACCGGGATCGATAGATTGGGCTTTTGAGTGTGTGCAAGAGTTATTGTGGCATTGGTCTCTCCTTCCCCGCCCTCCTTGTGGCCATCCATAAAAATAGAGAGACGTTGTAGAGATATACGTACGAGAAATGCGTTGGGTCTCTTCCCTTCTTCCGCTTTTTGTCCAAAGAAACGTGGCAAATTCTAGTACAATTGCTGGATGACGGAAACAAGTGTAACTTTGCACCGCTACTATATTTTTCGTTTCAAATAAATGGCCACTCATCGTTCATTTGGTTATTGACTTTATTGAAGTAACTTACTGATTTTGGCTGGCCTGGCCTGACGCTGGATTAAATTCTTAAAGATAAATTGAAGATTGCCACAGCCTTTGACAAATGACTGCGCCTGCTCCATATAATTGATAATTGGATGCGAAAAAACGCCCTAGATAGTAGATAAACAGATTTTCTTTTTTCCCCCCTTGTGTGCTGTCAAACAAGATCGAGTTGTGAGAAGAACAGCAGATGGTAATAAAGTAGCACTAATCAGTTCACTGTTTACAATCAAATTATACGAAAAAATCTTTTGCTCGACTGACTCTGAATCTTGACTGCCTTTGTTAATAGGCCAGGCTAATTGATACGAGACCCAGGTACGGCTCATTTTTTGTGTGTGCTTAATTCCCTCTGCTCCTCGCCTCTTGACACAGTCACTTTGATGTTCAACATTTATTATGACTGCAGGCTTCCGACAGCCGGATATAGTGGGTCGCTGAAAACGAATTACGTAGCTGATCGGTTCTGTTCCGAAATGAAATCATAATACGCCTCGAAAGCTCTTACTCTTTTATATCAACATCATTTTTGGGCCCAACTCTGATGATTGTAATCTTCAAGTATTATATACGCGTACTATTACGTAAGACGATCTAAAATTCCCTCGTTATGGTCAGATTTAAACGAGAACCAAGGAATTTTGCTTGAAAATGATTGACCACGTTTTTTTTTAAATATAGATAAATGTATAACGAAAAAATGCCGACTTACGTCGATTTCTTGCTGGTCCGTTTCAGCCACAATCATTAAAAAACAGCAAGGTTATTCAGTTTGCAATAGCCTATAAAATGGTTACAGTTGACTGTTCATATACTTTTATCATTAATTCGTGTCTAGGTAGAAATAGTAAAGATACATTTCTATTTGGCGGATTTTTACTTTTCTTATTATAAATGAAGCCGGGACATTGAATGAAGCTCAAATGGTGAAGCTCAAATGCCCGTCCTATAAGTCAGGCATTTGAGCTTTGTATAAAGGCCTAGTTTCCAGTAGACGTCGCTGACACTGTTATCGATTTACTGCGACGAGTTTGTTGTTATTTGTCAATGTCAAACCGCACGAATGTGTTTCGACATGTCGATAAATTAACTGCATATCCGTCTCGAACAAACTGTCTACTTGCCGTCTAGCCTATAGATTAGAAATTCTGTTTCTGTTTTCATGTTTTTTTTTTGTTGTATTGAAAGTTGTGCGAATTCTTTCAGCATCTTTTTGTGACAAGCCGTTGCCAGGCAACCACGCCCCTCTCAAGAAGAAAACAAGAATTGCTATATAAAAAATAAAAAAATGAAATTTGTTGAAATTTAATTTTTGTACTTCAATCCGGCGGTACAGCCGTTGTGAGAATCGACTCACATGTGGCGGCTGGTTCAATCAATAATCCATTTTTTTCATTCTTGTGTGGTCCGCAAATCTTATCATTATGAAGGAAAAATGTGGGCGAC
This sequence comes from Daphnia galeata, assembly GCA_030770115.1. Classification (NCBI taxonomy): domain Eukaryota; kingdom Metazoa; phylum Arthropoda; class Branchiopoda; order Diplostraca; family Daphniidae; genus Daphnia; species Daphnia galeata. The sequence continues at coordinate 8,656,388 of CM061115.1, forward strand.
CTAAGCCGTGATTGCGCGTTTATGACTAGTCTATGGATGATATCATTGCGATTTAGTCTCAACTCTACGTCAGTCTAGAGGGCACGGTATAAAGAACCGACTGTGTGGTTCGTGATCACATCATCGATCTTGTTTTCTGTTATTGTATCGTTTTTTTTCTTCTTCTCCGTCTCCCCTCTAAAAAAAACTGTTGCTATGCCTTTGTGTTTGCGAGTAGTACGCGAGTCTACCTGCCACTCGTTGCTGACCGTATTCCGATGGGAGGAACATGTCCAAGAAAAATCAAAGTTCTGATATCATTTTTGGGAGTAAAAGATGTTAACCATTCGACTGAAAGGTGTGAAGATTTTGCACACAAACACACCTGGTCCTTCCTCTCCATCACTGAATGGAAGCATCTGAGACGCTCTATTTATTTACGCGTGTGACGTGATCCAATTCAATCAGCCAAATGGAAGGAGAATGTCTTTCTCTTCTTTTCCCTTTTCTGACGAGTCGTCGCGTCTTGTCTTTTATCCCCTGCTATAACCGTGGGGCCGGTCTCAGACAAAATCGAGAAAAGACAAACCTTGCCATACTGCGTATATAAATATAAACAGTATATACAAAGCCCTACTCTCTTCTATATCCAATGTTGTCGCTTTGAGCACGCCGACGCCGCGACACCAGCAATATAAATAGGTGGTTTCCCGTCTTCCCCCTTTTTTTTTTCTTTTTTTCTTTTAACTAAAATCTTCTTTCAGACCAAAAGAAAAACATTGATTATTAAAGATTAGAAACCTCTTTGATATAAAAAGAGTAACTCATTGGGCTACTATGAATTGGAAGAATAAACATTATCGAACGAGATGTGAGAGTCTGAGAGTTGCAAATGCTTGCATATTCAAATCAATTCCCGGAAGTTTCAATTTCATGCAGACCTATTGTAGGCCTACGTTTAAATATTGATGTTTCCCACTCATGGCGAAACGTCCCCTCTATTGAAATCACCACATTCAAGATAAACTAGCGAGATGCTCTTCTCAGATTGGCTTTCTGGATTGGTCCGCTATCACTATTCAACCATCTATTTCCGTTCAATAAATGTAGAAATGATGTTTGTATAGACTGGAAAAAATGATTTTCAAAAGTTAGCCAAAAGTGAAAAAAGGAAGTACGTATACATAGCCCTTATGTATGTCGAAATAGATGGCTGAAAATTTGAGCTGACGATAGATTTAGAAAGAAACTTGTTGCCCCGTTTTATTTCACGTTGCCGATGGCATCGCTTCTCGTGTATATCCATGTTTTCGAATGCGTACAATTTATTGCCATCGATCTCAAGCTTATAATCGAAAATGGAGTCAGTCCGTTTATTTTTATTTATTTTTTTTTTTTACTATTTACTATTTTATGCGACAAAGCTTTTATGGCGTTAGAAAATACGTTACAAGTCCTAATAAACTGCACGGAAGACAAATGATTTGTTTTTGGATGACATTTTGCATCATTTATAGTGTGAAATGCTGTATTTCGTTTAACAACAGTTATTGTTTAGAACTGATGTACATCTGCGATGATTACGACAGATTTGTTTTTGTTTTTTCGCAACAATACAGTAAAAAAAAAAGAAGCAGTTTATAGCTTTCTTCATTGTCATCATTTCTGGTCGATGCATTGCACAGTACAACGCATCCAAACAATATAGCGTATATATGGTACACATTCCTGCGATAGTTGTATATTGGCCCCCGATATGTGATTCGCAAGTTTGGTTGCATTCAGGCTCATACAGCTGAATACAGTCAGACTCATCTTGCTGTTACGGAGCCGAAATCAATAACTGGCTTTCTCCTTTTGTCTTCATCGTGCACGGGAAATTCGAGTGTGAATGGGCGCAATACATGTCAACCTAATAAGCATCTTCTGAAGGATCATTGATACACTTCAAATATCTATATGTATGACTGGATGAACGGCATCCTTCCGTTTTTTTCTTCTCTTCGTCGGCCTCTCTTTCAACAAACTGTGTACATTCACTGCCGTGTTGTATCAACTTTCGAATAGCGAGAAATTTTCGGCGCCCAAGTGCCATATACGTATACAACAGTCAATCTCGCGCTGTGTGCTATTACACTTTAGAGTCGTACTGCCTTTTGTCCTTGTCTCCGTTTCTTATTGCATTCTCCTTTTTTTAGGATTATTGAATTTGTTTCTTCTTTCACTCTCTCTCTCTCTTTGATTATTTTCTTGACACTTGTGCAGAATAGATTAGACAATCTTCTTTTGTGTAAAAGCAATAGTATGGACGCGTTTTTGTCTTACGTACATTGTTTCCTTGTTCCGGGTCGTGGCCTTTGCAGCTCTGCCCCGCCTCGCCGTCTATAATAAATGACAAGTATACCTTTGCTTGTTACCATGGGTTACCAAGTATACTTATCCTTGAAAGGATGGCAGATTGTACTATGCCGAGTAGGTGAGCTGCTATTATATAAAAGAACATATTGACTGGAGTGGCCTAAAGAGACTGAGTTGTTGCGTCTCTTCTCTAGATACCTTGTCATTGTACTTTTTTTTCCGATTCCTCCCGGAGGGCAGGCTCAATATCATTCTTTTCTTTTGCACAATATTTTCCTTCATTCTCTGCCAATTATTTCACAGTCTGAAAATGAATTAACTTGATCAATATCCATCTGTTTTTCTGTGTTTTTTTTTTTCTTTTTTGTTTTCCATTTTTCATGATTCCGCTTCTGGACAGTCTCCCTGGGTGAATTGGAAGTGACAGAAGGTGGTTCGGCTATCCTGCCCTGCGATATGAGTCTGCCGTCATTGGACGATGCCATTTACCTTGTTGTCTGGTTCCTGGAACCCAACAAGAAGCCGATCTACACGTAAGTAATATATTTCTAAAGCAGAACGTACATAAAATACGGCCTACCCGCTTCTGTGCCGAGATCTGTAACAAGTCGCCATAACATCCGAGTCTCGGTATCCGTTTCAATTCGTGTTTTTTTTTTTTGAGTGCTGTTCATTACACTGATGGAAAATGGCAAACAAAACAAAATACAATAACCGTCTCCTTGTGCTTTGTTATCGTTCAAAACAGGTTCGATGCTCGCGGCAAGCCACTGTCAATGGGTCGACGATGGTCCGAGGTAGTTTCGTTTGGATTGAGAGCCGACTTTCGTTTCTCTCTTCACGGTCAGATACCCAGCAAAGGTCACTTGATTATCAACGGGACAACGTTGGCTGACGAAGGCATCTATCGCTGCCGAGTGGATTTCAAGAATTCACCCGCTCGACATTTCCGAGTTCAACTGAATGTCACAGGTGAGTGATGCCCGACCTTCGTCTGTTTCACCGTTTCCCACCTGTTTGACTGTCGAATTATTTGACTTGAAACATTCATAAAGAGCGTCTCCAAAATAACGAGAAATAATACATCTCTTTTTGTCTTACGTTTAACTTGATATTTCAAGGTTAAGGTAAATTAATACTTGACTGGAGTGGGATTTTGTCTTGACACGACCGGGACACATTCTCTGGTTGCTCAATTGTTGAATGCATTTCTTATTTTTGTGATATAGCTAGCGACGTTATCATAAACTTGATTTGTGCAAGCCAGCGATTGCAACCATACAGCGAATTATAGAAAGGAATAATTAACAACAAGAGAGTAAGTCTTGAATGTCAGGTCTCAGACGAGTCATTGTAATCTATAGATAGACTCTTACGGGCGTCTCCTCCTTCGGGGCTACAAACTCGAAGCTATTATTCAATCGCTACAATGGTGACTCTTTCTTTAAAAAAAAAATATCAAATAAAAATACGTCAGTGGATGTGAAGCCGCTGGAACTGATCGATTCGAGATTTCTTTAAGTCACGAGTTGCCCCTCTTGTCATCTACGTCCTTTCTTGGTCTTCTTCCTTTTCTGCCGTTCTCTTTTTTGTTCGGTTAAACTACCATCCACACTTTTCATTTTGGATTGACAACAAAAGTCTTCTCTGTAGACGTATATAAAAGATAGAACGAGTGCTCGTCTATAGTTCTATAACCTCGAGAAGTCCAACTTGTTCCAGAAACAATACCGTCAGCTGCAAAGGCTGTGAGAGGGTTGGCGGATGTCACGAAGTATTTTGACTTTGAACTTTTATTTCACTGAATTGTTTTCAAAGGCAGATTACGCAGCAGAAGGATCGCATCTAGAGTTTTGGTGCTGTACCAAGTAAGAAGAAGGTGAGAGTCATCAGTCCGTGATCGCGAGTTGTCCCTCGCTGTCAACGAGCACGTTTCCAGCGCGACGTTGTTCGCGCTTGGCTAACAAAAGCAGCGAGGAGTTGCAAAGCCCATTTTGGCATTTTCAAAGAGAATTTATCTTATTCATAGATCCTAAATATCTGCTTGTTTGTTATGTTTTATCATCTTATCAGCCAAACTCCGAACCATCTTTCTCTCGTCCTCCCATGATCCAGATGGACTTGACCGGACTCTCTATACACCAGGCTAATTAGATATCCACATTGATTGGCATGGGAAGTTTTCTCCCTTTATAAATTTATACGTGCGATCTTTTTCTCCTGATGTTAGGTAAACTGACGAACGCTAATGAGAATAACGCGAGAGAAGATCAAAAATAAATAAATTCAAACAATGATCAAGACTTGCATTCAAGTCAATATCTTATAAATTCTAAGAATCGCGATCAAAGCATATTCGCGTGTTATTTGTTATATTAAATCAGTCTCCTTTCAGCTTATAATTACCAGCAGGATTTATTTAATATTTATTTAGCTATTTTTCCCCCCCCTAGCTCTTTGTTTCTCCGTTTTTTTGTGTGTGTGTGTCTGGTTCTTTTTGGCTTTGGTTAAACCAACGGTTATTAGGACAATACTGCTGGCTCGCTAATTGATGAGGTGCCGCCCTAGTCCAGCTTTGACCCATTCCCAGTGATGTAACGATTATTAGGGACGCTGCGTGAGCACCAAAAGCGAGTGAACTTAAAGGAGGGAACAGATATAAATGATGAAAAGAATCAGATTAAGCGGCTAAAAGAAAACGACGCAAAGGAACGCAGGGTCTGGTTCGGCTATTAAACACATTCAATGTAGTGTATACTACACGCAGACTATAAACTTAAATTTCAATCAGAATTCATTAGACAATTGAATAATAGTTCCCGACTATAGTTTGCTCGGACGATCTGCGTATTATTCAACAGACAATTCAATGGATTGTTTACGATTTCGCCCATTTCCCTTTAGTGTACGTGCTGCGTGCCAAATGACGAAATTGTTCTCAATTTTTTAAAAAGGTAGGGTCCGTGATAAATTGGACAATTGTTGTGTCGGTAGCTTGAAATATCTTCGTACATGGTTGCGAGTGTTTTGATTGGGTATCATGAGTATCCAGAACGAAACATTACTCCCACTCTCTATTCCCATTCATCATTAGTGTTAGAAGGAAAAGAGTATAGAAGCCTTGTGCAGACGGAAGAGGTTGATGAATCCATGTCGTTGTGAACGCCGGAAGAGAGTTCTTCATCCCACTGCTTTCCTCTCGGCTCTGTTTTGTATTTTTCTTTTCATTTTTCTGTTTCTGTTTGTTTGTCATTCGCTGTCTCGTCTAGTGAGCTTAAACGCGAAACGGGAATGATGAACGTCCCATGCCCGCACAATCCCAGTATTTAGATTAAGCGGCTGTTATGAATCTAAACTGTTTCCTTGCTCCCAATGTTCATTATTTCTCTAGGCTAGAAAACTAAACATTTTCCATTTTCTTGTCAAAATTGCCTGGGCTCCCAAGAAATGTTTTTTTCATTCTTGGAAATATTCGTGAGTACTAACTGTCACGTTGCATTATCGTTGAAGCGCGAGATGACTTAATCCATTTTTTTTGCCAACTTTTGTACCATTTTTCCGGTTCCTGACATCTGACTGTACACAATACACTCGTATTGGATTTCTCATTTTTCCACACGAAAAAACGCCAGACAATAGAGAAAGAGCCATCAATGTATCGTTTTGTACTTTTAGTTCGACTGCGTATACGTCGGTTCAATTATGGAGATGATGGAACTCGTTGACGAAACGATACGTTTCCTCTCGTAATTCCCCAATTTTTTTAAAAAAAGATATCCAGTCTTTTAGGATTCTACATTTCTCATTGGAGGAGTGCATTGCGAACGAAATCAATGCGAACATCAAGTCGTACATGTGCAGCTGATATTGATCCAAAGTCTAAGGCCTTTCAATCCGATCTTGGCTGTCATCGAAACCTTTTAATAATGATAGTCATTCATAATGCCATACCATGGATAAGGCTTTTCAGACTCTTTGAATTTCCATCTCAGTAATAATGCACCAATTTTCATCGCGACACTGAAAGGATAAGGAAACATCATCGCGAGAGCGAGCGAGAAAATAAGTTAAGCGAAGAGATGATACATCTTTTGATGATTGAGACTCGAGAAACAATTATCTGTTTTGTCGTGTGATGACGGATCCGACAGACGAGTGACATCATCAATAACCGTCCGTCAAAAGATCTCTCCCCTCCGATGAGACACGAAGTACTTTCCCACGTCAGAGACCCACAATAAAAACTAAAACGATCATAAGATGAGACTCGAGCAATTTCTGTCCACTAGAAAATGAGAACGGAGAGATGGAAGTTTGCGGAGGCATGTTGTGATGTGTCTCGCCTTCTCCAGGGAAATTTCGTGCTCGAAGACCCTCGACAACAACTCTTCTTTTCGCCAAGAAATATTGTTCAACCTTTCTGGATGTGGTAGCGTCACGGTAGAGCAGAGAGATGTTTCACTAGAAATAGCCGCCATATACCATTTAGCTACTTTCTCTCTCCTCTTACGGATGATAATCTTGTTGGGGCCTTTTATTTCTTTTCCCGGAAGGAAAAGGTTAACCATCCGAAAGAGAGAGAGAGAAACAGAGTCGTTTAAAAGCTTGGACGTTCCGCGTGGAACGTCTTTTGACGTACGCCTCCGTAGGGCCTAAATTGTACTTGGTTGTCCCATTGTGTCTGTCGAGTGGATTATTCGTCAACCAACAACTCTATTGCCAACCGAAAAGGCCATGCGCCTATTATTTTTCTACAAAAAAAATCGTTGCCCTATATTTGGGGTTGTCAACCTTTTCTTCGCGGATGCGGATTCTCCGCTAAGTTATATGACATTTATACGCTCTGTATTATGGTGGTGAATGATCTCGTAAAACAAAGCTCTCAGCGCTCTCGTGTACTCTGAGAAGAGATGTATGTCGGGAGTATAGAGAAAGTGAACCTTCATATAATCCCCGAGTAATTTAAAGTAATTTATTTGAATAGAACTTGTCTGCCTCACGCGCACTTGTACAGTCAAAACAAAAGCCAATCCATCTTTATTTCTAATAAGTTTGATCGCCAAGTAGTGGATTTTCTACTTGCGGAGGCGATTGCGGCTTGCGGGGTAGTAGATTTTTTCTTTTAATTTGTTTTTTTTTCTTGTTAAATTCCTCGTGAAACAGTGCCACCTTCGGAGCCGAAAATCACAGACGAATCTGGCCGCGAAATACGTTCGTCCAAACTGGGCCCGTTGAAGAAAAAACAATGGGCCGTTCTTCAGTGTCACGTGACTGGTGGTAAACCATCTCCAGAGGTCGAATGGTACACCAACGGACAGCGGTACGCTTCATCGACCAGTCAGGAAATGCATAACGATCTACAACTTGAAAATGGCATATTAAACGACCAACAGCCGGACGCCAACACTTTGCTTCGACAGCAGAGAATCATAGTTCGTGAGATCAGGATCGGGCCACTTAATAGATCCCACCAGGACGCCCAGTTCACCTGCAGAGCGTCAAACAGTGTCTATAGCGCTCCCAAAACTAAAACTGTTGTACTAGACATTCAACGTAAGTAAAAGAAGTTGTAACATTTTAACATTTATTTTATTTTTTGTTGTTTTTATTTATTATGATGATTACTTTTGATAGTGTTTTTTCTTTTACGTATAAAATGGCGGCGGGGGTGTGCGGTTTTCATATCAGTTCTTTATTTGCTTTCCCGTTAGTACCGCCATTGAAAGTGGATATCTCCAAGGTGGAAACCCGATTCGTGGCCGGTGAGAGTAGTGAGATCCGTTGCCAGACGTTCGGCTCTCGTCCAGCTGCATCCATTAGCTGGTGGAAAGACAATGTTCGTCTTTCGGATTCGTCTTACAAGGTAAGCGCGCTATGCACTCAAGGCTTTGTCTCACGTACGCCGTGCTACCCGAAAGCATTCGTCGAGATGCTGTTGGGCTTGCCTCGTCAGTCAGGTCAGTCGGTCTCTTACTATCCCCTATGGCCGTCCAATCACGAAAAGATCCCACAACTCTGTGTATGTGCGAGACACTACGAGTATTACGTCGCCATTTTGCCTTATTCATGACCGATCCGATGCGAAACTCATAGTGAAGCTGCTCACCTTTTCAGGAATGTAAATTTCCAATGGTTTCCAACCCTGTTACGCTTTTGTGCGGATGGAGAAGGCCAACGCCGTTCCCCGTTCTTATATATACATTACGACGACGCTGACTCTGCAACGGCAGCATCGCGTTACGTTTTAATTTTTTCTTCACCTTTCCTGATTTTCACTCCTTATATAATGACTTCCAAGTTCTATTTGGAATCGTTACAAAACTTGAACGCAATCCTGTATTTTGCATATAGACTCTTCGTGGGATTCATTTTCATATGTATTTTTAAATGCGTACTTACCCTGTTGTCTGGCGAGGAAAACCAACGTGTAAAAGGTGCGATTTCATGTTGCTTTTTAAAAATTCAAACTTCCAATAAATCGATATCGACTCGGTTTATCAATAGGAAACACTTCTGTTATTTCTTGACTCGAAAATAATGGACATGAGAAGCAGTGCAGATGTACTTAATGACGCTGATTTAGCTGGCCAAAAACGTCCTTTTAACAAACAGAGAAATGAGACTTTATTCTTGTGAATTCAAATCAGAATGAATGTGCAATTTCCAATTTTCTTTATTCGACAGTCGAAGAGAAATGGAGATGGGGAAAGGATTCCATTCTCGACGCTGATGAAAGTGATGAGTTCTTTTTTTTCTCTTTCTCCAGTCGCCACAGACGATATATATTCTAGAGAGAGAGAGGGAAAACAAAGCCAACAGGAGTTTCTCTCCATCTACTTTTATTTCCCTTCGTATTTTCAGTGTTGCTAGAAAATCCCGTACGGGACAGAGACGGATCGAACTCTAGTCCTTCCATTATATATTTGCGCTGTGCTGTCAGTCTCGGGTTGAGAGCACTACCGCCACACGAACAGATATGCAACACAGTGGTAGTATAATATCATGCGCAGTACACAAACCTAATCAATTCAGCAAGAGCTTCGGGGACCCTGTCGCTCTCTCTGTCCTTCATTCCCTTTCCTTTTCTAATTCTTTTTTTTGTTGTTGGGGGTTGTTTGTTTCCTTGTGGTTATTTCCTTGTCGACCGTTTCTTTTATTCATTCGTTCTGCTAAGCTTTAGCATCTCTGATTGCGCGCCAACTTTCCTTTTCATACTTGCCGAGCTGCTTCATATGTTTTCCCTAATCTAGTCGTGGAAAATTCTTTTCTTTTGGAAAGAAAATGCGAGCAGGACTACCGTGTGTGTCGGTGTCTTGGACTATGTTCTTTTTCTTTCGAACTTCTTTTTCTCCATTTTTTTTTGTATTTATCACTGGATTATTGTTTTCATGACGCACATACTCTTTTAAGCCGGCCTACTTTTACACGCACTAAAATCTGCTTTTACAGGCTCTGAGATTGGTCTTGGCGAACATTGGGATTTTTTTCCCCTATTTTTCTTACGAAACTTGTCTTCTTCTAAGTACCGCACTGAAATCTCGGTACGATATGTGAATTTCCCAAGAACTTCAAATTGAAATTTACCAGCAATATAGACGTATGTCTTCCATAAACGCCCACTGTGAAGGAAATTTGTCCTTTCTATGTGGAGCGTAGCGTCTTTGAGACTTGCTCATATTTCATCCCGGATGAAACTTTTTTATCGATTTGTAGTCGAAAGGCCAACTTTTTTTCAGTTTTTCGGTTGTCACGTACCGTATACACAAGTACATAGAACTTTATTCGGCATATGAATAATATAAGATCTTGACATTTCCTTTTGACGATACCATTTACTCTATGATTATTGATTAAGAAATTATTATCTAGTCACGTTTTTTTTTTGGCAGGTATTTGATGATGAAAAGGGCAACCTGACGACAAGCATTTACCGAGCCAACTTTACCAAAGAGGATAATGGCCGGACGCTAACCTGTCGGGCTTCTAATCGCCTGTTGGAGGCCAGCGCTATTGAAGACTTTCTACGTCTCGATGTTCAATGTAGGTGCCTTCACAAAAGATCTCATCGAGCACGTTATTATAATCGGGCTGCCTAGATCTTTCCCGACGAGCACACAGTATTGAATGTTGGATTTTTTACAATCATTTTCATTCTCTCTGACACACACTGTGTGCTTTTATCTTGAATGGGATAGGGGTTGTTCTTTTTTCATTCCGATTCTTATTGCTCATTTCTTTTTCTATGTCTTTCTCTCTCTTACACACACAAACAAACGTTACGGGCTTCCGGTGGCGTTCGCCTTCTTCTCTTTCCTTTGGCCAAAACACACTGGATCGATTCAAGTTGCTCCAATTGCAACGCTGCGTCTCGGTCCAACCTTCAAAGCCGTCTCAATCAAAGAGGGTGACGATGTCTACTTCGAGTGCTCCATTCAGGCCAACCCGGACGTGACTCGTCTGGTGTGGAAACATGAGGTTAGTCGACATACCTGAGCCACTTGAATGACTCTTTCAAGTGCCTCGAGATATCCACCTTGACTTTTAGACACGTTCTCCATCTTCTTCAACTAGACAACATTTTTAGAAAAAAAAAACACACAAAACAAAACAAATGAGAACTTTGATGAAATAATAAACAACAGGACGGATTGCTTCAATATCCCAAACGATAATAACAAAGTCTCCTATCGCATTTCCCATTCGTCACAGGATCGGACCCTTGTGTATAATACCAGCGCCAAGATAATCATGTCTAACCAGAGCCTGGTACTGCGCGGATTGACCCGCCAAAGGAGCGGCCATTACAAGTGCGTCGGAGTCAACGCTCGCGGTGAATAGATATTTTTTCTATATTTTGTCGTTTTCAACGACGTCTGTTGTTGGATGCGAAGCTTTTACTGCGTAGCCGGATCCGACTACAGACGTCGTTGGAACCGTTAATAATATTAATTAGTAAAATAGGTAAAATCAAGACACCGAATAACTTCTTGACATATATTTTTACGAAGGCTGCATTATTTTCATTTACTTTAAAACATTAATTCAAGGGAGAGGGGATATAAATGAGGCACAAATACGCTTCTTTTTTTTCTTAGCAAATTTTGTTTTTTTGAAAATCATTTAAATTAAACCATTGTAGTTGTACTATTAAAAAAATGAAGTCAGCACACCACTGCTCTTTCTCTCACCTAGCAACCTTACTGTGTTTTTTTTGTATTCTGTTCCTTGGGGCTTATCAATATAGGTGAAGGGTCCAGCAACTTGGTGCCGCTCACCGTCCGCTACACGCCCGTCTGCCGCTATCCCTTGAGGAACATTCGCGGTGCTGAGCGTGGCGAATTTCTGAACCTTTCCTGTTCTGTTGATGCCCTGCCGCTTCCTCTCAAATACAGGTACGACTAGGTCGCTAACATTTTGACATGTTCTTCATTCGGTGATCGATAAGGTCGACAGTAGCGCCTCCCCAATCCAGCGCTGATGACTTCTCCACTCGGCCTTGTTTGTTGCGCGTAAATAATTCAACGTTGTCGTCCAAATCTACCCCCCACCCCCAGTAGATGATTGACTCGTCATAAAAAATATATACTGCCTGAGCAATGAAGTAGTATCAGCAGCCTCTAAGACTCTTTTTGATACTACTAAATAGTATTAAAAAATTCGTCTATCCGTCATTTCTTTTCTTCTTTTTTTTCGGACACGTTGCACATACACGTGTTTCTCTCCAACGTTATTCTCCACGTATAAAATCCCATCGATTTGAGGATAGAAGAGTGTGCAGTCATCTAAAGTTTCGCTTCGCCCATCTGGAATTCATTCAGCTTTACTATACATTATCATAATGAGCAGATTTATCTTTTTTCCTCTTTTCAAAACTTTGTTCATTTGCGCTTCACTCGTGACGTCCGTAAAAGTTAAGGATTTGATTAAAAACGAACAGCAGTGATGAAATAAGTGTGACACGTGTTGAATTATTAATAACGCTCTATAGAAATCAGTTTATAGAAGAGTCTCTGTCTCTTATTGTTAATGAAAAATCCTTTTTTTCTTTTTTGCTCTGGTGGCTGACAGATGGGCATTGAACACGACGCGGGGCTGGAGGGACATTATTGCCTGAATCGCCTGGTGGATCGTCGGCTACGATGGGTAGCAGCCCGTTAGTAACTTTGTCATCATCGACCAACGAGGAGACACTTCGTTTCCGTCCCGAATTAGAAGCGGATTTTGGGACGATTGCGTGTTGGGCCTACAGTGAACTCGGCTGGCAACAGGATCCGTGCCTGTTCCGCTTCTTCCCTGCAGGTGAAAATCCATTCTTTTTGTAATGCTGTGCATACGCCGCCGCTAGATTATTCAACGTCTGGCGTCGGAAAAACGTGAGACTTTGTCATAGTCGTACATACGTACATGTACCTATGTAGCATCGAGTAAAAATGCGACACTCGGCTTTGCAGAAACTCGGCTGGCGAATCCTAAGTCGTAAAGAAAATGAAAAAAAAAATCACGATGCTAGCAACGAGTTGAATGAAAGAGCCGTTGAGCATGCTTGACGTGGCAACGAATTAGAATTGAGCTACCACCACCAGTCGTCCTACACATTCGTTGGAGCAGCATCAGTCGACGCGAAATGAAGCACCCAAAAAAATGTGGGACTAGGGCACTCTGTGTTATCCCCTCCTCTTTTGCCTTTCTTGAGAAACCAGCCAACCGATGAATAATAAACGCCAAATGAAAATGGCGAAGTTTTTTTTTTGTTTGTTTTAAGAAAAAAGCTGGAGAGAACAGGTGATATAGGGTTACAATATGTGAGGCTCTAAAAATCAAATATAAACGTGATCGAGAATTTATTAGCAAGAATGGGCTGTAGATTCAAATTTAGGCTCTTCAGGAAGCATAAAGGTGTGCAATGTATATTGTGTTGTTGACTGTTGAAGATCGTCTCTTGCATTTTCTTTTTTAAAGAAAGGAAGATATGAAAGGAACGGAGGGAATTTTGTCGAAACACATTTTCACTAACAAAGACATCTTTCCTTTCTCGCCAGCTCAGAATTTATCCTTCTCTTTGAATAGTTTAGCAAATGTATCGCTATTCGATGATTCACAACTATTTCCAACCTTTTGATAACATTTTCCTTGTGAGACTTTCAATAGTTTAAACTTTTACGTCATAGGAAAGCTTTTTTTTTAAGGATCACATAGCTGTGCTCATGGAAATAGAGGGAAAAGTCTGATTAAATAACGGAGCGAGATAAAAAGTGTATCGTCCACTTTCCTTCCTTCTTTAAAAAAAAATCATCCAAATAAAATAATTCAGTTCTTTTCTTCTTCCCATTCTCATTCGACGTGTGTGCATGCACGTCTTCCCTTTTTTTTAAAATCAATCTCTTTCGTTTATGGAGACTCGCTCTGTTAACAGAGCTCTCGCCCGAATGACACATACAGAAAGATTCACCTCCCGTCTGTCACGTCCGCACGTGCGCCATACAGTGAGGATAAAGGACTGTCTTTTTTTCTTCGGAGAAAAATAGATAAAATGGTGAGACAATAGAATACGCACGCTCAAACGTATTCGCACGTATGGGACAGCTAACGAACTCGACTAACAAAAAAAAAAGAAAAATCATAAAGAGACGACTTTTATTTAAACAAAGCAGAAAATTCACTGCGTTTATCTGTTCGCGTGACTAGTGCCTTCACGAATAAATAGCTATTAGCTGCTAACCCTACTTTAGAATCCCAAATAGCTACAATGACGATGAAAATGCATACGTATACAGTAATTGTTAAACTACTTTACCAAAAAGAGAAAGAAGGAAAATTTAAAAAGAAGATAGAATCCTCAAATTTAAAATGTACCATCTTTTAACTTACCTTTATCCATTGGAATAGTTTAGGCATATTGTGAGATTTACTCGTTTTTGTCCCATTATTATGCATGCAATACTTGGGAATCTCAGATCGAAAGCTGTACGTGTACGGTAAACCGATTAAGCGACAAAACCGCAGTAGAGTAGCAGCGTTTTTATACATTCAACAACGACAGAGAAAGGAATCAGAAAATGTGTAAACAAAAAAGTTTTGTCAACTGTAGACATTTTTCTAAAAACAAAAAAAACAAAAACAAAAAGAAAAATGTTACGAGGTTTGACTGTGAAGAAAGATAAAAACAGAAGCAAAGAAGTTGGGTTTTTTGACGTGTGCGTGTTTTCTTCCGCGACTCCTTAAATCCGCCTCTCTCTACCAACAGCAACAGCAGTGTGTGTGTGTGTGTGTGTGTTTTTTCGTGATTTTTTTCAGCTGAGGGATTTGATTTGTCAACTTGAATGTGATAGAAAACAACAAAAGCCAAACCAACGCACGCACGCGTGACTCTAATTTAAATTTGATCAATCATAAAGGTCCGCCGGAGAGTTTGTCAAATTGCAGTGTACTCAACCAAACGGCAGACAGCATTCAAGTTTCATGCAGTTCAAATGGTGAGCTTATAAAAAAACACAGTAAATAAGGCGTGTAGCATCAGTAAGCCTAAAAGTTAATTTGACAAGGAGTCTAACAGAGGCAGAGACCCTTTTAAAACGAGATTTTCTATTGTCTACGACAGACGACGGTGGTTTGAAACAAACCTTTCAACTACAGGCGATGGACGTAATGACTGGCCAACCGCAACTGACGTTGCAATCGGATTCTGTTGCAGAATTCTGGTTGACAGATTTGGAACCCGGCTCAACTTTTATGCTCTACCTGTATGCAGTCAACGTTAAGGGATTGAGTCAACCTGTCGTTTTACCGGTCTCGACGCTCAAAGAAGCGGCCAAACGGACGGTACCACCTTCGACGGATCCGTTTTCCGGTAGGGTTGCTGGCGCCGTGGCTATGGGCACTGGGGCTGGACTCTTACTCGTTTCTACGGTCGTTGTAGCCGCTTGCATTCGTTGCCGGAAGAGACGGAACGACTCAGCCATGACAATGACGTCCTTGACGGCACTGGCTGAGCAGGATCAGTACCACCAACAGAATCAAGGCCAACGCAGCAACGGGATCAATCATCAGTCACCCAAGAGTAGTAGGCAGACTCACAAGAACGGAGAGTTAGTTAACGAGACGTCGACAGAATGCTTCGCCAATCAGAATGATGACAGAAGCGCTGGATTCTATCCTCGATTGACGAGAGTGCCAGCGCCTCCGTACGTCGCCAACAGTAGCAAAAATAACTGTTTAAAATTACCACCCGACTATGTGGCCGAAATGTCGGAGGTACCTGAAAGTTGCGTCTGACTTATTCTTTCCCGTTAGTTTATTTTGCAGTTTCTTTTCATTATATATCCGTCTTCATTTTTTTTTCTATATTCTTATATGGAAATCTACTTTCGAAAAATGTCTTCGTATTGTGTTCACGCTGAATGACCGCGCAAACAAATGACAAAATAAGTGAATACCAAATAACTGAATAGGTTTTTTTTTTTTTAAATTGAATATACTAATAAGAATTTACTCTGTGGTCGTAAACGTTTCTCTGTCTCTATGCTACTCTCACGTGCACACGATAATGTACCTTTATTCTGTAACGTTCAAAATGTTGTCACCCGCAATTAATGGGACAGATTTATTTATAATACCTACACGCGAATGCGATGGCTCTGGATGTAGGTTTAGGAGAGCGATTTTTAAAAATATCTGTGCTGTGTGATGTATCCTACTTTAATATTATGAAATGACGATGATCCTGGAAACATTTTGCAATTTTGTTTTTTTTCGACATTTTTTCTCGCACAAAAGAAAAGGTTATTTATACCAGAGAGACCGTCTAATCTATCTATCTATCTATACATATTATACATATATATATATATTATATTTGTTTTGTGCTCATGATCGTGCAAGGTGAATGGCGGGAGTTTGGGCGTGGTGTCATTACTCTTACTCTTCCGTCTAGCACTTATTTCCACACCTGTTATAACAGATGCATGAGTGACGTCGGATTGTCAAAGACGCTACTTGAAATTGAATTCAATTGAATAAAGTAACATATACTGTTCACCCTTGAAATAACTGAATTCATTTTTAAAAAGTGATATTCTTTTACTCTTGTTATTATTGACTTTTCCTATTGAAAATGTGTATTCATCCATCACTTTGATTCGAGGCGGTTATACAGTAAGTATACTGCCCGTAGTGGGCGTGGAAGTTGGCAAAGCAACGTTCGTTCCATTCTTGGCCGACAGCTCGTCCGTTTCCCGTCATTACACATAATAATCTTAATAATAGTTCTCCATTTATAGCCACCAATCTCTCTTTTTCTACTTGCTAATAGGCTGCCCCATTTCTGACTGGTTGCTAATAAATATAAGGTAAAAGAGCCTTATAATAACAAAGTCATTTTATAAATTTTTTCTCTCTCTTTAGGCCGTCAGACTCGGGAACAATGAGAGAAGGTGGAGAGAAGGCTATGATTCTTTGAATTATCTGATATTTTATTATCCGCGCTAAAAGATTTAAAACATAATACTTGCAGGAAAGAAAGAGCGGCACGAAATAAATGAGAAGCTAGTCGTAGTTGGAGGTAAATTTTACGTCAGCTTGAAGGCACGTGCTTCAATCGATTTCCGTTGGATCGTCGCCCGAAATCAGCTCTTACTCTTTCGTAGTCTTCATTTTGAAGTGAACAATCAGATAAATTGCTCTTTCACCGACAGGAATTGAAAGAGAAGAAAATCGTCTCAATAATCAAATTAAACGTACGTACAAATCCGGCAAAATTGCGTCATTCGAGTCGAATCCGTGAGCAAATAAAATGACAGCTGCCGGTCATACATTAGATTCAGATTTATTTCATTCAGTCGGGATATTGTATGCACGCGGACAATTTTTTTTTTTTTTGCTATTGTAATCGCTTCTTCTGGATATTGCTGAGAAGGCGGAACAGCATTGTAGAAAGAGATTTCAAATAGTAATTTGCAACCGACACAAAGGGTGTTGATGCGTATGTCTATACACGTCAGCTTCAGGGTGTGTGTGAGAATACCAGGAACTGGCGTGATCAATAATCTTGGCAGATTCTGGAGATAGTTGTGAGCATGGTCCAGATCGAACAAGGAAACACAACCAATAAATATTGTGAGATAGGCAAAATGGAGAGAGAGAGAGAGAGAAACATGAATACACGCGAGTCTACTATCGAATAACGAAAGCCGAGTCGCAAAATTCAATTTCAATACACTTCGCATTTCTAGAGCCAATCAGCCAACTGGAAGGTGGCGCATAGTGACTTCTCTGTGCTGTATAACTTTTGTTATTCATTTTGGTTCTTCTTTGCGTCAAATTGTGTATCAGAATCAGATCTTTAATGCGATCAAAATCTTAACTCGTAGTGTGGGTTGTGCGTGCGTCACATCCGGCAACAATGGAGGGATTGGTCGTCTGGAATTCAACTTGGGGATGGGATTGTGACTTTGTAGCGTAAATAATTTCCGGGTTGGATCAGTCAATTATGAAAGCGTATGAAAGACGATTTTAAAAAAACAAACATACGAGCTCTCGCATACGAGTTTAAATTCATTGAAAATGGAAAATTTTGCCGTCGTTGTGTTGATCCAAGTCCAAGTTAACAAAGTAAGGACCACATTGAATGTAAATAACAAAAGAACGAACTAATACTAGCTTAATGAAATACTAGTGAAAGAACTTGTTCAATGGACATCGGCGAAGCTAGCGGCCAGCGCTAGCCATTGTGAGCTGAATCAACATGTTTATTTTATATACTATATAATTTTTATATAATTAGAGTGTATGTTGCTCTAAATAAAAACTTGGGCGCAACTTTGTCCCGATGAGAATAGGTTGACGTGGAAAAGAGATTGACGTCAGAAAGACAAAAAGCTAAAATCGTTCAGTTTTCTATTTGCATTTTATTAGGCCAGCCTCTAGTCTAAAGATATGCCGTCGGCGAATCGATGAAACAGCTCCAGGAATTTGATACAAGAAAGAAGTTCGCGAAGAAAGATAATGTATATAGCCCATCAACATATTTCAAATAAGCCCTGAATGAACCACGGCTCAATTTTCTTACCTTTTCCTTTCTAATCTCTAACCTTTTACCGCCGAAGACGTAGGTCTCCGTTGGATCAATCCGGATATAGCTATAGTCCTACATTTCCATCCCTTGGAGCCCCGTCTGATTTTACTTTATGTTCACGAAAATGGCAAATCACTGCATTGCAGGGACGAGAAATATTTTACATGGAGCATCTATCTATCCATTAATAAAGTAATAATAAAGGGTTTTACTCAGTCATGCTTTTCCCTGGAAACATCAAAATTACAATTTCTGTATTTTTCTTTCCAATTTGAAATAAATTTTTCCGATCTTATGAACCTAATTGATAGTAGAACGCAAATCCGCTATATTATAAAGACAAATAAACTTTACATACAAAAAGAATCTGAGGTTTTAAGAAAGTAATTTTCAGCTTTCTCCCATATGTTCTTCAAATCCATCTGTCTCAGTAACAAGGGCTCGCTCCAATATCACTCTTCCTTCTTTGTATCTTTGATTCTCTTCCGTAGCAAATTCATAGATCCATCCAAGTTTGGCATCACAATTTTTGCATGAAACATCTCGTACCATGTGTCTCCCAGTCAACATAACACGGTCTTGAACCTCACTATGAAAAATGCAATGCGTAAATCCAAATTCTGAAAGAGTATTTCTATTAGTCTGAAATAGTTTTTTACCTAAAATTAAGATTCACAACTCGATTGAATAAGAATGCACGGCCAGTTGCACCTGTAAATCTTGTGCTGATCAATTCATTGCGATTTGTCAAGAACGTATCACAGGCAGCGCATGAGAAAAGACGCATTCCTCCAATATGTTGCAGGAATATGCGACCCATTCCATTAGCCTTTGCAATCTAGAAAATTTCTCGTGATACAATACTCAATACTGATATAGAATTTACAAATGAACTAACAAACCAAACAAATTTATTTCTTCTCGCGATCAACGTTATCCTCCGAAGTCCGAATACAACAAAGGTTTTGTGACTTTTGTCAGCTGTTTAATAAATAACAAAAACACACGTAAAACACATTTCCTCCCTCTATCGAACAATAAAGTAACTCTTTTGTGAATTTAGCAGACGACTTGTCTGTATGTTTTCGAATCGTTATGTAATGTAAAAGCTAAAAGAGAGAGAAAGAAACCGGTTATAAAAACAAATACAGTTATTTGACTGCGAAGGCAAACGTCCGTCATAAATAAGGGATAAAATATTTTGGTTGTCTTTCCCGATTTTCTCTAAGGAAATATTTTCTTAATTAATTACTGTGTTTTTTTTAAGTGTTGTGGGTTACTTGTTAAGGAAGATGTCAAAATTTCGAGGAACAGATGTCTTGTTAGTTCTAAGAGGGTTAAAAGCTGTTTCAAGAGCAGCAACTAATATAACTGAAGCAGAACTTAAAGAAGCATGGGCTTCTTCTAGTTCTAGTAGACCAGGATTGAAGAATTTATTTGCAAAGTCTTACAATCCAGAAAATGTTTCTAAGGATGTCAAAGAAGCTATTGGAAGATCCCTTGCTGTGGTAGAAGGTCTTAAAGAATATTCGGTCATAGCAGCACAGCGGTTAATCAAAGTGAACTTAAACTCAACTGAGTCGTTATATCAGACAACACCAATAGCACAAGAATTCTTGGGTTCTAATTTCCAGCAAGGTAGGATTATTGTTATTTTGAAAATGAAATAAATTTTCTTTGATTGGTTATAATTCTAGGCATCAATTTTGAATCATCACACAATGAATTGTCTCCTTTGCAAAGTGACCTTGATACATCTTTAATGGATCCTATGGACTCTTCTCCTAGTAGTGATTTGTCACTTCAGGAAACAAATGAAAATTTTCTCAGTAATGAAAAAATCTCTGGTAAGAATGAATGGAAAAAATGTGTGTTATATATATAAATTTTATTTTTTTTTTTGGGGGGGGGCATCCATTTGAGGCATCCTGTCCTCTAAGATTAACATACGCCATTGACTTTTCAGGTTCATCTTCTTCTTTGTCTGCATCAAGTTTCAAATCTCCAGTAAGGTTTCAAAAATCAAATATCAAATCTCATACTCACCCAAAAGTAGAACAAAAATCAGAGACTCAGCCTGCTTCTGTTAAACCAACGATTCCCATTCCACCTGTTGCTAGGAAAAATCGTGGATCAAAAGTAAGTGTGGAACGTTGAATGATGCTGTTTTAAATAGTACTTCATTGGTTCGACCTCAGAAAAATTATTTATTTTCATCTTAATCTTTCTGCTTATTTCAGTTGAGTGAAACCTCACGTGAAATTTCTGTACCATCTTCGAGAATAAGTCGAATGGTTTCATATGGAAGTTTGGCTGCTGGGTTGGGTATGGGAGCCTTAGCAGAGATTTCTCGCCGAACTTTCGGAATGAATGAAACAAAAGCAACAGAACATAATACGAAAGCTATACTCGATTCCAATCCATTTCTTACCGACTCCAATGCTGAGCGGTAAGCTCCTGCATTAGACTTATCCTTATTAACATCCTGCATTAGACTTATCCTTATTAACATTTTCATTTATGGTTTGTTAAATAAATAGGATTGTCAATACACTCTGCAAAGTCAGAGGTGCGGCACTCAAGTTGGGTCAAATGCTAAGTATGCAAGACAACGCGCTCATCAATCCACAGCTGCAAAAGATTTTTGAACGAGTACGACAATCTGCTGACTTTATGCCAGTACGACAAATGGAGAGCGTTTTAATTCAAGAAATTGGGCCTGATTGGAGAAGTAAATTACAAGATTTTCAAGAAAAACCTTTCGCTGCCGCTTCTATTGGTGTGTATTCGGATTCAAGTCAAGAGTATGTCAACTATGAAAAAAATTGTCTCACTATTCTTAATTGTTAGGTCAAGTTCATTCAGCAACTCTACTTGACGGTCGTGAAGTAGCCATGAAAATTCAATATCCTGGAGTCCGCAAAGGGAATCGAAAGTGACATTAATAATTTGGTGACTGTGATGAATGTGTGGAACATATTGCCCAAAGGTGCGTCTATAAATCTTTTCTGATTTATTAATAAAAGTATTAATGTGCACTATTTTTCATCAGGCATGTACTTGGATGAATTTATTAAGGTAGCTAAACTCGAATTAAGTTGGGAGGTGGATTATGTCCGAGAAGCCGAATGCACTAAAAGATTTGCTTCACTCGTTAAAGACATGCCATATTATAAAGTACCAGAAATAGTTGGTAATTTTCAAAAAAGATAAATGCGAATCGTCGACGTCGTTTACATGTAATTATTCTTGAATAGATGAACTATGCACGAAGCAAATTTTCACGTCAGAATTCGTCGAAGGAATTTCAATGGAAGAGTGTATGCGGCTTGATCAAGAAACTAGAAATCATGTTGCAGAGAAAATACTATTGTTATGCCTCCTCGAGGTGTTTCAGTTCCGTTTTATGCAGACAGATCCTAACTGGGCCAACTTTATGTACAATCCAGTTACTCGTGAGGTATCATTCTTACTTTTACGTTTCGGCATTTACATATAGTACTT
Source organism: Daphnia galeata (assembly GCA_030770115.1). Lineage (NCBI taxonomy): Eukaryota > Metazoa > Arthropoda > Branchiopoda > Diplostraca > Daphniidae > Daphnia > Daphnia galeata. The sequence continues at coordinate 8,678,298 of CM061115.1, forward strand.
TTCTTATCTTTCTTTTTTCCCTTTCTTATACAGATCATTTTAATCGATTTTGGTGCAAGTCGAGAATATTCAAAGGAATTTGTCGACAATTATATAAAAGTAATTGAAGGCGCTGCCAAAGGAGATCGTAAGCAGGTTCTTGATTATTCTCTAATATTAGGCTTTTTGACAGGATACGAAAGCAAGGTATAAATAAAACGTCTTACTCGGGAGAACTCGTAAAACCGCATTTTTGTTTCTAGGTTATGAAGGATGCCCACGTTGAAGCAGTAATGGTTTTGGGTGAAGCATTTAGACATAATGAACCTTTCGATTTTGGAACGCAGGATACTACGAGACGAATCCAGAAGTAAGAAAACATTTAATTAAATTATTTTCTATTGGTTTTGATATTATTTGGTGTAATGGTGTTATTTAGATTGATTCCAGTTTTGCTTTCACATCGTCTCTGCCCACCACCTCAAGAAACCTATTCTCTTCATCGAAAAATGTCTGGGGCCTTTCTTCTTTGCGCGAAATTGGGTGCAAAAATCAACTGTAAACTTTTTTTTGATAACATAATCGGAAGTTACCATGCCAAAACTGCGCAGTAAATAGAATATGGAAAATGTTAAAGCTTAAAAACAACATAGAATTAGAATATTATGAAAATACATTAAGTTATTACATTTTAACATATTGTTTTGGAATGAAATAGCAAATAGGCTCGTATGTGGTCATGTGGATGTTCGCATAACAACCCGCTGTTGGAATTCTACACTGGTTTGTGATTTGTTTTTCCATTTGTTTCATTTTTGAATTTATGTTTAAAATTTACCAACAGTTTCGTTAAATGTTCAATTCATCCATTCGAAAGGGCGTTCCTAAACTGCGAAGGCGAAACGCGAAATGCGAAACGCCTAAAATGCGAAACAGCGGTGCGAAACGGTCCCAAAATGGTTAGGTTAGGTTAAGTTAGGTTAGGTTAGGTTAGGTTAGGTTAGGTTAGGTTAGGTTAGGTTAGGTTTGGTTAGGTTAGGTTAGATTAGGTTAAAAATAGGCCGTTTCGCACCGCTGTTTCGCATTTTAGGCGTTTCGCATTTCGCGTTTCGCCTTCGCAGTTTAGGGACACCCCATTCGAAATTTCCAATTTCCCGGTCTATAAAGCACCTAGTGGAGGAATTAGATACTTCTCAGTCATCTCACTCATCAGTCATCTCGTCGTGTGCTATCGTCTGCTTCATTCCTACACGTTCATCGGTTCAATACGTTGTACACGTACCTTACGGCTTGTACGTTTTCTCCTGCTGAATTCCTGTTTCAGAACTTAACTAAATAACTACCATTTTAAATATCTTTCTTATTGCTCTAATAAGGTATTCCAAACAATAATTTTTTTATATTTAATGAGTTAAGAAAATTTCTGCTAAACATCTTGATGAAAGTGACACTTCTTTTACATCCGATTCATTTACCATCACTACTACACATATATAGTAGTGTAGTAGTGATGGTATTTTCTCCAAACAATTCATATTAATCAATATAGCATACCTTTTCTCTAAATTGAGGTAAAAGTCTAATTTACCTGACCAAAGTAAAGAAACCTAAGTAAAGTAAAGTTGGTTGGCTAAAATAGACTTTAACCAAAGCAACCAAAGTATGAGATGGCAGTTTCATACGTGTTCTGGATGTTTACAAAAATGGAAGTAGATTGCAGCCTTCTTTCCTTTAAAGATTTTATAGTGTAGAATTGAAATACTATTTGCTGTTGGATTGAATGTTTCATTCCTTCATATAAAGAGTAATTTTGGTGGGAGACTAGGGAGAGGCATGCAAAATATTTTAATTCGAAAAATCTTGTAAAAGCTAGAGGGTAAAAAATGATTTCAAGTTCTACTGTAATATAATGTGATGTAGCATAATCTTGTGGAATCATTCACAAGAGAATAATCTTGTGCAGCTAAATATTTTTTATGAGTGTTCAATTTTTATAAAGCACTTAAATTTAGAAATGCTGAAATAAAGGAAAAAGATAGAAATTGTATAGAATTGTTATTTTTATTATCCCACCTCCGCCCACAATTCCACCACTTTTATACAAACATAACATAGCATAAATACATAACATACACTGTAAATAGTTAACACGCTGGCTGCCACGCCATACAACCCGTAAGTTGCATTCTACCATTTTTACGCGTCGTGTCTTAAGGATCCACGACCAAGGTGGGACTTGCCATTGCTGACAAGTCCGGGCTGACACGGTGATGGGAGAAGTTGGCATGCACGCCACTAGAATCCATCACCGCATCGAAAAGAGGGGAAGTCCCTATGGTGCACGACCCTAACGGCGCCTTTCGGCGAATCTGTAGATAGGCAAGTGCAACTGTTCAATCTCATGGCATATAGACCACAAGACCAAACAGAAGCGGGCCCCTAGGAGAGCTAACATGGGAGAAACAAAGGCGTGGCAGCCAACGGGTAAACTAACAAAAGATATAAATACCAACAGAATAACAGATGACTCCAAGCTGAACGTACAGATGTAATGATCCACGATGAACAAGTTGTAGGACGCCAAAGCATTTCCTCCACACCAATCCTTTATCTAAATAAATAAATAAAATAATCATTAGACTGCAATCAACACATACTAAATTCTAATTTACAAAACAACTTACGTTTGAAAGCAATAACAGATGACTCCAAGCTGAACGTACAGATGTGATGATCCACGATGAACAAGTTGTAGGGCGCCAATGCATTTCCTCCACACCAATCCTTTATCTAAATAAATGAATAAAATAATCATTAGACTGCAATCAACACATACTAAATTCTAATTTACAAAACAACTTACGTTTGAAAGCAATAACAGATGACTCCAAGCTGAACGTACAGATGTGATGATCCACGATGAACAAGTTGTAGGGCGCCAATGCATTTCCTCCACACCAATCCTTTATCTAAATAAATGAATAAAATAATCATTAGACTGCAATCAACACATCCTAAATTATAGTTTTCCAAAATAACGTACGCGTTTGACAGATTTTGATGCAGATCAGCAGCCTCCTTAGGAATTACTAGCCAACTGTAGAGTCTTCGCTTCTGAATAAGCCTTAAATAGCATATAGATGCACATTAACAGAAAAATAACAAATTCATACTACCTCCATCCACTCTGGGCAGTCTTTTTTCGATACACCATAGCTTTTAGTTGTGATGTAAGGTATAGAAAAGAGGATGCATAAATCCACGGTAGAAATTTTACACATTGTTCCAGACTTCCTTATTCATGATTTGAAGCTCCTATCACACATGTTAATGAACCTGTAAAATAATTGAGAATTATAAGATGGCTTAACTTATTTTAATCTGCCATGAAAGAAAATCCCAATTTTAGTATCCAAAAAATATGCTTACCAATGGAGTACATGTAATCCTACAACTGTTGGGTAACAAAGTTGTATTTTTGCAGCAGAAGGAGGTAATTGAAACAGGAACGAGGGACATTGAGCCACTAGATGATTAAGTAGGCAATGAAGGTTGATTCTGTCAGAACTGAAATTGACAACAGGCATATTTTACACATTTTTGGGGATTTCAAGTAGAATTTGGGTATACATATTAACTCTATAGTGATGTAGTAACACTCTAGGTCAATTTACTTACGAAATTATGGTTGAATTTATCAACAATACAACAAATAAATCGAAAATATATAACGACACAGAGGAAGAACATTTTCCAAAGACCATGGCAACAACAGCGAAGGACATCTCGTGTAAGTCGTTAGACACTCATCCAACAGACTGGATTTCCAATCCAGCAGTTATTTAAACACCAACCAATTTTTAAAAAACTAACTTCTTCTTTACTTAAACTATGCTTAAATTGATAGAAACTCTGTGGAGAACCAAGCTCACTTTTTGCTTTAAGGAAATTACAGAACTCAAATTTACCGGAAATACACTGAACACTGATAGCTCCTCAACTATTGAGTTGTGAACAAAACAACTCACATATTCGTGATCCTCGTCAAATTTTAGGTGGGATAGTTGATTTCAAACGAAATTCATGACATGGCCCAAAAAAAATTTCCTAGGCTTATAGTTCAGTTTAAAATTTTCTACGGAAACGTGAACTGTGCCGTATTATGCATAAAAAATTGGATTTTCTTTTGCGTAAGCTCAATAGTTACTTAGATACAAGCACATTTAGAAACCGGAAGTAAATTTTAAACACCCTCTGGATCAAACGACTCAGTTTTTTGCATATTTAACAAAGGAACTTTGTTTTCAACCTAAAAACGTAAATTATCATTTAAAACTTACTTGAAAACTGTAGTCTAAAGCTCTCTTGGAAGTAATTGGTAGTATTTCATTCATTTTCATGTGTTCTTCATGAATTGAAAACCACAAGTTGCACACGTGTATTCAAAATACGAAATCGTCGCTAAGAAACTAACACACATTGACATTTTCAAATCAAAACACTGTTAAACTGAGAGTGACGAAAGACGTTTTAAACACATACATAATTCACACAACAACCAGCAGACGAATGTTTGGGACACTTGGTAACCACGCTCGGCGTTGAGAGCTAGTGGTGGTGGCGCCCAGTAGATGGTTAAATGCAGAAACGTTTTTGAAGCAGAAGTCCCACACGAGATGTCGTGTTGCGGTACACCACGAAAAAGTAAATAACGAGAAAAGTAAAATAAAACACCAATTCCCAAATACAAGTTGTGTTTGTAGTGAAATCTTATCGCGGTAAACAAACTTTAATTTACTAATAACACCGTATTGTTGTGCAGTAAATGTTTACATCCTGAAACCTTAATTTTTCATCTATTCATGTTTTAGGCCTTATCCACCGCAGTGCAAGTACACACACAATTCGGATCAATACGAAATATCGAGCGCAAAAATGGCTGCAACCGGTCTTAGAAAACTTATGCATTTCTCGGCAAAAAACACTTTAGTTCAAAATAGAATCAAAGTCAGAAATATTGTTACCACTGAAAATGGTTCAGTCCTTGAAGCACCTCAGAAAAAAGGAATACTTGGATTTGCTGGAGTGGCTATAGCTGTTACAACAGGAATCACTATTGGTTCACTTATCAGTAAAGATGTGGCAAGTTTTCTGGAAGAGAATGACCTCTTTGTACCCTCTGATGATGATGATGATTAATTTAAGTCCATTTATTCAAAACATCCTTGATTGTTAGCAAAAAAACTTGCACATTTAGTATTAACTCACACAAGTTTGTTTAGTACATTTCACATTTTATCAGTTACATGTTTGTTGCAATAATATTACTGTAATTAAAAGCAAAACCTATACACTTTCAAAGCAAAAGCACGCTATGATTACAAAATCAAACAGGGAGTTTCCAGGTTGACCAACCATGGAAGCACTTAGTGAAGCGTTTAGTCTCTTTGAATTTCAGGGTTAGAAACAACTGTCGCGGTCGTTGAGGTTGTTGGACTCGTAAATGTTGCATGTACACCTAAGAAAAAACATTTATCTAAATAACAATTTACACTTTAAAAAATCATGTTGTGTTTTTTACTTGTACTGCTTTGTAAGTTAGTTTGACCTCTACTTCAGAACTTCTTGATCCAAGCCAAAGGAATACTTGATCACCATTATCTAACAGCATGTTATCTTCATCTGCTAGATCATCCTGTAGAAAATGTTACAGCACTTTAAACTAAAAATTTACCCAATAAATCAAAATAATCTCAATTACCTGACAAAAGTCTGAGCACTTCTCCGAGACAGCGAAATAGCCTCGTTCGTTTGAACATCGAAAAAGTCTGGCGTAGTCAAGAAAATCGGCTTGTGTGTCATATGGTTTACGCTCACCTAAACCAACCCAGAAGAAATTGTCGGGTTCTTCACCTTCATTTAGCACCTGCAGACTAAATCTCTCCTAAAGAACGAAATTTTTTTATTAGCTCACTGAAATTATGTTAGGTCATTCATTGTGCAAAATATTCTAACTAGCTAGCATGCATATCATTCCATTAATATTTTGACCAGTTAACCATGATGGCTTATTAAATCCCATGCAGTGGAGAATCTTTGTTGCTGTGAGGCGTTGGCGGTCCTAAAAAGTTCTAATTAACTAATAACAAGCCACGCGACACGATTCAAGCGGGATGGATAATTTTTGTTGTCTTTACACTCGTCTGGGACTGAATGGTGAGTTGGCCGTGGCTGTCAGATCGTGGTTTCCCCAAAGTGTCTAGCGTTAGTCGACCCATCACGATTTGGTCTCCTGCATTTTTCTAAAGCTCGTCCAAATTAATCACAAGGATCTTTCACTTAATAATAAACAAGTAGCAGCTCCTTTTGTTCCGATTCAGAAAGGCGAAACTGATAGTAAAAAGAATTATTCTTTCTTACCCCATCATACATTTCCCGTGCTATCTCTTCCGTAATCCGAGCTTCATCAGGGTCAGCTCTATTTCCAACCCAAACGTAAACAATTCCACTGCGATCTTCTTTATCGAAAGGCACTTTCAAAATATAGCTATACAAATATTACAAAAACAAATTATATAAATAAAGAAAAAAACAAAAAGAAATGCGTAATACCAGAAACACGAATTTAGAAGTGACGAATCCGCTTGAATTTGTATGCATCTAGTGCAAAGAGTTGAACCAGAGCTGCGGATCTGAAAAAATTCTGTTGGTGCGGACCAGTCGTCTCCTTTGACTGGTTTTCGCTTGCCTCGATGAATAACAAATTTGCGATGGAAATGAGCTAAAAACTTCAAATTTTCTTGCTGTTGTCTCGTTCGTACCACCTAATAAGGCAGTATTATCAATAATTCGACTAATGATTGATAAAATACTACCTCAAGCTTGCTACCGAAGAGAGATTCAAATTTTTTCTGCAAACTAAACGTAAATGTGAGCCATCCCATATCAGAAGCATCCCTTCCTTGCCAAAAGTAGACGACACACTGAAAGTCATCTTGAGGATCGTCGTCTTCATTTTTTGCATCTTGTTCCACATCGGTTGCAGGAATCCAATATCGACAAAGAAAGACATAACAGTCCCCACTGTAGAAATGACCAATATCTTCCTCTGGCAATCGAACAAACTTTTTATTTTCCAAAACAAATGCTTCCATGGCCTAAGAGAAATTTCGTTAAGATAAATTATTATATTTGGTTTACATTACTGCAATGTGTAACGGTAAACGGTACCTCAAGGTCTTCATTCCAATCGTCCGATAGTTGCTGTGCTTCAGTTGCGGACATAGGTGGTTGTCTTGGGGTAAACAAGGCCGAAATATCAACCTGACATTTAAAAAATAATAAAACTTTCACATTTAAGCTAAAATATTCAAAAGGTGTTTGTAATATTTTAAGTTTAAAGAACTATACTTAGCTAGTGCTTAGAAAATAAAGGAAAAGAAGACTACCCCATCGAGATTTTTTAGTATTTAGTATTTAAATCACTTTTGCTGAATCAAACGCACGGAAATTGCTTTAAAAAAATAAGTCAAGACATTTTTTAATCAAATGCGTAAATGATAAGGAAAATTACTTAGAAAAAGAAACTCAAAAAGGCTGAAAGAGACGAAGTTAAGAGTCCGACCGAGAAATACTCAGATTCCCAGAAACAGTTGGAGTAGAAATCCTTAAACCATGGGACAATACACCATGGGAAATTTCAAAAAAAAAGAAAAAATCTCAGCAAAAAAAAAAAAAGTTTTACCTTTGTTTGCTGTTCTGATGCCCATTTCCCCAGGTCAGCACCCGTTTTACGGACAGAATCAGCGGTACGCGTAAAATCAACAGCGATGACATCATTCCAACCAACAAATTTCGTCTTGAAAATCATAGGCTCAGTACCTAAAATGTAAAAAAGGGCGTCACTTTCTAGGCAATAATAAGAATCAAAGAAAAGAAAAGAAAATTTCTTTATCTACATTAATGGGAATCTTTTATGAAATCGAGTTTTTTTTTTCAAAGTGTGCTTCATAGCAACTCATGATTGGATAGTACGATAGTTCGATGATAGAACGACAAAATTGTAAATAGCACGTCCGTTTTTTAGACCTCATTTTCGTGAGAGAAATATTAAAAACATTTTTTACGAAACAATAAAATAACCTTCAGAAATTTTAGTCACAACAGCAAAAGCGGGGCGTGTGATAAGGGCGGTTAATTCATGTGCCAGCTTCAGAGCGGCTGCTCTGACAAGTCGGGTGGACTGCTTTCCAATCCAGATGAAAACTTCACCCAAGCAATCGATTAAATAGACACCATTCGTTTCAAGGAACTTGTGTTCTAATTTTCCTCGAGTTGTTAGCTCGACCTAAACAGATATTGAAATTCGTTTATCATCAAAATCTAAATAGAATGATCCTTATTTTTACCTGAGGTAATTCCAAATATCCCATTCCAAGCCCAACGCGGTACAATTTGGCGGCAAACGGAACAAAATCTTGCGTTACATGTTCACGGATGATTTCTGGACGATAAATTTCATCAGATTCTGATGACATCGCATCCCACCAGTCGTCAGTCTCTTTGCCTTGGGCGCAGACAATAATGTCAGCTGTACCTTTACGTTCCTCTTTGTTTATCTTTTCTGCGAGTAAGCGTGTTTTAGACCTAAAAGGAAAGGTAAAAACACTTCAAATTGTTTGTTCATAGCGTTTTCAGATTGTCTTAATAAACCTAAGAGTATTCTTAGACTTCAGTCCTGTCCAGATAAACATTTTTTTGCCAGCGTCTAGAAGGAAGACATGGCGAGGATCAAGCTCGTCTGCATGGACTGCAACGGGTTCAAGATGGATTGACGGACCAGCAGCGTGTATTCTGTATAACCGAGGAGGTAACTCGATCTCATCGACTGTAAAGAAGCCGGAAGCAGTACGGCAACCTTCTAGATAAACGATTTCCCCATCAATCATGGCAATAAACTCAGGTGACTCGTCCGCCTGTTCCTCTCGGATTGTTCGGCATTGAGCTCCGAGAAAATTTCGCAAGTTGACGGCGTGAATGGCCGCGCACGCCTTTTTGTCCAACTAAAAAATAAAAATCGCAAACACTTCATTAGATTCGGGCTATCTCATACAGCTGCTAGACACACGATGCTATTGACATGAGTCCATGTAAAGATATGAACAACAGTAGCATTGTCTTGAAAACCCACATTTGTTGATACAGCAGATGCCGTAAAAATGTAACTTTTCAAATTTGCGAAGCTCAGTAAACATTTAAAAGGAGGTTTGAATAGCTGCCAACAACACTTTGAGAAAACACTGGATGAAACAAACACACGACTAAACCAAAATAAACTAACAAACAGCGTACACGTTGGCATCTCTCCAGTTGCTGATATAGGGGGAAAATAAACAGCAATGCGGAAATATGTGACAGAAAAATTGCTTAGTTAGTAACACAAGTCACAATCGTTCATGGTTTCCGCAATCTAAAAATTGTTCCTTATTTTCTCCTTGTAGATCGCAATCAATCTTCTATAAATGATTGGACTCTATCTTATTGCAGACAGCCAACAAACAATTAGCTATCATTGATAAATCACGATCGCAGCAACTTTCCCTTCTCACTACAGAAATTGGACTTATCTTTTCATTTAAATCGAATAACCCCAAACGAATTGTGGTACACCACAAAAGATAAATATAGAACTAAAACATTACCGTGGCTTTTTCTCCGATCCAAAAGGATATCTTCCAACTAAGAGAACCACTTTCGTCGATAAAAGTTTTCAGTACGATGTAACAATCGGCCTCGTAGAACTTTCCGTGGACGGATTCATCGACTTGACAAGGAAGAAAGTTTTCAATTTCCCAAATAGTCAATCCTGGAATTTGTCCGACATCTTCCTCAAAAAATTCGGAGTAATCAAGCGTCGGCTTTTCCAAAGACTCTACCCATTTTCTTGGTCTGAATTAAGAAGTTTGTTTTAGATATTTTGCATTTATGAACTGTCAAACTGTCAAATTTACTTTAGAGATTCAGCTTTTAATTCTTCTATCGTCTTGTGATTCTTATCCTTAGCGACGTCTTTCAAACCCTAAAAAAATATAGCATAAAAAAAATTGAAGTAAACAATCAGAAACAGTAAATTTACTTTAAGAATTTTTGCTTGATCTTGATCCGCTTCTTCTTGTTGATGTCTTCCACGGCGTCCTCGTTTACGGACACTATCTTTATCTGAAAAGGTAATAATTTATTAGAATTAATAACATCTGAATTTTGTTCAATAATTTAATTTACCAAGCGACGAATTACTTCCGGCGTCTAAGGAAGATTGTTTTGATAGTGTCCCTGATTCTTGGGGTGTTGGCAACGCTACAGTTCCTGCAGCGCTGGCCAGCCTCAGTTGATGTTGTAAAGAAAAATCGATGTTGTAATATGCGTTAGCCAGGGCATGAGGATTGGGCTTAGGTGGGGCTTTAAAATCAGGATTGCCTCTGGTTTCTATTAATTCTAATTTAGGAAGATACTGAATTCCTTTGGGTAAAAATCGTAATCGGTTGTTGATGAGGATGAGTTTTTTCAAGGTGAGACATTTCAGAAACGTATCTGGGATCGTCTCCAACTTGTTATCTGATGCGGAAAATATTTCAAGTGCAGGTAAGCGGCCTAGTTCAGCGGGCAGGCCTTCGCTTTCTAAATTGTTTGAATCAATGAAAAGTCTACGGAGACACGATAATAAACAAATAGACGGCGGTAACGAGCGCAACTGGTTTCGGCTTAAATTCACTGTTTCAAGTTTGGACCACAAGTCTAAAAATTAAAGCAACGATGTGTTAACTTCGTAAGATATTTTTATTCAATTTCACGGTACTTACCAATGGCTGAATGGAGTTCTGTCATGATGTTATTGCTCATATTGAGCCTTCTCAATGTTGGGAGCACAAAAAGTCCATCGGGTATTCTTGAAAGTCCGTTCTGTGACAAGTCAACCTCACCCACATCGAGCAATGCTTCCAGAGACGAAGGGATGTTTAAAAACACTCCTTTGAGTATCCCGAACCTGCAGGCTTCTCAAGGCTGTTAACGAAGGTAGTTGTCTCATTTGATAATTTGCCATGGGATTTCCATTCAGAATCAAAGTTTGTAAATTAACTAATCTTCTAGTTTGAGGAGGTAGAGTTTCAAGGCGGTTATGGCTCAAATCTAAGAACAGTAGGTCGGTTAACTGAACAAAGAGTTGGCTTGGTATTGCCTCAATACTGCAAGAGATAAATAGATACTTACAAATTAGAACAAAAATACTAATTATTGACATTTAAAATACTTATTGTGGCTGAGGTTAAGGACTAATAGAGATTTAGCTCTTTCTAATCCATCTGGGACTTGTCTCAGGTTATTGTGACTAAGATCAAGAGTTGTGAGCTCTTCCACTTGAAAGATATCTTGTGGTAAACTGGAGCTCCTCAAACAGTTGTAACGTAGGTTAAGAGAACGAAGGCAGGGAAGAGTAGTCACTTCACCATAGACTTTGTCAATTTTGTTTCTCTTCAAGCTCAAATGTTCCTATATTCCAAACCATTAGTGAATATGAAGAATTTATACAATTTTTATGAAATAGAACTTACTAATTTTTGAAGCTTCCCTAGCTCTTCAGGGGCTTCTGTTAAACCAGTCTGGTCAAGTTTAAGCCACCGTAGGCCGACCATATCGCCAATAGTTTCAGGAAAATTCCCATTCTGTTGACAGAAGGCGAAAACAAATGTTAGACATTCGGCAGTATTCCAATGAAAGTACACAAGGGAAAATTACGAAAAATATTCCAAACTGTGCTTAGACGTGTTAAATTTGATGAATAGTTCACAGAAGAAATTTAAATTTTTGCGTTTACCTTGAAATCATAATTACTACAGTCGATCCCGCGCACAAACGGTAATACAGAAGCGGCCATAATTTTTTTCCAAAAAAAATTTGGGCTGGGATATTGTCGTCTGCTCACAACTCAAACCTCAAAGTTCAAACCAAAAAAATGTTTTTTTTTTTCAAATCTGATTAAACTGTGAGCTCAGTTTAATTTTATGTAAGTGTTTCGGGTATGTCATTTTTTTAATTGATAACCATATAAAATTAGTAACTTTTTTCAAATGGATGAAAGCACAATTTTGTGTTTATTATTATTTTTTCTTTATTAATCGATTGAGAGAATCGATTATACGGATTTTCGTTTGAAAGATCGATATCTTGTAATTTATATTTTTCCGAACCAACAACGCATGCTCATCATGAGCAAGAAGGACGTTATCCAGGATAACTTGTGGGTTGTGGCCTCAAAAGAATCTTGCTGCAGTCTTTCGAGAGTATCACGTGCACAAAGTCGTCAACAACAAAGCTCTTTCCCGACCGACTACAGACAACACGGAATTTGGCATTGCTCCAACCACTTTAAAGCTAATTTCTTGGTACTCTATTCGGCGGCGAAAGACATTTGGTATGTTAGAATGTACAATTTATACTTCAAAAATTAAGAATATTTATTTCTTCCATAACAAGTTCTTTGTTGTCTCGTACATCTTATACAACCCTAAACTAATGTGGAAGCGCATGCGCATGTCTAAATGTGTGAAGGATTGAACGGGATTTCGCCTCCTCCTTAGCTGATAAAATATCCCTTGCCAGTTTAAATAAACAATTCCTCATCCGTGCTAATAACACCCCCTCCATAAGTTACATCATAATAGTACCGACTTTGGTCGGATCGATGATAGCACGTGAGTAGTCATTTTCAGTATTACGACAATTTAAAAACAAAATCAGAAGAAATTAAAATTGCTCACGTTTAAAAGCGACCCGTTTTTGTTAATCATCTTTCCAATCTTAAACATTACAATTTCCCCTGTTCTATATAAGATTTTAAATATTCAGTTTAAGAAAAGTAGATTCAAATGACCTCGTGCACAATGCGATTCGATACGCGTGACGACGTTTATTTTGAGTGTTGCTTCAATATCCGTCCATTTGGCCATTTGATCTACACTTGCCTAACAAATAACAAGACTACTGGTGCCGTATAGTGGTGGTGCACTGACCACACAAAGTTTCTTCACGAAGTTGAAATCCTCGGTTACTTGAGAATAATATAGCGGCATCATTTAGAATAGTTGTTTGTCCAGAATGATAATGTACCAACCGCCTTCGAGTGATGCAATCTTTTGTTTCAATGTCATAGGGTGAATGTTCTTTAGTGACTTTGTCTCTTAAAGAATAATGATAGTTTATATCACTTCATTCATTTTGGGCAAACAAAATCATTTACAGCTTGATAAGAGTATAAGACTCTGGATAAAGAGAGATAATAGAAACAGGCATTGATAAATCACAGTAACGTATAGGATCGTAAGGAATTCGTATTTTCTGTTACCTCTTTCGGGATCAAAGTGCGCACAATCTTGACTTTAGGCAGTTTTGCTTTTCGTATAACAGTCTGTGCAGGAAATGTTACTCATGCTGCATCGCGGATGTCTATCCGCATTGCGGTCGTGCTACTTTTGCGCACACGCTATCAGCGGTTTCCATATTTGCACAACTAGCAAAAGAACAAAATTGAGTGCGAAAGTGAAAAAAAAACTATAAAAAACAGAATCTCTTTTGCCCCAATCTTCTGCTTTTCCCACACCAGTTTTATTCAGATGGAAACTGCTTGTTGCAAAATGTGTGACTCCCTCTAGTCCCTTGACCTACATCCGTTACTAAACTGTCTAGCGCATCCGATGCTGCATCACGCTGGTGCGGAATCGGCTCAAAAAATAAGATATTTAGAGATTACGGAAGACGTTTTTTTTTATTATTTAGTATGCGTATTTTTACAGAGAGTTTGTTTGAACTGGCATGAATGCTTGACGGCTATACTATCATATACGATAATATATTTGTTCTGTGGTATTTACCTCCATAACAACTAACAAGTGAGCCTCTTTATACAATCTGTCTGAGCCCCTAAATGATTAATTTTCCGCCCAAAGGTTATTCAAGTTGGAATCAGACAGTAGGATTAAGCCCTTGTACCTTTTCCTTTTGATATAGAGAATATGTAATCAAACTATTGTTCAGTCGATTGAATACGTGGTTATTGGAATTATTCGAAATAGGCCACCAATGCACCGACGCATGGCCAAACCTGAGAGAGTGCCCTTACCACCACCAGCAACTAGCCGTCAGAGTCGCTTGGGGAGGAACCACACTGAAGCCTTTCTGGTCCCAAACAATACGTGGGAATTTCGAGTCTCGATGAGAAAACAGCCCGATCACTCGTGGACACAGTTCAGGAGCAGCCGGTCAGAACGTCGGCAACCGTCGCCCGAGTCGCAACAACGTCTGTTCGGGCCGGTTAACGAAACGTGTCAAAGGATTCTAGGAAAATCTCAATACAAATTTTGGATTACTACTGGATTAGTGCAATAGTCGTCCTCTTTCCGTACTTCCTTCTTTTTACCTCATTGTTCTTCTTTCTTCTTTGCAAAAAACCGATTGTATCTTGCCCGACATTTGACTGTGTATTGTACTCATGAACTGTGTATCAAACAACCCAACGTCCAATCGCACATCAATCAAAAATAATGGAAGACAACCATAAAGATGTTCTTGCCAGGAGTCAGTCGTGGGCCGTCATCAGGCACGTCGAAAGGCTAACATCCGAGAGAAAAGGAAGCGTCGCTAATGGAGAAGATGAAGACTCGGCCGCTGTACCTATTCAAGAGGCACAAAGCTACAAACTTGACAAGACGTCGGAAGCGGCCGTTGTCCGACGACTAATGGAAACACTGACGGAACATCAGACCTCAGCGGAGACTGGCCATTCTGCCGCAAGTTTGAAGGTCCATTTTCGCTGTTCTCTGGATGACATCAGCAACGATAACGACGACAAGGACAACTCAAGTTTGAACGATGGCGCTGCCGGCGATTGCTCTTACCGGAGCCACTCGGGTAAATTCTTTATCAGAATAACTATTCTAGTTTTATGATTTTGTAATCAATCCTTTTTTTCGCCGCGCGACAAACTTTTTGTTTCTTTTTGCTTTTGATTTCTTATCACGCCACCTTCCGTGATCGCAGTAGTGCACGATGCGACGTATGCACTATACGATGCACGCTAATTATTAATAGAATCCCGCAGAACAAGCCAAGAAGTAGTATTTCCCGTATTACACGCTCGTCGTGTTTTTGAACGAAACCAAAACGATAGTGACTCGCTATGCCCTTGTCCTCCTTTATTTACATTTTTCTCAAATTTGAACATTCGCACTCGATTCACCTAACCGATCAATATTGGCAACAATGTGTAACCAATCAGAATAGCTCTGCAAGTTGACGGATCAGTTGATGGTGCACGCCAAGTTTATTTATAAAAAGCCAGCGCGTTATTTTGTTCAGGGTCAGTTTTGGGTTTCTTGGCCCCGACCGTAATGTTGTTGCCAAGGTGAATCCAAGTGAGTCACGTGTTCTTTTGTTTTCATTTGTTAAACTATGCCATTGAGTTCAAATTCAACTAACCACAAGGATTTTATTGATTCTCGTACTGGCAAACGAAATAGGGTGATTATTTCTATGCGATTTCAATCGGAGACGATCGTTAAATCAAGTTTTCGCGGAATAATTAAATTCGAATCACTTACTAACGAAAAAGAATCAATATGGACATTCTTGGCTCAGCCGGGTTTCTTCTGTTCATGAAATGTTGCCAATGCCAGTGATGCGACATTGACGATTGGCAAACCAACTTGATGTTTTTTAACGAATCCCCAATTGAAAACGATAAAGATAGACATCTATAATAATGTTTGTTTCTTTGCCAGCAGCAGCGACTTCTTGGAGCGCCAGTGAAAGCGACTTAACAGGACAGGGTGTAGATGAGGATGAGGATGACGTCAACTTGGCGCCTGACGGAGGTTCGTTGGACCACACATGACACAATGAACTATAAAGTATGTGCTGTTGTACTCTTGTTCTTATTTCTTTATAAGGTTGGGGATGGGTCATCGTAGCGGCCAGTTTCGTCATCCATTTGATTGCCGATGGAATCACCTTTTCCTTCGGAGTCATCTACGCTGAATTGCTGGACTACTTTCAAGAGTCTAAGGGCTACACTGCAGTCATTGGGAGTTTGTTTATGGCAACTCCTCTACTCTCCGGACCGCTTGCCTCGGCTTTGACCGACCGATTCGGTTGCCGGGCAGTCACAATCGCTGGATCTATCGTTGCAGCCATTGGATTATTTCTCACTTCATTGTCCAGTAAGATTCAATTTAGCGATTCTTTACATTCATCCAAGACAAAGACAAGCTTACAATTATCTTTCGTTTGCAATCACGCGCAATAGATTCGGTGGAAGCGTTGTTCTTAACGTTCCTGATCGCCGGATTGGGCCTTTCATTGTGTTACGTAGCAGCCATTGCTGTTGTGGCATTTTATTTCGATAAACGACTCTCGTTAGCCACCGGACTAGCTGTGTGCGGCAGTGGGATCGGTACTTTCATTTTTGCTCCCATCACACAATATCTCATTAATGAATACGGTTGGAGAGGTGCCATGCTAATTTTATCGGGCATCTTCCTCAATATTGTCATCTGTGGCGCTTTAATGAGAGAAATTGAAGGACCTGGTGGTACTTTGCGCGGCAAGGGAAAAATGAGTCGTTCGACTTCAGCAGAACAGACATCCACTGGCTTTCGATCACGTAACTGCAGCGAGAGTGAAACGGAACATCAGCGACTTTCCAGCGATTCACCTGCAGTTTTAATGGAAATAAAAGCGGCCGCAGATTCAACGTTTCTTGAATTTGAACGCGACGAAGACACTCGTCTTTGTAATTCGCTCATAAATCTGCCGACATTCTTGCGGCACGGTGACAAAATCCCGCACGAAGTCTTGATGACCATTACCAATAACCCTCGTCTCTATGGAATTGTGCTGGCCAACTATCCCACTCTATTCGACGGTTACGTAGTCAACGAAAACAAAGAAGCGGAACGGTCGATAGCGCCCACCGAGAATTCGCCTAAAAAATGCAAAGATCCCATCAACTCCAAGGACGCGGCCGCCGCCTTATTGACCAGCAAAGAAATAGTACACCCTCACGGACATCCTTGGCACGCCGCTTACCTGAACGGTTTAAAAATAAAGAAAAGGTCATTAACATACCGTGGTGCCATGCTCAATCTGCCGCGCTATCGGCTACGGGCTTCTTCCTGTCCAGACATTTACCGCAATTCGATCACTACTATCGCAAGGGAAAAGGAAGGAGTAAGCGGATACATTTTCATTTTACAATTCCTACTTACAAGGGGTCTTGATTGTAATGATTTATAGGCATGTTGGGACTATCTGGAGGAATTGCGCGAAGTTTTCATGTTCGATTTTTCTTACTTGTCCAACCCGGCGTTCGTCATGTTTGCGATTTCCAATGGTCTACTTTATTGTTGGTATGTTGGCAGTTGTATATACATTACATCCGTCGTCGATTTCCTTACAGAAAACGTAATGCTTAGTCACCACGCAATTTGGGATTTACGTCGCGTGCAGTAACTGACCAAGCAGCTAAGAAATTACGACATCAAAAGAATTGATGATGTATATCCTTTTTTCTCCGTCGTTTACTTTCTAGCTATCACGTACCGTACATTTATTTGACGGATTGGGCGAAAACCCAAGGACAACCCAAGGACGACGAATCATTAGAAGAATTTCTATACAACGTTCCGTCCGGCGGAAGACAATCCGAAGAGCCTTCTTTTCTATTGTCAATTGTGGGCATTCTCAACACGTTAGGAGTGGTACGTTTGTTTTTGTATAAACTACAATTAATCCAATAATGGTCCTGTAACATTTGTGTTTCGATTTCTGCTATAGATTATAGTGGGCTATCTTGGGGACCGATCCTGGGCCAACCCGACTTGGATATACTCCGGTACATGAAATATATTATTTATCTACATGTTAACAAAAGCCTCTTAATATATTATTGTGTCACAGCGAGCATGTTACTCTGTGGACTGTCTACGGCTGTAGTCCCTCTTCTACCCGGATCTCCCTGGCTGGAAATCGCGGCTGGCCTTTTTGGTTTGAGCATTGCAGCCAATTATTCACTCGTCTCTGCCATTCTAGTCGAATTGATCTCGCTTGAACGCTTTGTCAACGCTTACGGTCTACTTCTTCTCTTCCAAGGAGTAGCAAATTTGATTGGGCCACCGTTAGCTGGCTGGATCAGTGATTTGACCGGTATGATGAAATTGGATTTGAAAGATGTTTACTTTTTATTTACCTTTAAAAAATATTTTGAATTTCAAATTACAGGCTCGTATGATTTATCGTTTTATATTGCCGGCGTTTTTATCATCCTCTCTGGAGCTATTCTAGTCCTTTTGCCAGTCTTCCAGCACATCAAATCGCGCATGTCTGCCGCCAATGTTGCAGACAGTTTAGAGACAGGAATGCTGGCAAAAGAAGAGAATCAGCAGGGGCGGACAATTCAAACGTACATAAAAAATACAAAGGATTCAATCAGACTAGGTCCATCCGACAAGACGATCTCTAGCACCGTTACAAATCTCTAGCACCATTTAGAGAACCGGTTTAGCAGTTTCCGAAAAGCGACAAGACACACCTCTCATTCTCTCTTCCTTCTTGTTAACGTTTGGCCGCTCTCTCTCGTTTCTTAGCGCGAGCAGTAGCACGTGATTCAACTTAGTGATGGATTTTTACGATTCCTTCCGAGCACTTTCTAGAACGACGATGTTTTTTTAACGCTAGCTCGTAAGTGCTCCCCAAGGGTGTTTATTCTTAAAATTCCTCATATTTGGCCTTCGCACTTATCCTTAATCGAGTTTAACGAGTTTGCCTGAAATTCTTTTTAAACAAATTCTCCGATTTATACAGCATGTATGCATATTGATGATTTAAAGGACATTTATACTTCATTTTTATGATTCCATCTTATACCCATCCCTTAAAATCCCCCCCCCCCTTTCCAATCAAGTCCCATTTGCTGGATTTTGCATTTAACGCCCTTTTCGATACATTTTCATCGAACTCGGAAACACAGTACACAATTTCAACTACATTTTATAAAAATTTTTTGATAACAAGATCGTTGATAAAAACATATGCCATGTTGCGCAAAACATATGCCAATAAAAAAAAACGGGAATCGTCGGGAAAACAGCAAAGGATGCGATACGAAAAGGTTTGTGCAGTCCACGTTAAGAGCACTTGTTCTTAAGATTTAAAAAAAATACATATATATATAGTCTATCGCTCATGCTATTAGCCTATTAAGGACTTAAAAACTTCCCAGTATTTAAAAAAAATATCTCATACATTACTATGAAATTGTTAAATCCTCCTATTATGCGCTAACCATCTTACGCAGAGGAAAGGACTCGGGGGCGTCACCCATTTCGACGTCTTCTGTGTCGGTTGTGGCTACCAACAAGGAATGAGTCGATGGTTTGACACGTAAAATCCTAATGAAAAAGATTGCAATTTTACAATTTGAAGATGAGATAGATAAACTTTTAAAAATTCACAGATAAACAGATATTGTATACCTATTGATGGCAGAAAATGACCCAGAAATTTTGGATGTCATTTCCCCTTGAAGGGAAAGATCATCGTCATCACTTGTAGAAAGATTTCGTGAATCTTTAGCTTTAAAGTAGGCAAACGTTTCCAGCTTCTCTTTGGCTGGCTTTCGATAAAATTTCAGCAGTAGAGATGAGCATACCACACTGACGGACGACAGCGCCATGGCGGCTGAACCCATCCAGGGCTGTAGATGAATTCCGAGGGGAGAAAAGACTCCCGCTGCAATTGGAATGCCAACTAAGTTGTAGACGGAGGCTAGAAGAAAGTTGAGATGAATCCGTTTAACTGTTCGGTAGGAAAGATCTAAGCAAGCCACCACGTCCAGTAGGTCATTACGAATGAGTACTACGTCTGCTGCCTCGACGGCAACATCAGTTCCTGAAGCAATGGCAATACCAACATCCGCCTTTTCAACAAAAAAAAAATTTAATTTAATTCACGCGATTGAGACTTGAAGATTGATTACCTGAGCTAGAGCTGGAGAGTCGTTGACACCGTCACCAACCATTGCTACTTTTTCACCTTTTTGCTGAAGTGAACGAATTTTGGCTACTTTGTGCGACGGTAAAACTTCTGCATAAACTGTCGTGATTCCCACCTGTTGAAACCATAAAACGACACAATCAATACATGAATTTTAAATAAATACAAGATTAATTACTTGACGTGCTATTGCTTTAGCAGTCTTTTTGTTATCTCCAGTGAGTAGGGCCACATTGAGACCCATTTTCTTCAGCGTGTAAACGGTAAGATGAGCCTCTGGTTTCACCGTATCAGCAACAGCAATAGCGCATACCAGTATACCACCAATAGAACACAACACTACTGTCTGTCCCATTCGTTCCAGTTCGAGCATTTTGGCTTCTACCTCGGTTGGCACATCCATACCGTTTCGTCTTATCCACTCACGGTTACCGATTAAAACGCTGTGAAAATTTTAAAATCTATCAGTTAATATTGAGTAAGGTATTAAAAAGAAATCGTTGAGAGGAAATGCTTACTCAAAAGCTAAACCTTTGCTGCTATCCGAACGATTCAGTGCCACCAAAGTCGGTTTCAGCATGGACGTATCGATGACGACCTGAGAGGCTAATGAATCAGGATCACGTTTACCTAGAGATCCTTTCAATCGTTCTTGAGCAAGAGGTGACTGCAAAAAAGATTTCTCCATCTCGTTAAGATTAGACACTTGACAACGAAGGCCACAACCTGGAACAGTCTGAAAACGAATAAAAGGACGATTAAGAGATTGGTTAAAAATTCTAATTTGTAATCAAATTACAAATTTTCTCAAAAATATTTACATGAAAATCGGTGCATTTTGCAACTAGGTCTGTTTTGAGTGCTTCTTTGACATATTTTGTAATTGCTGAAGCAATTGGATGCTCACTGTTGGTTTCGGCGATTCCAATTATAGCCATCATTTTTGGCAAATAAAAGACGGCATTATCAACCAATTGGACAATGGTTGTCACCATCGGAAATCCTCGAGTAATGGTCCCTGTTTTATCAAAGACGACCGTCTTGACTTTATGCGCGTTTTCAAGTGGCTCAGCACCCTAAACGTTTTGTCAAAATTGTGCGTGTGATTACATCATGGAAATAGGGGGGAATTGGTCTTATTCTTACCTTGATAAGAATTCCATTAGTAGCTCCAACTCCTGTTCCCACCATAACTGCAGTAGGTGTGGCCAGGCCTAATGAGCAAGGGCATGCGATAGACAAAACTGTCAAAGCGCAACGAAAAGCGAACTGGAAAGTGAGCTCCGCCTAGTGAAAGTTTACATTTCGTGAATTCAAGTTTTGCTTAGTGGATAGTGGATAACTTTTACTTGGCTATAAGCTTCTCTTTCCATATCAGAAACAGGAAGAAGATCTACGTTGACAAATCCAACAATAATCCAGGCTATCAATGTCATCACCGACACAGTAACGACCATAGGGACGAAATAGCTTGCCACTTTATCAGCTAACTGCTGGATCGGTGCTTTGCTGGTCTGTGCTTCCTCTACAAGACGAACGATCTGAGCAAGCGTTGCATCCTGTCCGACATGTGTTGCTATCATGAAAAGTCGCCCGTGCTGATTGACAGAGCCTCCAATCACCAACGAATCTTTTCCCTTGAGAACAGGCATTGATTCGCCTGTAATTAAGGATTCATCACAAGTTGAAGAGCCACTAATAACCTTAAAGGAAGACAAATATACAAAATTAAAACATAAATTACACAGATATGCCATATAAATTACTTTTCCGTCAACAGGAACTTTGGCCCCAGGCAGGACTTTGAGAATATCTCCCCTCTGAACAAGCTCTACTGAGATATTCCGTTCGCTAGTCACCTCCTCTTGGTCTCCGAGTTCAACCAATGTTGCTTCAGTCGCTTGAAGGCTTAATAACTTAGCAAGCGCTTCAGACGTCTTACCCTGTGGGGACATTAAAGTGCAAATCATGTGTCAACATTTCAAAAATTTGATTTCAATCAATAAACATACTTTAGCCACACTTTCCATCCAACGTCCAAGACTAACAAAGATGAGAAGCATAGGAGGCGTGTCGAAAAACGTCATTGGACTTGTTGATTGTAAAGTTGCCATTGCAGCTACTAAGACAGCAACACTGTACACATAGGAAATTGTTGTTGCCAACATGACTAAAACGTCCATGTTAGTTGTTCCATGTCGAATCGCTAGATTTAAAAAATGGAGAAAATATAGCAACAATGGATTGAATGAAAATATTATTTAAATTACCTTTATAAGCAGCAACGTAGAAATGCCTACCACCGATAAACTGCACGGGTGTGGCAAGAACAAAGAGCAATAAATTTTCTAAAGAAAGACCAGGAACAACGCAACACATATTTGTATGGTGGTGTTCATCCTCTTCCATCCGGATCATAAAATAAGTCATAACAATCATGGACGGAAGGCCGAATATGAGTGACACCAAAAAAGAATTCCTCCAACGCCGGATCTCGTCTCGATGATCCAAATGAGACATGGACCTCTCCATGCCTTGACTAACTAGTGAAGCTTCAAATCCCAAACCCTAATTTTTATGTCAGTAGAATTCAATCAGCATTAAATTTCGCAAAGAAAATCAATTAGAACTTACAATTATATTATCGATGATTTGGCGAGGTCCAATTCGATCTGGATCAAATGTAAACATTCCTTTTTGGGTTGACAACGCAACCCTCGCTTTGAATACTCCATCAATTTTGGCAACATGCGATTCGATGTTGTAAACACAAGATGAGCACGTCATTCCACCAATATGTAATTCAACATGTGTTTTCCCATTTTCTTGAATCACACCGTTATTTCTCACTGTATCACTGTCGTTCTGTAGGATGGTAGGAAAACCTAAGGTAGTAATCCAGTCGCAGATGGCAGAAGGTGAAACTAGTGACTTGTCATAGAAGACCTCTGCCTTGCCCGCCATCAAAGCAATCAAAATTTTTGAAATACCTGAAATGGAAATACAAAAAATTAGAAAAAGATTTTATTTAATTTTTTATGAAAAGAAGTTTAGACTAACCATTTAATTTAAGAGCATGTTTTTCAATTGCTGCAACACACGATGCACAAGTCATTCCACTAATTTGAATATAGCACTTTTGGTTCTGAACAAGGACTGCATTTTTATCAGAATTCTTTGTTTGTACTTCACTGAGGATTTTGTTCATACCACTTTCTTGAGGGTCTAATAAAAAAATATACCATTTACATAAAAATTTGATATAAAATATACAAAACATATTTACCAGAGAAAATATCTGTTGGTTTGACTTTAGATGCGAATCCCATTGCTGAAACAAATTCTGAAATTTGAGTAGGATTGACTAATTCTTCATCATATTGCACAGTTCCTTCTTTCTTTTCCAGATCAACTTTTACACTGAATATGCCTTGTTTCCCACCAATAGTTTTTTCTATATTTTTCACACAGTTTTGACATCTCATCCCTTGGATATCAATCACACAGGAAGATATTTTTGTGGCCTCCATGATTAAGCTACAAATAAAAAATGACACAGTTTAGGCTTGTATGCATGTACTGTAAAATACTCCCACCAAAGCAATTAACATTCAGGGTTTTTCTCAGAGAAAACTTTAAGGTACCTCTAGAGAATGACCTCTTTGAAAAATAAAGTTAAAACCCACCCCATCACTTAATCTTTTTTATTTCAGGGTCACGACCCTGCTATACATAGATTCAATGACCAGCAGTATAAAACATGCATGACAACACAAAGTGTCATGTTACCAAAGGTCCAAAGCTATACCACAATTTTTGTTTAATTGACTCACCTGAACCCAAGAAGACTTTTTTCAAAATTTAGTTTGCACACGTTGCACCATCAACACTTTCTCGGTGAAATAGAATAAACATATCGGGATGTCTGATAAAATCAGAAAGAAAGAAAGTCCACCAGTCTAACATTGAATTACCTGTTGCACTATAGACAGAGACTACACCATGGATCATTCAAATAAAAATCAAGATAACGATCAATAAAGACAAATGTTCATTTATCAGTCTTCGACTTGATCTACGTGACTAAACGAGTGAAGGCGGTCTACCTCACAGCTGAGAGCAGACTAAACAGTAAAGCAAAATCAAAATCAACCCTGAGCGCAAAGTTCTCTCTAGCTGGCGGAGTGGCGGCGGCTGGCCTGCCTACGTCTACCAAATCAACAAGTAAAGCTTGTTCGTCTATTATTGGAATTCCAACGACAAGAATGTGAGGGTTGAGTAAAGGAAATAATAAAAAAAAATAGCTGTAGTATAGAAACAGGATATGCGTGCGCATGCGCCTGGAAACACAATAACTTTCAAAATCAACACAGCAACCAATGCCAGAATAAAAAAAAGAAGTTGTCAAAATAAAATTTTGATTTTTAGAATTAGAAATGCAAATTATTCGTCATCAATATTAATCGCAATAACATCAGTTTTGATTCAACAACTTGGTAGGCTACGTGAGTAAAGAATCATGATCACGTGATATCAGACTATCAGTATACGTAGTTTATACACTGCAGTTGCAATAACTATGCTGCAGTAAATAAGCTATGCGGAATTCCACGTGAAAAAATGACGTTTGTAGTTGTTTTGATTTTGATGCTTTTGTTAATTTCTCTTTCAGTATTTTTATACTTGAAAAAGGTTAGTGGCGTATTTAATTCTTGTATATCGCGATCACAAAGTGAGCTCTTTGAAATTTTGTTCAGATTCTTTTGAAGAAAAAAGCTAATCTGAAAAATCGATTGAACGACAAAGCCGTAATTGGTATTTTTCATCCGTACTGTAACGCCGGTGGTGGAGGAGAGCGAGTTCTCTGGTGCGCAGTTCGAGCCATTCAGTCGCAATATCCAGATGCTTACATTGCTGTTTACACTGGGGATTGTATCCAAGCAGAAGAATTACTACAGAATGCATTTCAAAAATTTAATGTCAGGATACAGAACAACAACATTGAGTTTATTACCCTTCATAAGCGCAGTTGGGTGGAAGCTAAAAGATATCCCTACTTTACTTTACTTGGACAAAGCCTTGGATCGTTAGTTCTTGGAGCTGAAGCCATTATAAAACTAGTTCCAGGTATACATTGTATATAATCTATTTTTTATTTCTTAGAAGCCCATTTCTAAATTTTCACAAATGCAGACATATTTATTGACACCATGGGATATTCCTTTACATTCCCCTTGTTTCGAATACTGGGTGGATGCACAGTTGCTTGCTATGTACACTATCCCACCATCAGTACTGACATGCTGGGGCAAGTGATAAGTCGTACAGCAGCTTTCAACAACAACTCTTTGATTTCCAGAAGCATCATTTTAAGTGAAGCAAAAAAAATTTACTACAGGCTCTTTGCTTATATATATGGAATCACTGGAAGATATGCAAATGCTATCATGGTCAACTCAAGCTGGACAGAAGATCACATCAACCAAATTTGGAATGTCCCCTTTAGAACAAACAAGGTGTATCCACCTTGCGATGTTAAAGAATTTCTCGAAATTCCAGTTGAATCCGACCCACAATCTCTTCGAATCATTGCTGTAGCTCAATTTCGCCCAGAGAAAGATCACCCACTTATGATCCGCTCCTTTTACAAGCTAATGGATATTCTAACAGATGAAGAAAAATCACGAGTTAAATTAGTACTAGTAGGATCTTGTCGAAATGAAGAAGATCATCAACGCGTTGAAGATTATAAAAGATTAAGTAAACATTTTAATTTAGAAAACCACACAGAATTCTACATCAATGTAGAATTTGATGAATTAAAACACCTTCTTGGAGAATCCACTATTGGGCTTCATACCATGTGGAATGAACATTTTGGAATAAGTATAAATAATTTTTTTTGCGGTGACTAATTTGATTTCCTGAATTATTAACACGGAATCATTTAGGTATCGTGGAATGTATGGCTTCAGGATTAATTATGGTTGCGCATAAATCTGGAGGGCCTATGATGGATATAATCATCCATAGCAAAGGATCGCAGCCAATCGGATTTTTAGGTTCGGATGAAATAGAGTACTCTGACATTTTATGCCAGATCATTCGTATGGAGCCAAGAAAGAGAAAACTCATCAGAGAAGCTGCAAGGTATATGAAGAAATTCTTCATTCAAAATTTAATACATTCTTCATTGAAGAATGTATTAAGCTTTATTTTTGTAACAGTTTCACAGTTTTACAATTTCAAAACTATTTTATCTAGAAACTCTGTTGCAAGATTTTCCGACGATTCGTTTGAGAAAGAATTTTTGAAAGTACTTGCCCCTTTGATGGAGTGTATCAAGAAAAAATAGTTACTGCAATAAAGAATAAACGAATGTTTCATTTCAACAAATAAAGCCTTGATTTGATTTGATTTGAAACAAATAAAGCCTTTATTATTTTATTGAAAAGGTTTGTGTGACTGATTAAATAATTTCGCGCCTTTTTGGTAACTAGCGCCATTGCTTTGATGCGGTGTATATCACACATCTACTTGCAGAGTGTTGACAGCAAGCAAGAGCTTACTGAAATTTTATCTTTTTGAAATACCTTAAGTTTTAGACGGCTTGTGAGTTAACCTGCGTTAGATAAGTCATCTAAAAAATTTATTGCAATGTCTATTCTACCCTCTGCACAAAAGAAAAGGTAAAAGTATTGTTACAAAACGTGTAGTGCGTTGTTGTGTGTAGTCAAATTTGTTTCCTTTCCTGTATCGCATAAATAACGCTTATTTTTCATTTTTAGTGCTCTTGATGTCAGTTCTGTTAGATGTCAAAAGTGTCTAGAAATGGGGCATTGGACTTATGAATGTAAAGGAAAGCGAAAACATGTTGACAGACCAACAAGAACCGACCAACTAAAGAAATCCATTAAGCAAATAGAAACAGGAACATTTGAGGAAAATCATGAACTTAACAAGTAGGTTATAACAGTTTTTCCTAATACGATACTCTATTGTGTGGAAAATATTATAAATATAAAATTCATTTTTTGTAATATCTAACAATTGGGTTAACAACATTTTTTGTAATTGTTAACCAGTTAACAATTTATTCTTACTGGTTTTGTAAGTTGGAACTATCATAACATTCATAAGTTTATATAGCATATCTTAAATTGGACAAATTAGCTAGTTTTATATTATATTTCTTTAATTTAGGAAAACAAAAACAAATAAAGTAAAGAAAGTAAGACAAAACTCATCTAGTTCATCTGACTCCTCAACAGAAGACAGTGAAGAATCAAGTAGTGATTCAGGTACTTACATAAATGAATTATTATTGCCTGGCAGCCAGTTAAATAGTTATGTCTTCTTGGTATTGTTGTTAATTCAATAGGTAGTGATGATTCAGATAGCAGTAGCACCGGAAGTGGAAGTACGAGCAGCGATTCATCGTCCTCAAGCAGCTCCGATTCTAGTTCGTCGGAGTCGGAGGATGACCACAAAGACAAAAATAAGAAAAAATCTAGAAAATAGTAGCATCATCGTCTTTTTCAACCTTACATGGTCATTCAAATTTTTAATTAGGTTGAAGTCATTTTGAAGATGTTTGCAAAGATCTGTTTGAATCATGGAAACTAGATTTACCACTCAAGGTGAATGACCGAAATGACTATTTCATTTTTTAACATGCGATGAATGAAACGGTTGCTCTGTGATGACGGGTAATACACGAGAATTTTGTTCGCTCGAGTCCTTGACCATGTAAATTTTTTTTTTATTTAAAAGATTGGGTATTTTCAGCTCGGGGTTGCGTAGAACTAAAATTACAAAATAATACGCAGAGTCAAAGGAATCCGAATGACTAACAATAGACGTATTGTGGAAATAAGGATATAATTATATGCTCCATTAAGAAAATATCTAATTATACCACCATTTATCATGGCTGACAAATTGACGAATATAAAAAAAGTGTTGTCACAAAGATTAAATATCAATAAAAAAACTTGAATCCTTTTCAAGGAATGCGGCTCACTACGGAGGGGCATCTAAAAATGATTGAATAGGCTTTTGTTTGTACTTCATTGGAAGGAGTTTTTTTAATGACGGTGCTCAGCGTGTCGTCGAGCGAGAAAGAAATACGCGTAGACATCCAGGATTAACCTCTTCATACCTATTTATAAGAAATATTTTATGTGAGAAAACTGAAAAGAATGAATTCCTTCATTCATAAATATATTACCCGTATTTCTTCTGCCGAAGAAACGTAACAACTGCTGGTTTAATGCGTGGTCTACCATTTTGACTGTTATTTCCCCTGCCTGTTATAACTTGAATTACAGTTCTTCCATCTAAAAAATAGGTTAGGGAATGTCAGTTTAATCATTTTTATCGACGCTAATAGAATTTTCATTTGAATGAAACGCATAGATCCTGTGGTATTTGCCATTACAGCCCACGCTGCTAAAAATAGTCATACCGCGGACATTTTCAACAATGAAGGATTCCAGGCACGTTAGAGCTTCGACGACATGTAACTCGTGCAAGTCAATAGTTCGTTCGTCTTGGTGAGCATTTTTTTCTTCCACAATCTGTAAAGCCGCCTGCTGATTGCATTTCTTATACAATTCTGCATAACGCCGACTCTGAATTTTGTTAATGAACACAATGTAAACTAGATAATGGCAAATAGAATCAAGCAAAAATATTCACCTCGCTGGAGTAGTACATGGCTGCTGCGGACATGCCCCTCTTGTGATATTCTTGGGCTTGAGCAGAATATTGTTGTCGCAATTTGTTGTACATACTACGAAACCCGAATAATCAATATTACGTAAATGTTTTAAATTTTTAGAAAATACGATAATTACAATGCTTCTGTTCGCAAACCATGCGATTCCTGTGACGATGATTTGGTTTCACGTTTCTAAAAATCAAAATTAAAACCCTTAATTAAGTTAATAATCAAAAAGTAAACGACTGAGTTCACCGGTGTTTTTGGTTGCGTTTCTTCTCTAGCTCCTGGTGGATTAGCAGATATTATTTTTGTCTTTTGTGGTTGTGGGTTTGTTCCCAAAGAGGCATTTAAGGCTGTTACAGTGTGGGAATAATTGTAGTTATTCGCTTCGAACAAAGCGTCAAGTGCCAGCGGATCAACATAAGGATAATTTTCCTGCAACATCTGAAATGACAGTTTGGTGGACAAGCTTTCGCGCAATTCTTTCCGTTCAGCATTCCTCTTTTTAAAGTGACACAAATAGATGTCAAAACACTGGAATGAAAAATTTGCTGTACATCACACATTACTGACCTCATCTTGAACCAATTGCATGGCGAACTCAAAGTCCATGATATCTTGTAGCTCCATACGATCTGCAACGGTGGGTTCGGATTCCTCATCTTTACTGATTAAGCTGGAGCACCAATGTAAATAAATCTGTTCGGCTAACGACCAAGGGATATCGAAGCTAACGGAACTTGACTGATTGGCAGATAATGGTCGCTTTGCTTTCAAATCAGGAACACCAAACAATTTGATTAGCTGTTGGACAAATGAAGGATCTAAAGTCATGGGAATCATGGGTCCACACTCCATTTTGACTTCTTCCTCCGACAAAGGAGGGCTAACCACAGGGAGCGGTCGAAGAAGATCTACGCCTAACATGTTTTCGGTGATATTTGGCTCGGCCCGACAATCGGCTCCATTTGTTGGCTGTTCTCCCAAAGTAGGGAAACTAGACAGACATAATAAATTCGTAGCTTCATTTCTAGGTTGAGCCTCAAAAGAGAATAAATTCCCTGAGCTGTTTGATGTGGAAATTCCTTCAGAGACTTGACTGTGACCGTGACGTGACTTTTGAAGTTGAGATGCTCTAAATTGATTATAATCTTTGCCGCATATCCTACGAGTCTGTTCACTAATTGTATCAGTCAATTGAAAGCAGTCTTCTATATGTTTCCTTAGACTCTCCGTCTCCCCGGATGCCGCGGAAGCAGTAGAAGAAGATTGCTGTGATGCCTCAGAAGACGTCACCGAATTTGTTTCTTCTTCTTTCCCTTGTTGAGAAACGTTTTCTATGGTTTCGGGACAAGACTTTAAAACTATGTTGTGGGCATTCGGTATTTCTTCTGTTGGATCGATATCGATTTCTAGATCTGAGTAATTCGACACTTCATTCGCACACTCATATCCCGAGTCTAGAAGAACGTTCACTGCCCTGTTTCACAAATTCATTATCTTTTTAAATTAATAATGAATACAAAAATAAAAAGATAAATTTACCATGACAAATCGCCGTTACATTGTTTCAATATGTCTGCAAGATCTCCCGTTTCCTTAGTCGGGAAATAAGATTTTAAAATCGCAAGGGCTTCTCGAGTCGCGAGATCTTCAACAATTTCATCTGTAAGACATCCTTTATCCAGAGAGAATTTTGAACTACAAGGCTTTTTTCCAAAATCAGGTACAAATTTAGATGATTGAATGGATCGGCTACGCGCAGTCAGTTCACGAAGTGGCGGCTCTAATTCGAACAACGAAGTCTGAATCGCAGCTTCGCTTGTTAATGGCTTCAAGCTAGTTACCGTGTCTGTTGCCATTAAGACATCTGGCTGAGAACTGATGATAGAATTTTGAACGAAAATGTTTTGAGCAGATAATGGGAGGATGGGAGGAAGAGAAGCACTTTTTTTCGATTGCTTGTTCATCGCACCAGTTTCTACCAGTCACATTGCTCAAGCTGGAAGAAGCAGAAATCTGATAGTTTGATGCTGGCAGCAGATCTTTTTGAGAATCGAGTGTTTGCTGATTTTCGACACTAGTATTGCTCGCACGGCTTCCTTCAAAGGTTTGATTCATTTTAAGCCGACAATTTTCAATTACCATGGAAATATCAATCGCGACCCTCTGTTTTTCCAGCATTTCTCTTATTTTCTCACGTGGTACGCGATGGATATTTTTTTGAGACAACACGCGAGCATCATCTCGCCATGGAGTATCCGGCTCAACCAATTCAACTAAGTAATTATGCCTGTAAATGGTCCAAAGTTATAAATAAAGGCTATTTGCAGCCAATTTTTTTAAATTTTACCTCAGAGCCATAGTGACATAGGGTTGCATCTCCCATGCTTCCAAATTGGTATTGTCAATCACTACAGGATTGATTCCAGCTTTAAGTGCATCATTTGTTCTTTTTTGATTCCACTCATGGGCAATTCCTAGTTGGTTTCGATCAAAAACGTACTGACCCTGATAATTGATGAAGTAGTCATCAGTACTATTAACAACTCCATCCCCTTTTAAGTTGTGAGCCAGATAACTTTTTCCTGATCCTGGTACACCACGCATGATAATTAGAATTTTCTCCTGTCTTTTTATTCGTGTTTCAATC
Source organism: Daphnia galeata (assembly GCA_030770115.1). Lineage (NCBI taxonomy): Eukaryota > Metazoa > Arthropoda > Branchiopoda > Diplostraca > Daphniidae > Daphnia > Daphnia galeata. Next base: position 8,709,755 of record CM061115.1, read on the forward strand.
ACATCCAAAATCCAGTGCTTTTCTTTCACTGTGATTTTTGGTTTGGCTCCTAGGTTCACAGTAAATGGGTTAGAGTCATCTTTCCCAAGTACACTGGACCAGCTGTTGGTTTTCACTGTTGCTGTCGTTGGTGATTTAGGCACAGGCTTGGAAGTCTGTGAACTAGGGCTCATTTCAGTTAAAAATGATAGAGCAATATCACTGTTTTCATTGCTATCCTGCCATATCATTTCCACAACTTCAGCATCAATAGCTGATTTAAACATTGTTTTTAAGTCATCTAGGCTAAACTTTGTTTCCACATTTTGAATAGAAGAACTGCTGGATGAACTTAAGGAGCTGTTCATCAGCTGTTCAAAATAATTACTTTGGTTATTCGACATTTTGAAGAATTGCGTAATCGTAACTAAAACGACACATTATTGGGTTAACTATTTCCCGACATTTTCTAGTCTGAACCTGTTGCGCAGAAGATTGTCATGGTCTCTTATGGCACGCCGAAAGGGCCAAAACAAAAAAAAAAAAAAAATAAAAAATAAAAAAAAAAAAAACGCCACCGCCATCTAGCGGTCAAATTTGGAACTACTCCCGAAAACTTTTCTCCTCCTAAATTACAACTTTTAGTCTCGGTTTAAGTCTTATACAAAATACTATACATCAAGGAAAATAGATAAAAAAAATCACTGCTTATAAGTAAGATGTAATAAGTAAGATGTAGGCCTACTGATAATTGTCACTGAGGATAGGTATGAAAGTGTACCTAGCGAAGGCTCTGCACTTCTGTTGAACCTCGTGCTGAACTTATTAAAGCTTGCTCGCTGATGGAGCGTGAACGCGAACAATTTTCCCCTGAACATTGCATCGTAAAAAATACTGATTATTTTGAAGTTAAGAATTGAGGAGTTTTCCCAACTACAGAAACGGTATTGATCAGGAGAATTTTTTTCTCCTCAGAAAAGACGGAAAAAGCGGGAAAAAGGGATCGGTTATTCCGGGGTTATTCTCGCGGGGATGGGACGAGTGAGTTGTCGAAATTCATATCAGGTATGAACTATGGTGGAACTTTTATCCATACTGGAACCATATCTGGAACTTTTTAATTGCGATGGGTACACTTAAGTATGAGTGATTTGGGGGGGGGGGGGGAATTGTGTATGTTGGCTAGTCTAGTTCTAAATAGAATCCTAAATACCAATGATACCATAAGAAACTAAGGCTTTTATTCACGCTTGCACTGACCAAACCTATGTTTACAATCATTCATCTGTCACAATCCTTGATATGCACAATGCTTGATATGAGCATTCATTCCACGCTATAGAGTATAGACCGTACCGAATGCATGATGTACAACACAGACAAAATTCTAATTAATTCCTGAATGAATATAGACTTACTATTAATTTCAGGGACATACGGATGTTTTGAAAAGTATTGTTACAATCAAGCGGAAGAAGAGACATCTCAAAAGCGATCAAAAAAGAGAATATTGTTGTTGCGCGCTTTTGGCCTTCAAATTCAATATTTGAGATACGTTATTCATTCAGTAACATACATACGTATTTTTTGAGGTATCAGATAATAGAATCATGGTATATTTTCTAGCTAGAAACAGGTTTTCAACTGTAAAATGAGCTTGGCGACCTGTTCGTTATAAATAATAGAAGGGTGAATTGGCGATTGCAAAACCTTGAGGAACTATATTGATTTGATATCAACGGCGGCCAACGAAATATCTAGGGCTCGAGGCAATTACTCTAGTAATCTTATGTTCTGAAGTTATTTGTCTATTTACCTATTATTTGTCTATTAATATATGGTATCTTATAAGACTAAAAGTTGTAATTTAGGAATTTAGGAAGAGAAAAGTTTTCGGGAGTAGTTCAAAAGTTGACCGCTAGATGGCGGTGGCGTTTTTTTTTTTTTTTTTTTTTATTTTTTTATTTTTTTGTTTTGGCCCTTTCGGCGTGCCATAGTCTCTTTCGAAAATCATGATAAATATTAAATATCGGTTCAGCCATCTGGCGATCACATCCAACAACATGTTGCCCTTGTTTATTTTCAATTCGTTTTCAAATAAATTAGTAGATTTAAAACTGAAGTGCTTTTATTTTCTCATATTTTTCTGAATCTGCTACAAAATATTATTTGAAAAACTGTTTAATTCACTTTTTGTTTTTTTAAATCACTGTAAAATTACAATTCGATTTTTGAGTAAGCAAATGATCTTTAAGAAATTTGAAAAATAATGGTTTCAATGAAAATTACCTACTTACTATAATAAGCTTTTTAATCGGCCTGACGTAATGATGTTCTTGCGATATAGTCCATGGTTCCTGTACTTCACGATCCTGTCTTCCGAGTTCCGGCGAGTCGGCGACTTTCCTTTCCTTTGCACGATCAACTGCCATCTAGCGAAAATTATATTATCCTAGGCGTACTGTTACACATATAACTAATTAACTATGAAGCACTTTGTGAAGTGAATTATGTACGAATTTACTAAGAATCCAATCATCTATTGTCCATTATATTAAAGGAACAGTTTTTTTTCTATCGCTAAAACAGTAAAAACCTATAGAATTCCTGATGATCCTACTTTGCGTTCACACATCCTAACAATTGCAACAGCACAACAACCGCGTCTTGGACGACGACGTAGAAAGAAACCATAGATGGCGTGAGTTAGAGGTAGTCAACGCGAAATATGTTTAAAAAATTTGTATTGGTCCGCTGCCAAGAAATTAAATTCTTTACTCTACTGCAATGTCTTTGCAACTTAACTACTAACCAACAATGATCCAAAACGGCGAATATTGAAAATGCAGCAATGTTTTGTTGAACCATGGCAAAGGAAAACATGTGCATCTCGAATGGCTGGAACAGGATCATTATTACCAACATTCAAACGCTATATTATAGTACAACAGCGTTTTGCAGTTAGTGCTATAATTTTACGCTTAGCTTTGAAATACATCTTTATAAAGATTCCTTTCATCTGTTCGTCGACGGTACTATAAATACGACGCGCAATAATGCCCGTGTCAAAAATACGAGGCATCCAAAACTATATATTCTTGCTAATTATCGACGAGATGCATTGGCCTCGCCTTCTTCCCGCTTCTTTGAAGAAGTAAAAGTCATTTGAGATGACTCCATTGAGATGACGGGAAGAATAGGAATGACACACAACTCTTCGCTAGAAGAAAAAAGAAAAAAAGAGTAGAAAATAAAACTCGGGTTCCGCTTCCCAAAGACGATGATGTTAAGGAGACCGGAGGAGAGAGAGGAAAAAAAAACTTTTGGCTTTTGTGTTTCCGTGCTTTTATTCAAGGGAGAGAGAGAGAGAGAGAGAGAGAGAGAGAGAAAGAGCTCCAAAAAGTCTATACAAAATGGGAGGATTTACAGAGAAAGGATCGCTAGAGCACATGCGCTATCCCGCCTTCTAGTTTTTGTCTCTTATGTTTTCCTTGCCTTCTCCGCCCAGCAGCAGCGACATCATACATATACATACTATCTAACATCAATTGTAGTTAAAAACAACAACTCTCCTCTTTTGGGGGGAGTGTTTTCTTTTTATTAGGATTCTTGCCTCTTCTGCGTTGGCCACACAAATTCTTGACACAAACATCCGTCATGACCGTGTCCGATGTAGTGCCATGCATAACAGCAGCTTGCCTGGTGTTGTGGAGGATGCCCGGCACGGCCCCCATCACATATACACTTCCCTATATATATACCAAAAGGACGCCGATTTTTAATGATGAACAAATCATAAGATCGTATACAACAGCAGCGAACACTAATCAAAAATCGATGAGCTCAATGCGCGCTGGGAGCTGCGGATTTGCTGGGCCAGCCCCAAGACGCGATTCTTTTATTTCCTTTGGACTGTTTTTCGTCATGAATCAAAGCGTTGATTTGCCACCACAAAGTGAAGGGACACATTCAATTGTTTGATAAGAGCAACGAAAAAGAAAGAGAGAAAAATAAAAACTATTAGGTAAAAAAAAAAAAAGAAAGAAAAAGAACTAGGCCTATACTATATTGTGGGTCCCGCAATTGCACCGATCACGAGTAGCGCACAACTATGAGCTTAGTTTCTGGTGGCTTTGGTTCGAATTGCTACCATCAAGCTCATATACTATAGTATACACTAGTGGACCCTTTTGTTGATCCCGTAGATAATGGGATATTCAGCACACACTCGAACGATACATGCCTATCAAGCCTCTCTCTCTCTCTTTGTTTAGCTCGTCTAGTCTCTCTCTCTCTCTCTGATGCGATGAGATTTCGTGAGCTGCCTTTCTTTCATTCGCGTCTTAATGTGCTGACTGTGATGGTGTGTGTGTGGCCGCTTTTCTTGGCGATGCTATTATCGACAAAAGAGTCCGTCCCCCCCCATCCTGTGCCTATATAAACTAATGTTTTTACTCTCAAAGAGAGTATAACTAACAAGCTAACGGGCGAAACCAAGTTTGCGTGACAAAACAACATTTGATGAGGATGAAACAGGATTTTATATCTATCATCAAGCTCGGCAATTTCAGCAACTGCAGTAGATAATGACGCGATGATGTCCGCCCATGTAAACGAAATTTCTTAAATCAGAAATTCTTTGACTTTTATTGCTTTTCGGATTAACGAACACGTTACTTGAACTGTACGACTATCGGCTGTGCTGAGCAATTAATCTGTACACAGGGATTGAATACCGACTAGGCCTATTTAAATGACAGATGTTTCAGAACTGTGCATTTCACCAACGCTATTTGACTATTAGGCAAATATAGTTTAAAATAGAAGCTTTAAATTTTTTCCCAGATTAATGAACTTGAAGTAAATTCGACGTCTCTGTTTTATAAAATTTGGTTTGGCCTTTGACTTTCTTGATGGAGATGCATGGACAATTCGACGAATTTCTTCATACAGCTCAGACCTTGAAAATTGGAAAAACTTCAATTGTTTTATGCGGTTTTATGTAGGATAATTCACCCTGGATTTGCGTAGCGCACGCCTGTTATCACTAATTATTGCCGTCAATTCTGAGAAAATTGACGAACAAAATCGATTAGTAAAATCGAATAATATTCATGCTCATTCATTAGAAACGAGGCATAATGTGACTATCGTGATCTAACATGACGAAAACTGCGTCTACTTAACGATTTTAGGTTTCTATATAGCGGCGCTAGTTAATCGATGATTCGCTTCGGGGCAAAATGGACGGTTGCCGTGACAAAAGTGCGATGTTGGAAACTTGAAACCAAATTCCCGTTTAGATAAATAAAAAGAAACAAAGTTCCAACTCAAAACGAATTCACTTTTATTGTTCAAAAGACAGGATCGAGCAAAACGATGGAGATCACGAATAGCCCAACAGCCAACAGCAGAATGAAAATGCACGAAGCACAATTTATTTACATATTTTCTATTTATCTTATTATGTTTTTTTTCTTTTATTATTATTACAGATATTATTATTCTCTTCTTTGGCTTTATGCCTCTCTCTCTCTCTCTCTCTCTCTCTCTCTCTCTTCTACAATATATCCCCATCACGCAACGCTCCTTATATTCCACTATGGCGGCGTCTCCGGAATTGTACTTGTACCGCATTTTATTATCTACAGATCGTAATGATGATAAACGTCGCTCTTGAGGCGGAACAAACGTCATTTATATTGTAAGTGTGGCGCTGTTACTGGGTCTTCGATCCGCCCATGTTGGTCGCTATATAGTATATCTTTTGACTGATGTGATGTGTATTACTGCTGCTGTATACTAGCCTATATACGGTATAGTCCTGCAGCCTGGAAGTCTAGCAGCTGCTCGATAGATCGTCTAATCTGATGTTACAACGCACATCACGACGGTCTTCCGGGGTCGCCATCAGTCAGCAGCAGCGGCTATACGGCACGGCCCACAATAAGGTCTGATTCGATTTTATATATTTCTTTTCGTCAATTACTTATATATAATGTGATGGTCGCGGACAGCAGCGCGCCTTTATCGGCGCTCCGTCTCACTCAGTAATATAATAATTGATTTTAATTGAAACATCGGCTTGTGTGTATTTAGGGGCGAGGCCTTTTGATGCATCTCTGACTGATGGGCCGTCTTTAAGAGCAGTGTCGTGAACTCATTTAACACGGGGGGAATATAGCAGAGAAGAGCCGATGCTGACCAGCACTTATGAATAATTAAGTTATACTATAAAATTATTCGATTCGATCGCCCAGCAATTAAGCTCTTTTTCGTTAAGACAATAACGCATTTTTTGTTTTTAAAAACATGAAAAAGAGAAAATATCAAAGTTAATCAATTGCAGCATCGCTCATACCATCATCACGTTGCGCTCAGATGCGCATCAGCTTTTTCTGACGCCCGACAGAATATAATGAGCGCCAGTCTCAATGCGGACGAACGCGAACTTCATCTTCCTTCCTTCCTATTAACATTAGCCATCAAGGAAAGACGACGACGTCGAAAGTTCTCTATATATATTACAAGACTCCACTCTATCTTCTAATATATAACTGAAAGAGGACGTCAATTTGAATAATACAGACCGAAAAGGGATGTAACCTATTGTATAGTTTTCTATATCTACACTGTCTAGTTCACTGTAACAGTCCGACAGCTACATTTATACTATTATTCTATGCTCTGCTGGCAAAGGCGAGGCCTATATAATACAATACATCGACACGATGACGACGATTTCAAATGATGATGCACGTTCTGGCCGTTCTCCCGTTGAGCCTATTAGATACGCCCGACCTCTTCTATTCTCTCTATGATATCCTCTTCTTCTATAGAGAAGCAGCAGCAGCCCAAAGTGAACTGTGTCGTCTATATACTCTATATAAGACTAGATAATATATAAAAGGGTGCATTCCACCGCATAATTCCGACCATCAACGTCTCAATAACGAGAGCCGGAAAAGAGTCATTGTCACAGCAGACTCATAGCGAAGAGTCTGCAGCAGAGGGGCAGGAACAAACGAACGCAGAGCGCATCAAAGCGCTATATATTATATTCACTATATATACAGGAGCAGGAGCATCAAGGGTTTCTTTTATTATATTTTTCTTTTTTTTATTATTATTATTCTTATTATTTTATATGTGTGATGGGCGAGAAAGAGCTAGACATCACCCAAGCAGAGCAGCCACGGCCGAATAATAAGACACACAGCAGCCGCAGCATCCGCGCGGCAATGATTTCTCTTGGCGCAGTTTATTTTTAATGAGATCAGGGGATTGTGAATCCCACATCGATACTTATTTGATTGTTTGGGCGAGAGAGGAGATTAGTATGTAATATAGAAGGAACGAAAATTCTCCTGCTGCTTCTGTGCCGTGTTGGAACACGGTCTTATCAATAAATATAAGGTATATATGCGGGTTTCTATGTGTGTGCTATATAGCGTGCGCTCCTGTAGCCTATACCTATATAGGCTACACACAGAGAAGGAAGTGGAGCGAAAGAGAACATCGATCAAACGAACAAAAGCATCATTAATAGAGTTTCCCATCAACCCAGCAGCTAGATTTATAGATCGTGCTCTATATACCTATGTACGTACATGTAGTACAGCAGCAGTAGCACAAATGTTTGCTGCGCATTAGATTTGATGGAATTTGCTGAGAAATGGGCGCACGGCAGTGTGTGTGTGTACGCCGTTTGATGCGCTCTTTGCTTATTAGTATTAGTGTCGTGATAATAAATCAACAACTCAATTATTAGCGAATAGAATATACAAAAGCCGCGTGTCCATTTGAAAAAAAAAAAATAAATTAATTAATTGCGCGCCCAATTTTTTTTTTTTTTTTTCTATTTTATTTTGTTTTTCAACGAGAAAAGGATCATACAGCGGCCGCAATCGCACAAGGCGTGGTTCGATCGGCCGCCCTTCAGCACCTTCCTGAAGGTTATGAAACCGATGAAAAATGATGACGTTGAGGGATGTTATTCAGTCAATTTCACACATATATTATATATATAGTATACAGTATATCCACGAGGAAATGAATAGACGTCCAAAGAGATGGATGTCCTCTCTACACCTCCGCCACATATAATACAAACGATGTATATAGCACGTCTAAAAAAAAAACATTTAAGAAAAAAACAAAAATGATAAATGAATTTGTACAACTTGACCTGCTGTTGTCCAGAGAAATCAGAAATTTATTTTTAGGAGACAAGAGTAGATGTTTGACTATATATAGTAAAATTACGCAATAGTTAAGTGTATAAGTTCTAAAGATAGAGATGATGCTGACTATTTACATGCTGGGCGTTGAGCTACCGTGCTATAGATATGCGCTTGTTGCGTTTCACCATCATGTGATCAGCTGTCATTTCTCCCACGTTTCTAGTTTTACCCATTTAGACTCGACGTCTTTTGCCGCAGTCCCATCTTCTTCTTCGTTAGATACCTGTGCATTCCTTATAGCGTGCGTCGTCTCTTATTTCCGCGTACACTTATTGTAATTATCATCTGCAACTGGAATTTCGTTCTTATTATCCTTTCATTCTTATTCTACATATAATTATTCAACAATGTATTCGTTTATTATAGACGACTTTCCGTCTGTGTGTTAATGTTGCGCTCCGTCTCATCATCAAATCAAATAAGATGTTCACCATAGCGATCGATTGCGTATCAATGCCGGAACGATCCTCTTGACGATATAACATCCCGTAAGTCGATGAACGTCGTCGTTAGAGCAGCAAATGATTCCAATTCGTCGTTGTTTCCCACACGTCCCCAACATCACCAGCAGAACAGTCATATAAGTGTTGACATCCTGCTATATAGCTGCTGCTGCGATCCTTGATCGTATTATATAGTAATCTCTCAATTTTCCTTTTGTCCATCAATTGAGGATTTCTGTTCGGTTTATATTAAAACATCAACAGCTACGCAATCAAAGGCCTTGTTTCTTTTATATTAGACATTGAGCTAAATGGTCTGAACAAATAAAACATCCTGTTTTGGTTGTCGTTGGCCAATTTCGGCTAATATTATAGTCTTATTATACAATTTATAGATGCTGATGTTTCCTGTATATAGCAGCATCAATCTGTGTAGATATATACTATATATACACGATAGAATTTGTTCGACATTTAAAGTTAATGTTTACGTGCGAATTGTGATGACGTTGCTGGGTTGTGTGGACCGCGCGATTTTCAAGAGCTGCGGCACGCACGTCATAAGAAAAAGTTTTCCATCACGTTCCGAGACCGTCTATAATATAAAGTTTCCGCATTACGTCAAAAGGTAAAACTTGAGATCAATTATTAGCAAGTTAAAAATAATTTGATATAGAGAATGGACGTTAACTAAATGAAGTATTACATCCGCACACGTTATAATTCAACAGCTATAGCACAGCCATATGATGTAGTACAATTGCAACGACGCGAAACTTGGGTGACATACGGATGAATCCATCCCGTTGTATAATCTCCTCTGATTGCGTGAATACACCTCTCGTTGCTGGAAACGGAATAAGGAGATATAGATCTAATCGAAAAACGACGTGTCAAATCAACAATCGAAATTCGTCGGCCGACATCATCAGCAGCTGTTTTGTTTGTACACAACATCGTCTGTTCTGTTGGTGTGTTATATTCGAATCAAGCCATTTATTATATGTTGTTATTTTGGCACAAGAGGAGGCGAATAACCACGTCAATTGACTGATAGTATCTCGGAATTCTCCCCGTTTATTCGACGGGGCTTAATATTATAGCGCGAGAACGGGCGGGTAAGGTATGGTATGTAAGAAGAAGGTCCACGGAGTCGAATGGCTGCGCACCGGTTCGTCGTTTTTTCAGACTTGCACATATCAACGCAGCAGCAGCAGAGGGAGCGGAGGGAGCGGAGCAATTTCCCACTTTGTGCGCGCGCGTCCAATCCGCGTAATTGATCTTTGGTGTTGGCATAACCCAAGCGACGGACCGTTTTTTTTTTTTTTTTTTATATTATTTTGAGGTCACCGAGCGTCAGTTGGCCGCGAGACCGACACAACGAAGAATAATGAAAAAAAAACCAACAGCAGCATAAGAAGCAGAGGCAGAGAGCCAGCAGCAGCAACGATGCTGCTGCGGGATTATTATGTCACTCTGTTTTGTTGTTTCTCCTCTCCTGGATGGAGAGTTTTTCTTTCTCTCTTTTTATCTTTTATGTATTCTTTCATATAACGTACTATATAGTCTATACTCTATTTCCCAGTCTATATGTATGTTGTCCGCTTTTTATGTTTTGCGACGTTCGGTCGTCGTCGTCGTTGGGTAAGTTTCGCCCGACTGCAAATGACCACTCCGCCGGGAAATCCGAGATCGGAAGGGTTCCTTTGCCGCCTGCTCGTCTATATATCTTATATATAATAATGGTATATCCATCCATCCCATCGTCTACGAAAAACTCTTTTTTTTTTGTGTCTATTCAACGTTTATATTTTCTTTCTATAATATATTCTTAGCTCTTATTTAATTCGCTCTTTTATTCTTTTTTCCACCTACTTCTCCGCTCTTTTACAATACACGGCACATATGACCGCTAATTTGATTCCATTCTATAGTCTATACGGATATATTATTGATTTCTGTTCATTTAATCAAACGACGCGTTGGCCAAGTTGGTTCGATATTATTTTTGTTTTTCTCTCTCTCTCTATCGCTCGACTGTTCTTTCTTCCAGCCATTATAACTGTATAAAAACGACGACTATGTTGGCACGGGGTTTTTTACGTAGTTTTCTCCCCTTTATCCTACCGAAATGCATATCAGCAACGACCAACTGTTTCCGCTCAAGTGACAGCGAGACATATGACATCAGCCAAAAACGGAGAGGACATCAGGAGCAATAGAATTATACAGAGCAGAGAATATAACCTCTCTCTCTCTCTATATATACTATATATACGAAGCTGAACTTTTGAACTGTATCTATACAACACATATAGACATGGTGGACTGCAGGACGCGGACAGAGCGGATCAACCTTTCCCCCTTTGGCCCTCTTGGCAGTTCCGTTATTTGTTCAGCGTCCGTCGCAGCAGCATCAGCCGAGCCAAATAGTCTTCTTTTTTTTCGTCTTTTTGGCTTCGTCAGCATATTGAAAAATGAATAGGCGACATTATAAAAGACAGGCACCTAATAATAATATTTTTCTATTGGGAGCCAGACAGACAGAAGAGACTTCTCCCCCCCCCCCCTCAACGAGCGTGAAATTTAAAAGCAAAGTTCACGATCTCTTAAATGACATTTGAAATTTCTGTGTGAAGCACAGTCTCCTGAATCTATTTATTTTTTTTTTTGTGATTGACATGATGTTGAAGGGTTCCACAGCTGATTTCAACGTCTCTACCTGCACGAGGTATAAAAAAAAGAAACTATATAACTTCTATGACGTCATATTATCATCGTTATTTTCATAAATCTTCTTTGTAGATCGTGAGGGCAACGTCAACGTCTTAACTTTGGTGCGTCACCTCTTGTGTTCCAGCAGCTCCTTATAAAACAGCGACAATGTCGAAATGCAAATTCTTGTATTTACTTATTCAACAATTTAAATTTATTAAACAGCCTAACTATTATAATAGTCATATTGATGGGAAAATAGAAAGAAGTCGGATGCTTGTAATATATACGCTCTCCAGCACGAAAATAAATCCGCTCAGCTAATACACTAGCCTATATATAATACCTGATATAGGCCTATATACTGATGCGTATATTAGGCTAATGATATTGTTGATACTGGGATGAATAAAGCTTCGATATAGAGATCCCCTTGCTGCCTCTTCAACTTAATACGTCCCTTGGCTATTGGCATCTATCGGCTTTTGTAGAGTCTGATGCCAAACCATTGCAAGCCTCGATATAAGAGGATAACTTTGGCAGTCTCGATATTATTTGAAACTTTTTGCTGCTGCGATGCGACTTAAATCTGAAATTCGATTCGTCAATTCCAATCGGCGAAGACGACGAATAAATCCGTCCAATTCTCCGAAAAAGTAGAGCTAGGAACTCGGGAGAAAAAGTTGAACGCGTCTCTCTCATATCTTGTGATATCGACTGGCAGCAGAGCAGCTTGGCCTGACAGTCTTCTTAGCTTTTTGGCTGTAAAACTATACAACACGGATAATACATCATAATAATATTATATAACAGAGCAGCAGTTTCAGCAGCGCAACAAAGAAATAGACGTTTTGACGCGTTTGACGGTCTCATCAAGTCTAGTAGATTTAGACGCAGGTTCGGGAGTGCTCAGTAGGAGCAACTCTGAAGAGCCGGACAAAGATTTAGCATTCCGCCGTCCAAGAGGAAAACTTGGACACGCCAGTATAGCGGCAGCAGCAGCAGCAGAGACTTTTTGAAGAGTTTCTTCACATTTGTATCCCGCATCTGCATATATAGACTGTGCTGTAACAAATCAAAGGCAGCATCAGCACACAGTTTCTAATATACATATTGTACAGATATATATAGAAACGAAAGAAAATATAGAAACGAAACAGAGCAGAAAACCCTTCATCCAAATCAAATGAAATAGTACAAAGAAAAAACAAAATTGAAGTAAATAATGTAATAATAAGAAATGATATGGGGTGGAAAAATAAAAAAAGGAAAAGAGAGCAAACGACGTCTGTCGTCATCCATCATTGTGTGGTACTATATACATTACATGGGATGGTTGATGCCGAGTTTGCCGAGTCGCCCGCTATTTCCATGTCACCTGATTGATAGAGCGAAGATATTGAAGAAAAACGAACGAACGAAAAAAAAAATATATATAGAAAGATGGGAGCTCCCGGCGTCTGATATTATGTTTTCGAAAAACACGAATAACCTCAAAAGATATGAGCTGGCTGTTATTTATTCAATCACAACCTCTGCGGCTATAAATAAATGGTTTTGACAATAATTCATCATCACGGTGCTGGTGCGGCGCCGTGCCCCCCTTTTTTTTTTCCCTGATGATGATGGAGCCTATATTCTTTCATAATATTCCCAGGGATCGGAGCAATCAAAAAGGCTTTCAACGTTTCAATCCAGCCAGAATGAAAGAAAAAAAAAAAGGATGCCCAAGATGAAGGTTCGTCGTGCGACTAATAGTCTCCAGCGGCTCATGGCCCTCTATATCATGGATATAGCGGGATTCTCATTTCTCGGCATTCAGAGAGGAACGCACAACCAGAGGGCAAACAGCTATGATATTATATAGCTCATATTTCATCGATTCTTTTCGGATATTATATATCTTTTAATACATATACAGTATAGTATACGAATCATTCCTCCCTAATAATAGAACATATGTTTGCCCAACTATAGAATAAGGAGAATCAATGTAAGATACAATAATATGCTGGGCTTGCTGGCAGATATTATGATGATGTTTATTGACTACTATAGTATAATAGCTGCTGAGTGGCGTAAATGTGTTGATGGAGTATATTATCGGGCCCTACTATCTGTGCGACGCGCAGAAAAGTGTAGACCAAATAACAACAACTCTGCGGTGTTGTTGGTTGCCGGCCTATGTATCCATTATGTATAGAGCGGACGGCGGGGAGACGATGGTGAGGAACGCTGAGAGTAAAAAGTATGTAACATACAACACAGACGAAATAAAAGAAGAAGAATATACAACGAAACTGCTGCTGCTGCTGCTGCTTTTCTTCTTCTTCCTGTTCTCTCTCTGCTCTGTGGTCGAAATTCCGAGCTAATCAATACTCTCGGCCACACAGCGCATCTCTGCTGCTTGGTGTGTGTGTATACAACGCCGAGGACGAGAGTAAAAGGGAACAACAACAACAACTCTTATTGCCGCTAGCTGTATATACATCAGCTAATATTTGACGGAGAGAGAAAACAAGCAAGTTTGTGCGATGATCATGATGCCAATATTTATAATAAGTCGGTGGCAACGAGTTATTCGTATGACGTGCGGATCATTTTTCATATTCTGAGTTATTTCAACTGAGTTAGAATTTCCCTTCTCCATTTATGTGTGTGTGTTTTCATATTTCGGAGTAAAGATCAAGATAAGTCAGATACTTCTACAGTCTACTACGTAGCCTATAGATATATATCCGACAGGAGGAAGTAGAAAAGAATATACGCCAGCAACTCTGTGACGACATATTATTATTATTTCTCCGCATTTTTCTGCCGAAGGCGCTTTTTTTAGACAGCCAATGCTGATATCTTTTTTCACAATCAAAAATCCTCATCCGATGAAAAAACTGGAAAAATGTGTACATGTACAGAGTCTCGATATGATCAATCTGCTGACTTTATAGGGTCCACCACATTGAAACAATAAAAGAATAGAGCAAAGGTTTTTGGGCAAAGTTTTCTCGTCATCACTAATGAATGAACACTGCGTTATTCATGCACGAATAGAGGCAATATAGAGATATACGTATAGTGTTACATCATCTCTATAGATACAATCAAAGCGCGTACATGATAGACATCACTCGATATCGTTGCTGTTCTTCGATGATTCAGTGGCATAGAACAACGGCGACGGTGAGACTTTTTGCGAAAACATCAAAGACAAAATTACTTGAGAGAGATAGAATAAATCCTTGTGATTTTCTTCGAAACGAAGGATGGAATACAAGAAACATTTGGCTCTCCCAACTCGCGTTGCCTCAAGAACCACCATCACCACCCGAGCTCTATATAACCCCACCACCCATCTCCAATGCGGAAATGGCGTATATACAGCAGGACAACCGAGCTAGACGTATACTATACACGCATACTGTAGATAGAAGTCGAATAACTCCAGTAAATAGGGCGACGATGCGTATAGGTACGTGGTGTATAGAACGAGCGAGCTACCGCGTACTCTCTCATCTCTATAATACCCGGACAGAGTCAGCATGCACGCATTGATTTACACCCGAGGCTCTGTGTCTCTACCGGCGCTATATACCTTTTTTGAAATATGGTCCGCTTATTGTCCGTTGCTACATGTTTAAAAATAAGAAAACAACCATGACATAAGGAAAAACAAATTTTCAATCGTTTGTAACAGTGTACTCTTATTCTACATCGACTATTTGATAGGATAAATGTATATAGTATACATATATCAAATGTATGAGATTGGCAGCATATTTATTATTGGGAGATATCCGCTCGCATTATTGCTGTCCAATCGAATTGCACAGCTCACAAAAGAATAACTTGCCTGCTGGGCCGTGTATGTCCATACATAGTTACTAGTTATACTATAAATAATAAAAGAATAATAATAAGTTGGGTGAGTGGGTCAAAGAAGTGGGGAAGAAGCAGCAAAAGAAGAAAAAACTCTTTTTCTTGATGTTGAATATGCGATACAAGACGAAAATCAATACAACATAATCGATCAGCGTCGTTGTGCCAGTTGAATACATCTCTCTGCAAATGTCACTGTAGTGTATAGAACCTTTTGACTCTGCTGTGAATTACTATATATCGCATCAAATGTTGTTGGTGAAATGGCTTTATATATGGAGCCAGTGCTGCTGCTGCTATTATAGCAGGTTCACATTTTATACTATCCGCAGCAGATGCTGATATGTATCCATCGCTCAACTTCGTTCCTATACTCTCCGCATTTGCCAACATATTTAGAAATTTAGATTTTTAAAAAGAAAATGTTTCCTTTTTTGGCTGCTGTTATTACTTTCATCACGTAGACTTGGAGATCATTATTATTGCGCTTCATTATATAATGTGGGAGCTATAGAGACTCTGATGACGAGCCAAACAATTTTTTTAAATATATGGACTGCTGATCATCATCGTTCTCGGCCGAGAAATTTTTCTCCTTCGAGGTATATGGGGTATTATATTATATTATAGTATATAGTCAATACTTCATATACTACTATACACGGCAGTGTTGTCTACGTGCGCATGTTATATCTAGGCTCTATGGAACGAGAAAATAGAGAATAAAGAGAGAAAAGAGGAAAGAACAGAGAAGAGTGGCTGGGGCGACCGGGACAAAAACAAAAAATCCATAGTTTATCCACACACATACACGCACTAGACGATGGGGTAGAAGAGACGTTGGTGGTGGGAAGAAGGAGTGAGGAAAGGAAGTGAGCAAGGAGGAGGAGGAGGCGAGAGAGCATTATAACACGAAATAAGAAAGACAAATGTTTAGAAGAATAAAAACCACCGCAACATATAGAATAAGAAAAAGATGCTATACTTAGGCCTTATATATCATTTTCTATA
The DNA here is from genome assembly GCA_030770115.1 of Daphnia galeata. Taxonomy (NCBI): domain Eukaryota; kingdom Metazoa; phylum Arthropoda; class Branchiopoda; order Diplostraca; family Daphniidae; genus Daphnia; species Daphnia galeata. The sequence goes on from CM061115.1 coordinate 8,726,022, forward strand.
TATGCGAAAGGAAAATATGTTACGTAGTTAAATCATTATTTGGCGTAATAGGTCATATTGTAGAGTTGATGTTCTTATTCTTTAGTATTATAAGAGAATGGACTGGAAATAGGAAAAACAGCTGGTCTTCATCACAGTGTCTATATGTAGCTCCTGGTCAAACTGTTTTCTGTGCCTACATGAAAATTATTGTTGGACCGAGACTTTGGACGATGACTTGTGACATTCGGTTTGAAAATGTTTCGTATGCCGGAACTCTGAACGACAAGTCAATCCGCACGCATATTTCTATGTAAGATGTGTGTGTGTGTGTGTGTGTTTGTCTAATATGCTGGTAGTATATAGGACTATATAATAGGAACACACACATTTTCAGTATATAGCCTGGGTTCCGTATGTTTCGACTCAACTTTGACACGATTGGCAATGGGCCATCATCAGTGTCCACGACGTCTCAATGTGCTGCTGTTTGAATATTTGTCTTTTATTGCCGTTACGTATAGCCGAGATATACAACGGTAATACATTATTGTCATCTTTTATCCTTTATTTTGTTTGCTTCAAATGTACATTGCAATATGACCGATGTATAACATCCTAAAAAAAGACACTTATACCTAGTCACCAGGACCGCAGGATCTTCTTCTGCACGTTTTTTTTGTTTGTCTTCTATTCGTTCTCCATCTTTTCTTCTTCTTCTTCTTCTTCTCTTTTTCCTCCCGTGTTTCGTTATTCCGAGTCCCATACCACAGCGGAGCGCGTATAGTAAGGAGCGGAAAAGCTTTGAACGTCGTCAGTCGATACCCGAACAGGGTGCACGGCTGGACGTGATTCCGTCCTCCCCTCCACAACTACAACTACAACCAACCGCCAAATAGAAAAACAAACAAAACAACAACAACAACAACAACAACAAAAACTCCGCACGACAAAATTCAGTTGTTTTTTTTCTTCTGAAACTATACAAAAAAGAAAAGAATCTTCTCCTTTTTTTTGTAATCGCATGCTCAAAGGTGAGTTAAATCAATCATCATCAACCATCATCCCGCAGAATCATCAAAGTGTTGTTGCTGATCTCTTTACCTGTGCACAAAAACCAAAAAAAAAAACACGGGCGGCCAAAACTTTGAAATCAAATTACTGGGAAAAAAAAAAGTTTTTTTTTCTTTTCTTTTTTGTTTCTTATTAAAAAAAAAACAAAAACAAAAAACAGTGGCTGCTATTAGCGGTGGTCGTGTGTGTGTGGTGTCAGTGCGCGTGTGGATTTGTGCCTAGTGTATTTGTGTGTGTGTGCGGCGGCGGCGGCGGCGGTGGTTGTTGGAGTAAATAAGTCGCAGCAACTTGTGCACCGGATTTTGCGCTAGCTGCTGCACAACGACGACCGTTTTTTTACTCATCCGCCAGTGGGCATCGTTACGAGAGCGACGTCCTGTGTCGTGTCCCGACTCTCTCTCTGCGTTTTTTTCCCTTTTTTTGGGGATGAGGAGAGAGTGAAACAACATTTCAAAAAGGGAAGAAGAAAAAAAAAGTTTTTGTTCACCTTTTGATGTTTTGTACCTGCAAATGAAGGTGCGTGTGCTGCTGATTGAGTGATGAGAACAGTTTGATGACGAGATCGAAGTGTTTTGTTTGTTTTTTTTTCAAGTCAAAGTTCAAGTGTTCACTCTTTCAACGCTTTACGGGTGTCTAGTTGTAATAGTTTTGAATATTCCCGCCACAGACGCACCATTTAAAAATCATCGTTATAACAAAACTATGGATTACTTAAGTAAGTTTTCATCTATTATTATTATTATTATTCATTTTGTCATATATGTAATCGATTATAAGCGTCCATCGAAATTCTTCCCGTGAGTCACTGAGGAATTCGCATCCATTTTTTCTTGTCTGATTTTCTTATAAAAAAATGACGTGGGGAACGTCAGATTTCCCGTCGGCGGTTGCCATCAGAGTTTGCATATCGTCGAAGAGTCTTAAAAGGCCGCCTTACACACACACGTATGCACGATGCGAAATCTAGGCCTATGGTGAACTGCTGCTCCTGCTGCTATATCGATTTGAAAAACTGCTGGGACTCAAAGGCAGCTGCATTTAACACCTGTGTTTGGGTGACATTATATAGAGTATATACGTATAGATGCCAGGCTGCATCTTTACATAGCGTCTGCGTGAGCTCAGTCTGCTCTCTCTATTTTGCACGACGTCGTGCAAAGAAAATAACGAGATAATATCCTCAGATGACTGATGAATTTTCAGTAGTTGACGTTTTGACTGCCATATTTCTCAGAGATGTTTATAGGGCTGAATTTAATTAATTTATTATATTCGTCTGAATAATCAAAAGACACTCTGTGAAACGGTTATTCAACAAGCTGCACCGTGTTGTATATGTACATAGTGTAGAGTCTATTCGAATAATGGCCGACGAAAATTTACTTATCCCATCACATAAATGTTTTTATCGGTCCATCGATTACTGAATAGAAAGTCCGTCCAACTGTCTATACGTGACTCAATCAGCGTCCGTCTCGACCCGCTTTATATTATTTGGTTGTATATGGCCAGGTTGTAGATGTAGAGTATAATAATTCGAAATCGTCGTCATCATATTGTAGGCTAGAAATGAGATTTTTTCAAACAGGGACCAAGTGTCTAAAAAGAAACATGATTCAATAGACCTGCATATTGCGCCATCGCTGAACGTGTTATATAGTCACTTTCTCTATAAAGTAGATTTCTGTTTCATGAAACTTGGATCTCATGACGTCACTGCCGAGAGGCAACGCCTCCCGTTGACATTCTACATAAATATACGCTAACTTTATTATTATGTAAAAATCACGCAGAGTGGATAGAAAATGAGACGCCGAGAGAAAATTGAACACGAAAAAAAAATCCAGGCCCTTCATGTTATTTAAATACAGACAGACAATATACCTTAAGGAACATATACCGTCTATAAAAAAATTCCAAAAAAAAAAAAATAAATAAATAAATAAAAAAATGTAATGCATAATAGCGAAAGAGAGAACGAAACACAATGCAGAACAGAACAAGTTGTGGATTGTGAATTGCCTACGGTGGCCTTGCAGATTTGATGCCCTGGCAGTTTTGTGTATTGTCTATATACTACTTTGAGAACGTACTACGCCAGCCCAGTATGAGATATACGAGTTATTGTAGCCTATACGTATTTTGTAGTTATATGTAATAGTAGAGTAGAAGCGGAAAAAGCGAATAAATAAGCAATGAACGCCAGAGCTCGGAAGCCAACAGTTTCAGCTAGAGAGAACCATGTCAGCCGTCAGCATCAATTATATACATGACTGCAGCAGCAGTATATAATAGAAGAATCCGTCCATAACCAGCCAACGGATGCCCCCCCCCCCCAACCTATTTGATACTTTGGGATATACTACTATATTGTCATATGTATACATCATTGCATCACAATCTTTTTTAACACTGGGGAAATGAAGCTAATAAAGAAAAAAATACGGTCAGGATTAGAAAGTCCGCGACTAAGTGTGTAACGATGTTATACATCATCATTGCAGTAGCCCCCCAACTTTTATTATAATTATATGCGATGGCTACTAGTTTCACTTGTATCTTCTTTTATTATTAAACAACACACAGATATTTTTAGAAAGAACCAGTCTATATATAAACACAACAACAAGATGTATATGTGAGACTGTCTTTATTAGTTCTCTCATTGGCTGTATACAAAAACGATGATGCTGAACGTTATATAGACTATGCATTTATGAAGTAGCAGCAGTTCCTTCCGTGTGAAAGGCTCTCAGGACAGCAGAGTTTCTTCATCATCATCGCATCGTCTCTTGCCCAACGCTGTTTCCTTCCTGTGTTCGTGAGCACATACGTACAGTATCCAACAGTGTGCAAGTATATAGACGTCAGCAGTCAGTCGTACACACGAGAGAGGAAGAGAAGGAGTTGCTGGAAACGCTAGATGATTGAATTGCTCCTCTGGGTACCTCGCGTCTCTCTCACACGTAAGAGACTGGCACTAGATAGGAGCCCTTGTTACACATTCTGATGTGTGTGTGTGCCCCTGAGTTTGCTCATCCATTTGGAGCAAAGTCCAGTGGGACAACAACGTGGCTTCTGAGAGCCACTACACTTGGATGTCTTGTGCTACTGTGAGTCTAGAGTGCTAGAAGCTCGATAAATACTATAGACGTCCCGGCGAATAATAAAGGAAGAGGAGAATCAAGTTTTTTTCCTTTTTCTTCTCAACACCTTATGAGAACGAAAACAACAAGATGGCGCTTGTGCCAGGACCAGGACGCTTTTGTCGTCACACCTCTTCTTCTTTAGAGATCTTTTGTTGGCTGCTGGTCGACTGTTTTTATAATAAAGGATCGTCGTCTGTTTGTATTTCTACACTAAAACTGGGCTGCATCTGCATCTGCTCCTAGCTAGGAGACGAAGCAACACACAACATTTGAAAGTCATTAGTCGACGGGCCAAGATCAAAGTGTCGAATGGAAATCGATCGATCGATTTTCCCAATTGTCAAATGATTTGTTTTTTTTTTCGTCCAGCCGCCCCGGATGGAAAATTTCTACAGTCTATTACTGACAGTAGAGCTAATAAAGCATTCTGATTTGGTAGACACACAGTCAAGAAACAATCGATATTACGTATCAAGAATATAACCCGAGTCGAATTGAAGTGCTGGATATAATATTACGATTAATGTGGGGAACGCGTCGTCGTATTATTCCTGTTGGCTGAGTCACTTGACCTTTTTTTCATGTGTTTCTAAATAATATAGAATCCATCACACCAGCATACGTCTTATATGTTTTTGGCACAACATTTTCAAGATCCTTTTTATTCCTTTTGATTCAAACTGTTCAGCGCAGCATCGGCAGTCAATATAATCCCACCATCAACGGAAGCTATAGTCGATCATAGAACGAGAGAGAGAGAGAAATGTCCAGATCTCCATGGCAACGCCAAACGAGGACACACTACGATATACATACGCGTCGCCATCACCATTTAAAATTCTTATTAGATTTGAAAAAAAAAACTGTTTTTTTTTTAAAACGATGACGCATATTTTCTCTGACGGATTTATGTATTAGACATCAGATGATCGATATAGGCCGCCATAAAAAAGACAGCGCTAATAAAATAATAGAATTCTGTAAATTGGTAAATTTAGAGGCTGTAAGCCTCCTTGTAATGATAATAATAATTTATAATCATGAAAGAAATAAAAAAAGAAGAAAAAAAAACTCTACGCTTGTATTCGGCTCTTTCACATCTAAAAACATTCCAGTTACCTTGGCAACAGAATCGCTATGCGAAAAGAAAAGAAAAAAATACAAATAAATAACATAAGTTGTTTTTTTAGTTTTTTAGTTTTTTTTCCCGCTAGTCATTCCATCATCCAGCAAGTTTCTACTTGCTATACTACTATTCATTCTCTGATCCAAGCGCTCTATAAATATACACCACAGGAATCTTCTTCGGTTGGTGTGGGCAGGTGCAAATATAGTTGCAAGTCTTTTTTTTTTCTTTTTTTTTTTTCTATTTTATTTTGCGGATGCGCGCAGGAGGGCGCGGTTCGATGGATACACCCGCACTGGTGGTGGTGGTGGCAGAGTATAGAACTGGATGTGTGGATCGATACGAATTGCTATCTTAAACAAGCGCAAAGCCACTGACTAGTACCGCGTACTCTCTTACACTATTTTCTTTAGCCAATCAGCACAGAGCTCCCGTCACTATTTAGTGAGTATTGTCACGTACCCCCACCACCCTCCAAAGACGCGTCGCAGTTGGAATCTAACGTCTGATTAAATAGAATTTATATTTTTAAAAAAGAAAAAGCTTCACTATGTAGGTCTGATGATTAACTGCAAAAAAAAAAAGGAGAAAGAATAATAATCTAACTTGATATATTATAATAACTCGGACTGATACTGGAGAATGTCTTACGGTTCAGTTGTTTGAACCACTGAGCCGCGAAAAGAATTAGAAAATGACGACATAGGATAAGGAAAACAAATTTTTCATCGTTTCTCTATCGTCGTACTGATAGAGACAACGTTATCAATCGAAACTATATAATAAGGGAAATCTTCAACAAAAAAAACAAAACGATAGGTATATAGACTATAATATAAGCGATGCTTCTCCATCAGTTGCTCTTGTGATGATTCGGTTATTGCAAGTCGCGAATGAGAAAAGAAAAGAGAAAAAAAAAACGCGAATAGGACCTTAAAGGCGATTGTCGTGTGGTCCCTGATGTGTTTCGAGTTGGCAAAAGTCGCATCGGTCTACTATGGTCGTTCCATCAAGATCGTGTAGGTCCCGTGAGACTTTTGTCGTCTCTCATCACGCGACCCAACCGAACCATTGGTTTCCATTCTTTTTTTGTTTTTCTTTTTACATTTTAGTTGTCATCGACTTGGATATTATACCCGCAGCAGCCGAATTTCGACCGTTCTTATGTATTTCTGGGACGTCAGCTCTTGTCTGATTCGCATACAAAGCCGTTGCCGGCAGGAGAAGACAACACAACCAAAATGTCACATTTGTATACACAGCAGCATCGCTCTTGAATGCTCCAGAGTCATGTTGACCGGCATCTGGACGTAGCGAGCAACGCACCCGTCGTTGCGCTAGATACTCTGACAAAGTCAAATGTTGCGAGAAACTCACATCCTATATTGCCTATTTCCCTTTTTTATGCGAGGGAAATTTATATCAAAATTTCGCCAAGCAATAGCTGAATTCTTCCATGAAATCTATTAGTCTCTTATTTGTTTGTACGAAATAATCTAGACAGGACATTAATAGACTGATCGATTGTGTATATGTGACTCTTGTTGGGTCAAAAAAATAAATACAAAAATCAGGAACCTTACGGATTGCTGAGAAGGTCTCTTTCCGGACCTTGAATGCTGCTGGAGTGTATGCATAAGTGAAGAGACTAGCGAAGGGAGAGCGTCTCTAATATACGACTGTAAGGAATCGATTGACTGATGTCATCCGCTAAGAATTGATCCGGCAGGCTTTCTACTATACAACGTATACACACACACACACATACAACAACCCCATATATATATAGAATATATTGATGTTATAGCTTCTTCTGGCCTACTCTCGTATATAATCATTTATAAAGGAGAATTCAGGTGGCCGTCAGTTTCACGTACAATTTCCTCGCTCTTCTCATTAAATTTGACATTTAAGGAGAAACTATTTCCTGGTGCTCTTTGCACTCTCTTTTTCTTTTCTTTGTAAGTAATACATAGGGGAAAATAGCAAAAAAAAAAAGAGAGAGACGAACTCTCTATAGGTGGCTCCTATAAAAAGAAAAAAATAGAATGGATACATTAAAGATTGATTTCTCTAATGGGCTCGCAGGTTTCTCTCTGTGTGTTGGAAAACTTTTCTCTCCTCTCTCTCTCTCTCTCTCTCTCTCTCTGTCGACTACTACATCGTCTATTACTTTTAGATCGATAAATAAACGATTGACTCGACGTGCTGCTGCTCTAATACTTTTATCTACTTTTGGAGAAAATGACTTAATCGATTTCTTTTTTTTTTCCCTTTTTCAGAACGCCGGTGCTGCCACGACACCCGTGCGTAATAATAGAAGAAAATAGAAAAAGAAAACAAAATCCCCCACACACAAAAAAAAAACAAAAGAAAAAGAAAACAAAACATAAAACCATATAACGAGAATAGGCTCGTGGGTATCAGCCATGGAGGACCAGTCGGTCGGGACGACGGCGAGCAATTAGCCGCCAACAACCAAAACAAGAAAATGTTTCAAACAGATTACAATGGGAAAAGTATTCACATAATGAGCATGAGGAACATCATCAGCTCCAGAGTCATCATGCCTTAGTCGGTCCGGCAAATCGAATAAGGAATAACAAATCACTGAACTGTGCTGGTGATGTTGTTGACGAGCAACAACAATTGCCAGCGACGACACATTGCCGAGTTCTGTTGACGGTCGTCGTCGATTCATTCAACACTCGGCTCCTGACGGGAGTTGATCAAAACAATGTCGACGATCACACACAGCAGCAGCAGCAGCAGCAGAGACGGCCACTGAGAAGACGGCCAATGCCGACGTTCATTTGGTTGAGTGCGGCTCTGTTGCTCATGTGGTCATGGGGCCCAGCGACGACGCGGGCCACTCGACTCGGACCGCACGGAACAATAGCGACGAGTGCCGGCAGTGCCGCAGATTCGGAGCATCACACAAGTGGAACCGATACGACGACAACGGCCGAAGATAATCAAGATCCTTCGCTGATCGTCAACACTTTGGCGGGACGAGTGCGCGGAATGACGGCCGTTGCGGCCACCGGTAAGCAGGTGGACGTGTGGAACAGCATTCCATTCGGTCAACCTCCTTTGGGCGAATTGCGTTTCCGTCATCCTAGGCCAATGGACCCGTGGGACGGTATCCGGGACACTCGAGACATGCCAAATTCGTGTTGGCAAACGATGGACGATTTCTTTGGCAATTTCGCCGGTTCCACGATGTGGAACGCAAACACGGAACGTAGCGAAGATTGCCTCTATCTCAGCGTGACGGTCCCACGACCCAGACCCAAAAATGCGGCTGTCATGGTCTGGATCTTTGGCGGTGGTTTTCGTCACTGGATCGTCAACGCTCGACGTTTATGACCCGAAAATTCTCGTCTCCGAGGAGAACATTATTTACGTGACACTCCAATATCGGGTAGCATCACTGGGATTTCTTTATTTTGACCAGCCGGGAGCACCGGGCAACATGGGCATGTTGGATCAAGTGATGGCCCTTCAGTGGATCCATTCCAACATTGCTTTCTTCGGAGGTAACCCCAACAACATTACGTTGTTTGGCGAGTCAGCCGGAGCGGCCAGTGTCTCTATGCACCTGCTGTCACCAGCTCAGTCGCAACCTGTTTAGTCAGGCTATCATGCAAAGCGGATCGGCAACAGCTCCCTGGGCTACTGTTGACAGAGAGGAGACTATCATCCGAGGACTCAGACTAGCCGAAGCTGTGGGTTGTCCTCATAGTCGGGCCAATCTTAGCGCAACGTTGGATTGTTTGAAAACCATCAACGCTTCAACGCTCGTCAACAACGAGGTGAATGAATTTCATTTCATATTTCGATACAATTTTAACTAAATAACGTCTGATTTTGGATGTCATTTTTAGGTGGCTCCATTGGGCATTTTAGAGTTCTCATTCGTGCCAATCGTAGACGGCGCCTTCTTGGACGAATCGCCAAAACGTTCGCTGGCGACTCGCAATTTTAAAAAGTGTAACATCATGATGGGCAGTAACACGGAAGAAGGCTACTTCTTCATCTTCTATTACCTGTACAATCTGTTCCCCAAGGAGGAGAACGTCTACATCAATCGAGAACAATTTCTACAGTCTGTTCAGGAGTTAAATCCCTTTCGCCAACAGCATCGCTCGTCAGGCCATCATTTTCGAGTACACCGACTGGTCGAATCCTGACGATCCTATCCGCAATCGTGACGCTCTCGACAAAATGGTGGGCGACTATCATTTCACGTGCAATGTCAACGAGTTCGCTCATCGCTACGCCGAAATGGGTGGCAGTAACAACGTCTACATGTACTACTACACGCATCGCTCTTCAACTCAGTTGTGGCCAACCTGGACAGGTGTCCTCCACGCTGACGAGATCAATTTCGTCTTCGGAGAACCGCTCAATCCCACCAAGGGCTACTTACCTCAGGAGATCGCACTCAGCAAGAAAATGATGCGCTACTGGGCCAACTTTGCTCGCACCGGGTAAAACAACCACCACCGACCTTATCCATCGTCAATTGTTATTCATTTTGATTCATTTTGCGCGCGTTGATATATAGGAATCCCAGCAAGAGTCCTGACGGTTCGTGGACTCAAGAATATTGGCCAGTTCACACTCCTTACGGGCGAGAGTATCTCACATTTGCTGCTAATCATTCATGGGTGGGTCGCGGTCCTCGACTGAGGCAGTGTGCCTTCTGGAAGAAGTATCTGCCCAGTTTGAAAACGGCAGCAGGTACAGAATCGTTTGTTTTTTAAATAAATATAAATAAATAAATTCCTATCTGAATCGCGAGACGTGCAATTTCTCACGTCTACTTATTTTTATTGTCAAACCGCAAGGGATCTAATCAGCTTTAGTACCAATAGGGTGCGGCCGGATTATATTGCTTGTTTCACGGCCTCGTAATATCCCGCAAGGTTTTCTATTTCGAGATAAACTCTTCGGCTACACAATTTATAAGATTAAGCAGCAGCAGCATTGAGAATTGAGATGGAACAAGATACGGCCCCGTCCTTGCGAAGCTTATTATACACAGCAGCCCTTTATACGCATCTCTTTATACGCGACGAATGTTATAAAATTCTTAAATGTCTTTGGCCCGTTCCTATTTTGCGAGACGTCGTTAACGTTGGCCCATCAACCCAATAACCCCCCGACGAGACTCTCATCGCACTAGAAAGAAAGAAGTGAAGGATCATATCCATCAGGAAGACGAGATGGGGGGGAAACTGAGCACCTGTGCACACTGTGCGTCGTAGTTATCCGGTTATCAAATAGTCCAATGTCTTATGTCTATCCAGGGGGAAGCAAAAAAAAAAAAAAAAATTGATCCGTGGAGTGTGTAATAGAGAGACTGTGGATACAGATATCATCAATTTCTAGAAAGAAGTGGGCCAACAGCAAATGGGGAAAAAAAAAAAAAGAAGTTGAGATTTCTTTACAAGAGCGACAACGATTGATGTCGAGAGTGTCTCTGTCTAGACACTTTTTATACATACGACTGCTGCAGTTGCACTAATAGAGGTGTCCCCCCACCTTAAAATGACAAGATACTTTCAGTTGGTCGAGACATGTCCTGCTGCGCAAAGGTCCTAAACACAGTGGCTATTAGTCAGTTGACGGGCTTTGATGAACTGTCAAGTGTTTGTGAATTTGAAACACTCGAGAATTTCCCGCCACTTTATTTTCCCATCATTATATCGTCCTGCTGAAGTAGAGTCTAGCGCTAGTGCCACGGAACTTCACCTATAAGGCGACAGTCGAGGTGAAGGATGAGTGTTGAATAAAACAGCAGACTCACGTTGAAATAAATAGAACCAACTTGAACGTATCAACATCATCCATTCAAAATACTGAAAGTTAATTGCATTTTTTTTTAAAAAAAAAAGGAACAATTTTCTGGAATACAATCGAAAGATATATATTAAACTCAATTCCTTTATAATGCATGGTTGTTTCTTAAACAAAAAAACAGCAGAGTGGGTGGATCAACTGTTCTCCATTTTCCTGCTGGTCGTCGACATGTGAGATACACTCGACGCAACAAAACAAAAAAAAAAGATGTGATCGATCAAGGCGTCCGCACACACAAGCATCGGCCTAGTTTGTTTTGCGGCCATCTTTTATTTGATTTTTTTTTCGTCATGATATTCTATACGTCATGATGTCCTTAGAGAAGAAGAGCTCAGCTCACTGTCTGTCCCGCATTTGCGACGACTGCAATGTTAGCCGAGCGCACATTTGCTTGACAAAACTTGACATTGTGTGTGTGTACTGTTATATTATATATATAGAAGAGAGAGAGAAGTAGCGCATATCCTCTATAGTACATACCCGATCCCTAGAGAAATCGACTGCTGGCCCTTCTTCCGTTTCTCCGACGTTCCGGCGTATATGTAGTGACCCAGAGTATTATAGTTTGACTGCTGATGTTATATCCCGTCGAGCAATATAAGATATATACTAGTTATTCTTCATCAGAAATGTCAACCGACGACATTGGAAAGGACCTGAATAGTGATAGTAGGTCCTTTTACAAAGAAAATCACGACTCCGTCACAATCCTCCAAATGCGTCCAACTATATCCGCAACTACGTAGCTATATGACATAAACAAAAAAACACCCAAAAAAAAAACAAACTTTCCAGCCACAAAACAAGTCAGGTGCGGGCACGATTTTTCAACAACTTGGCAGATTAATTTGTATTACGCCATTGTTGCAATGGTATTCAAACCTCTGGTAACACCATAGCTCCGACTTAAGGGATTTGTGCTACGTATAGTTTATATATACAGGCCATCAAGTCTAATATAGTCTTATATAGTTTTTAAAAAAACAAGAAAGAAGAGAAAATCAAACTGCTGCTGCCGCTGCTACTGCACAGTGTTTCAAACTCTTTCGAGTTTTGTTGACGTCTAGTCACGACTCAAGAAATGCTGTCACAGCTTTAACAGTCTCGACGACGACGCAGTCTTTTCTGTTCGCTAACGAGTCATATCGTATGCACGACCATGGCTCCGACTATACTATATACAGCGCTTGCTGCTCTGTATAGTACGTACATCAGTCTCCTTTATATACTGGCGAAGAAGAGATTGAGTGAACTGCCGTCGCCGATCGATTCCCTCCTTTTTTTTATTCCCTTTCCGTTTTGATATGCACTAACGAACACGGCACTCGGTAAACAACAAACCCCCTCCCCACACTAGAAAAAAATCTGATTTGTCTGATCTCTTTTTTTTATTTTATTTCTTTTAAATTATATGTGGACACGCAGCCAATCTGCAACAGCCGCCAGCCCAATGCCAAATGCCCAACCGGGTAGCGTCGATGGATCGTCTGGATATTGTGACACTCTGCTCGCTCATCAGCATCGCTGTGTGGGCTACGTCCGAGCTTAGAAAACGGTGCTGATGCTCTCAACGACGACGATAAGACTCCTCGACTCCTATAACACGCCCTTAATCCACACCATTACTACAAAAAAAAAAAGGACTTGCAAGTGAAGTGTCAACGGGGATATAGGGGCTGGCGAGCAAAGATTGAAGAGAGTAACAATCATTATCTATGTAATAATACAACAAGAATGAATGAATCCAGTCAGAGCTCATGTCGGCTCACTGTCGAAGACAGTCTAACAACTAGGTAGTATAGACGTTGAAAAGATTTGAAAAGACGAGCGAATAAAGATTTATTTCTTTCAATGCAAAACAAACAAAAACAAAATGATCCCGTGGTCACGATGTTTCCCCCAACGGAGAAAGAAACATGGTGCCAATAATCTCTTATATACTCTAGTGGATTACGTTGCTCTTTTATACATACACGATGATGATATAGTATGCAACAACAACAAAACAGAAAAGAATGATCGTCCCCCTCTATATCTATCGTCAGTTGCATCCTATCAGCAATGTGCTATCTCTTGTGAAAAACATGTTTCAATCCGTAGATATAATTTTAAAAAATCATCATTTTTAGTCTAACTGCTATTATAGAAGAGAATCTTTTTAAAAACAAAATCATTAAACAAAAAAAGGAAGAAAATGATGGACCGCAGGGTTGTTCAATTGGGTTGTGTCGATCCTACTAGCTGGGATCGAGTTCTCTCGCTACTGTTCGATTTCGTATACAGCAGATCGAAAGGGCCCATTATCTTTATGAATAGTTGTTTTAGTTACTATTTTTACGTACCAATCGGTACTCTTTTGTTTCGCTCTCGAAACGTTTGATTGACTAGTTTGGTGACTATCTTATACATATATAAACACAATTTACATCCACCCCAAACGAGTGGGTCCTATTTGCATAACGATGGCCCGTAATCTCTGCCACCTCAGTCGCGTCTTACAGTCACCACTGCCAATATAACGCACGGATGAAAGAAGATTGGACTATAAAAGATTGGCAGACAATTATTATTGTACTCCTCACCGACAAAAATTTAAAATTCTAAAACAAAACAAACAATGCTACGAGATCACGAAATTCGGTTCTGTATAGTAGCACGTTCACAGCTTTTTACAAAACGACGACGATTTAAACTAAACGCCCCTACAGATCCGTCAAATTTTGGACCCCTTCGTCCTGGATGACACGTTATAACCCCTTGTTCGTTGATGGCATACTATTATAATATTTGGGCTCGTTTGCCGTACGTTTTCAACTTTTATTATTTTTTTTCACTTGATTCAATTGGATATCTTTTTGAGTTTGTACTATCGTTTTTTTTTTCGATTTTTACCAATTCGACTGGATTCATGATATTTATCATACTTTGGGATATCGCTGAAGTTTTAATGTAGCTCCACCATGGACACTGCCGTTTATCTTCAAATTGCCTTGCTAGCCTACTTCTGTCTCATCATCTGTCACATGGCTCGTTATGACAAAACATTTCAATTTGTACATATATAGACGAAACAAAAAGCTAAAAAAAAAACAAACAAAAAAACAAGAAAGATCCCGCGTAACTTAACCAAATGCACTCCTCACATTTAGACATTTATTAATACTATAGTTGATCGATGTCGTTTTGGTTAATCGGTTCGGTTCCATGAAGCAACTATACTACCTTGCTGCACAGCACTTCCACTCTTCCATCGTCAATTAGAAAGTTTATTATTGTGTTTCCCTTCTTTTTGATCGCGCTATAAAAAGAAAAAATTGAAAAAAAAAAAAATTCTAACTCCGACGAATTGCGCATTCCACGACAACCACAAATACAAGAGGACTTTGTTTTCTAAATATCCGCAAATAAACTAACAAAGGAAACACAAATGAACGACAAAAGCAAAAAACAAGACAACAAGACAAACATTATAATACCCTACATATAACCTAATTATTAATCGCACCTGTCAAATGTTACTATACTAAATAGTGTTTATCATTTGGAAGAATTTCGTTTACTTTTTCCAAATTATTATTATTATTATTATTATGATTATCATCGATAATAGTTTTACAAATAATCAACCTTATTGGCATGATATATTTCTCGTTGTTCAAGTCGACTCATTGACAAGTTACTGTACCAATTATTAGATGTCATCATGTTTCAATCTTAAAAATAAACCAAGCGTACACACACACTCTCACCAAAATCCATCTCATCCAACACTTCCCTGTTATTTCCAAAAAAGTCCCCTAATTGGTTTTCATCTAAATACTTAATCTACTTTATATAATAGCCACCGCTTGATCGATATACACTATACTTGAGTCCAATCGGTTCCTTATAATTCGATTTCATGTAGCATCTCTTTTGTTGGAACACGTTTTTCGCTCACCTGTCTCGTGAATGTTGGCTGTTCTTTGAACGGATGCAAAAATACAATTTCAAAAAAAGGACATCATTTGACATATTTCGGCCTATATAAGATATTATAAATAGGATGTGTACTATAGTGTCTACTACAAACATGCAATCTTCTTCTAGATATATATAGCCTCTGCTGCTGCTGCCGTGACTCTTTTCCTCTGCTGTCGCTAGCTCAGTTAAAGCTGTATTTATGTATACGTATACCTTGGCGCTGCATATCTCCTATACATACTGTACGTCTCTCTCAGTGTCTTACAGCACAAAAGTTCCAAGTGTATTGATCGTCGGTCTCCTTCGTCTTCCATATGCGAACCCAGGTCGACCATTCTTTCAGCTGTACTGGAGAGTGTGCGTGGCAACGGATTGCTGCAGTAGGGCATAGTGTAGAACATGTACACAGCAGAATCAACCTTAAAATAAAAGCTTCAGTCTTTGGCACGTTTATTACCTACCGTACTCGACAGATTCTAACCGTATAGTAGTTTAACGGCCGCATAGTAACACAGGACATATATATCCGACAGGAAACTTATTATAGTTCATCATATCTATTTCGTCGTCAATCTCCGCTCCAACCTTCTGTTCCTCTTCTATTTCGTTACGGATTCGCGTTTCTGGCATACCAATTTATAAAGCTGTGCACTGTAATACATATATAAAAAGAGGCAATAAGAAAAAGGAGATGGTAACTAAATTTGCTATAATTCTTACATGATTTATACAGTAAGATAGGAATTCTTCGTGTAGTCAAAGAAAATACATTCAGGCAACATACTCTATGTATGTGTGAGTATCGATATACCGTAATAGAAATCCTTATATATATTTGCGTGATGACATAAGTAATTCAATCATCATCGATCTTTTAACTAGGTAAGGTATTTCGTCACAAATTGCTTTGGGTCGATGCACCATACTTTAGCAGAACTGCTGAAAGCTTCGGGCGAGCAGAGGACGCGGAGTTGGCTGCCGGAACTAAGGAAATCCGCGGCAGCTATTTGGAGCTCTTCGCTGACAAAATGGTCTCATTATCTGTTTGGCCTCAAGCCTAAACGTAAAGTGTACTCTAATCGTAGCTTTCAACGAGAAAATCCAAAGAAAAATGAAACACAAATTTTATCATCCGAAAAATGTAATAGTGATGAATTCGAAAGAGATAAAATTCATGGGAGATTATTTATATATATATATAATAACACACACCTTTCCACAAGTACAGAAAGTAGCCAACGTTCTCCTTATTAGGTACATAAATATTGATTTAACACTTTTAACTATACGGCTTAAATCACACGCATCACTTTGTTTTCCTCATTTGGCTGCTAACGATTCTCATGGTTTTTCCTAAAACCAAAGTGACCCGACGAACGCTCTTCGTATCAAATAATACTGCCAGCACTACCAACAATTCAGCGATGGATGGAGTAGTTGGACCAAACCGATTACAAATGGACAGTAGGGGGGGGGGGGGTTCTGTATGACGAACATCAAGGACCTTCCCACTTGGAAAACATCACACGTGATGACTATTGATTGGGTGCAAAATAGTTGAAAACGCCACCCCAGCCAATGGGTCGAACAATCCCGTCTGCCGTACGGTTAAATGTTTGATGGACTTCTTGAACTTCTACTGGACTCAATCGAAGCAAAGTGGTCAGCACTGGAACCAGCCGGCTACGCTCTTCTCCTCGAGGCAAAGTAACAAACTGGTAAACAGATAAACGAAAAAAGGTCGATATTCAGGTAAAACTGTGGCGAAAAAAACAAGACTGAAATTGAAATTCTTACTTTGAGAACAACGTTCTTCAAGTACTCAAGATTCTCGATGTGCTTTTTGTCGCTCTTCAGATCGCTCCGAACGCCTTATTTCCTCCTTTAAGGCGTCGGCAAGCTGAGAGAGGCGAGCTTCGTTAGCTTCCGATTCGGCCAACAGAGCAGCCAAATGACTGCATCGTTTCTCCGACAATCGCCAACGATTCGCTGTGCTGTTTCAAAGGAGACACTATCCGGAATTTCGGTTTGGAAAACAACAGTTTCTTCAGAAGCCAACTGAGAATTCAGCAAGAGCTCCAGGGGAATGGGTTTTCGTGAGTCATTGTCACTGTCATCACGCTGTGCCGATCGGCGGGTCACACTGCCATCTTCAGACCCTTCTCCACGTTCGCGTTCTATCATGAAAACTTCATCACGTCGTAGATCGCCAACTGATAGCAACAAATTTCGAATAGAATGATTAATGCAGTCACATAACATTGATTGGATTTCACTACAAACCTTTTGCAAGTGGACTGACAGTTCGCTGTGCCTGATAACTAGATATAGTTTTCTGCAATCTTTCAGATTCAAAGCCAACTTCATCTAATTTATTTTGCAGCTCCAAAATTTCTTGAGCGTGACGCAACTTAAACCCATCCATTTGTTCCTGTATAATCAATCAACATAGATTAAAATTCAATGGACGTTTTGTGTCAGAATGTTGGAAAATACTCGATGTAAGGAAGCTAGTAATTGATTATCCCTAGCAATCGTGAAATTTGCGCTTGGTGTTCTCGCTTGATAACCTCCATTTCAGATTCAGCACGCTCCAAGCGGTGCTGCATAGCTTCAACGATTGATGCTTGAGTTGCTGCAGTTCGTTCCCTTTCCGCTCTGAAATTAGACACTTCACTCTGTGAAAGCGCCAGCTGCGACCTGAGCATAAAAGAAAAATTAAAAACCAATAATTTTGTTGGCAACAAACCGATCAATAAATAATGGACCTACTCGAGTTTCTGCTATTTTCGCCTTCAGAGCTTCGACGACTCGTTGCAGCATTTCCCGTTCAACTTGATCTGTATTAAAATCGTCTGCCGCTTCTTTTGAGGATATGACCGAAGGTTGCGCTTCCGTTTTTTGTTTCTTCAAGACACTCGTGGCACGTATTTTGTAATTTTCATATTCGGCACGGAGTTCGGACAATTCTGATTGTAAGAGGTCTTTCGTCGTTTTCTCAGCTGCTGCGGATTCTTCAAGCACCACTACCTGCTTCCGCAGAGTTTCAATGTGGTGTGCTGATCCCGTTTGAAGTTTGTGAAATTCGGCGTTGATCTTGGACAACTGCAATTTGGCATTGTCGATTTCATTCTCTTTGGATTCTGCTTTGGCGGTGACGTGCCGATTTTCAGTTTTCTGTTGTTGTAATTCGTTCTGAACTTGATCTAATTCTGACTGAACTGTATCCAAAGCCATCTGTGTGTGGCGGAAAAGATGATAGAAATTAAATGAAGGCGAATGACAGCAACATGTACAAATCATACCTTCAACTCTGTTGCTCGTTGCTGTTCCGTGCCAATTTGCTGTTCCAAGAAAGAGACTTGGACCTGAAGGCCAGATTTTTCTTCATTGTGTTGATCAACAATGTTTTGTTTCAAAACGAGCTCCTTCTGGATCGATTCCAGCTGACTGTTCAACTCAGAAACGGAATTTCTCGTAATCTGTAAGCTCCATTTCCAATAGACTCTGTTTCTTACATTCTTGCTTCACAGCTTGATTTTTTTTATTCAGTTCTTCTACACTGGAATTCAACTGGCGAATTTCTTGTTTTTAACCGATCACATTCTTTACTCAATTCAACTCGGAGGATTTTTTCGGATTCGTTCTCCTTCCGACTATCGTCGTACAAGACTTTGAGTTCTTGGAAGGATTTTTTCCAAAGCTTTTTTTAGAAATTTCAAGATTCACTGCAGTTGTTTTCAAGAGAGAAGCTTCGTTTTTTGAATTCCTCTGCCCTCTGTCTACTATTTGCTAGTTCTTGGATTGAATGCTCACAATCTTTTTTCATTACAGACAGTTCTGATTTTCTCGCGTCCAATTCGTCATTCAAACGATCAATTTCTTTTTGCGCTGCCTAAATTAGTAAAAATCGTATTTGTGTTTACAAGTAAAGTGTGAGTATTAAGAGAATGCAACTTTTGAACTTTACCTGCAAATTTAAAGGAGTATTTCGAATGTTTGATTTCTTATCTTCCGCCCTCAACAAAGCGAGCTGATTTTCCTTCTCTTGTAATTGAATGTTCTGTTCTGCAATCTTTTTCTTCATTCTCACGGCCAGCATTTTCAATTTGTTGTATCTGTCTTCTAGGGAATCTTCAACATCTTTCATCCGATGAATTTCTTCCACTTTGCTTACGGTTGATGTACTCATCACTTCAACTCTGCGTTTCGAAACGATTGGCTTCACTTTCTAATTGTTCAATTTTGCGCTCTCTCTCTGCCACTAATTGTAGGAATGTTTCAGTTTTTGCCTAGTCAAAAAAAAAAAAAAATGTGTAAAAAATAATTTAAAAATTTCTTAAAACTTAACTGTATTTGTATACAAGTTAAATTGTGGTACCTTAAATTCTTTTTCATTTGTTTTGGCATTTTTCTTCAAGGCGAGTGATGGCTTCACCCCTCTGTTTCAAAACATCATTCATTTTATTTAGTTCTTCTACAAAGCCATCTTTTTGTTGTTCATAATGTTCTTCAAGAGTTTTTAGTTGTGTTTGCATTTCTTCACTTTTAGATAACAGCACTATTTTTTCTTCATCTTTTAATTTTAACTGAGATACTAAATCAGAAACCTGTGAAGTTAATGAAATGTCTTGAACTGATTCTAGAAGCTCCTCTTTATTATTGCTGGATGTTTTTTCTTGTTTTTTCCAACTGGATAACTTGGCTTTTCAAGATTTGAAATTTTATCAAGGAGGTGAGTTTCTCTCTGTTGAACTTCTAATATTGACAGATAAATGTAAAGAAATAAAATTAAAGTGTAAATAAACTAAAGGAAATAGAGATTTATCCCATATTCAATGATATATTTTTAGATTGGTCGCATTGACGTGCCAACAACTTACCATCTCTAGCTTGTTTTGCTTTTTGCGCTAGAGCCAAAGTAATTCTTACAGCGTTTCAGTAATTCATCTCGGTCTAATTCCTCTAACGGTAATTTTTTATTGACGCCGTTAGGTTTTTCAAAGCTTTCTTCCATTGATGTATAATTTTATTATTGTATTATGTTCTCTGCACTTGTCACTCGATAGGAAAAACTTTTTACGTGTCAAAAACTACTAGTGCAGGACGATTTTTTTCTCGCCATCTCCCGACCAAAACACGAATCCCATCTGACGGTGCAACTTCGACACATACACAGAATTCATAACGGGAAACTGAGGCAAGAGATTGAAGAGACGCTGAGTCGTAGAAAAAAAATAAACAACCTCAAGTTATCATTACATGCAAATTTTGCGCCATCAATAATAGTTCCAATGTGAAAATGACAAATGAAGAAAATTCTAAGGGACGGCGTTCGCGAGATGAAGTCGCAACCCAGTCGTGGATTGAGCTTCGTTCGATTTTGCAATGTTGGTAACATTTAGTTATTTAATATATTCAATGAATTTTTATAATAATAAATTGTTGATTAATTCTTAGCACACACAAAGGAAAGTAGAAGTTATATGGATGAACTATGAAGGTGCAAGAGTCAAATATAAAACTCTGGAACCAGAAGAATTTTTTGATGTAAACACATATGTAGCTCATCCTTGGCTATTTCAAGATGCCATGACTCATGAAAGATTAAATGCAAATTCAAAAGATGTATTTCAACCAACTGCGTGGTATGAGGTAAGGTCGTCAAATAGTAACAGTTTGCATCAAGCCATTTTAAATTATGAAATATTACTATGCTTTAGCAATATCTTCCAGAATTACGTAGCGGAGGAATCCAACCCCAAGACATTCAACCTAAAAGAGTTACTGTCAACATTACTTCTCCTCTCTACTCCCTCAAATATTCTGCTATGCATGCCATTAAAAAGAAAATTAAAGATTACAACCATGTTTATCAGCTAGAAATCCCCAGGCAGTTGCAAAGGGACCTAGTTGGGCTTATGAAATCATCAAGAATTGGGAATAATATGTAAGTCTCTTAAGTGTTTAATTTTTGGTTAATTGGTGTTAGATCTATATTGGCTAAATATATCATGAATTTGTTTTTCTAATTTTTTTTTCCGATGTTGAAACAGATAACTGGTCCAGCGATTAACTTCACAATTGAATGCACAGGCCTACATTTAGTTTGTCATCGACTCATCGCTCGTCGGAATATCATTTATTTTTTCTTAGGAGATCCCCGCTAACTGGTTAGTTAAACTGGCTTAGACAGTTGTAATATAAAACTGTGCATAATATTAAGCGCAAGCGATAAACGATAGTAAGCATGTATTAAATACCTAAAGCATTCAAGCTTTAGTATCTACACCAGGGTTTTGAAATCTTGCAATTAGAATGTCATGATATTAAAGAGTTAAGACTGACTTGATGATTTTATTTTGATAACATCACAGCTACGTGACAAAGCGTGATTTCATTCTTGATGCGCTGAAATGGGAAATCAAACCACAATATACAAAAACGAATGGTTTTACTTAGGGATGTACTTCATATTTTTGAGTCATGAGAAAGCCACAAGGCAGTTGAGAGCAAACACCAAGGAACCAGCTTGATGTGAAGATGCCAAGGGTGTCGGAACATAAAAAAGAAGAGTTGCTATTCCGAGGGAAGCCTGTGAAAAACGACAATTTTGTTATTGTGGAAGAGAACCATGCAACAATATGTATACTGTGTACCTGCAGCCACGCCATAGCAGCCAATGCATTAGCAGCGTATCGCGCTCGAGGAGGAAGTACGATGCGACGAGACCAAAGCCATACAAGTTGATAATAAGAGAACCGTGAAATGACCCTGTGGAAATTTAAAAAAAAATTAATTAAATTTGATTTCTTTATCAAAAACTAAATTTCTTCAATTACTAGAGTACGATGATCAAACTGAACAGTAGAAGGATTTTCAGTGAAATTCTTGATTGCAGGCTTCAAGGCTAACCAATCTTGAGGTAAAAATCGTCCAGCCATCAAGGGATATGAGTTGTAAACAAGACCAGCGTCCTAATCCTGCTACAAATGCTCCTAAAAATCGCCGATGTTAGAAAACAGCCGTTTACGTACACTTTTAAGAACTCCATATACCAGAGATTGCAGTCAAGAAAACGATTCCCTTTAGAGAAATGAACTAATCTTTTAAATTTGATAGCTCCCTTAGAGACCTCCTGAAGTCCAATAAAATAAATGTGTCCGCGTTTATATTACATTACTTATAGTGCAGACACGGTACTCAAGATACCATAATTTTAGCCGGCACCAGATGGTGTAGAGATGTCCAGAGAAAGAGAGAGTAAAGTACGAAAGCAGAACCAAGATGTGAAGCTAACCTATACTGGGAAAACTCTTGGAACATCTGCTTCACCATGAAATCTATCTTCCAAGCCAGATTTTACCATATACCAACCGAGCAGGCCCTAATTGTTTACAGTATAAGCTTCAAAATAGAGAATTTAGATTTTTAGAAGGAACCAGTAACTAATAGTACCTGACATCCAATCAAGGTTCCATAAATCAGTACTCTTTTTTTCAATGCTGAATTAAAGTAACCCTTTCTCCAAAAAATGGCAGCAGGTATAACAAACATGGCTCCAATTAATCTACCCCACATTCTGTGTCCATACTCCATGTGCCATATGAATTTGAATTCCTCTAAGTTGATTCCTTTCTTCAACCTATTTAGAGAAATTATCTGAGTAGGGTAACTGGGTACTGTTTCAAACTGTAAGTAATTTGTAATTACTGTTTGTATTCAGGAAACTGTTTATATTTTTCAAATTCTCTTTCCCAATCTTCTCGCGACATTGGAGGTCTTTCACCAAATGCAGACCATTCAACCATCTAGAAACCATGAGTTATAAAATGGCTTTTACCATTAAATTATTATTTTTTCATTACCGATAAGCCAGATTCTGTTAATCTTGTAAGTCCCCCTTTGTATGCATAAAAGAGATATTACCTGCCACTAAATTATGTTATTATTTGATTAAACCATACCAATCACCACTGCTCCAAAACACATGCCAGCACATGTCCCAAGCCACCGGCCAATCCATTTTGATTGTTGTAATGTTGGTGCCTCAGCAACAGTAGTCACAAATCTGGTAATCGGTTCTGAAACTTTGTATACATTTAGAGAATGCAGAACATTTAAACTGGACTCGACAAGGTTTAACTGTGGCCACATAATTTCGCTGGACCGCATTCCTCAAGTAAGGGCGAACTTGATTACATAACTGTGGGAAAAAATGTTTATTTAAATTGCGCTTCAAACAAGAATTATAAAAAAATAAAAGCTCACCAAATTCTGGTTCTGAATGAGTTTTGCGAAAATAATCATTTTGTTTAAAAAACAACAACAAGGAACTAATGTTTTTTCGCTTAAAATTCCGTTTTTCAAACAAAGTCACGTCTACCGGCTGTCCGTTGTCTCGCAGACTGCCAGACTCCCAGCAGTTGTGAAGCAGACGAATTAAATTAATTAAAATTTGTATTTATGTCCTAATTTATTTTATTATTTATCAATTATTTCAAGACTACTTATATTATTTTATTTTTTACTTGTCTCATTTTGTGAGAAATTAACTAATCAATTTTTTAAATTAATTTTTTTAATTATTCACATTGTTCGAAGTGGCATCGCTTTTTGTCTCTTGAAGACTAAACTAAAGTGTAGCAGACAAAACTCTGAATGATGAAAAAATCGTGATTTGTCGTGATTCTGGTCCTGGAATTCATTGATTCATTCATTATTTTGTCGTTTTTATTTTCTCAGTTAAAAGTAAAAGTTGTAACACATTCATCATGCCTTTGTATGAACTATCTTTGATATTACGAGTAGTTTCTAAGCCAGAATTAGTCGCCTCTCTAAAAACGCTCTGCTGAAACGATAGTACAACAAGGTGGAGTACTTCGTCAATTCATTTCCATGGGAACTAACCCTCTTCCATTCAAGATGAGAGCACACACTCATTGGCACAGGGAAGGAATATATTTCACAATGAAATTTGATGCCCCAAGTTTTGCCGTCGAAATTCTAAAAGACGAATTCAAGAGAGATATTGATCTTATTCGAACACATGTTGTGAAATTAGAAGAACCAATCAAACATGAATGCACATTGGAAGAAGAATTGAAGCCTCCAGCATATCGTAAAGATGTTCAGCAACTTATAGAAGAAGGCAAAAAAAACTATTCGGAACCAGTTCCAACAAAACACTCCTGGATTTGATTATTATCCATTTCAGAAGTAGCCTGCCCACTATTTATGTAGTATCATCATCAAATACATTGCCTTGAAATATATCAGCAAGAAGTTATTTTCTAATCATGTTTCTATTATTATAAAATCTTTTAGGAATAATAAACAATTGAGAAATGAATAATTGAATATGTATTGAAAATTTCACAATTAAGATTTTAAAGAAATTCAACTCTAGTCAAACCCCTTATAGTCCTTATACATTCACTTTTAAAATAGTTAAACACTTTTGTAACTGACAAATGTGTGGACATTTTGAATGGAAGTTGAAAAAGATCTCAGCTGAACTTCTTGTGCATTTTGGATTGAAATTGGCTGAACATCACCCCATCCCTCAGCTCCAGCATCATTTGTAGTATGGACTTGGAGATCAAATGAACCTAAAACATTAACAAATAAATGTTAATTGAGAAACATGCTGAGTAGAAAACTTATACTTACAGACACAATCTAAAAGAGGTAAGAATGTTACACAAGCAGTAATTTGTCTAAGAACATTTCGAATTTCTTGCTGAATATCTTTTAGTGGCTTGGTTCCCTGTTGCTTGATTTCACCTGTTGGGGTTTCTTCAGGTATAATTCGAAATTCCCAACATTCTAATGGCTCTTTGGAATTAACATCACAGAGAGCAAGAACAAGCTTTTTGATTTTGCCTTCAGTAAGCCATTCTATAAAAAGGATAAAAATTTTAAATTAGGATGTCAAGTTGAAGGAATAAGATAAACTTACGCTTTAGGTGAGGTAAAATTTCATCAGTATACTTTTTTATATCAGGGTTTTTAGACATGTACATTGTAAGACCATAATGCTGGGTAGGAATAAAAGATTCTTCGGGAAAAACGCCTCGCTGATAAAGAATACTATTTAAGCTGTAATCTGCAAGCAAGAAAAATGCCAAATGTTATTACTTCTTAACAAGTTATTATTATGGAAATAAAAAAAAACAAACTGAAAAAATCCACAATTAGCTCCACAGATCCCTTAAGGGTAACAAAGTTCTGTGTTTCTTGGGCACTTCCTGTAGCCATGTTTTAAAACTTAATTCGACGTTTTCAAGTAAAAACTGAGCTAAAAATTCAAACAATGTTTAAAGAGGAGAGAGGAGTCAAGTGACGAAATACAATGTTGTCAAATCATGGCTCTGGGGCTCTGGTCATAAGTTATAAGACTTATAAGAGTTATAACTCTTATTGAACATTTGAAGACTATAATATTTTAAGATATTTTCAACAACTAAAAATAATTTAATCTGTATTTATTAAGTTGCTGAAATGTTTATTGAGTATTGAAACAAACTCACAAAGTGATGAAATGACTCAAAAGGCCTGTTTTTTATTAAGGTTCACAAAACAGATGGCGTGTAGTGACTCTGTATAAAGACTGTCATAAATGTGGCTGGCCGGCCGCTGGCCTTTTTAATGTAATCAGACGTCAACACGTGGGTTATTATAAACGTCGTACATTTGTACAAACACGAGATTAGCTAAACTATAGGTAAAATCCATTGTTCGAACGAAATGGCATGCTCCAAAGAGACCTTTATCAATCATGGTGTTAAAATTTGCCCTAGTTTGGAAACACAGGTGAAATAAACTAGAAAAAAAGAATTAAATAAGGTTTAATAGCATTAAATTTTATCAGGGTCGCGGATTGTTTACAACTCGTAGCTTCAAGAATGGAGAGACGATAATCGAAGAACAGCCTCTATTCTCTTGTCAGTTTTCATGGAATTATGCATATGGCTATTCTGCATGTGATTTTTGTATGAGGTAATCACTATTTGGAACTTTATTTAAAACTTTACATATATTTTTTAAATCCTACATTTTTCCTAGACCTCTTGAAACAGCTGAAGAAAATGCAAGGCGCCTTACTGCCAAGCCTGATTTGATACTTCCACATACAGAGTGTGATGGCACTGATAAATCCTTCCATGTTATATGCTCAAAATGTGCCGTAAGAAAAAACTGTTTATGTTCAAAGAAAAATGCTTCAGATCTTTTTTCACTGGTAGGTAACCTATTGCAGTGTTGAATGCAAGGATCAAGCTTGGAACCAATACCACAAAATAATTTGTTGCAATATGCTTGGAGGAAATCCTAACCATCCAGTGGAAAAAATTGAATGAAGCATGGAAGTAATATGATTAAATTTTTGCAAAATATTTCCCAATATGTAATTTTTAAAAATGCATTTCAATTAACAGGAAAATGCACTATCCTCCTGAAACCTCCACAATCATGTTACTAGTGAGAATCCTTGCTAATTTCATTCAGAGATCAGATAGAGAAGAGCTGAAAGGTCAGCTTATGTCATTGTGCCATCACACTGTCAATGAAGAAGAAACTATTGCCCACAAGCTGTTGGGGCAAGAGTTTGAAAGTCAGCTAGAGCTCCTACGAGATTTATCCACCAAAGCTCTTGGAATGCCGGAAACTAATGAGGTATAGTTATTTGAATTTCCCGCCAATCTTTTGCGGGGCACATGTAATATTTGTTTCCTTTTCTTGCAGTTTTTGACTCCTCAAGGCTTCCGCTCTTTGATTGCTCTGATTGGGCGGAATGGACAAGGCATAGGCACTAGTGCATTTAGGTTAGTCTTTTCTTAGATACCATACTAATTTGTTCGTACTAAATTGGCTATTTCAACAGCGTCTGGGTTCGAAAAGTTTCTGAAAATGAAATTGATCCTACTACCGATGCATTGATTGACACCATTTACCAAGAAATGGAAACCGAATCGGGTGATTTTCTCAACAATGAGGGATCGGCTTTATTCGCGATACAAAGCGCAGTTAACCACAGCTGTGAACCTAACTGTGTTTCGACCTTTCCGTTTTCTAATCATACTGTAGCTTTAGTAGCATCAAAAGACATAGAAGAAAATGAAGAAGTTTTTATCAGTTATCTCGATGAATGCGCTCTGTCGAGAAGTCGACATTCAAGAAGAAAAATTTTGGAAGAGAACTATTTGTTTCACTGTAATTGTAGCCGATGTCAGCTCGAAGCTGATGAGCCAGATATGACTAGCGAGGATGAAGAAAGCATGGAGGATGATTAGGGTACAATGCTAGATAATGTATGTAATCACTTTTCAATACATTCAAATGCTACTCATTCTCTCGCGCGCTTCTTCTGGTATTTTTCCGATAGAAGTTTCTCTCCCTCTATAAACGTATCCATCGAGATCAATGGCAAAATTAGGGTCAAAAGGGTTGGCAAGAGCTTCTTCTATAGCCTTCTCAATGTTTTCAGTTTGGATGAATGGGGTAGCCTAAAAAAACATATATAGATAAGAAATAAATGAAAGATGTAAGAAAGTCATACCTTCTGTTGTTCAAGGAAGGCTTCTATTTGTATTTCATGTAGTCTAGACTCTTCTTCTTTCATAATCAAGGAAGCTAGAACACTTGCTCGTATTTTCTCTGCCTGAACCTTCAATCTCTCTTCTCTCAATTTAGCTGTTTTTTCATTTTCAAGACAATTTTCTTCCATCAATTTCATATGCTCCTCATCTTCCAATTTGTGTTTCATTTGTGCTACTTCACCACTTTCAGCTTGTTTGAGAGATTGTTCAAAAAAATATTGCCTACAATAAAGTGAAAATAAGGCCCAGGAAATGTAGCTACTTAGCTTGATTAGTTACCTCAAAGATTTCATGTGGTGAAAGTAATTATCATACAAGCGTTTGATTTCGGCTTTTTCATCGGCAGGTAGGATTTTCTTCGGTGGAATTCGAAATAATTTCGATTTGGCCATTGGTGATCCTAGGGGTTTCCTAACCCATGCTCGCGCACCTCTACTCGGTATGTACGAGGTGTTAATTACATTGAATATATGATTACTACTTCTGGCGAACATGTTGAAATCTTAATTATAGAAAGAAAGGTTGAGAGTCCTATAAGATTAAATTGAAATTGACAATAATGACACGAGTACAGGACAAACAATGCGGACGAATTTACGCCGGCTGTTCTTGGCATTAAAAAAAATCGTCTGCTGGGCTGCAAGCCTGAAGCAATTTCTGAAAATATTCAGATTGGAAATTTAGAATAATCTGGCAACATAAACCATATTTTGTTGTTTTAATTTCCAAAACCTTCAAGGCTTCGGGTCCAGCAGATGTGCTGCGCTTCAGAGGAGGCGTAATTTAGACTTTGATTTGCTTACTCTTGCAAAATTTCATTGATTTCAGATTTCAGTTGCTGGTTGATTTCTCTGACTAAAAAATGTCGTTGTTGGGAAAATCGTGCTGTGTCCTTTTGTTTCTTTCTCTAATAGGTAGATTTTTTATTGAATTTTGTGTGAATACAACTAAATTAATGTGTCGATACAATGATTCCATTTATAATAATTTTTATTTAATGTTATGTTCGTTTTTCTTGTAATAGGGTTGGCAATTGGAGGTACAGAAGATAATGAGGTTGCATCACAGCATGAGAGAAACTCATGGATAAAAAAGTGGAGACTTCCACATCTATTTAACCAACAACAACCTATTCCAAAAGACTCCCCACCTCCACCTTCCTGGAGTAAAGCTTATGTAATTCAGCTTTTTTTTAATAATTATGCATAGACTGTTAACTTTAATATTTTATATCATTAGATAAGTGAAGGAGTTCTCCACCTTCCATATGCTGAAATAGAGGAGAACTTCTATGCCTGGGTGGATTTTGATGGTGGAAAAAGCAGAATTGATTTTTATGGAGGTGACATTTTTTGTTAAATTTTATTCAAATATACATATACATTTTATTTAAGTATTTGAATGCTTATCATGAACAGGCATGGAGAAAACCTACCAACTAGCAAATGAAGGACAGTATGGTACAGCCAAGAAAATTGCCCCTATGACCACTGAGACAGTTAAAAATCAGCTGAATTGCTTCCAGACATTTGGAAGTGCTGATGAACCAGTTCAAGTCCAAGGAGTTTTACCAGATATCTCTAATTTTAAGGTAGGTCTACTTTTTGTTGATTATTTCAATATTAATTCAAAGATAAAACAAGCAAATAGGCAAAAAGTAATCTTTAATTTTTGGTTTCTCTTAGCTGATTGGTACTGAAATTATGAACGGTGTCAGCTGTGAAAAGTGGGAGTATATTAATTCTGTCGGCGATAAGACTAATCGGTATACCATGTGGCTCCAACATCAAGTAAATAATTCCAAAACTACACTATCGTTATAACCAGACCATATGTAATGAAATATTTTTTTATTTTAGTTTGCTGGAACCCGTCAACAAATCCCTGTTCCCGTTCGATATGAAATGAAAGGATTCAACTCCCTTTTGGGTTCTCATTATGACCATTACTATCTGGACTATACTAGTTTCACAGCAGAAAAACCTAATGAAGATGCGTTCATGATCGACTCCGGTAAATACTTAATTTAGCAGATGAATGTCTTATTTATCTGTATAAATTGAATTATTCTTTCAGAGGTAGGTGAATGCCATGGATTCCCTGGTCCCGGTGTTGACCATATTTACACATTTAATCCCATGCGTGAATTTGCTCATGATCACACTAAGCATGTAGACGATACATTTGATTCATTCGTCCGTCATCATAAGAAGGGTTATAAAAATGCAACTGAACACGAAAATCGCAAAGACATTTTCAGACAAAACATGAGGTATTATTTTAATGTTGTTTGACTAGATTTGGACGCGCACTTTAGCACCTCTTTTCATGCTATGTTTCGGTAGATTTATTCATTCAAAAAATCGCGCTGGATTGACTTACAAGCTAGCACCTAATCATATGACAGACCGGACTTCAGATGAAATTCGTTACATGCGTGGAAAGTTGCGTTCTAACGGGTATAATGGAGGATCGTCATTCCACTACACTAAAAGCGATGTTGAAAATCTGCCCGAGCAAATGGATTGGCGGCTTTATGGGGCTGTCACTCCTGTAAAAGGTAATTTTTTTGGTTGAAAATTGAAATGTCGAGCGAAAAATAGTTCTGATTCAAATACTTCAATTTTTTTAGATCAGAGTGTGTGTGGTTCGTGCTGGAGTTTTGGCACTGTAGGAACCCTCGAAGGAGCTCTTTTCATCAAAACGGGTAAACTGACGCCACTCTCCCAACAGGTAAAATCAGATCAAATATTTTTTGTAATGAGTTTTATGATGTGGAATTGTTTGTTTTAGGCTCTTGTGGATTGCAGTTGGGGTTTTGGCAATAATGGTTGCGACGGTATGTTCATTTTTCATAATATGAATTTGTTCTCACTTTTATCTTAACATTGTTTTAAATTATTCTACTCTTTTCATAAATACCCCGTCTATAATAGGCGGTGAAGATTTTCGAGTGTACCAATGGATGATGAAGCATGGAGGCATTCCTTCAGAAGAAAGTTATGGACCGTACTTGGGTGCCGATGGCTATTGCCATGTAGACAATGCCACTCTTGTAGCCTCCATTAAAGGCTATGTTAATGTAACTGCAGGAGATGTCGATGCTTTGCGTGTTGCCATCTTTAAGCATGGTCCAATCTCCGTTGCTATCGGTAATAAAACGCTGAGGGGTGATATTAAAATTGGAAGGTAATAATTTTCTTTATCGATATCATTAATACAGATGCTGCGCATCGCGCTTTTTCATTTTATGCCAACGGAGTTTACTACAATCCTGAATGCGGTAATATTTTTTTAAACCTTTTAATCCAAATTTGTATTTTTCGGAAATTTTATTATTGATATGTGTTAATATCGCAATTGTCCTTGAATTTCTATTTAAAACTGTAGGTAGCGGAGAAGATAGCTTGGATCATGCCGTTTTAGCTGTAGGTTATGGAATCCTGAAGGGCGAGCCGTACTGGTTGATAAAAAATTCGTGGTCATCCTATTGGGGAAATTCTGGATATGTGTTGATGTCGCAAAAAGAAAACAATTGTGGCGTTGCGACTTCACCTACTTATGTTATCATGTGAGATTAATACACCAACTTGGGTAGAATTATTTAGACTTTGGGAAAAAAAAAACAGTTGGCAAATGATCTCTACATCTGAATTTGAATAAAATTGATTGTGGCTACAAACCAGTTGTCAGATGCTTTTTTCTAAAAGAAATATTGCGGCTTCAATTGTTTTTTTACATTGCATTTTCAGCCATTTTTGCTTTTTGGGCGTTCTAGTGGTCATTATTGAAATCGCGCAGCAACTGCAGGTCACGTGACGTAGCGGCCAGTTGTAGCGTCTGCTTTGAACAAAAATGGGTCCCAAAGCTCAACAGAAACCTCTAACAGAATTTAAATTTAAAGACGGTTTGTTTTTAATGAGACATTATTACAGATATATATGTTTGAAGAAATAAACTGAAGTAGTTTTCAAATACTAGGAGAACGAGTTCTTTGTTTCCACGGACCACTTTTATATGAAGCCAAAAGCCTCAAAGCCGAATTCAAGGATCAACAGAACAAATACTTGATACATTATGCTGGCTGGAATAAAAAGTAAAATGCAAACAAAATTTAATAAAGATTGAATATCTATAACACTTTATTTGTTTGGTTGTACAGTTGGGATGAATGGGTGCCTGAAAATCGTGTACTGAAATACAATGATCAAGCTCTTCAAAAACAGAAGGAACTCCTCAAAGCTCATGAAGCTACATCGTAACTATTGATACTCTTTATTCTCTTATTAATATTTTAAAATCTTATTCCATTTTTAAATTGAAGGAAAGGAAAGAAACAAATTAAAGGTGTTTCTACTCCTGTTGGCAAACCTCCAGGCCGAAGATCTGACTCATCGAAAGGTGGAGGCAACCTGTCTGATGCTAATACATCAGGGAAAGAAACTGATAGTAGATCTTCAACACCATCACTTCAAGGTATCTTATCAAGCATGATGTCTTTCTCAGGCTGTCTTTTCTTTATTCAATCAATTCTTTAGAAAAACCTGCCTTTTTTGCTTTCTATATTCCATTTCAATAGAAAAACCTGCCAAAAGACCTGCAACTGCCTCAACAACAACAACACCTTCTACAACCAGTACTGGTGCAGCATCATCTTCTGAAAGCTCAAGAAAAAAGACTAGACCTGACTCTACTGTTGAATCAGTGAGATTAGATTCTACATACACTTTCTAAATATTTTCAACTAAGTAATATTTAACATCTTTTCATTTATAGGAAGAACAGTTTTTATCCAAGGTTGAAGTGAAAATAAAGATTCCAGATGAGTTGAAACCTTGGCTCGTTGATGACTGGGACTATATTAACCGCCAGAAAAAAGTACGTAATTTGAAACGTTGTACATCGTTTTTCCAGCAACATTTCACTGTGTCACCAAATACTCATTTCATTCCAATTTCCCAACTACAGTTGGCGAACTTACCATCCAAAGTGCCCGTTGACACCATTCTAGAAGATTACATCAAGCACAAAAGCAGCAACCGGACGACCACCCCAAGCAAGTATGTCGTAATACTGTTGTTACTTCTAGCAAAATGCGTACCAACAATAACATACATACTCTGTGTGTATTTGCTCAACCAAGTGGAGAAACTTTTTTTTTATTTCTTTTCTTTAATTCATATTTTTTCTTTTAGAGAGAGTGCGATTCAGGAGGTCATGGCCGGTTTGAAAGAATATTTCAATGTAACGCTTGGTTCTTCGTTGCTGTATAAATTTGAAAGATTACAATATGCTGATGTAAGTCATGAAGTGAAATTCGCAATGATATACTGTACATTCATACGCTGATTCTTTATATGGCCATAGATTTTGAAGAATCACCCTGACAAATTGATGAGCCAAATTTATGGAGCCCCTCATCTTTTACGCATGTTCAGTAAGTTTTCAAATGATTTAAAAAACAAACCATTTAACGTATTAAAATGAATTTGATATAATACAGCCCGGCTAGGAAGTATGCTGGCTTATACTCCTCTGGATGAAAAGTCGATCCAACTGCTCCACGTTCACCTCCAAGATTTTTTAAAGTAAGTCTGAAAAAATTAAAATGTTTTATTTTTAAAAGAAGTTGATTTACATCGGCAGCTGTGATCACGACAGATACATGGGACGCAACGCTTCGACGCTGTTCAGTGCTCAGGATTACGGCAACGCATCAGCTGAATATCACCGCCGCGCTTGCTGAAATGTCATGTCAGTGTACTTTTTTCATTTTTTTTTGTCGGAAATTATTTCCCCGTACTATCTCAACCATAAAAACGCTCCGATTTGAAATTTGGTAAACTTAAAAAACAAAGAAAAAAAAAACAGAATATTTTTTTTTTTTAAATCTTAAGTGGAACACAATGACTTGCCATCGTGTGAACGTAATACATTCAATTGTTACGCGGCTTTTTAACACTTCTGCGAATTCTGCCGATGATGCTAATCTTTTTGACCCACAGCTGGTGTCTGTTTTTAGACGAGCAATTCATTTTGCCGAATGGTAAACCGAGAACAAAAGTCTTGTTTCATTCGTTGGGCTCGACATCCGCCCGGAATGGAGTTTGTGTGTTTCTAAAGATTTTGGTTAGATTATGAAAGTGAGATCCTCTTTGGAATTGGCGTAAACACACACGTGTATGCGCTGCTGTATGCTATTTAAGTGAAAGTGGGTTTTTGAGATCGTCACGGTCCAACTATGTGTACCCCCCTGTCTTCTTTGCTTAGCTATCTGCTGGTCATTTGAACACAAACAGAGAAATGATAGCCAAGCGCGCCTGTTCGTGACCAAGAAGAGAAAACAAAACGCTCGTGAGATGAGTGTGTCGTGTCGATTTTTTCGTTTATCTTTTTTTTTTCTGCGTTTTTCTTTCATCTTGTAACTGGGCGGATGTGACGAAGAAAAGAGGGTGATAATACCCTCATCCACCCCGACCTCTAACCCCATCATCACGCTGATGATTCACAGTAGAGAGAGAGTTGAATCTTTTTATGCTTTAAATAAAGGGTTGTAATATTTTTTTCAAATTCATGTTCAACAAAGTGTTTTTAATTCTTTCAGTGAGAATATTTTGGAGCTTTTAAAAGGAAAAACCTTTTTTTCTGTCTTTTTTTTTTTTTTTTCCTGGGTCGAGGAGCCCGGACGCTTTTGGTACAGAAATAAACTACGGCGGCGTCGTCGTCGTCGGTCGCCGCCGTGTATGCTGGCCCTATTTTGTGTTGTTTTAACTTTTCTTATACTGGAAACGGACGAAAGGGAAGAACTTTTGCCGTCCCGGTTGAGAAATTTAGACGTTGAGCTATCAGCGTCCGGGCTGCTGGACCAGCCGCAGCAGCTGGACTCGATTCCGGAAGCGAATTAGAAAAGAACACACAAAAATGTGCGTGTTTTTTTCCTTAAAAAAGAAAGAAGAACCTTTTTTTCTCCCACTCTCTCTCTATCTGCCCTTCTCATTTCCATCAAAGCAAACACAGACACACAAAACATATATATGGGTTAAGTAACATTTCCTGACCATATTTGGGCGTCATAGTCAGTGTCATTAGATGTAGGTGAAGGCTGTGCAGATCGTGAGTAAGCACGCTCTGCCTCAGCTGCATTGACGTTTGTTTTGTTGTTGTTTTTTTTCATAAAGGTCGTCTGATAACAGGAGGGTTAGAAAAACCGGTCATTTTTATGACGTTTTCATGTTTGAGCCATCGCACCAAGGATCTCTCTCTCTCTCAGGTTGTTATTTAATCATCATTTCTATGTTGTGGATGCTGCGCTAGCCAAGCCAAGTCAGCGCGTGTAAAGCGTCCGTGAAGCGCCACGCAATGCGACCGTTACGATGGAAATCGAGCGTTCTCATTAGATTTCTATTATAATGGACTGGTGTGTAATGGTTCTTGCGTGTGATACAGATGCCGTTAGACAACGACTACCGTTTGATACACACACCTTTCACTCGGCGTTTTGCCATCGTATGACTCGGAGAATTAGAAAGTTGTGATCTTTTTATTGTCATTCTCTCTCTTCTTCTTTTGATAGCTCAGCGATTGTGTACGATGTTCGACAAAGAGGAAAAAGACTGCGACGAATAATTCACCGTGTTGAGATTTTTCTTCTTAAAGGAAAGAAAAAATCGAATAAAAAAGGAGCCCAAAAGACGGCCGGACAAAATCCATGGCCATCGCCTTGACTGGGATTCTTTACATCTTTGTGTACAACGTATGTGATTTCCATTTCTCTTGTGTTCCCTACATGGTTATCGACGTCGAATGAAAAGAGAACCTCCACCTCCTTTGCTATTTTATATGGGGGGGGGGGGGGTTCGTCTTGTGTTTAGGGTAAACCAATACGGCGGCAGCGTGGCCGGTTGTTTGGCGCGCGCGCATTGAGCCCGACCTATTTCTGGGACCGAGAAATATCCCGATCCTTTTTCCGTTTCTGTCTAGGCGGAGAATAAAGAAGAAGAAGAAGAGAAGGAAAAGTATAAAAAACAAAAACAAAAGTAAAACAAACAAATCGGTGCCAAGGTGTACGACCAAGACGACGCCGGGATTTTTGTACACTCGACATGGAAGAATTTCTTCGTTTTCTTCTTGTTTATGCGGTTAAAATGCAAAATTTCCAGATGGTGGTGGGAGGGAGAAGAATTCCATCATATCATGTATGTAAACTCAATCGGTCTGCAACGTGCAACCGACGCCAATCGACGTCGTCACGAATCTTTTGCAGGTCTTGTCGGGACGAGAGAAAAAGAAAGAAAATAAAACGGAACCAACTCGACATCCCGGTCCATTTTTGGTGTGTGAGCGCACCCACACAACCGTCCCAAACAGCCGCACAGGCTGTATTGGCTGTATTGTACAGTAGTAGCTTAGTAGTAGTTTGTTGTCGCGACATCAGCGAAATCCTGTCCGCGTTAATATAAAACGAGAAATTTTCAGTTTTCAATTTCGGCCATCATGACTGACCTCAATTTGTTTGTTCGTCTTACGCTCTGCTTTTCTTCAAACTGGCAATCAACCGGTGGCATTGAAAGTGTCAGTTATGCCAAATACAATAATTTCGTACCGTACGTATATGAGATCTTTTTGGCGTCAAATATGATACGGCACAACAAACAACCCTGACAGGACCGGTACGTGGCGCCTAAAATCAGTTTCATAAAAATACGTAAAAGGTCGTGACCAATCGGAGAGAGAGAGAGATAGACAGATATGATATGATATGATATGTATTTTACGCACACGACATACTCTGTAGGTAGGACGGAATGGAAGGAAACACTTGCACGTTCAAAATGCCCAGTGGCAAGGATCGGCAAGGTCGTATCGATTTTCCCTTTTTAAGAATTCGTTTTTGGGATTTTCTTTTCTTTTTTTTTTTGTTTAAATTTAATTTTCCATTTCTATCAGTTGAGAAACACGGCGGTTTTTTGTGTTTCTCTGTAACGTTCCTTCGTCATCATAGTCGTCGGCGACCTCGCGAAAAAGTCGTGACTCCCGTCACCTCTTGGAATCCAGCACGTTATACCTACCCAGATGCTGCTGCTGCGTTCTTTAAGCACAGCGTACAAGGTTAATGAATCTATTGTTTCATTAACGACGATTTCAAACACACAAAACAGCAAAGATGATGGCGCGAACATGAATACCTTGCCTCGAGTTACTTTTGCAGCGTGATTTCATCGGACACTTTATGAACTGAATTCGCACTCACTCACGAAACAGTGAGGAAAAAGGTTGACGTCATCTATTGCAGCAGCGGTCCGGTTCTAATCCGTTTTGGAGTCTCTCGTAACGGGTGCGACAAATGGCAAACGTCAAGACTATAGGATTATATATTATAAAATGGGTTTTTATTATTTAAAAAGCCTTTTATTGCATTATAGATGGTGGAAAGCTTATCAGAGGAAGATTACACACCTCAATTGATTTACTACTATATGTTGCATAATCTTTGCCTTGAATGTCAGAGATCAAGTTGCGGGATCCGTCGCCCGTTCCTTTTCTCTTCCATTGGAATTCCGTGTCACTTTTGCGGTGTAGCCTTAATCTTGTGTGGAACATATTTTCACTTTCAGTTGCATTATGTGACCTACCTACCCTTCATATTGAGGACACTTTTTACTTGTTACAAGTGTTCAATCATTTCTCTTTCGCACCGATCGTGTCTTGAATGTCAATCAATATAAACAGTGTATATAGTTATATACAATTGTTATTCCAAGTAATACATA
Organism: Daphnia galeata; assembly: GCA_030770115.1. Taxonomy (NCBI): domain Eukaryota; kingdom Metazoa; phylum Arthropoda; class Branchiopoda; order Diplostraca; family Daphniidae; genus Daphnia; species Daphnia galeata. The sequence goes on from CM061115.1 coordinate 8,763,550, forward strand.
AATTATACTATGAAACAAACAACAACAACCTGAAGAAAAAAATGAACACAAAAAAAAAAATCACGCAGTCAAGGCTCCTTGGTTCCTCGGTTGGTGTTTCACTCAAGTCAGATTCATCTAAATATATTAGATCAATATGTCTGTCGAGTGTGGAAAGAGAAAGAGAAAAACAAAACAAAAAAAAATGGTTTCATTTTTAAATGGACGTTCATAGTGAAGGAGAGGTTTTAAGGGGAGCCAAAGCCAAAGGAGAGTGTAGGCGGGCAGAAAATCGTTTCTACGGGCGGGACTGGGAAGGAAAAAAACTTGGGTTCTTCTCTAGCTGTGCTGCAGCCACAAGGACGAGGAGAGTAAAGGAGGGAGGAGGTGAATAGCTCAAGAAGGAGGAGGGTACAACAAAAACGGGGTCTATAGGAGCTCAACCGGGTCTACATCAACTCCACAGTTGGCTCCAAGTTACTGGGTAGTCGGCTAGAACGTCGAAGCTAGAACAGTTGCTCTTCAGTCGCCGTAGCCGCCTGACGGGTTTCTCGCTCCTCACACAACTTCCAAGGTGAGTTGTTCTTTATTGAAAAAATTCAAATTGACTAGTTTTTAATTATTAACAACTCTCGTTTTTAAACCTCCTATCCCTCTTCTTGTTATTCGTAACAATTCTTAAATGATACATTTTGATGTAAAACAAGAAAAAAGTGAAGTCAGTGTCGACACACATTCGGATTGGATTTCTATTAAGGTAAAATGGTCTCGAAGCATTAGAGTTGTTTTGTAGGGTATCGTCGTGATTTCGTAATGGAGTTGGACTTGACCTTGTCTCGGCTAGTATGCAAATATTTCACGTTCTAGAAAGAAGAAAATGAAAAACAAAACGATCCAAAAACCAACTCCACTCTGTCCGTTGCCTTTTTTGGCGCGGTACGAAAAAGAGATCCGTCCCGCGGGCGCCACTTAGTTAAGACCAGCACGCAGATCCAGACTCTCACTCTCTCAGCGGGAATCGGGGTCTCTTTTTTCTTTCTTTTAACAAATGATATGCAACAGCTAAACGTGTCTATGTCAAGGCCTCTTCGTTTGGATTCTATTATCATTTCGAAATCGTTAATGGGAACATTTCTGTGTGTAACATCTTACAAGTGATTATTTTAAAAATGAACACTTTTTTTCCACCGAACGGAAAGGAGAAATTTCATTTAACTGGGAAATTGAATGGAGTAGAGGGGGGGTTTCGCATCACGGCCAAGTGAAAGAATTCCGAGCCAGATAGGGGCGGGTTAAGAATAGCCAAGTAGATATAACACATATATAGTGTCTCAGCTGGAGGTCGGAAATATCGTTGCGTTGATGCTCTACATTTTCAGAGTCTGTGTGTGAGTCTTCTTTAGACTCCCGCTCCTTTCTTCCCCCCTACATACCATCTATCCCCTTTTTTTATAATGTTGAATCGAAATTTAATTTTTCATTTTTCTCTTTGTTTTGAACAGTTTTTGAATTTTTACGTAAGTCGCCAAACCCAAAAAACTAGCCAAAATGGACGCCATCAAGAAGAAAATGCAGGCGATGAAAGCCGAGAAGGATAACGCTATGGATCGCGCCGATACTTGCGAACAGCAATCCCGAGATGCTAACCTCCGCGCTGAAAAGGTTCGATCTGAAAAATTCTCCACAAAATGATGAAAAAACGATGATGTTGATACGTTTCCTGTTTATATTTGTGCAATGATCGTCGCCAAATTGACCTCAATTAACTGGAAAAATGAATCATCCAGTCCGAGGAAGAGGTACGCGCTCTCCAGAAAAAGATGCAGCAGTTGGAGAATGACCTGGATCAGGCCCAGGAAAATCTTTTGGCCGCCAACTCCAAACTGGAAGAGAAAGACAAAGCCCTCCAAACCGTAAGTTCCTATTTAACATTTAAAAATCTCAATTCGTATCACACATCGAGATCAAAACAACAACAAAAACAAAAAAAGTCCATTTAGACGACGAAAACTCGAATTTCAAGAAAAGGCTACCGGAATTTCTTTTAGTTTTTTTTTTTAGTTAATTTAAATCCTTTTGTGACGCCGCCGTCTGGAAGGATTCCTTATATTTACTAAAGAGACAGAAGGAAGAAGAAAGAGACATTAGAGGAAGACTTTCACTTTTGATTCATCTAGCGCGTCTTTGAAAACAACTTCTCTTTCCCTCTGTAATATTACTCATGCTGACTCACCTTGGCCCGAAAACAGATTTATTTTTCTTCTCCCCCCCCCCCCCTTTTTGTACGTTAGATCTCAATCGATGAGGTTCTCCTATTTTTTATTATTATTATTTTGGCTGTCGTTTCCCCATGCGGGATGAAGTTGTGTGACCGTGTTGGATAACCAGAAGGGACATAACATTCCTGACGTATTTTCGTTAAATTTTGGAAAAATTCTGGACACCAAAGGATATGTAGAAGACGAGCGAAAAAAAAAGCAACAACATCAAAACATTCTCCCATTCCGATGCATTTTTGCTGTGCGCTAAACGCGCTAAAAGAGGAGCGGCCAGCGCTAAAAGTAGACTGGCTGCTGAGGGGTCTCCTCTCTGTTTCTTCTCTTTTTGACGCGCTCCTGACTGTTGCATTGGCTCTCTCTGTTGGATGAGATCTTGTTCTCGGCCCTTATATGGGCCGCCGTACACGCCCGCCTGCCACGCACCGCGGGATATGTGCAAGACTTGACGTCAGCGGAAACTCAATGGCGTTAGATGGCGTTCGATTCACTTTTTTTTTTTTTCCTTCGCTAGTATAGTAACCCGAAATGAGAATTCTATTCTTAGAAATCATGTCCAAGTGTCGGCAAGGGGAGCGTTTTTCAGTGTTTTACATCGTCCAATCGGTCGGATGATGATGAAAAGGCAGCAAAAAAAAACCTTTAAAGGAACAAATAGTAGCTTTTTTCGTCTAGTTTCATCGCCGGAAGATTCCGCGCCGAGTCTCGGACCCAATTTTTTTTTTTTCGTTCATTTCAAAACAAAATTGCGTGTTACATTTAGCGCCACCGTGTGCCGACTGCGTTGTCCACATGCGAAGTTCATATTTTCTTCAATAGAGGGAGTTGATGTATGGGCCCGCATATTTTCAACCTGGTGCAACAGTCTTGCCTTGTCCTATTTGTTATTATGTGTGTATACGTGGCCGTCTCCTAGTGTTGGTTAGCGGGAGGGTTATACTTATAGTCTCAGAGAGAGAGAAACGGGAATTTTCGCCGGGGAACGTCTCGTCGTCCCGAAAGTCGAAAATAGAGAAGGGAAGAAAAACTGCTGCTGCTGTCCGTTGGTGGGGTGGTGATACAACTCCCCCTCTCTCAAACAACATCACACACGCACGCAACAGACGAAAAAGGCTGGCCTCGTGCTTCAGCCCTCCCCCCTTTTGGAGAGAGAGTGAGTGTTAAGAAGTAAGAAAAGAAAAAGAAAAAGAAAAAGAGAAAAGAAGAGAAAATTGGGCAACAGTTCAACAACTTTTTCCTACTAGTCGGGTGTTGTTACATTTGGTGGTGCTGCTGTTGTGCGGGCGTCTGTTTTTATTTTCCTTCTAATTCACGACAACAACAACAACATCGAGTCCTGACAACAACAACAACAAAGTGTGTGATTGAACAACATTCCGGCCTTTTAAACGACAATTTAAAAACACTGGCCAACAACAACAACAACATCAACGAAATATGCTGGTGGACAACAACATTGCGAGTGCTGCCAGTAAAAGGATGGAAGAAACAGCTGAAGAACAGCCAAATGTGACGGGAGAATTGTCAAGGAGTGACGCCCTGTCGTCTCGTCCGTCAGTGACCGTCTCGCGGGCCGTTCAACAACTTTTGGAGCGACACGGCCTGGCAGGAGTCAGCCGTCCTCCGTCGACTGTTAATAACGGGAACGTGACGGTCGGAGCGTTCGTTCAAGTCAACAACAACAACAACAACTGTTTGTTGTTGCAACCTCCTGATGTCGCCGCCGTCGGCGCCGGTTCGTCCATCGAGTCAGAATCCGATTTCGACTCGGATTCCGAGCCGCGGTTTAGACCCGATCCGATTGGAGGCAGCGGCGGTAACAACCGGCACAGCAACAACCTCGACACCGGCTGTCATCCGGCAGCTGAGATGATGGAAGACGATGTTGACCTGAACGGTAACAGCCAACAACAACAAGAGCAACAACAAGGAGCCGATGCAGAGACGGAAGAATTATCGAAATTGCGATGTCAAAGCGTCCGGACGGAAGTGTTGGCTGAGAAATTTCGTCGTAAAAATCGATGCGCCGATTATCCTGGTTTCGGTTTCGCTTCGTCCGTTTTCAGTTCGGACACTATGATGAAATTCAACATAATCAAAAACGAATTGCACAATATCATGAATAATCAGCTTAAACGGGTTAGTCGACTTAGTACGTACAGTACACAGAAAACCCACAATGACTTTTTTGACTGTGTGGGCTCTATATCAATTCCCACTCACGATTCAAATCTCTCTCTCTCTCTCTCTCTCTTTGTATAGTCGTAGCTGTAGTAAACATATTTGTAATCTTATCATGAATTTTATGGCTCAACAGCCGCGGATATCCGCCCAATCACGACCTTTTCTACTCGTTTGTTGAGAAATTACAGCTCCACTCGAAGAGACTGTAGACGTCTAGTTTGCTGCCAGTTCTCTCTCTCCACACACACACACATTACACAATGCCTTACATAGAGATAGCGAAGAAAATGCAGTTGAACCAAAAACCAATTCGAAGAGATCCGAAAAAAGTCTTGAGAGAGTCCCGATTTTTGCCTCCCGGAGGCACACACACCTCTCTCCCCTTCTGGGAGAAGTTCTTTTTATTAAAATTATTTAAAAAAAAAAGAAAAAATACTGAATATTTATTTACTTTTTATTTTTTCTTCTCACCATTCATGGGCATGTGAGGGGAAAGTGGATGACTGCGAAAGAAGGTCATCGTTCCCCCCTCTCTTCTCTGTCCTTCATCAACTCAAAAAACAAAACACAAATTTCTTGGGTTATTTTAAACTTTTTTCCCAATTAAAAAAAATAGAGATAACAACATTTAAAAAAAAAAAAAGTTTAAAAAAAGGACAAGAAGTCGTGGCCATCTTTTGACCAAAGCGTGCGTGATGACCTTTGTTGATTCGCTCGTTTTATGTTGTATCTTTTTCTCACATCTTATTTTTCTTTTGACTTTTGGCCCCCTCGCTTTTGTGTTACTAGTGTCAGTCATCAACACACAGTCGGTGACTCACACAAACGGGGCAAACACGATCTTCATCCGACCAGCCATGGACCCTTATACAGACAAATCTTTCTCTTTTGAAAACACTCCAAAGTCTGAAACCCCCTACTAGTACAAAAGAGAGAGAGAAAAAAACAAATCTGAATTTTTTGTTATATAACTTTACCATCGCTGAATCAGAATCGTCTGATTTTTGTCTTGTTTTCTTCTTCTCCACAGAAGATTTTCTTTCTCAATCGGATGATACGACTCCGTGTCGCATACCATAATTGGTGCTGCGTGTGTGTCCCTAAAGGGTCTACCTTTTTCAAAAAAAAGAAGAAGGATGACGTCAGTTTTTCTTCTTCTCTAGCAGACGGTCTTTTTGTGACAGTTGGGAAGAGAAAAGAGAAATCGGTGGCTAGAAGAAGGTTCGGAAACGACCCGTAGTTGTTCTATCCAAATTTGGGCGTTGGAGAGGAGGGGAGTGGCTTTTTATGGTCCCTTTTCTCTCTCTTTGCTAGTGTGTGTGTGTGTGTGTATATTGTACGTGTGTCTAGCTCTTGATAACCGACACGGCCAGACGATCGGTTGCTTAGTTTCGTTGCGTTCGTTCGTCTCTCGAGAGCAGGTGGTGCCCCAGCCGAAAGAAAAAGAGAGAAGTTTTGTCCATTCCATACGCCGCCATCGTCGAGAAAACCATTCCTAACAATCATTCCGTTTCTTCGACCAATTCCTCAAGTGTGCTGGGCCTTTTAGTTTGATCGAGCCACTCGAATTCAATTCTTAAATTTTCTCTTGTCCCCCCTTCGAGCCACACCAGTGGCGGCCATTAGTGTTGTGTATCGGCGTATATAAAACATCTCGACAGACATTCCTAAAGGGATTCTCGTCCCCACCCACACCGTAGTATCCAACAAACCAGATTGGCATTTAGTTTAATATAAATTTTCTACTCGTAAATCCATCCATCCATTCCACACAAAAACACACAAAAATGTCGTCCCAACAAGGCACACTGCTCGACGTGTTGAAGAAGAAGATGCGTCAAACGAAAGAAGAGGCTGAAAAGTATCAAGAAGAAGCCGAAGAGTATAGAAAAAAATTACAAATTGAAATTAGACGAAGGGAAGAAGTGAGTTCGGTGCCATTTTTTTTTTTCTTAATTATTTTTTTCTTTTGAATTTAATTTTTTTTTCAATCGAATCGGTGGTTGTCTGTATTATTTTTTTTTTCACCAAATGCCCTTTACCACGTTTGGATTTTTAGAGCTAGTTTCTTTTTTTGAATTTCTATATGTGTATGTGTACGTTTAAGGCGTGGTAATGAACAGGATGGGTGTTTGCCCGGCTCGGAATCACTGTTGCAGAAAACACTGTCTGGTTGTCATTTCATTCGATGCTGCTGCTGCCATTTCCTCTGTGGAAAATCTATTCGAAATGTGTGTGTGTTCCCAACTTTTCTCCGAGACACACAACAAAAGTAAAAACCACCGGTGAACGAGTGCGTGAGCTAGAGAGAATATATACGGGCTTTCTCTCTCTCTCTCTCACACACTACTGCTGCTGCCATGCCTTATATGGACATGTAACTTTGGTTACGTTAAGGCTTGGGGAGTCTGTGGGTCGAGAGGTCCCTAGTTTGTGGCCTCGGCTCAACAGCTTCTAAACATGGGCAACTCTATTTTATATATTCGTTTTCTCTCTCCCTTGTTTGAATCTCGTCATTCCCCCACCACCTTTTGCTTCTTTTCAGATCCATTTTTCATCGGCGATAAGGATCTTGAGCTAGACACAGAGGGAAACGTTCTTTTTGTTTTTCGAAATTTTTTTCTTCCCAATTTTCTTTCTTTCAGTTGTTGATTACCGAATTGATATTTTACATGCTCATCATTTCACCGGCTCTTATGGCGACATGTTTCTTCCGGTGTAGTCTTTCAACGACTAATGAAATCTTATACATCTTTTTTTCTTCTTCTCTCGTTTCTCAATCATCCAGGCTGAAGGAGAAGTCGCTGGCCTTAACCGTCGCGTCCAGCTGCTCGAGGAAGATTTGGAGCGCAGTGAGGAGCGTTTGAACACCGCCACCACCAAGTTGGCCGAAGCCTCTCACTCAGCTGATGAATCAGAACGGTAATTTTTTCAAATCTTATCAAATAGGAACATCTTATCCACGACTCCTTTTTTTTTTTTTTTAATGATAAAAGAGTCTTGTGTGTGAGTATTTATGGGGGATTTATGTTTCACAGTTTGCATATGTTCACTATCTTAAAAAAAAATGTCTAGAGAATCCATTCCCGGATATTCTATATGTTTAGATTGTTGGCGACAGAAAAATTGGGGCCGGAGGGGTCATTAATGACACAAAGTTTCAAAAGTTCAGGTTCATTAAGCGGGATGTAGGGTCGATTGAGTTTCACTCCGACGCGGGCTGTAAGTCTTTTTACCAGCACGTTCGTGAGTTTTTTTCTTTTTGGTTTTGTTTTCGTTCTGCCTGCGTTTGTATCCAATGTGTCCTTTGCATGCTCCTGTTTCCCTCTTTTGTGTACGGACCACCGTACGAAATAATGACGGGTGATATAACCCTTCCCCGATAGTTTTACCTGATGGATCGCCATCGTCCTCCGTAACGAATGCTATAGAGCTTTTTTTTTTGGCTGCTCTCTCCTTTTTTGACTTCCCTTTTTGATAGCTCCTGATGATAAAAACAAAGAGAGGCGCACGCCAATCCGCATGATGATACCTTTTGTTTGACGTTGTTTGTTTCTTTTTTCTGATTATTCACCCTACTGTGAAGCATCCGCAAAGCATTGGAGAACCGTACTAACATGGAGGACGACCGTGTGGCCATTCTGGAAGCTCAAGTAGCACAAGCCAAACTGATTGCCGAGGAGGCCGACAAGAAATACGAAGAGGTATAATTATACACATGAAAATTATTCACACACACACTAACGTCAAAAAATTGATGTGTCACGGATGCTTTATCTATTTACTCAAGTGATTAATGACTTTTGCAATTTTTAGATGGGAGAAAAACCGCCCAACGTCATCATCGTTCATTTTTTAGTTTTGTTTATTTTTCTTTTGAATGGGGGGGGGGCAGTCTTATTTGTTGTAAGGATAGAATTAAGTTTATAATTTTCTCCCCAAAAATCGCAGTATGCGCAAGGTGTTGGAGAACCGCAGCCTCTCCGATGAGGAGCGCATGGACGCGTTGGAAAATCAGTTGAAAGAAGCCCGCTTCCTGGCTGAAGAGGCTGATAGGAAGTACGACGAGGCAAGTGAAACAATCCTTCTCCCCCAAACATTAGGCAGAAAAAACTATACAGATTTGAGAGATTTAATATTCTATTTGCGCAAAAACTCCTTTTACGTAGAAAAGAAAATGAATTTTTGTTATATCCTGTCTTGGATGTCCCGTTTTGGGCGACTTGAGAAAGAACGATGATGACCACTGGTTGTTGTTGTTGTTGATCACGTAGAAACTTTAAAAGGGATGCTAGACGTAGATGTTGTGTATAGGAAAGCAAAAAGAGCCAAATTAAGAAACAATAGATTGATGGTGCTTGTGTGAACCACAGGTGGCCCGTAAGCTGGCCATGGTTGAGGCGGATTTGGAGCGTGCTGAAGAGCGCGCCGAAACCGGTGAAACGTAAGACTCGTCATCTCCTTTTAGTCCCAGACTTTTAATATATATCCCCTTTCGCGTTTACACCGTCCAGCATCTAGAGCATGGTATCCATCTATCCACCCACTGTTTCACCAGATGGCATGCGATCGCGTTATTAACCCAGATTTGTTTTGTTTTTCTCGCTCTTTAGTGGACGGTCGTTTATGTTGTCTCACTAATTCAAATGATTTGGATGTTTTACAGGAGTGATTAAAAACCAAAAAAAGTTCTCAGCCCATCCTGTTATGTGCATCTGTGTGTCATAAATATTAACCCACTAGAAGAGAATGATAATTTACCAAATTTGTCTTTATCTCTTGCCCTTTTTCCCATATTTGCCTGCCTTGTTGATGGACCTGCACGATGATGTAGGTTGCTCGCAAACTGGTCATGTTGGAAGCGGATTTGGAACGTGCCGAAGAGCGCGCGGAGCAAGGCGAATCGTAAGTGCATGCGCACGTTTGTTTATCCTCTGTCCTTTGCCTTCGTTTTTCCGTCTTTGTGTGTGTGGCCAGCCCCACGTTACAAACAATCACCGGAAGATGACCATTTTTCGTTGTGTTTTGCACGTGATTCTTCCTACTACCCACCTTTTTTTCTCCCCGTATCGTTTTCCCAGACTTTGGCTGACGTTATCCGGTTTCATTTCTTTTACAGGAAAATCGTGGAGCTTGAAGAAGAGTTGCGCGTCGTCGGTAACAACCTCAAGTCCCTGGAAGTGTCTGAAGAGAAGGTATTTCACTCGCTTTCGAGACATATTCCATTCATTTTAAATCAACAAAATTTTCAAACTTTATACCTTTCCATCTAGTATATATTTAAATATTTTTTAATTAGTTTTTAAGCTCCTATAAAAGTTAAAAAAAAAAAAAGAAACGTATGGTATTTTGTGTGTGTGTGTCAAATGTCGTGACGCGATTGGCTCATTGCCCTGAAATAGGCCAACCAACGTGAGGAAGCTTACAAGGAGCAGATCAAGACGCTCACGACCAGGATGAAGCAGGTAGACAATCAAAGAAAGAAAGAAAAGTCATCACACAACACCACATGGCACAAAAATTTTTTGTATTTGGCCAGGGGCATGAGCGTTTGTTTTAAACACTTATTATTATTATTAGTAAATACGATATTTTTACCCATCCCCCTTACACTTATTTATATTATTATATATAACACCTGTGTGTATTGTATTAGATTTCGTTATAATTTCATCTTATCCAGTAGTTGATTTTTGTTGTTGCACGGATTGACTTGATTTCTCACCCGCTTGCGTTTGTGTTTGTTCGTCATTACTTGATTTTAGGCCACCGCCCGGGAAGAATCGTACGAACTTCAAATCAAGACACTCTCCTCACGACTTAAAGAGGTATGCACAACACAATCACCTTTCACTATTTTTTTTTTCTTTCAAGGGGAAAAAAAACTATTGCCTTTTCTAGTCGATGGGAAAAAACGCCCTAAACTTGATTTCTGTGTTATCGGAAAACAAGTTTTTTTTTCCTTTTTGTTGTATTGATATCATCGAAATATCTTTATACATAAATTCAGTGGTTTAGCATATATTGAATGTCCTGGATTTATGGGGTCACGACCAAAAAGGTTTGCCAGCTGTCTTTTCCAGCTTGCTAGTCGTTTTTTCTTGTGTGTTATTTATTTTTCTTATTTCGTGTTGCATTGATAAAAAAGAGGCCTGTCTTTTGCATGCCCTGGCAAATAGTCCACTACACAAACACGCACAAAAACACACAGACACTAAGATTTGATCTGATTTTTGTTGAACCGAAACGACTTACACTTGATTGTTTTCGTCACAGGCTGAAGCCCGCGCCGAATTCGCCGAACGTTCAGTGCAGAAATTGCAGAAGGAAGTCGACCGACTGGAGGGTATAATCATTTTTCGTTTTTCTTTACCGTTACAGTTTTCTTTTTTTTTTCATTTCGTTTTTTATTTATTTTTTAATTCACCAATTTTTTTTAAAGCTTTGATTTCGTGCCGTCGAATATTTTTATCGTTTTGTTTTATCTTAAAAAAAAGAACAAAACCAAAAAAAGTAAAACGCAAACGATTTTTATCAAATTTTCCATTTTTAAAAAGCATGTTTTCGCGTCTACTCCAGCATGAATTGCGATTTCAGTTTTTAAACAAATTTTTTTTTTAAATTTTACTTAAGTGATAATTTGCCTTAATTGGCGCATGTTTTTTCTGCACGTTATCTCAAACTAATGAATGTTTTTGTTATGTGTGTCCATCTACCTCCATATCCCCATGATAAAATGAACGATCGTGTGTGCGCATGGGTTTTCGGCTGAGCAGACGACATGCTCGCCCAAAAGGAGAAGAACAAACTTCTGCAAGAAGAGATGGAGTCCACACTCCAGGACATCCAGAATATGTAATACCTTTCCTGCATGCGCGCCTGTCAATGTTTCACATCTAGCCAACAGGTTATAATCTCTCCTTTTTTTTTTAAACAAAAATATTGTTTGTTTTTTTTTTCTTCCCTACTTTTGATTTGTCCCTTATTCCATTTGGATCAATCACTAAGCCACGATGAAGCATTCCCAAAATATAAAAATGTATTCATTTTTTTCTGTTTCACCAATGCATCTTCTTTTTTTCTTGTTGCCACACCCAACAAAAGAACCCGGTCTCGCGTCCATTTTAGTTTAGTCGAGTCACCGTTTTTATTTGAGATGTTTCAAGAATTAACTAACATTTGAATCATCTCTCTCTTTGTGCCCCTTTACTAACACGCTGCTTTTGACGGAACGGATTCGTAATGGATCAGACGCGTTGATCACATCGAAGGATGAGTACAACACACTCTACCGCGAAATCGACTGCACCTTTTCAAACATTAAGAAATATTAATAATTGGTTTTGTGTCATATTACAATACGTCCAATGCGGTTTAATTCCTTTTTTAAATTATTATTTTACAAACAAACAAAAAATTTCTTTTTGCTATTCAAAAGAGAATCAAATTTTTAGGTTAAAGCTTAAAGTTGGCTTATTTCCAATTGAGTTAAGATTCGCTGGATTTTCATAGTATACTAATTACGGTTTTTTGTTTTCATTTCCTCCAACCACTCCCTTTATTGTTTTTCTTGTCCCACAATTTTCCCTGTGTGTAACTCGATGATCCATTTGGGGCAACCGAAATCGAATCGAAATCAAAAAATTACCATCGCCTCTCCATCGTCATGGACAAACAAAAAAATACAAAAACATAAACAAAAACAAAAATTGACCTCCCTGAATCATCAACATGTCTGTGTATCAACAACAGACGAGTTGGTGCACGAGAAGGAGAAGTACAAGTCAATCACAGACGATTTGGACCAGACTTTCTCAGAACTCTCGGCGTACTAGAGATATCAACAACGCTACTGCTCCCTCTACCACTACTACTATTCACTTTAGGTTGGATTTCTCTCGGGAACATTATCACTTTCTTTGCTCTCTTTTCATTTTTTGCGTTGATTTCTTTGTTCCTTTTGGACTGATGGATTGAGACCTGGATCGAAAATATTAGTGTCCGCCCCCTTATTCCTTTTTTTCACGTCGTTTATTTTTTTTCTTTTTAGAGGAACGAACCACCACCTATACTTATTAGATGAACGTTTTTTTTTTTATCGGAATGCTTTTCATTCTTTTCATTGTACCTCAAGCAGTTTTCATTCATTTTCATTTTCAAGGTAAAAAAAAAAATACCGGTCGCATGCGTGACATTTTTTCGTTATCAATGAAAATGGAAACTGCTGACGGTCTAGTTTGTCTGCCTATCCCCCTTTATTTTAGCGGGTTACTCCCCGAGTAGTTTAATTGATTTCAAAAATTCCTTTATTTTTTTTTTTTAATTTTCTTCATTTGAGTAGAGTTATCTTGGTACGGCCTTCTGCCAGCTGTATAGGACAACAACCCTCTTTCTAATTTAATTTTTCTACCTTCATTCTTCCGAGCACGATGCCATCCATTTGACTTGTAGGACGCCAGTATTAGATGAAAAACACAATCTCTGCCTCATATTGATGGCAAAAGCAACGTCTTCTATCTTCGAAATTACTACTCCCGTCCACGGCTTGTCTTTCGAATGGAATCCCCTTTCTCTTTTTATTCATTCATCCATTGACCCTTTCTCTGACATCGTGTTGACCCAATCATCTACTACCCCTGGCTCCTCTGCATATACATGAAGTATAGCATGTTACTCCAAAAAAACGAAATGTGTCTTTCACTTAGCGACTGCGTCCGCGTAGTCGATTAGATGAGTCTTGAAAACCTTCCGAATTGTTTAGAACAAGACCAGAGACAAAAAAAAAGAATTGGCATGGTCTTGGTTGTCAGATTGAATGTTGCCAGACTAATGGGTCCGTGTTTTTCTTTTGTGCTCTTTTCCATGCAGACGAACTGGTCCACGAGAAGGAGAAATACAAATCGATTGCCGACGAAATGGACACCACTTTCGTAGAATTGGCTGGCTATTAAAGAACACCAACCATGCAAAAGAAAAAGAAAAACACCAGAGATTCTTTATAAATTATATACCCGCACACCTTCCCTCTGATGTCCTCTTCTCTTATACACATCAACAACAACAACTGAAAAAAACACTACAACAACAACATTGAGCAGCCACACACATGTACACCACACACCTACACATAATCAAGACACACGAGACACAACTTTTGTTCTAATCGATTGGCCCAATGTATTTTTTCCTTTCCCCGCCACACCTTCTCTACTTCCTCTTCTTTATAACCTCTATTGGTTTTAATCTTTTTTGCGTAAAAAAACAAACAAAACAAACACGCCATTTTTTTTTCTCCCCCTTTTTCTCTCTGTCTCATCTTTGGCTTTTTTATATGTTGGCTCTATTAGAGTTGATATCCTTCTTTCTGTCTCCGTTCTCTCTTTGGCCTTCTTTTTTTTCTTTGTTGTCGAACTGGAAATACCAACACTAATTGGATTGTTGAACTCTTCTCTCTTGAAAATTTATTATTTGTTTGGTTGCGGGAGTTTTTCACACACACTTCTTTTTACATACATTTATAAATATATCTACAACGCGAGAAACACAAAAAAGAGAGACAAATGCCCGACGACGAAGACAGCAACATCCAGAGCGCGCAGCAGTGAACGAGACGAGAATCTGAATTTTTTGTCTTAATTTATTTCTTTTTTTTTTTTTTTCATTTGACGCGCTTGTGAAAATTGAGAGCAAAAACCAATTGTGTTTTTTGCCTAATTTTCTATACCCCACTTTTTAATTTTGAAATCCATTTTGGCATCTGCGCCAGCACACCACCACCTTCCCCATATGCTCCCGAATTTTATTTCAAAGCTTTTCTTTGTGTCTAGTATTGGCTTCCAAGCAAAGCAGCAGTCGTGTCTCATGAAATTTTCCTTTTCTCTTATAGCTTCTTCCCTCGAACGAGGGAGACCGAGCTGAAAGCAAGTAATAACCAAATTCTATTGGCTTCTTTTTGTGTATTTTCTGTTTGCGAATTTCTACAGAGTGGTAGGGTCTTTTTTTCTTCACTATATGAGACATGATGATGTGTTATTTGGTGCTGAAATGATGACCATGATATATAGTGTGGATGAGGAGGAGATGCAAACGTTATATTTCATCCTGTAGAATTGGCCGTTCGGAATGTTATTTTTCGAATAAGTATCAAATAAGTAATGGAAAATAATAAGCTGCACTTCTGCCATAATTGCCACGCACGCAACGAGTCGTCAGGGGGAGCACTTACTTCTTTCGAAAAAAAACACTAATCCCGGCGCTTTCTCGATTATTTTCGTGTTTTTTTTTTTTTTTGTTTTTTTAATGTTTGTCTTTCTGTCTCATATTCTTTCATATATATGTCGACTATGTGAACAAGAGAAACAGACTTGGCCACTTTGAGGGTTTCCAGGTTGATATTTGCCATGGAATAAATACTAACAAGATCCTCCTCTTCCTATATATCCTTCTTACGTTTTTTTATTTACTGACATAAGTATAGCAAAATCCCGTTGCCTTGGTTTCTGAATGTACATTTCGCATCGACCTCCCCCCTTGCCCCCTCTATTGTTGGCTGCTAAATACAGATATGAGTTTAGCGTCTCTCACAGCACATATAGATAGTTTGCTCTGTTTATTTCTTTACACCTTTTCCAACCAACTCTCGGATTTGTGATCGTAAGGTTGACACGATTGGCAGGTGATGACAATTTAGTACTATATAGACCTTATTGCGATTCTAAGTGCGCGAAAAGCCAAAAGTCGTGCGCAGCTTACAACAATGCGCACCACTGTGGCCTATACCCGAACTAAACATTGTTTTATGCTTGACTACCACTCTATAGCAAATGCTTTCCATTAAGCAGACAACTGCAGACATAGTTAAGCAGTCTATAGTTCAAACCCACGAGGGTCCATTATGTATGTTATTGCTTTTTACTTTTTTTTTACTTTTTTCATTTTTTAAAGAAAAACTGATAAAACACTCAAGAAAATACTTTTTTTTAAGTTTTTTGGTGCAATTAAGGGATTTTTTTATTTTGACACGGGACTTTGAAAAAAACGCTAGTTTTTCAGCATCGTCTGCTTAATGGAAAGCATTTGCTATAGAGTGGTAGTCAAGCATAAAACAATGTTTAGTTCGGGAATAGGCCACAGTGGTGCGCATTGCAGTAAGCTGCGCACGACTTTTGGCTTTTCGCGCACTTAGAATCGCAATAAGGTCTATATTCTAGACTTCTTCGTCGGGCATATAAGGGATGTAATAAGAAGCCGTTTCCCCTTTATGGAAAATCTGATTCTGCATTGTTGACATGAACGGCTTCATTTCACTGTAGGGCGTAATAGACCTTATTCCATTTGGTTCGGGTAAGTAGAGCGAAAAGTCGTGCGGCTAGTCGACTAGTGCGCACCATGGCGGGGGATAGCCGAAACTTGCTGCAGACTTGGCTTGATCCGGTTGATTCCCACCGTAAGGCCATGTAGTTTGTCTACCAAAAACACTAAAAAAGTGTTAAAATGCACACCAACGCTTTTAAAAAAACTTAAGCAACAATTGGCATGCATTTAAACATTTTTCTAGTAAAAAAACATCATTTTGGGCAAACTGCATTAGAAATCCCATTTACCAGTTTTCTTATGAGTCGTTTACTGCAGTTTGCCAAAAATGATGTTTTTTTACTAGAAAAATGTTTAAATGCATGCCAATTGTTGCTTAAGTTTTTTTAAAGCGCTGTTTCTGTGTTTGAACTCATTTTTGAAACGTCCACGAATTCCAAATAAAACAAGCAAATAAACGAAGCTTTGGAAGCTGGCCGTATTTGCGCTAACAAGGTAAGTCCCTAGTAATAAAATGTTTTAAGATAGTTATAATGTCATTTTTGTATTCCAGTACTTGGTGAAGCATTGTGGTAAGGATGCATTCCACATCCGAATGCGATGCACCCTTTCCATGTCATCCGCATCAACAAAATGTTAAGTTTTGCTGGAGCTGATAGGTATATTATATGAAATTGTGGAATTTTTCATGTTTTTCAAAGTTGTTAATTAATTTAAAATATAGGCTCCAAACAGGAATGAGAGGGTGCCTTTGGAAAGCCCCAAGGTACTGTTGCCCGCGTGAATACTGGACAACCCATCATGAGCATTCGCTCTTCTGACAAGTACAACACTGCTGTCATCGAATCCCTTCGCCGAGCCAAGTTCCCTGGACGCTAAAAGGTATTTTGTTCGTGAAAGGAGTTAAGAATGTACATTATTTATATTGCTTTTTTCAAAATAGATTTACGTCTCCAAGGAATGGGGATTCACTAAGTCTATGAAACAATGAAAGAGAATGCTCAGCTGGAACCTGATGGCGCAAACGTCAAGTATTGCCCAGATCATGGTCCGCTTACTGCTTGGTATAAATGGCGTACGATTTTCACCCAACAATAATTTTGTTGCATAACCCATCTTTGTTATTCAACTATCATCTTTGAACTCGTTCAAATTAGAATAAACAGGGTTGGAATTCAAAGTGTTTTTATTCTTTATTTAAATGGAAGAATATAAGTTTGGTAAGGCACATATTGGAAATTTTTTCAAACGTTGATGATTCTTCCCGAATACATGTCAATGTTTGTAATTGGTTACATACATTTCTTACAAATAAATAAATCCATCAAAGGGTATTAAACACATTAAACAGTTATTATTTTCGCTTGACGTTGGAGGTTTCAAACAGAATCTTAAAATGCCGCACACCAAAAATAAAAAGTTACAGCAAAAATATTGCGTTGCTAAAATCATAATTTAAAAGAAATTTTTTCTTGTTTCCTTGCAATTTTTATTTTGCAAGTATAAAAGGGTTAAAACAATAGATTTCAATACCTCTCGATGGCATGTTGGATAGCTAGCCATTATTCTATCGGCGGAGGTTGCGTCTTTCCCGGGTTCAAATCCGGGTACTGGCAAAAGTGTTGTCCCACGACGTGATAAAGTTCATGCGAGGCATTAGGGTTCCACCACCAGGTACGGAATAATATTCTGATACTTAAAATACCAGTGCTGCTGTGTAGTAAAGAAAATATCTCGGAATGGCGTGGCACAAATTTTTCATGTGTTATTTCTTTTTTTAATGCGTTTCAAATTGATACTGGTTTAAAAGGACGTAACAACATTTGACTGGGATTAATGTTGGGTAGAATTTTAGATGATTCAATATCAATGGCAGAAATGCTGACAATCATAAAAAGTAAAATCATCTACATTTAAATAAGATCTAATTGTAATTAAATTGGCTTTAATTTTAAATTGTTGACAACATTTCTCTTCCAGAGACTTCATGATGAGTTTTTTCTTGAAGACTTTTACCAAGCAGAAGATGTTGTTTATTGTTGAAATGATAATGACAATCACGCACAAGTGAAAGCATTTTTTTGTCCAAATTTTAAAGGTGTTACATCAGGTGTTACAAGTACGCAATCACGCAATCTGCTCAGTAGCACGAGTGTGTATTTCTCATCGCCATGGATCCGAGTACAGACCACAAGTGCTAGTTCGTGTTTATCGTCGGCGAGATATGCATTCACGGGGATACAATTCACATGCCTTAAACATACGATTTCCGGTTAGTCCAACGTGTCACACTCGTTAATATTATCGCTTGCTCATCTGAAACATACTCGCTTTGAATATTACCGCTCTTACTTAAACGCTTGGACGCAACTTGTTTTGCCCGTCACACCACCAGTTGTACAGTTATTGCCCATTGAACCGCGACGGAGTTGAAAGACCCAAAGGGGTCGGAACATATTTGAAATGGCGTAGTCCTACGCGCTAAAGTCTCACATTAAGTTTAATATTGATGATCGTGCATGGATCCAGCATTATAACTTACCGAAATTACTCGGCAAAGCAAAGAAATTTCTATGCGTAGCTTTTTTTAAAAGTTATTTGGCACAATGAGATTGCCGTATTTTGCTACAAATACGGCCGTATATGCAGAAAAAGAGAACACAAAGAAGCGCAACAGATCCTAATCCGACGACAATACCGATGATGTAGTACGTAGTCTTTTTAGAAGAATCGCCGGCTAGTGGATTAGCTACACGGTTTGCGCAGGAAGTAACCGATTGGTCGGATTCATCTGGGCAATGAGGCACACCAAGAATATCGAGACAAAGTTCTGAACAGTAAAACTGCCAAGTGGACAATTAACACTTTTGTTCATCTGCGCGATCCATGCATTGTGGGATGCCATCGCATTCATCTTTCTTAGCGATACACTGGCCTGTCTGACACCAAAACTGATCCGGTCGACATTCCGGGCAATCTTCTTCATCCGAAGCATCTGAACATTCCGTCTGGCCGTCACAACGTCACGACAAGGGAATACAGCCATTGGCTCCGCTTTGGGACGGTCCCGTTTCGTATAAATTCCAGAACGACAAATTAAGTATTCTTGAGAACAAACAGATGCCTCTACACACGTTTTGCATGGTAGCATGTAGCAACACTAGTAGTGAACAGTAGAGAAAATCTGATGAGTTAAGGCAACCTCACACAACTCTTCAGACGCTGTCAGCCCGACTCAAAGCCTCGTCCCTCCTCCTTCAACGCAGCGTGATGACTAAAATTTCGATGTCCGCTCGAAGTGGCAACAAGAATCGATTGAGATGTGATGTCGCTACTTTACCAAAGGGATGTGTATACTAGCGCCACTAGTGCCAATCAATTTGGAAAAATTTAAATTTTTTATTTCCCAACTCTACTTCTGGAGTTCTGGTGCAAATATTCCAACCACAGGAAGTAAATTATCTAGACTAAAAGTTGCAAAAAACGGTTGGCTAATCTTATGGCGTCCTTCCTAGAATCCTAGCTCATGTAGAATTAGTATGCTCTCAAATACTACCCAATAAAAGGTAGGCCTAATAACTCGTTCAAATGAATGATAGTAACGTTGCATGAAGAGAAACGACAATATTAAGAGTTAAGACTTCTAAACAACATAAATAAATCAAGACGAATAGAGGCAATGGTAGCAAACGCAAACTCTACCCTACTTTCATAGTAGCTATAATGACAAACTCGCTGTAAAACACTGAAAAGTTTGCAGCAAAGAGGGCTGATCATCCTTTAATGTCCGAAACCTTATTTTGATATCACTTCCAAGATACTAATAAAAAGCTAAAAGAAATACTTCTAGTTTGCTTACCTTATTTGGAGAGTTATTACTCGACACCGTAGGCCTACTTGACCCGTAAAAATGTTTTAACTAAATATTCAAAAGTTTTGATGCAAAATTTTGTCTGGATTTAGACATGGATGTCACACATTACAAACTTTGTGAAACACAACACAGATTAAGGACCGAAGTGAAGCGAATCACACTTTAACAGTTTAAGATATAAGAAAAACGGAGAGATCAATTTCCCATATTCCATTGCGATCACCAGAAAAGATGATATTTTCTGATTAACGTAGGGGAAGTTGACTCAAAATCAATTTGAAATCTGCAGGAAACAGTCCTTTGGCATGTGGGTACATCAATTCATATGTTTGGCGAATAGTGACGTCGGCGCATCCAGCTATATCGCCTATTTCCTTCTTTGTCAATTTCTCCTCCGAGTCCGAGGCGTGAGAGGCCATGTAAATGGCACCCGCAGCAACAGATATGGGGCAACGCCCAGGAACGATATCGAGATCCATCGCTTTACGTCCGATATGCGATGCAGTCATCTGGACTTCGATAGGCAATCCTAAATAAAATTCATGTATTAATTTTTTTTGTTTTCTCATATTTACTTTGCTGCAGTTCTTACCAAGATGCAAGCAAAATCGTGGCAAGAAATCTGAGATTTTGATTATGGCGACTGAAATATCTAGTGCATGACGGATCAGATTGAAACATCTTCCAATTTCTTTTTTTGTAAGCTTGGTGACGGCAGACATCTCTTTGAAAGTTCGCGAATGACCTTCTTTCCTACAGGCTATTAGTAGACATGCTGCGGCAATTTCATGATAACCATGTCCTTTTAAGTATTTTCCATCAATTACATCCTTAAAAATATCACTAGCCTTGTCAATTATACTTTTAGGTAAAACCAAGGAATCAGCCATAGCGCGAATATCTTCAAAAGCATCAACAATATTTTTGTTTGCGCTTCTCGTTCTTTGCCCAGTTGTGTCTGCTTCTGTAGACTGATCATCAATCGAGGCCGCATCGCCACCACTCGCGCTCGGTCCAGCCATTGGTAAGATTAAAGACCCAACCGTTGTAAGATTTATACAATCCACTTCAGCAACTCCTTTCTTTCCTTTGGCTTTGGACTCCTTTACCTCTTCAACTGCTTCTTCTTCAGTTTCAACCTTGGATATTACTCGTACCTCTGCTTTCTTCCCATGGCCTCTTTTAGCTGGAGCAGCTTCTTGAGCTTCGACGGTTTCTTCAATAGAAGCTTGAACTGGCGTCTTTGTCTGTCGTCCTAGGCCTCTTTTCTCCTTAGTTTCGACTACTGGGACAGCAGGAAGAGAAGACGCAGCTTTCATTCCACGACCTTTCCTGGCTGGAATAGTTTTAGGACTTTTGATCGTTTCCATGACTTCTTCAGCCGGAGCAGACGCTTCTTGTGGAAATGCAGATTTTTCTTCTTCTTCTTCAACCAGTTTTTTCGAGAGAGCATTTGCTTTTTTCCCTTTGCCTTTTGTCTTCTTTACCTCTTCAACTGCTTCTTCTTCAGTTTCAACCTTGGATATTACTCGTACCTCTGCTTTCTTCCCATGGCCTCTTTTAGCTGGAGCAGCTTCTTGAGCTTCGACGGTTTTTTCAATAGAAGCTTGAACTGGCGTCTTTGTCTGTCGTCCTAGGCCTCTTTTCTCCTTAGTTTCGACTACTGGGACAGCAGGAAGAGAAGACGCAGCTTTCATTCCACGACCTTTCCTGGCTGGAATAGTTTTAGGACTTTCGATCGTTTCCATGACTTCTTCAGCCGGAGCAGACGCTTCTTGTGGAACTGCAGATTTTTCTTCTTCTTCTTCAACCAGTTTTTTTCGAGAGAGCATTTGCTTTTTTCCCTTTGCCTTTTGTCTTCTTTACCTCTTCAACTGCTTCTTCTTCAGTTTCAACCTTGGATATTACTCGTACCTCTGCTTTCTTCCCATGGCCTCTTTTAGCTGGAGCAGCTTCTTGAGCTTCGACGGTTTTTTTAATAGAAGCTTGAACTGGCGTCTTTGTCTGTCGTCCTAGGCCTCTTTTCTCCTTAGTTTCGACTACTGGGACAGCAGGAAGAGAAGACGCAGCTTTCATTCCACGACCTTTCCTGGCTGGAACAGTTTTAGGGCTTTCGATCGTTTCCATGACTTCTTCAGCAGGAGCAGACGCTTCTTGTGGAACTGCAGATATTTCTTCTTCTTCTTCAACCTTGTGTTGATACTGATAGATTCAAAAAACATGTCAGTTGATGATAATATTATGGCTTGAAATTTAGCTTACTACCTAGCGGATTCAAATGAGCAGCTAAAGGAGATGTAAAAAATCAGGTTTAAGAAATTCTCCTCTGTCGGCACCAGAATCAGACCCAGGTTTAATAGTTGGTGTTCTAGGTAGTTCTTTACCTTTATGAGGTTTTTTTTTTGCAGGCTCTCCTTCACCACTGGAAGCGGAAGAAGTGTTTCTCAGTTTCTGAAAGTTTCTTTTGGCAGCAGTTTTGAGCTTTAATAATCTGATCTGTAATTAGAATGATACATAATTTTAGTTAAACATGTGAAAAATTATCAATTTGTTTGTTTTTTTTCTTAACATTGTTCTACATTTTCAAAAACACCAGAATTTTACTTTTCAAACAGCAGCTTGGAAGTTTAGTGTCAGGTTATGTCTACTTTCTAATTTTAAAACTATTGCACCAAGAATTCGGCAGCTAAAGGAGATGTAAGAAGTTCTGGTTTAAGAAATTCTCCTCTGTCGGCACCAGAATCAGACCCAGGTTTAGTAGTTGGTGTCCTAGATAGTTCTTTACCTTTGCGAGGTATAGCTAGCTCAAGCTTTACAGCTCTCAGACTTCACTGCTGGAAGCAAAAGTAGTTTATTTCAGAAAGTTTCTTTCAGCAGCAGTTTTGGGATTTAATATTCTGATCTGTGAATAGAATGATACAGAATTTTTGTTAAACATGTGATAAATAATCAATTTGTCTTTTTATTATCTTAACATTGTTCTACATTTTCAAAAACACTAGAATTTTACTTTTCGAGCAGCAGCTTGGAAGTTTTGTGTCCTGTTATGTCTACTTTCTAATTTTAAAACTATGGCACCAAGAATTCAGCAGTTTATTTTGCAATCAAGCAAATCTCCTTTGATAACCAAATGACCAAGTTCCATACGCTGTAAAAAACTGAGAAGCCAAACTTCATTGTCAGGCTTAGACCTTAGACAAATATATTTTTTTTTTAAAAAAAAAACCTTGTTATTTGTTTTAAGATCGCGTTTTCCCCCCTTTACTTCAAACACAAAAATGGCAATATTTTCACGAATCTCTTACAATTTAGAAAACCCAAATTAGTACTTACACCACAGACGCCACATATTTTCCAAGTTTTTCAGCAGTTCTGATTGCAGTTCTGAATCCATTGGCAGAAACAAAAGAAGTACGTATTTCAGAGAATAAATTCGAATGTTTCAAACTGTTATGCAGAGTTGCCAATTTTACATTAAGATGTCACTTCCTAATAAAAATACAAATAGGGTTGTGGCATGAAATTCAGAATCGGCTGAAAAATACATGGTTCGACGTAGTTTTTCACGCCGATTCTGACGGTATTTTTTTTTAAATTTTAAAATTAATTTATCGGTACGTAATCAGGGTTTAAAGTTTGAATAGGCCCCTCCCATTCTAAAACGGACCCCCCGCCATATTTAGTGGGAGGTCCTTAAAATGTGATCAATTTAGCAGACGACTCGCCTACTTTTCAACAAAAATATGTGATCACTTTCGTCGATCATAAACATATCGATAATCGATAATAAACACAAGACGAAAGTGATCACATTTTTGTTAAAAGTAGGCGAGTCGTCTGCTAAATTGATCACATTTTAAGAACCTCCCACTAAATATGGCGGGGGGTCCGTTTTAGAATGGGAGGGGCCTATTTAAACTTTAAACCCTGATTACGTACCGATAAATTGATTTTAAAATTAAAAAAAAAATACCGTCAGAATCGGCGTGAAAAACTACGTCGAACCATGTATTTTTCAGCCGATTCTGAATTTCATGCCACAACCCTATTACTGACGAATTTTGAAAAAAAAATTCTAAACTAAGTCTAAAAAATTCTAACTAAGTCATCCTTTTTTGTACGCGAGTGTGTCATCCTCGACGTAGGCATCCTGCCAAATTCCATAAGCCCATGACGGGAAAAGACAAGAGCTGGTGTTCACCTAATAAAAAAATAACACAAAGTTCCATCAATTCAATTGTTTTATAAAACATACATTTTTTCCAAAAGAATAAATCCTAGCTCCCTCCTCTTTTTTGTTGTTGAATAGATTCAGAAATGGGGTGTGATTATTTTACGTACCTCGAACGGAATGGCGGCTGAGGTATGCCGTTCAGTACACCAAGGTTTCATAACGATCCCTCTTTGGGGCTCTTGAGGTCTTTGGCGCACGTCGAGTCACTGGATATAGCGCCACATACATTTTTCCCGTTTCCGGATCCTTCTTGTTCAGCTGTAAAGCTGTAATATTTTTTCGGGGGGTTGAAAAAGAAAATAAAAATAAAAAGAGACGCAATTGTTTTACTTTCAAATCTCGCTTGGTTTGGCAGTCCAGTTCCATTATCAGGTACGTGTACCGCATGTTTGACCAAGAGAAAGCGAAAAAATAAGGAAAATAAAATTGGGGTTGGAGGGTTGAACATTTGTCTTCCTTTCCTTTTTTTCTAAACGGAAGTGGAAAACAATGAAAGGTCCTTTAGCGTCATTTTCTTCTGTTTATAAGGATATTTTTTTTTAATTTGAATGTATTTCTCTCTATTAGCCACACAGAAAAGAGCTGCCTGATAAGATGGAAAGATCGAGTTCAACATTTTAGAATTGATGGCAAATTATTTCTAATTTTAATCCAATCCAAATAATAACCGAAAAAATAAGAGGATGTGCTTTACTCTCATTTTTTCGGACATTAATAAACTAGCCCACAACGTTATTATTTATTTTCTTGAAATAAATATTCGATAAATATTTCCGCCGAGAGGAAATTCCAACACGTCAAATAACACGATCGAGAGAAACAAAAGAAGCAGGAAAATAATTTTAAAAAAACGGGGCATAAAGAACAACACGTACCGCACAACGATAAGTCGATAACTGGGTCGGTGCTCGGTGCCGTTGTGTCCTGGACGTCCAGCAGAGCCATGTAACGTTCACCGTTGTGGCCAATCCAATCTCCCAGGAAATGAAAGTTCATTTCTAAAGAGGAAGAAAAAATATAATGTTTAACAAAATAATAAGAATCCGTTCAAATAGGAAAAAGGGAAATATTTGGATTTGTTTTGACAGGATGAGTTAGTCAAACTTTCCCCTTTTTTCTCTTTTAAAACAGAAACATTAAGAAAATTTCAATTTATATTTACTATCGTTTGAAGCGAAGACCCAAGCCGAAACAACTGTAAGTAAAAACAAATCGACCGTTAACTGGACAATATTCCTGGATTCTGGGCGACGACTGGGTATCATCCGGTTAATTCTTTGGTCTCTGTTTATTTTTTATTTTTTTTAAAGAAAGTTAAAGAATAAGAAATAGCGACGGGAAATGGCGGTGGAAAAAGGGCATTATATGTACAGTAAATACGCCACATCTAAAGCAAATGGAAGAATTTGTCCAGGAAAGAGACAAGGAGAAGGTAGAACTTCACAGAGCACATCCATAAACACAAGATAACAAGTGAAGGTGTAGGGTTTGCTAAACTCACTGTAGAGCATGATTTCTCGAGATTTGCCCGTGGCGATGCTCTCGTCCGTCGAGCAGGTGGCCTTATTTATAGCCGCCTCCTCATTCGTGTAACATTTATCGAGTCCTTCCCATTTCAGTCCTTCCGTGTGGATCTGGACGACGTTACGTTAAGTCGGTTCTAAGTAGCGGATGCAATTAGTACCGCCATACCTGTAAAAGATAATTTAAATTTAAAAAAAAATTAAAAGAGAAAAATCATTAAAAAAATGAACCAATCGGAAATGTATGTGATTCCTGGGACCGTCTACACACACACAATTTGTTTTCAAAGTTTCTATTTTATTATATTAGAATTATTTGTGACGGACTGCTACCCGCTTATTATTTGTACCTGTCCATGAGAATGACGCGATTGCCAAATTGTTGGTGATGCATAGCACCCAAACTGGATTGGATTCCGGAAGGACGCTGATGATGGGGGCAGGTTGACGCCAACTCGTGAAGACGATTGCGTCATTTATTTGCCTTGGCATTCGGTCGGAAAGAAACACATTCCCATCCCTGTTGGAAACAAAAATTGGACAATAAAATAAAATAATAGATTTGAATAGTTGCGAACATTTTGTTTGTTCGAACATTGTGCAGTTATCTTTGATCAATCACTACTTTATGCTGTTGCCGCCTGTTGGTCTGCCAACACTTTTGGAATCTTTTTTACGAGCTCTTTCCTTGGTTTGTCCTGTCGAGCGACAATTTCAATTTCTGTTGTGGTTGTGTTGCTTGTGCTGTGTGCTTGGTGGCGCTCTCGTCCCGCCGTCTCTAACAGAAAGAAAAGAATTTGATAGAAAAAAAACGGGCGTGGTCGTTATGCAACGACAAAATGAAATCCACCTCCCTTCAATTTTCTATTCAAGTAAACGTAGATCCATTTTCTATGAACATCTAGCAAGAGTTTTGATTTTTAAATCAAAAGCCGTATTCTATCTCCACAAAAAATTGACTTTGAAATTGCAAATTGAACTATGAGAATTCGACCGATACGACACTTCAATTTTTTCAACGAGCAAAAAATAAGATTTTTTTTCCATCTCCGTAAGACTGTAATAAATTAAATTTGAAATCGAAAATTGAACTAAGATCAAAACTTTTCAACGACAAAACAACCGCGAGGAGCTATTATATTATCATTTTGAATCGCATTTAAAAAAAAAGAAATAACACATGAAAAATTGTGCCACGCCATTACGAGAGATTTCCAGAATATTAGACACTGGTATTTAAGGTATCAGAATATTATTTCGTACCTAGCAGGAAGAAACCCCTAACGCCTCACCTGAAATTTATTTCTTCATGGGGCGACACTTTTGCCAGTACCGGGAATTGAACCCGGGAAAGACGCAACCTCACATCGACAAAATGATTGCTAGCTAACCAACATGCCATCAAAGGGGAATTCAATTCTATTGTTTTAACGACATTTCCAATAAAATAAAAGTTGCGAGGTTATAAGGTGACTTCCAACGTCAAGCGAAAATATTCTCCCTTTTGATTTTTGAGATTCCTTTTTATGGATTTATTTATTTTCATTCATAAATTACAGGTGTAGATTATTCAGAATTTATCTTTTTTTACAGTTATTTTAATTAGATATCAAACCAACAACGACAAAACAACCGCGAGGAGCTATATTATGTTATCAATTTGAAACGCATTAAAAAAAGAAATAACACATGAAAAATTTGTGCCACGCCATTCCGAGATATTTTCTGTACTACAGCAGCACTGGTATTTTAAGTATCAGAATATTATTCCGTACCTGGTGGTGGAACCCTAATGCCTCGCATGAACTTTATCACGTCGTGGGACAACACTTTTGCCAGTACCCGGATTTGAACCCGGGAAAGACGCAACCTCCGCCGATAGAATAATGGCTAGCTATCAAACATGCCATCGAGAGGTATTGAAATCTATTGTTTTAACCGTTTTATACTTGCAAAATAAAATTTGCAAGGAAACAAGAAAAAATTTCTTTTTAGGATTTTAGCAACGCAATATTTTTGCTGTAACTTTTTATTTTTGGTGTGCGGCATTTTAAGATTCTGTTTGAAACCTCCAACGTCAAGCGAAAATAATCAACTGTTTAATACCCTTTGATGGATTTATTTATTTGTAAGAAATGTATGTAACCAATTACAAACATTGACATGTATTCGGGAAGAATCATCAACGTTTGAAAAAATTTCCAATATGTGCCTTACCAAACTTATATTCTTCCATTTAAATAAAGAATAAAAACACTTTGAATTCCAACCCTGTTTATTCTAATTGAACGAGTTCAAAGATGATAGTTGAATAACAAAGATGGGTTATGCAACAAAATTATTGTTGGCTGAAAATCGTACGCCATTTATACCAAGCAGTAAGCGGACCATGATCTGGGCGATACTTGACGTTTGCGCCATCAGGTTCCAACTGAGCATTCTCTTTCATTGTTTCATAGACTTAGTGAATCCCCATTCCTTGGAGACGTAAATCTATTTTGAAAAAAGCAATATAAATAATGTACATTTTTAACTCCTTTCACGAACAAAATACCTTTTAGCGTCCAGGGAACTTGAACTTGGCTCGGCGAAGGGATTCGATGACAGCAGCCTTGTACTTGTCAGAAGAGCGAATGCTCATGATGGGTTGTCCAATATTCACGCGGGCAACAGTACCTTGGGGCTTTCCAAAGGCACCCTCTCATTCCTGTTTGGAGCCTATATTTTAAATTAATTAACAACTTTGAAAAACATGAAAAATTCCACAATTTCATATAATATACCTATCAGCTCCAGAACAACTTAACATTTTGTTGATGCGGATGACACGGAAAGGGTGCACTCGCATTCTGATGTGGAATGCATCTCCTGACCACAATGCTTCACCAAGTACTGGTATACAAAAATGGCATTAGAACTATCTTAAAACATTTTATCTCGATTTTATTACTAGGGACTTACCTTGTTAGCGCAAATACGGCCAGCTTCCAAAGCTTACGTAAACGTTGCCTAACAATGATATCAAAAAGAAATAATTAAAAATTTTCACTCTATATAAAGAAATCAATCAAATTTACCTGACTGGATCAATGGAACAGAGGCTTAATGCCAATCACGGGATCTCGTAGCTCTATCCCGTCATATGCAATATTATCGAAGGCCTCAACTGGATCCTTGGTCACAACTGGATGAGGTAAGTCCAACAAAGAAATGAATCCAGCCACAGCTGCAGCACTCACAACAGCATTCGTCTGGACAGCTATGCTTGACGCAATGTTGGTGAGAGCCCATGCAGATTCAAATTGCAGATCAGAGCTAGAATTTAAAAAGCATGGCTAGTAAAGAATCAGGAAAACAATCAAACATTTTGCTTACTTGCTGACATGACAGAGGATCTTTGGTACAGCATCAATGAGGATGCCCATGGGTGGATTGCATTATCTACTGAGGATTTTACAAGCAGCAACCTCTTTAGTTTACTTCTTGAACGAAAAAGCAATAACGAGGGAAAATTTCGACACTTACTCAAAGATGATGGCGCCAAAGCAGAGCAATGAAGATAGAACTAAGTAGATTCGATTTATCAAACTTTCGTCAACAGTTCCACTTTTTGAACTCTTGTCAGCAATACCTATAAAAAATAAATACAAAATTAATTTATAGTTTTTCAAAAATTGTGCTCCAATCAAATACTGTCACAAGAATAAACTTTAAAAAACAATAGAATCATCTATCAAAACAAATAAATAATTACTCATAATCCTCATATAGACTATAATCGATTAGAAGAAAAGAAGAGTGATGAGTGTGAGAGATATGTTCTACCTCTACGGGAGCGATTAATGATAGTAAGAAGCATGGATAGACCCTGCCCCTCAAAAGATATCATGATCATGGGATCAAGAGCTGGAGTGCTGAACGTCTAATTTTTCGTTCAAATAATCGATAAGTAAAATAAATAAATAAGTAAAAATTTATGTCGTTTAGTAAAAGTGAATGGCTCTAGACCCCATTAATGAACCGGAAGGGAATACACATACACATTCCCGTATTTTAGTCCAATTAATTTCCTTGATGGAGACTGGGTACCGCAAAGCTAGTAACACAATCCTAATTCTATAAAAAATTTATCAAATCAAAATAACACTAGGGTCTCGACGAAGGTAACGACGCGGATTTTTTCGCAATAATAATCTGGACTCTAATAACATAATATTACACAAGACTGAAGTTCCACCACTTGGTCAACCAAACGACAACGATTACCACAATGAAAATACCCATCCAGACCCGGCTACAACCGGCTAGCAAAAATTGCATGGATACAACTAAAGCAACAACACAAAACAACGTTTAAGTGAAGCAATCAGTTAAATATGTTTCCATAACGGAAGCGAAAGTTCATTGAATTAAAGTGACAACGACTGACAACTATAAAATCTTTAACAATCCCGAGCCTACCTTAAGGAGATTCATCACTGTATGAAAGAAGAAATCCTCTCCAAGAATCTGATCCTTCGGCTCCTAGTAGTGAACAAAATAAGAAAAAATCAATTAATAAATTTGCAGTCTCGTAATAAATCGTGTTAGCGAATTGAATTTTGACTAAACAAAAAATTACATGACGGATGTGACACAGGCTGACGGCTACCACAATGTATTTGACGAATTTCCGAATAAATCAAACATATGAGCTTTTAAATTTCATTCATCAGCCTACCCAGAAGAACTTTTCAACGAACGAAACTGTTGGATGGGTGTCATCTCAATGTACACACCAAATAATAGATTCAAAATGCAGATCAGGGCTAGAACTTAAAAAGTATGGCAAGTAAAAAATAAAGGGAACAATCAAACATTTGGCTTACTTGCATAACAGAGGAACTTTACCAGCATTGATACAGGTTTGGCATTGATAGAACATCCATGGATGGATTGCATTCTCTACTGAGGATTTTACAAGTAGCAACCTCTTTAATTTACTTCTTGAACGAAAAAGGCAATGACAAGGGAAAATTTCGACACTTACTCAAGATACTTTCGATTAAGTATCTCTCTCTATATTTTGATTAATCCGACTTTGTGATGAGTGCGAGGATTGACAGGAGCGATTAGCCTATTAGGATTCCTGAATAGCCACATGACCCTCTAAAAGATGTCCTCAGATCATGTAGTCTTCCAAGTCCCCGTTCAACCAGAGCCCGCCCTCCCTACCTCTCTGGTTATCACAGTGAAAGCATGACCAACCACGGGTTTAATTACGAGTCGAGGGGAAACGGGGTCACAGAAAAGAAGGGAGCCCAGATAATTTGTAACACTTTATACTTAATGATCACAACTCCAATTCTCTGCTATAAGAATGCCATTGCTTAGACAATATCTATTCCAAAAATCTTAGGCCTAAAGTGACATGAAAGAGCAAAAGTTAATAAATACTAAAGTAAAATTTAATGTCTCTAGACCCAATTACTGAACCGAGAGGGAATACACATAAACAATAAAATAATAAATCTCCTGCATGTATAACCATGAGTAGAAGAACAGGCTACTATTTGCAGTCTTATCATGAATTAATCACAGAAAAAAAAAAACTTTAGACTAGTATTGAGTTAACTAGGCGAATTATTTCCGGGAAAAAGTCAGCTGTCATTAAACTGAAACTGAAACTTTTTTTGTTTCATACAATTTTTGATCAAGTTGAATAAAAATGCGTTTTCAAAGCTGACTGTGTCTAAACGACATCGAACAATTCAGGTAGAACCTTGGAACGAACTGCATTATTATATTTCGATTACAAAAATGTCATCCTTCTAAGTTGTTGTTGTACTGCTCAAGTGGAAAAGTCTAAACAATGTATGACATCGAGTCGTCGATAGGATTTTCAGACTTAAGTTTATACAGAACAATAAATTAATCTTAGCTAGATGTGAAATGGAACAGAATAAATGCATAGCACTATTAGACATTAATATAACCCAGTTACTGTGAGGTGTAAGTGAGTAGAACCAAATGGGACAAATTTTATTACTTACAGTTATGGATCAATTTTGTCTTGACAGCTGGAGTATCCTTCTTGCCATTCTAGATTGAAGTTTATTGTTAAAGTTCTAGTTGAATTTTAATATTGATTCCGGTCACTCACTAAGGTGTGGGCCACTAATTTTTCATTTTAAAATGAAGGCTCACTTCACGTGTTTAACACTCGCAATAAAAGATAGCACTTGGTGGTATGGGTCAAATCAAATTTAGTCCTCTAGGAATCTAGGTAGCCACGAGATAGGTTTTTGTAATTCTATTTCCCAAATATTTCCCTGGTTAACTGATAGCTGTTTCTTGTAGATTTGAATGATTCTTGCCGTTGCCGATCCTTTTAGGAACAGAACAAACCTTCACCTTCCAATTTCAGAACCAATGAACCAATAACCGAAACGTAACAAGAAATGGACTGGTATGCCGGTGTGGACGTGTGGTCCGAGCGTAGTCTGCTGTCAATTTGCGCACACCTACCGTCATCTAGTGGCGAAAATCTGAATGTTTCAAATAACCGCATTTTACCCCTTTAGTCGCTTTAGTTTGAAGTTTGAATTGAATTGAATGAACAGAAATCTTCTTCTATAAAAGGATTCGCAGTATAAATATAAATAAATGTGGAAATTAATGAAAACCATGTTATATATATTCAGGCTCAGTTACATAGAAATCATTTTTCTTCCCTTATATATTATTATATGTATATACAAAAAAACGGTTTGCATGCGCTGTCAGTAAAATACCAATAAAAATCGTGTTATCCAAATAATAGACAGCAATGTACCACCACCTGGATACAATCTCAGCTATGGGTATATATTGCGAAAATGATATAATCTATTTTTGAAATCAAAGCTGGTATTTCATCAAGCACCTTCCTTTTTTTGCTATTTTTTTTTATGGAAGAAAGAAAGACAACGAAATAAAGAAATTGACAGTGACATTTACACAGTTGAATGGAAAAGACACATAAAAATCTTTCGATAATAAGTCGTCAGTTGATTATACACGGGGAATAACAATGTATTCGATATTTCATAATCTGGGTTTTCTAAGTCTGTAAATGTCGCATCTTACAGTAATTAAGGTGCAACAGCATAATTAGCACAGTGACATTGCAAAAATAGAAAGGAGGAAGATGATTCTATTGGCGAGAACAAATTATATACTTTGTTATCGCTAATACATGTCAATAGAAAATGTTTGACTGTCACTATAAAACTGCACTTTGACATTTTAAAAATTAAAAAGATTTTCGAGCATTTTAAATTTCAGTGCCATCGATTCCTTCGTCTTCGTAACCCTCATCCGGAGATTCGTGTGGTTGTCGCTGTAACGTCGATGAGCAGAGGAATCCCGGCGAGGAGGAAGACGCGTCGTTGATGCTGACGTCTAAAGGTGATGACGGAGCACCACCCGTCAATGTCACTGTTGAATTCTCGGAACTCTCGATGCTCGTCGAAGAGTTTGGCTTCATCATTTGACCGGGTGGTGGGTACATGTATTCCTGCTGATGCTGCTGTTGTTGGTTGTTATGTCCGGCATAAGCGGTAGGGGGCGAGGCGATGATCTCTTCATAGTTTCCAGTCCCGTTATAACCAACGGGGAAAGAAGATGGAGAGAAATTTTGTGGATAACGTTCCGATGGATAGCGGATTTCCGAATGATTGCCGCCATTCATTGGGCTGGTGGGTAATGGATCATACGAGTCGGGATACTTGCGGTCGGGTAAAAAGTTCTCGATCGTTGCTTCTTGCAGATGATTGTCACCATCCACGACATAATTCTCGTAGTGGCGTACGCTTACAGAGGGAGGATCGGCGAAACGGACGTGAGTCTGAGTCGGTCGAGTCGGTCGACTGGGGCGCGGTAAACCATAGTCGATCGGGAATCCCTCAGCATCCACCAAAGGGAGTCCAGACATAGGCATGGGTACTAGGTAACCAGCAGGATTGAGAACGGCCAAATTGCTAGAACTGTTGTACGGATTGGTCGAGCAGTGAGCCGGATAAAAGTGCTGCTGTTGTTGTTGTTGTAGCACGGCTTCGCTGATTGTCGACAACTGTGGACCAGAACACGGATAGTATTGGCCATTTCCGCTGGACGTGGCTCCTACAGCATACATAGATGGCGAAAACTGGCCATCGTCCAAACAGACTGCATTCTGTTCTTTCCACTTGGCGGTAGCTGTCGTGTCATTGATCAAATCGGGACTTTGATCCAGCGTGCTGTCGAGAGCCGTTGAGTGATATTCGCGCCCTCCGCCTCCTACTCTCACTCCGCCAGTCAACGGGATTCCGACTGTATAGCCGTTATCGCCTTTATTACCAAGGTTGGATGACGACGGCAACATCTGGATCGGACGTGGGGGCAGCTCCGGAGAGATGTTGGAGCTGGCTTTAGTCTTGGTCGAGTCGCCTACACCGCCAATAGAAGTGATGTTGTTTGCGGTCTTGTCCCGCGTCCGATGACTACGGCGACGACAACAACAACAACGAACAGCAACGGCAACGACAATAATGACCATCGTAATAACGATAGCTGCCACCACTCCGCCTACTGTGATAACGTACTCGATGCTTCCCGGCGGTGGAGGAAGAGTCGGCAGCGGCTGGACAAGTAAAGTGAAGTTGTTACGAGCCGATCCAGCACGATTTTCTGCAGTGCAGACGTACGATCCATTCTCTTTGCTTGTGGCGTTGACAATGTTCAAAACGCTGCGCTGACTGTCGGATCCATCGACGCCGATGAAAGTGTAATAGAAACTTGATTCACTGGCTTCCGTTTCATTGGCGGAAGAGTAAACTGCCGTACTACTAGAAGTGGCTGTTATTTTCTGGCCATTGTGAAACCAAGAGACTCGCGGATCAGGATCGCCGGTGACCTGGCAGTTGAGTGTCACGTTATCTCCAAATGACACTTCAAGGATGGTAACGGATGATGTAATTTGCGGAGCGCAAGCGAAATCCATGGGATCCAGCGATTTGACCAAACGGCCAGTTAGCCTCTCCGGTTGAGAGCATTTGGGTTCCATGGAAAGTGGGATGTTAAATTGTACTAGCCATGCCCTCAATTGTGAGAGCTGGCAGTCACATCGCCAAGGATTGTCATGAAGGGTCACACCGTGCAAAGAGCGCGGAAGAACAGACGATCCGCCAATGTTTGCCAGAGCGTTTCCGTCTAGCTTGAGCCACTCGAGCGCCTTGAGACCGTCAAAAGCTCCGACTTCGACAGCTTCGATTTGACATTGACTAAGTTCCAGCGTGATCAAATAGCGTAGATTACGGAAGGACTCGGCACTTACGCGGCGCACAGGATTACGAGCCAAGGAGAGTCGCATTAAGGCCGGTAGCTCGGACAAAGCTGCCACCGGAATGGAAGTCAGCATGTTGTCGCTGAGATCCAATTCCACCAAATTGGTTAGTCCCTGGAACGTGAGATCGTCCAGGTGTCCGAGCCTACTGCGAGCCAAGTAAACACGTTGAAGATTGACCAGTCCATAGCGCTGAAACAGTGTCCGGTGTAGAATCTGAAGGGTACTTCCGGAAATGTCCAACACCTGAGTCTCGGGATCCATACCTTCCGGCAAAGCAATTAATCCCTTGTTGACACACTCCACCGTTTGTTTTCCTCCTTTCCATTTGCAGGTGCACGAATCCGGACAGGCAGCGGCCAGACAGCAGATCACCGCTGACCACACCAATACTCGGAGCAACGTCCTGACTCCATTCGGAAGTGGAAGTAAGAACATATTGGAGCCTTTCACCGCCTCTCAAAGAAGAGAGATGATGACGATGTTAACGAAACTGAAAATTTATCGAGATCACACAGGAAAAGTATAGACTTCTTCACGTGCGATCCACTCGAATGAATGGTTTCTTTGTTCTTCTGGTTGAGAGAGTTGTAGTTTCGTCAAAGGTAGGCATCCAGGATGATATAACTCTTTCCCTTCTTTTATTTTTTTGTTTACCGGTTGAACAATGAATAAAGCAATATGCTGAAAAACTCCAACAAAATACACGCACCAAGTAGTATTGTACCTGCGGAATAAAAGAAATAAAATGTTAATAATGCAACCATTTGCTGATGACATAAGGTGAGAGGTGACACACTGACACATTGTCGTTTAGTCTTATTCCCAGGCTATAAATAAACAATTTGGCTGTTTTTCAAATAAATGCACGAAAGATTGCACTTTAAGCACGTAAGATGTTAATGCAATGCGGTAAACGGACAAATTTAAACAAATTACATCTATTCGCCGAACGATTAAACTGATTCTGAAACAAAGTTGAACGAAGTTTTCAGCAAAACTTACATGCGAAACATCTTTGTCAGCCCCGAAATATTTTATTTCTTTCGTGAGAAATCTGCTAATAAAATCATCTCGGTTTAATAATTGAATGGAAATGTATGGAAGTAATATGCGCGTAAATGTACCAATATAAAACTTAAAACTGATTACAAAAAAAAATAATTTTGAAACATCTAATCCGCCATTGTAGTTTCTATGTTCGCAATGATTTACTGAAGAAAAAAAAAGGTTTTAGATACTTTAGATAATAGGTACCGTTGGGCCTTCCATAAACGATCTTTTGGACCAAGATTGTTAGTGCAGTCTTAGGTTACTGACACAAACGCACACACTATATATCTTGTCAGTTCTCTCTTGCTATTTTCTCGCGGCACCCCGGCAATCAGATTATTTGAGCAGTAAATCTGGTATCATATAGGAAAATATATGTATACTGCGTGTAACATACAGCAGTAGCTCGACGTCGTCGACCAGCAATGAACCCCAGAAGAGAAGAACCAACATACGCCTGTGCACAAAGGTGGGGAAGGAACGTTTGTCGTAATAAATCATCGGGGTGACAGGAGCATCTTCGGTGAGTTTTCAGGGTATCGGTAGATATCCACAGACGGGGAGCTTTACGTTACGACTGTGGTGAATAGTTTAGACACTATGTTATACGACTATAAGGAACCAATAGAAGAATAAGATAGACGACTTCTCTATTAGCGGTTTGATTGAGTATGCGCTACCACAGAAAAAGCTCCGACTCCGACGTAACTGCGGAATGCAGTAGCTAAAGTCATTTCTCATTCAACTGGTCTCAAACTGAAACCAAAACAACAAAAGGTCTTGCCGACAATACGCACGCAAGACTTCTCTCCCACCACCCAGCACACACCCATCAGTTAACTTGGGGTAACGAAGCGATCGGTCAATGTTCCCTACACAAGCTCACACACATCGGCAAACTGCGAGCCAGTCCCTGGGCTACTCGGTCACAAAAGAGTTATGTTTCTAATCACAACCAGACAGGCCGGTTCTACTAGTCAAAGGAAATAAAAATCACGAATAAAATCACTAAAAATTCCGGGCCAAACCCTTGCTGGACTGGTCAAGCAAAAGTGCATCATCCGCCCAAGTACAAAGTCCTCAATATAACATGAAACAAAAAGAAAATCCTTGAAGAGGAAAAACCTTTAGAATAACTGGAATAGAACAAAGTTTCAAAAAAGTCGCCTACACACGATATCCAAACATAAGGACTTTGATATACTCAAAAGAGAGGACAATGGTGAAAACACTTTGAAAGGTATATTGTATTGTGGACATAAAACGGGAACGGTCTATATAGAGTATAAGACAGAGTCGTTGACACAAAAGAGAATAAAGTTGGCTATATTGTTATATATCTATCTATTCTTGGATTGCGGTGTGTATGTAGGGAGCCACCAATCGGGAGGGTGGTAGGCAAGTTGTTTGCTACACCATCATACCACTATCGACCGTTCCTTACTTCTATTCTGGTCATCCTGAAACCTGGGCCTTCTTTTCAATTTCACGAAACAAGTTTGTTAGTAGCAAATTCCGTGAGCTGCGCACGATTCGGCAAGATGGCGAATAAAGGTCAAAAGAAAAAAAAAATCAGATTCTTAAAAGGAAAAAAGATTGAAAAAAAGAAAAAGTAGCGTGCAATACTCGAGTGGAATATGAAAATAATATGAAACGAAACGAGGACTCTACACTGTCATACGAATTCTTGATATCCTTAAGGATCCGCCAATGTCGCAATCCTACCTTTAGGATTTCTATATTACTCTCACACAGGCGCACAAAGACTTGCATGTAAGTAGGCCTGGCAATCATTCCGCATTCATTGGATGAAGGACGGGCCATGGATGTCCCTACTGTCAGTACAGTGCGTCATTGATCTGGACTGCATTGATCGTCATCGACTGTTCAAACATCGATGAATTCATAAAGAAAAAGAATCTGAAATTATTTTCATTACAGCCATTCATTACGTATAGTAACGACACAGCACAGTATTCCCCTAGAGCCAGCACGTGCTGTAACATTACGAATTGGGTCAACATCAAATTTAGTACAAGAAAAAGCTTTTAAATCATCGAGCCAGAGAAAACAATTACAACGTTGTTTCATCTTCATTCTCTATTACAGTAGCCACTTCTGTTCTGTTGATACGATCATTTCAAACCGTTACCAACAAATGCGCCAACATTCATCATTTTTTCTCTTCAGCATTTGAATTTGTTGTCTTTAAAGTTTCTTCTGCAAAAGACAGCCTTTTTGTTGCACAGGAAACTAAACATGGTTGTATAATCACTGTCAGTATATGTACACGCTGGCTAGATACGTCCTTGGATCAGGGTTTATCGGATGAAGGAGAAAACCGTTGGATGCAACGGACATCTATTCAGTCACTGTACGAGCACTTGGTCTCCTATCAGGCAGTACGGTATGGGGTCTTGCCGTCTTGGAAACAGTGGAGACGGTAGGAAGAGACGATGATGGTGGACAAAGGAGAAGAAAGGTCAACGACGGTGTTATCATCCAAAGACACCCAGTGTGCCACTTTGGCCACAGAAAAAATAAGAAGAAAAGAAAAAAGAAGTTTTGATTAGCTTTCGATTGCTCCTCAAAAGAGCCGGAAAAGCACCACGTTGACGTAGTACGAAGGAACTCTGTGTGAAATGTACCGTCTATAGCAACGTCTTTCAGACATCCAGTCTCCCTGCATGTAACTTATATAAGGTAGGGATCACACGAAAAACTAAATATATATAAGCTTACATAGCATTGTTTCTCTGATGAGCTTCTTCAGTTGATGAGAAGACGCAGAGAGCTCAAAAACTTTCTCTTGTTCCCTTTCTTGTGGGCGAGTTTGTGACGACATTGCTTGTGGTTGCAAACAGAAAAAACACGAACATCTACTGGACAGCAGTGATAAGACCTGTCCCAGCCCTATAAGAAGTGGATTTTCTAAAAATGCATCGACGTTGCAAATCACGACACGATCCAACATCGACAGTATACAGCAGCTTGTCGTTTTTTCTTTAATTCCTATTACTTTTCTTCGACTTTCGTGACAACCTGTACTATGAAGTGACGCTTATTTTTCTATTACTCACTACAAGAAACTTGGTGAAAAAGGGGAGGGCGGAGAAGGAAGATCTTTGAGATTTTTCTTTCAACAGAGTCCTTGAATTTAGACATGCGGTGTACTAGGTGATGCTTCGTTGCGGCTCGTTGAAACTAATTGTACCCAATGATTAAAAAAAAAAAGGGTGGATGGAAAGGTAGATCAAAGGGAATCAAAGACTAAGTATATTGCACCCAGGATCTAGTCCCTCTCATCAGAAAAAGAAACTATCACTGATATCAAAGGTGATGTCTTTCATTTTGGCCATTTTCGCTTGAAATTTTCAGAAACAAAATTGGAAGAAATGCTGGTGTTGTTTCCCTTTAGCACTTTTTCAGATTCGAAGCCCCCTCCTCTATCCCTTTCATCCGCGCTTCCGCATCAGTGATTTCACCTTCTTTAACATTGAGAGCCCTTGCTCAGCAACTTGAGTTACCATGGAGTCGGGATCGATTCCAACAGCCAACAGCTTTGTTAATCTATATGACATGTATCATCTATGATAGACGGTCAAGTTGCTATGAATCTTTCCATTCCAACGACTAAAAAAAATCGGTTCCATCAATTTCCGATACATATTTTTTTGATTGGCTGTCATGGCAACCGGTCAGGTCCCCCGAAAGGCAACGAAAGGCAATTAAGCCTTTTCTTTTAATGACACAACATCAACAACTGCGCCGGTTACAGAAAATTCTTTCAACGTTTTTTTTTTTTTCGCATCACTGTCAAAATGTTCGGACTCGCCTGGAATGAAAAAGTAAAAGAGGAAAAAATACGGACCTGAACAGACATTGTTATCGTTATGCAAATGACGCCGACTCCAATCAAATCGCTAGTTAAACCACTCAAAAAGAACGAAACCAGCAGCGAGGGAAAGAGATATATATTTTGTTGTTTCATTTTTTAAAAGATGACATTTTCTCTGGTTTTAGTTTGTTGTTGCTCTCTGCAGTAAATTCACGTGTGGGGTCTTCATCCGAGATGAAAACAAAACACGCCAGGCCGTTTTTCATTTTCATGTCCTTTATGTTGTGGCCTCCTCACACACAAAAAAAAAACTCCGACAACACAATAACAGATCATCTTGCAAGGTATTTTCTTGAGAGCGGCGGCGCATCTCTCTTCATTTTCCAAACTAAGAGTGGGCATCAGGATACGTGAAAAAAAAATAATGTGAAAGGAGAAATAAATGGAATATAATAAACTTGGTTGATGGTTGATGTCAGAGAATCAAATGTAACGGATGAGAGCTATAGGCAAACGCAAACGCAATTGGCTCTGAGGGCGGCACCGAATCATTGATTCGAACCACCCAACTGTGACGGTAGAGCCGAGACGAGCGCGTTCCTTTATTTTTCTCTCTCTCTCTCGTCTCTCCTGTCTTGTCTCCTTTCATTTTGATTTGGTCTTTCTTACTTCTACGCCTTTATTCCTCTCTCTATATCTCTTCGTGTATATATTATTCTCTAAATTTTTTTATTTCTATTTTTCTTTCTTTCTCTCCATCAACTTCCATCGTCGTGAACGAGTGTTTTGTTTACCGTTTCAATCTTGGCTTAGAGTTTGTGTTATTTCTTTCCTTGTCTCTTTCGCATAGTACCCAACGCTCTGTCGATCCACATTTCTTGCTTGTATGCACTAAATTGAAGAGAAAAAAAAAATCAAGAAGAAAAAAGGATAAACACACGTCCCTGTTTATCAAGCCTTTAAAAGCTTCCATCTCAACGACAAACAACATTAACAAGAAAAAAGGTGCGGGGCAAAAAAATAAATGTCCACTAACAAAATAAAAATAGAAAACCAATTAGTGTTTCCAAAGAAGAGCCGAGTAGAATCGACAAGAGTTTGCTGAATATCTTCGTTGGGTCTATACGTTACGTACATATAGTTACGTAACGTTTCTATAAAGATCATTTCAATCTCTCAAAATTTTTAACCGAAATTTTGTCGTCTTCTTTTTATCTTCATCATATTTTATTCTTTATTTATTAGCTAGTTTTTTCTTTCTTTCTTTCTCTCTTTCTTTCTTGTAGTCTCTTGATTTCGTCTATTCTCCCTCCGTCTCAGTCACAGAATTCACATCCACATACCACAATCAAATTCCAAGACGGAGAAGGATGAAATTAAGGGCGCATGGAGCAGCGCTTATCGTCTTTCGTCCGACGTAGGAATGTTTCTGCTTCTGCTCTTCATATCAGATATTAAAAGACAAGAAGAAGACGGAGTAGAAAAAAGAAGCTCGACAGAATGAAGAATAAAGCCCGGACGAAAAGAAGGAGCTTTGGCGCGTGTCAGTGAGAGGTTGTCGTAAAAATTCAGTCGGATCGTTTCCTTCAGATTATTCCTTCTTTCCTTTTCATTCCTTTTTAATTTGAATTTCACACGACTCAACAGCAACGGCTTGACGTCTTCATTACTCTTGAAAAAAACCAGCTGCTGGTCTCTCCCTTTTTTGCTTCGTACTTTTATTCATATTTCTTACTATTCCCCTGCCAGTGTTTCAGACAATGTCAAACAAACGAGTTGCTTGCGCGAATGAGCGCATCGATTGGCCGATTAAACAAAGAGTGTCCAAGTACAGCTGCAACAAATCAACGAATACTAATATTTTCCAAATATTTAAAAAGCAGAATTAAACAGAACTACAAAACAAGAAGGAATAAAACAATTCAAGCGCGAAAAAAAAATCGTTCTTTAACGAAACGATTCTTGATTATGTTCTTCCGCC
This sequence comes from Daphnia galeata, assembly GCA_030770115.1. Taxonomy (NCBI): domain Eukaryota; kingdom Metazoa; phylum Arthropoda; class Branchiopoda; order Diplostraca; family Daphniidae; genus Daphnia; species Daphnia galeata. Next base: position 8,805,148 of record CM061115.1, read on the forward strand.
AAAAAAAATTGCTAAAGCTGCTCTATCCATCGTTAGAGAAAAAAAAAAGAATGAATGCTCATTTTTATTAGTCACCAAACAGCAACTTTATCCGTTGCTTTCCTGTGACTGCATACGTCATCAGCTGAAAAAAACTGAAAAGAGTCATCACGGAGAAGAACAAAAAACTGACTGTGGACGGCGGGGAACTTAAAAGTCTTACGTAACACCCTCAATGCCAATCTATTCTTCTTCATTCTTCTCTTGAAAATCAAATGTGTCATAACTATCTCAATTGTCCGCGAATATCCTCTCTCGTTGCTGCTATTGTCTCTTGGTTAAAGCGAAGACTAGCTGATGATGAAAAAGACGTTGGGTGAACTCTCGTCGTCGTATGTGTGTCACATAAAGGACAACTTTTTGATTTTTATCTTTTGTTTCAATTTCGTTTGCCTTTGTTTCCTCCACTTGAACAAGTTGATCTTGTGCCCGACACGAAGACAATAAAACAACAATAAACTTAAATGTGATGTGCCTTTACGTTATTGTCTTACTCTGTATATATACTGTTATCTATTCTGTACGTACTAGTCATAGCAGCTACAGACGCACGTCAGCAGGAAAAGGCAAACAAGCGGATCGGGAACGACGAGAGCATCAAAGTAGGGGAGGAAAAGAGAGACTGTGTTTTCTTGGCTTCGTCTGTAAACGACACATCCGGCTTCACGCTCTAGTCGAAGATGGATGGATGGATGGATGGAGTTTCGATATATACCGCTGATCGACACGGAAGTAGGCATTGAGGCAATCCTCTCGGTCGAAGGACCGTAAAAAGAGGCTCGCTCCAATAGGAGCCAAACAACAACTGCTGCTGACGACCACACAGTCTAGTGGTAGGAGAACTAGGAGACACAAAGACATTGAAAGAAGAAGAAGAAAAAATAATAAAAAAAATAAAATAAATGCCAAGGATGCATGAAGGAGCAGGCGGGATTGGCGTGTCAGGAGAAGAAAAAAAAAAATGAGATTGGGACTCGGTATGATCTGCTGCAAAAATATGTATATGTATTTTATGTAATCCTTCGACGACGAGTCGGATGACGTTGGTCTGGCGTTGTTAACGTTTTTGTCGGCTGGCTTTGACGCAAGTTCGGCCATTTCTTTTCTTGGAAATCAAAGGCGAATAGAAGAAGCGGAAAAAACGGTTGCTTTAAAAAAAAAAAAAAAGAAATTCAAAAATCTCTAATTCTTTTGTTGAAGCTCCCGTTTTCATGTTGAACGAAAGATGAGCTCTACTTGGCGGCTTAGTCAGGATTCTCTCATCGAATCATCATCCCTCAATTTAAGCTTGTACATCGATGGCAGCCATACCACAGACAGAATATAACGTAACAACAACAAATATGTAATACATAACCTTTCCATCAGATTTTGATTTTATCGACCATGTCTAGGTTACCTGGATTAGATGATCCAAAGGTTCTGTAACGGAATTTCAAACTACTAGGTCATCACTGCCCGTCACTGCCTTCACGGACGATCGCCGATGAGAATGTTGTCAAAGTAAAATATTTTTTGGCAATCCTATTCACAATAACAACTGGATGCACAGTGGACACGCAAACAATTGTGTTGTAATCTAGAGATCGATTAAGAGTAGTTTTGTCTGTCAAGGGTAATTTGTTTTTGTTTGTTCGCTCTTTCCCGTCTCCTTTTTGGCACTGAACCAACACTCACGAGAGCCTGTCACCTCTCCTGTCTAACTCACGCGCTTTCACTGCCAAAAGAAGAAAAAAAAAGGCCAACCGAATCCATTGGAGAATATCAAATGAATAAGACGGGCCGAGAAAAAGAAACAAAATCTTTATTTTTCCCGTTATTCGTGTAATGTATAAGGCGACGTAGTTCGTATATATCCAGAACAACTGGAAGTGAATGAACCAGAGACGAGTCAACAACTAAATACAACCGGTTCAAGTCTGATGAAGCCGCTGGGTGCTGGTCATGTAAAAATCGTTACCCCTTCTTCCTTTGTTTTCTTTCTATTATTTTGTTTTTCAGTGAGAGAATGCGACGAATGCGCATCCTCATAGCAGCAGGCAATTCTGAATGTTTCTTGATCCCATTCTGTCTCTTATGCCACGATCATCAACGTCATCTCGATATTTGACCTCATAAAGAAATGATATTATTTTCTCCATTTTGTTAAGTGGAAAACGAGGAGGAAAAAGAGAAAAAAGTGTTGCTTGGTTAGTTTTGCTGTATTCCTGGAACAAGAACAGGCAGACTGATAAATTGTGGTTAAGCGCAACACAAATAAATAAATAGGAAAAAAAAAATCGAGTATTACTGTAGTAGGCCTACCTACGTAAGTTAGTCGGAATTGTAAAGAGATTGCAATAATAATGAGACAAGAACCGAGAAAAAGTACGTAGCAATCCCGACAATTGCTAAAAAAAAAAAATACAACAGCACTGCGGTAAATGAGTAAAGGAACTTCTTTTACGTTTTTGTTTAGTCCCAGTAGTCGGACATAGAGAAATGAAAAAATTAGATGAATAATGGGAGGGCTAAAAAAATTAACAAGATTAAAGTAACTTGAACACGCAATCCACGCATTGATTGAATCAAGATTTGATATCATTTCCGTGCGAGGATGATTTTTAGTAGGTTGACGCCCCTGCCTACCGCTAAACACGAAACACAACGTGAGTGAATGAAAGCAAACGACGCCTTTTGTGTAGTACTGTATTATAACTAGACACAGGGTACACTGATGATGGTTATAGGCTATCGAGTCCATTAGCATTCGATGAACTATGCCTTTAGCCGGGTGTTTTCCTGTTTACCAAACTTGCATCGTTTGATGAATAGAGTGGCCTACATGAAAAGTCTGAAATCAAGAAGGAAGAGAGGGGTTCATTGAATTTTGGGGCTCTTGGGATATTGAGATGGGGAATAAGGGGGACGTTCACGTGCTTGGCAGCGTTTCAATCGATGGCGGAGCATCAAGAACCTTTACATCGCAACTCCGTTCGTCGAGTATACTATATACTATATATACTAGTATATGATACTGTAATCAGTGGAGAGGGAAAACAAGAACGGATACTATACCCAACGTCTCTCTTCCTGTATCCTTCCGAACGAAATATAACAAACAAATCTGGGGGAGAAAAAATAAAACTACCGTAGGTGTCATCCATCACGTACAAAGACATGGCAAAGAAAAGAAAAAGAAAAAAGGAAGAAAGAGAGAAAGAGAGAAAGAAAGAAAAGGAATTGATAGATATCGACCATTACTTGGCGAGTCTTCATTTCCCAGATAAAAAAGAAAAACATTTCCCCATTGATGATAACTGGACCATCTGATCGCCTCATTTCCCACCACAGCCAACATCCTCTGTTATAATAAGCTTGTTTGACTGCTAACCAATCAAAGTATATAGACGTGCCAGACGTTTGAGGATAAAACAAACGTCCGTTCTTTTAAAGTTACTATGCGTTCCAAAAGTGAAAATCCCAAAATTCAACGCCAAACATAATTGAATTTAAAGTTAGACGGTGCTAATTCACCGCTGTCCGCCTTAAATTTACCGGGGACTTTTCAGCCGTTGACAAGAGAAGACGAAGAAGATGATTTGAATGAGGCGTTACCGTTATTGTGTGTGTGTTCTTGCAGACAAGACGGACGAGAGGGCGGGCACCGAATTCCGGTTTGATGGAGAGAGTCGCTCGGCGTCTACAGGGTCCCAAACTCCTGATGGAAGGATCAAGACAACGTCAACGCGGTCTGCCTCTGTAATTACAAAAGGGAAGAACGTCTGTTAACTTAGTTTGGTGAACTGCCAGTCAGTTGAAAACGGTAGAAAAGACTAATGGCACAACGGGAGTCGCAAGTCTAACACATACACACACACACACACACATATTGTGCACACTTTGGTGTTCGTTCAGTTAAAAAAAAGCCGACAATGGAGAACAGAAGAAGAAGCTACCTCAGCCACACACATCGTTGAATTACAACGGTCCGTATTTTTTTTCCCTCTCTCTCTCACTCTGTGTGAGCTGTGTGCCAAAACGAAACAAGAAAAAAAGGGCCGGGGCGGATACCGACTATACTTTTCCTGAACGAAGAGAACGTTCCAAAAACCGCGGGAGCAGCTAGCTTAGGTATTTAACGACAGGTAATTGAGCGTGTTAACTGGGGCCGACAAGCCATTTGGGGCGTTCGCTCGACTCCAGTTCGTTAGAGTTAAGAGAATATAGTCTGAGCAAGAGAAAGAGCAACGAAATACGAAAATGAAAAAAGGCAACGACAGACGGAACACGGGGGGACAAAAGAAGAAGAAAAATTCATGGACAAGAAGAAAAAGTACCAATAGAAAGAGAAACAAAAAAAAAACGAAAATAAACGAGTCGTCTGGAAGAGTACGCGGTGTACTGCGTAACGGTTGGAACCTGTGCGCGTGTGTATGTGCATGGGAGAAACGGTTGGTTGGCTTTTTCCAACGGCTTACATCTTATCATCACGACTCGATCGATTTACCGTCTCTGTTCTAGTCTCATGCCAGTTTTTTGGGAAGACAATCTTTCCAAAATTGGTGAACCTAAACGGAAAGAGCTAGACGAAACAACACAAACAACATATGTGTGCATCTTTTCTCGTTTCCTGATCTGGTTCATTCACGCAGAACGTATACGTTAGTCATCGAGCGAAGTCACAAGAGTGCTTCACCTATTCACTTTGCACAATCACAAGACTCTAGGGCTTTTTTCAAGTGTGCGACAAGACGCAAAGTAACTCAACACCTTTTTTCTTCAATTGTCATATATATAGGTGCAGTTATTATTGCCGGGTTGTGTTTTTCGCGTGCGTCTGTACGGATAGAAGGAAGGATCTCCCGGCACGTTCATTGAACTTTGACGTGTCACACACAGTCAGTATATACGCCAAGACGACGCCAGATCACGCATCAATTGCATTAAGACATTGAGATAGAGTGAGACCATACGACAAGTTCAATAAGGAACACGGAAAGAAAAAAAAAAAACATGATGAGAAAGGCTCACTGCCATCTGAACCGTATTGAACCGTCAAAACTAAGCTTAGCACCGACGGCGTCGATCAACTGTAAATCGTGGAATTATATGCTGCACATAACCAAAAATGTGATAAGGCTACTTTTAGTGAAGCACAAAACTTTTGTCAAAGCCATACTATTAATGTCAGGGTTTTTTTTTCAGAAGAGTGGAATCAACTGACTTCGATCACTAGACATATATATTTCAGAGCGTCAAAACTATTTACCGTTTTCCCCCCGGTCATCGACGACAATTTGTAATATAATAAACGCGAATACACTTTCGCTCTTACGCTCTTTACTTTCGTATATAGCTACGACTTTGTGTATAAATACTTGCTTGACTCGACAGCTCATCACATCAGCACGTTCAAAGGCAAAACAAGTGAGAGTGAGTGGATAATAAACAGACTTTCATATAGTTTATACACGTACGTAGTAGTCAAGGCTTAACCAAATGTTTTTGTTTCCCAACAGACTGTTCTTCGAACTACGTTTTACGGAAAGAAAAAAAATTGATCTAAAGAGTGAAAAGATAATCCTCATTTCGCATTCATTTTCAACTCACGCGGGACAGGCTGAAATATATAAGTACTGTATATGTCTACGTAGCAAGTTACAAGGCAAATACAAAAGCTCATTTCGTCTATCGGGTGTAGCACATGTCATAAAGATCTGCGATGTATATACAGTACAAGCCTACATACGTATATCGTTGCATTTTGTTTTTTTATTTCATAAGCTTCAAACGCAACGAAATGGCGGAAAACAACCGGAGAAATAGAAAAATCAGCAAAATAAAATGAAAAAGAGTTCCTCTATAACTCTTGATGTCTCGCCTTATTTCCTTCTTCTTCCCTGATACATAAAACCTGTCTCTTTCGATACGCAAGTCGTCCGACAAAGTCCATACAAAATGGCAACAACAACAGCAACAGCAAAAAATAGAAGAGAAGCCCATTGAAATAAAAAAGCAGAAGGGGGAAATAGATGGGGAAAAAAGAAGCAAGTAGAAGATGAAAGAACGACGAAAGGAAAAAGAAAAAAAAAAGCAGAATTGGAACCCCCAAAAGAGGACATTTGCTAGATTAAACTCCTTGTTATTATTAAGACAGAAAGAAGGAGAGAAAATGCAATTTGGAAATGTCGGCGTCGTCCGACTAAGTCTATACACCAGTCGTCAGAAGATGATCAAAGGTGCGAATCACATCTCGCTGACTCGACCAAGCAAACGAAAGAAAACTAGCCCGCATCGTCGTATGTATGAAAAGAGACCCAAGTTAAATCAAAGCTGAGGCAAATGGAAATTCAGTAAAGGAAGAAAAAAAAAGAAAAAGGAAAAAATGAGCCCAACGGGATGCGGATCGATAGATCGATGCAAGAAAAGGTGTACACGCAACCGCGTTCCATTGGATTGAGATAGAAAAAGAACTGCATTGAATGGAATACTAGAGATATATAGATGAAGTATAGTAGTGATATGTACGCGCCGCGGTCTCCTATTGACAAAACAACCCGAAATTGAGAGGCATTCAAATCCTATGAAACGTTAAGGTCGTAATGGATTGGTGATGGCAAAGAATAGCGGCAGGATAAAGGACCAAGACGTCGATGACACTGATCCCACGAACACAAGAAAATTTTCCCAAAAAACGAACGAGACGAGTATAACAAGGATCCTCAACTCGCAAATGCAAACCAAACAAATACACTGAAAAGGAGCAGTCACAATAGAGAAGAGATATTATACACATAAACCTCTTAAGGTGTTGAGGATTTGTACGTTGTACCGAGGATTTGAGGAATGAATTGTACGACTGAAAATCGCATCGAAAAATTCACAGTTCTCCAGGCACAACAAACACGCACTCTTGTTGGTACTAAATGGTAATATATCTGTCGTGCAGTATACAGTGCGTTGTGTCGTCGTAGAGAGCTACGAACCGTTTGTAAAAGGTAGTACTCTCTCTCCAGTTAAGTCTAGAACGTCATCGTGTTCCCGGAGTTTTGTAAACGACACATAATGGGATGGAGCAATGGATGACTAGGGTTGAGTATAGAAGGTAGAAGGAGAGAGAACCAACGAGCCAAGCCATCAACACAACGAAAACAAACAACAGCGTCGCGACGCGACAGGCAACTAATGATAATGATACTGTGCTGTTGCCATCATGGCTGAGGCCTTGGTTATAACCGACGTCGTTGGCGTCGTCGCGAGAGCCCAACGGAACGATACGCGAGATTCTGTCTGTCCTTTTCGAATGAGCTTCTGGAGAAGCCAAGAGAAACAGAGAGATGATGGAAGACCACCAGAAAAAAACAAAACAAAAAAACAAACAAAAAACACACAGGAAGCCGTAAGAAGAGAAGAAAAGGGCCTTTAATGAGCGCGCTCGCGGTACAGAACATCAACGCTGTTGATGGTCTGAAAACGTATCAATATCTTTTAGACAGAGAAAACAAATCTTACACAGGGAATGTCAGTACGAAGGTCAGGAATCGATACAAAGTGGGGAAGTAATCGTATCGCTGAATCATATCTCGACTTTCTCTCCCATGAGACGCGTTTCTTACATCACGGAAAAGATCAGAGATCACGGCTTTTGGCACAGATCGAATCGACGAGTGAATAGACTCCATAAATAGCCATTTGCAACGGTACGCTGAATCAAACAAAGACATTAAATAGACACAATATCAAAGGGCTAAACAATAAACATGCCAGAGTCCTTTTCTATAGAGCCATGAAGGAGAATCTTAACACACATGAGAATGTGAATCAAATAAAGGAGAGAGAGAGAGAATAGTACAGGCGATGGAGCATTAACTTGTATAACGCCAACATTATTCACACATGGCACAACACGCCGGCAATCTAAAATGATCCAATGATGAAGGATTTCCCATGAAAGCGTTCTCTAAACGAATTCAGTTGAAAATGAATTCAATTCATTTCTCAATCTTGCACACAAAGTGCTACGTATATGTATTTCAAGGTGTAAAACACTCTCGTGTGAATACAGTTTCATAGAAATGATGAAGACGGTCACATGTTCACAATTCATACATAAATTAGATTGCCACCGCTTCTACAGTTCAGGTGTGAGAGAGCGCAGAGTGCTATTTTCCTCTATATATTCATTACAAAAAGGTTACTGGTCCGTATATGCATATATTTATCGTGAACCAAGAGAGATCGTGTACTACATACCCCCGTTACTCTTCTATACATCTCCTTAATAAATACAAGCATTACACGCACGTATAGACGGTAGCTAACGCAGCTGTCAATAGACCACATTAGGCAACTCTTTATATTTAAGTAAAAAAAAAAAAAAAAAAAAGAGCAACGCTATGGTCAGCTTCTCTTTGAAGGGAATTTCTCACTAGGAAAACTTGGAGAAAAGTACACGACATATAGGCCGATGTGGAAAAAGAGGCAGAAATAGAAATGTAAAAAGGTCGGAGGTATACTACGTATCCAAGATCCGGTTGAAAGGAATCTAACCTGAGATTTTCAATCTGAAATTCACGGTGGACGAAAAAGGGAGAGAAGAAGAAACTTTCTCTCTCTGCCGTCGTGAATAAAGAGATGAGTTGAATAAAGGTGGCATCGCACAGGGCTATGTAAACATTTTTCTTTCCGTTTCCTTCCTGTCTTCCTAGCAATGGATTTTTCAGCATCAAGCAGTTATATCAACGTAGACGTAACATATACATCCTACACGAATGTTGTAGCAGAGACGTATATGAATGTAGACATTGAGAAAGAGAGTAGCCTTGCCGTAAACATCAAAAGAGAGAGAGAGAGATCGAGAGAGCGCACAAATCAACATATGAATGCTCACGTGCAGCAGCAGGATCTTTTATATACAACCCAACATGACGGGCTTGGCGCTTAGTTTAGATGGATGGAAATGAAGACGACGGAGAGAAAAGAGAAGACAACCCTCACAGTATAGTCCAAAACGACGACGTTTTTGATGACGTGCGGTATAGACCCGCAAAATCAGTTCGCCGTTTCTGTGGGAAAATCACAAGAGAACTATGACGTTTTTGCTGTCAATTTCAACGCGCCTGCCAAGCCAAGCCAGCTGTCAAGACGCGGGAAATTTTACTCACATAAGGGCGTGTGTTTAATCAAGACGGCAATCACATGAAAAGATTGAAGTTAGGGGGAGGGGTGGGCCTTTCGACGCCAAAACCTTGGTCAGAAATGGAAACAAGAGCCTTTTCATCAGAATTATATTTTGTCATCTCTAGTGAATAGTTTATGAAATGCGAACGATGCCTGAGTTGTGATACACAGAGACAGTAAATGAAATAACATTCGCTATGAGCTTGTATGTATAAATCTCGAACGAAACTTTAATCATGCACATTTCCATCATGTTTTGTGAGCGGAAACAAACATCGACCAGAGATCATATTCAAAAATTGGATTGAAAATCTTGGAGCTCCTCCTTCTTCATTTTTTTTTTCGGCACAAGAACTAATTAAGAGTTCGTCTTTATTGATAGGTAAGACAAACATACCATCATGTGAAAGATTACACAAGCAAAACCGTTTTCCAGTGAGCGCTGTTTTGTAGGAAACTCATCAATGTATAATAACACTCATCCATATTTCATTAGTTTTCTTCGTAGGAAAATCTTGCTTAAAATAGACTCGGCGTCATATCTGTCAGCAGGCTTGACGATGAAAACTTGTAAACTGTTGAGTTGCTTATACTTACAAATTCTAAGAAGAAAGAGAAATCGTCCGGGAAGGTAATCCAACGTTCATATCGTTAAGAATTGTTAATATATTATTCAAACTAATTCCTACAGTGAGTAGTGAGCGAAATTACATTAATCCTCGACAGTTGGAACGACAGATGATGGAACTGATTCATAACGACGACAAATGAAAAGTGAAATTTTTTTGTCGAGAAGAAGGAAGAAAAACAAAACAATGGCGCAATGGTGAATTGCGATGTTTTGTTTCGGCGATTGAGACTGATTTCCGCCGCCACATTGACAGCACGTCTATTTCCATTCGCCTACACTTCCGTTTATTGTTATTGATGTTGCCATTTCCTTTTTTGATTTGAATTGGGAGTTATTTTGTAAAAAAGTTTGACGCATCAAGATCTACTCGGGATATGACCAAACCCTTTTGATCGATGGCTCACGGTAGAGTGGGAAAGGTTTCGTGATTTTCTAAATGTCAGCAGCCATATTACCACACAGTGCACACACTGCTTCGACGACGACCATTCGAGTTCCCCTAATGTTGACGCATTCCGCGAGAACGAAACCAAAACAAAACTATTTTTGAACTTGCCGCCTCTTTTCTGAGAATATCAATGGAAAATGGGAAATCAACAATAAGGCCAGCTCGTTTTCTGATGTCCTGTTTATACTTCGTGACCTCTCTTGCTTGACTTGATAGTTTCGATTCACCGATCCAATCAAAACAAAATGTTGTGTATGTGTGAACGGTACAGGAAAAGAAAAGAAAAGAAAAAAACAACAAAACAATCAAAAATTTTCAAAGAGATTTCGCTTTGCAAAACGTGATTGGAAAGAGGTGCTGGTTAAAAAGATAAGGAAGCAATTCATCATGCCGAATGTTAACTCTCCATCATTCGCTGGCAATTTGCGCTAACACATATCAACACACGAAATTCCCCCCCCCCCCAAAAAAAAAAAAAAAAAAAGAAAACGCAAGCGAACTCGAATAATAAAATAGAAAAAAAAAGAAAGAAAAGTCTTTATTATTATTTTTCGCTTTCGTTTCTATTTGCTACTGTTGTAGTACAGGGACCTATACAGGCAAGTCAATTTACGACAGACATGGGACTACGTCCCTCCTCTACCGACCTGATCCAAAGCCAAATTTTGCTCGGTTAAATAAGCCTCCTCCTCCTTCTCTTTTATAGTTAAAGACTTGCACAGGCTATTTACTAGAAAGCCTTACTGATTGTTTGTTAGGTTAGAGGCTATAGGTTTTCGTCGTTCGCAAAGGAGCGTAATAATGACCACAAGAAGTCGACAAAAAAAAAAAAATGGGGTAGTATAATCAATTTCACGTATTCCGGTCGAGTTCTGTTGGTCATCAATCATCCGCGCTTGCTCCGCAAAAGCTCAAGCCGCAGACGGAGCGAGTTCACTTTAGACGCGTAGTTACTAACCGTACGGCATGCATACTATAAGACTTACATTCTTACAGCAGTATAAAATATAGGAAAAGGGGTGGAGCTGTAAAGGACGAAAAATAAAATACACACACACAAAAAAAAAGGGAGACGGGATCCGCCTTTCTTGTGTGTGTGTGTGTGTATACTGTGGCTGCTGTTGCCCCTTCCGAGCCGGATTGATCAATCGATACGGGGGTGTACTCGTAGCTTCTTCTCTCTTTCTGCTATGGCGTACCATCAGCCCGGATATATCAATAACATCACATACAAGCACGTAGCTGGCGGGACATTCGATCGATCAAAAAACGAAAAATATAAAATAATCAACCAAAAAAGAAGGATATTATATAATATTTCAAAGACAAATCTAAATACACGGAAAACGATGGATCGGAAAATCTTGCGGATCGTCGATCGGAAAGCTGGATTCAACGGTAGCGGGTAATAGACGCGTCCATTATTATTATATTTTATTTATGCCGAAAAAGATCCCAACCAAATGTGGGAAACTTGGGATGGAACGGCGGACGTCAGAAATGTTATACTTGTACATAGAGTCCATCAGAGTACGTGCCATCATTAGACGACCGTTTCTTCGCCTAATTGGAACTTATTTGGTAACTGTGTTTTTGAATTCGTGAGAGAGACGGACATGCGGATCCTTTATCCCCCAGACATCGTTATCGCAATGCAATGTTCGTTCAAAGAAGCCCTGATGGCTGATGACTTGTATATGTTTTAAAGCTATCCAGCGCAATAGCCAACCAACCAACCAACCGGCCGAAAGCTCATGACTTTTGTCGGCAACTAACAGCCAATAACACACACCTACTCTCTCTCTCTCTCTAAAGCGTGTCGATCCCCTTTGCAAAAGCTCCACAGAGACGTCAGTTGGGGAGCGTTTGTCTCTCTTTTCAAAAAAAAAGTTTTACAGTTTACCGTTTCCAGTGTGTGTATGTGTATATATAAATTGGTATCTCATCACAACCCCTCACCAGACTTGTAGAAACTCTCCTGAAAAAAAAATAGGAAGTCAAAATACCCCACAGTCTCCCTTTCATTTTTCACATCCTCTTCCTGGAAATAGCACGAAACTACTATATACAGTATTCAACGTGATGTACCGAAGCACCGCCACGTGTATAGACGAGGATTCTGCTCTCATACGTAAAAAAAGAAACCCCATCGCAGTATAACGTCAAACGGCTGTCGTTGTTGCACACTATACACAGAACGTAGTAGTAGAGATAAAGTTGGCGTTACCAACGAAAGGCCCAGCAGTGGTAAAAAGATATGCCGCGCCATATATCCGCTCCTGGTGGCATTATTATACTTCTCACTTTTATTTTACACTATAGACTAGTAGACTTGAGTCATCCCAGCAGAGCGGGCGCGGTCGATGTGAGTGAAAAAGTAGCTGACTACGTCGATCCTAAATAACTTGTACGACTTCCTCGTAATCGTACGACCGAAAGAACAACAACAAAATAAGGAAAAGAGAGAGAAAAAAAAGATGAACAACAAAAAAAATATTTGAAGTCCCCCACAATTTTTGGATGACAATGATTCCACTTAGGGGGGGGGGGGACAAAAAAGGAGGACTTTGCTGGGCAGAGTTCGATTGAAACGTTTTTTTAAAAAGAAAACGCAAAAGTTTCTTTTCTTTCGGGTATTTGACTTGTGAATTTTCAGTTCCTGTAGTGCCCAACGACAAACTGTCTGCCAAGTTGTTCGTTCCACCGATCCTTCCTTTCAATATTATTATCCTCCTCAAAAAAAAAGTATATGAGACCACCCATCGGCTTATCTTTGGGGGCATCTTTTCCTTCAATACTTCAATTTTTTTTTCTTCTTTTGATTCAATTCCTTGGTTCTATGCCGGCGTGTTCCCCTTCAGGCTCCGGGGAATAAATGGAAGGGGGTAGGATCATCACGGACGATGACGGAATGGAGAGAGAAAAGATTCATATCTGAAGAAGAAAGTAGACAGACCGCGTGCCGACCGATTTAACAGTTGCGTCCATTTGTTTCAGAGTCAAAATCTTTTTCTTCTTTTTCTTGTCAAAAAAGAATTGTTTTTGATTGTATATTTCAAGACTTTTCGTCAAGTTATGTTTCTTGTATGGTTTAACTACTTTTTCAGATGCATTTCGCTCACGTCCACGTAGAACGGGCGCCGCTTTTCCTTTTAAACAGCATATAGTTTACTCTTAAAACCGGCATATGAAATAATGTCCGGAACCAAAGGAAAAGGAACACAAGAAAATATATATCTAAATGGAGATGGATGATGTTGAACGCTTTTACGTGTTTTCCTTTTTACATAAACAACACACGGGGGCGACCAGCAAAATCTTTTTCCTTCTCACTTTCAAAGAGATGTTTAAAAAGTATTATATCACATGTATATTTATAGACGTTTATGAGGAGAACCGAGTATATATGTAGAAAGCAACGCCAGACGGACTTAAAAAAAAGTGAGAATGAGTCCGGGGTGTTAATGAGAACCCTGTGACAGCTGGTAATAGTGAAAGAGAAAAAAAAAAAAAAACAAAACACACCAAAGACTAGTCATCCGTGATGGTTATTATGTGAAGCGCAATTAAGTGCAAGATGAAAGATGAACGAGTTGACGACAATGTCCGTCTCTCTCTCTCGCCTCTATACTTCATTCTATTAATGCCTCCACTTCTTTCTTTCTCTCTCTCTCCCAGCACCACCCCCCCCCCCCCCATTGCGTCATATTGTCGGAGAAGAAGACAACTGCGAATGTTGATTCTCGCTCTTCGCTAGTGCGACTGCGTTTATCATCATCATCATCTCGTCGTGTTGTCTTGTTTGCAAGGAAAACAACAACAACAACGTGGAAAAAATAAGTCACGGACATTGTTGAAGCGGAAGAAAAAGGGGCCGACTAGTAGTAGCCAAGAAGAGAACGTGTCCAACGCCTTGTCGTCCATCGATCCTCTTGGCCATTTTCTCTTGGACTTTATCTTCAATGCGATTATACGGACAGCTGTATAGGGGAGCGTCTTTGTCCGCTCCACTACAGCGCACACAAGGAGGAAACGAGTCTAACAGAAGCAGCAAATAGTGTAGTAGGACCAACAAACAGAAATACCTTCTCTTCTGTATTTAGCCTCGAGCAGGTTTCTTTCTCTCTTTGTAGAAGAAAAAGAAAAGAAAAAACACAGAAAAATGGCAGGGGGACTGTCTGTTGTGTTGGATGTCCTGCATCGCCTTTTTGATTTCCTTTCGACGGACAACGACGGCCGACAGGAACACAGAGGGGAGAGAAAGCAACCCGAATGTCCCCTTGTCGACATTTGTATATACCAGAGCACGTCAGCCATGCAGGAAGAGAACAGACCCTATCAGCTCAGATAGCCATTTCTAAATATTTGGATAAAAGAGAAAGACGACGACGAAGAAAGACAGGGCTACCGTGTATAAGCCCTAATAGAACAGACTTTCAAAAGGCTATATTGGGGTTCTGACCGTTGCGACACCGGCGGGCAAGAACGTCCGCGCCTTCCTCGAATCTTTCTTTTTTCGTTTATATAAATATATTTATATATATTCCTGGAAAATAAATTCGGACGTATAGGGAGAAGAGAAGAAAACGGGCAATCGTGGACGCTTGTTTGACCGAGAGACGGTCAACAGAACTTTTGGGTACGTGTGTGTAAACACAAATTGGACATACACAAAGACAAAAACCGAGGACTTGGAGAGACTGCCTGTTCATCACTCCATCAAATCAAATCGAAATTGATGTTGGAATTTTTTTGTTGTCTTGCCCACATTATTTGGTTTACCTTTTCTTATTTTTTTGTGTGTCAAATGTTTTTTTGTTTTGTTTTGGTTTTTGTCTTCCCCTTTCGCGGTGTTGAAAAAAGAGAAATCGGGTTTCAAATTTCACGCATGTGGAAAATGTGCGCGTTCCATTCTCTTTTTTTTTCTTCAAAAGGGAGAAACAAAAACAAAAACAAAAGAACCAAGCCGTTGGGTTTGATTTAATCAACGAAAGGGCGTGGCTGTGGCATGTAAATTTCTTTTGATTTTTCTTCTTCTTGTCTTCGTGTACACCATATCAGTGACAAATACCGAAAAGTGAAAATTCCATTCTGAAAATTTCGTTTATCTCCTTTAAAGAATTTTTTTTTTAAATGTCTAAATATCATTTTGATATCTCCAATTTAGGTTCGTCGCTATTTTTCATCCTCCCCGGATCCAATTTTTATTTTTGGCTTATTACGAGAGAGGAATGGGGGAGAAGAAATCCTAAAAGGGAAGAGAGAGAGAGAAAGAAAGAAAAAAAAAACAGAAAAGAAATGACAAAACATTTCGTTTTTTCTTTATTTCTCTTGAAAATCAAAAAGATTCTTCTTTGTCACGTTCCCGTTCATCGAATGAAATTAATCAAAGTCTATTTGAGAAAAACATGACTGTGAGCGAACGAGAACGCACCAGATCGTTTCTTATATCTCGTCCGGGACTCCCGGGACTCCCGGACTTGAATAATAATAATATAAAAATAGAAAAATAGAAGATTGAGAGAGAGAGATAGAACCAATTCGCGCATCACTCTGATCGATCATTCCATTATGTGAACAGAGCTTTCCAGCTACAATATATTATTTTTCTCGGGTCCCCTACCTCCTTATCGCTCGTTTTCTTTTTTTTTCTTTCTTCCTTCTTTCTTATGGTATCCATAGCTGGGCATATCTTCTTCTTTCCTACATCAAAACTAGCACCAGTCTATATACGACGACGTCCTGTCCGGATCTAACTCCCCCCCATCCATGAGCTTGCCTTCTCCTGACGTCGTCGTTGTCTTCTCCGTCGTCGTTTTCTGTATCCTCCAGTTAGGCTAAGATATGGGATCAAGTTGGCCAGCAATGGGAAAGAGAGCGACAGTCAGTATAGTGGAAGGCTTTCAGAAATGGATCGTTATATAGACGACTGAACAAAAGAGTCGGAGATGTACTGTACGAAGGGAAATAGACAAGACAGACAGACAGAGCAGAGCAGAAGGTTGTGTGTATATTCAGCTGTAGAGAAGAAAACTAACCGCTTCTTCAACGCCCGTGTGTACAGTCTTAGCCAATGTTCTATCTGCCTCATTTTCTCGTGAAAAGGTTTTTCCAGAGTGTCCGCCCTCCCTTCTTCCGACTTTTCTACCCCCGTCCCTCCCTGACTACTTCTTCTTTCTTTATCCCTCAAAAGAGAAAAGACACAAATCCGCTGATGGGGTTGGATTCTCTTCCGACCCCTGTGGCAGCATCAGCCATCCACGGCGTCTATCCAGGCGTCGCTATGCCAAAGCAGCAGAAGCGTATAACTGTATATATATAATAATAATATAAGACAAACAGAGTAGAAAACTTTCTTATACTATACATAATATATGTATGTATATACATATATATATAGAAGAGAAACGTTGGCGGCTGCGCGGAGCGATGATAGTAATTCAACGGAGAGAGAGAGAGAAAGAGACGGGTTGGAACATCAACTATCTGCGCCGACGAGCCGGATCACTTCAAAAGATGAGCAAAGAGAGAAACAGCTCACTATATATAAATATACGCTCTTTGCTGTTTGTGTATGTGTGTCCATTGCTCTCTCCTTCTTCCCTTTTTGTTACTGGGTGGTGGTTAGTCTATTGCTTTTTTAGCCTGGGAAATGATGGAACCTCGTCGTCCATTCCCAAAAAGTCTAAACAAAACAAAAAAAAAAAAACCCAAAAAATACATAAAAATAAAGAAGAAGATGGAAACTATATACAGAAAAGCCCGGAACAACATTTTTCTAAATGTAGTAGACTGTTTTTTTTCTAGGTCGCGACTGTGAAATCTCTAATTCGTAAGCTTTCAAGCTGCAACGTTGTACAGAGAAAGAGTCATTTTCACAAGATTATTTGACCAGAATCGAGGCTAATAATAAACAAAAAACAAAACTGTGACTCTGTGAAGACGAAGACGAAGAAGAAGAAATAAAGAAAACGTCGAGGCGGTATATAGCAGTAGTAGCAGCAGCTTCGACCGTCATGTCATCCATCACAATGCGCCGTTGCTATATAACTATAAACACACAGGAGCAGATAGAACTCGGGGCGTGCGTCGAGATATTATCCTCCTTAATCAAAAGCCCGAGAAAATAAGAAAAGAACCCGCGAGAAGATGAAACTAGTCATATACGATGCAGCTCTAAGGTTTCGTGGATGGCCCCCGTCTTGTGTGTGTGTGTGTGTGTGTGTAAAGCTCCAGCCACTGCCATCAGCATCCATTTAACAATGTCCATACAGCTGAACTAACTGCGCTGCTGGGGCTGTTGCACGCGTCGTCTGAGATAGCGAAGAGACGGGAAGCTTTTGTTTTCATCGACCAACAACACAAAAGAAAAAGACCAAGGGAAAAAGAAAAAGAAGAAGAAAAAATATCACAATAATAATAAGAGTCTGACGACGACCGCGTCGCGGCTTTAGCCCGTTCTGTCGAATCCAATTGCCCAGCGAAAGAGCACCATATGGTGGCAACAAAATGATTTCTTTCTTCCTTCCATTTTCCTCTTTCTCTCTCTTTCTCTCTGTCGTTGCGTGTTCTCGTCCATAAAATTTACAAACACCAACTGGGGGGATATTCTTTTGAATTGAAACCTTTTCAAATCTTGTATTTTTAATCCAATCGAAGAAAGAGCAAAGACATTGTCGCTTCTACCCCTGATGGATGCTGCTGCCTCTCCGATGATGGAGAGACTAAAAGAAAAGTTTTTCAGTGTGAAAAATAAATAAAAAAGTCTTTTCCATATTCTCGGTGAGTGTGTGTGTGTGTGTGTGTGTGCACAGACACTTTGTTTCTCTTCTTGTGGAATCACGAAAACAGATGAAAACGCTCAACGATAAAGAAGAAACGAAAAAAAAAAAAAACAGCTGGGATTTATTGCCGTGGGTTCGTCGTCCCCATTGAACGAACGTTGTGGGTAGATTGAAAAAAAAAAGGCGCGGGAGGAAAAGAGCGTCGGTGAGTTAACTCAAGGATAGATGAAGAACTGCGCTGGGAGAGATACAAGACGAAGAAGAAGATACTGCAAAACTCAGACGAGTGAGACGAGCGAGAGAAAAAGGAAAAAAAATAAAATAAAAATTTCATAGTTATTATTCTGTCCAGGTTTCACGGTGATGTACGCGCCGACTGTGCCGAGCAATCAAAATGCGTCGGTGTTTAACCATCGTCGTTGCCATCTTCTTCTTCTTTTCTCGTTACACCGAGAGAGAGAGAGAGAGAAGGAGGAACGAACGCTATTGCAACCACCAAGCCAAAAAAAAAACTCGTACGGTCCCGCCCGCGCCACTCGTCTCGTAGTAGAAGCCACCGCACAGCCGCCCCGACCGGTATATAAAATACGGTCGTATAACCCCCTTTGGCCCCATCAGAAAAGATTGAAGCGTTCCCTAGAGGAAGAAGGCCCAGTACGTACGAAAAAGTCTCACGGCTTTTTGACTTGAACCGCGTGCGCGCCCGGTATGGCGGTATGGGTTGGACCTTTTTTCTTCCGTCTTTTTCTACTTCTCTCTCATCTTCCATTTTTTGTTTTCCCCTCCCCCACCTCTTATAATATTCCCGTGTCGCTCCTTTTCTTTTGATTCCATTCGCCGTGTTTTATCGACTTTTCTTTTTCCTCTCTTCCCTCTGATGATGTTAACCTTTTTCTTCTTCTCTCATTTTGATTACGAGGAAATGGGTGTCGAACGGAGCCCAATCCTCCCCCCCCCCCACCACCACGACCACCCTTTCCAAAACATTTCATTTTCGCACGATAAAAGAAAACAAAAAAAAAAAAAAACAACGGGGCCGATAAAGATTGTGGCCCTTGATAGAATCTCTTTCCTATCCGGTCGTTGGGGTCATGACGGCATCACACGTTGCAATCCAACTCAAAAAGGCGGTCGCGGTCGTGAATGAATAAATAATAATAATAAAAAGAAAGGAAAGAAAAAAAAAAAAGGGAAAGAATCAAACCATCAAATAACCGAAGAGAATGAGAACAATGTACGCACACAACAACAACAATCAAGGACTATGTGTGTGTTTGGGTATTTTACCTTTAACTATTTTCGCTTTCACTGTCCCATTTCATTTTGGGGTTTTGGGTTATTATTTCTTTTCCTTTATTTTATTATTTCATTTTTTGTTTTCTTTTTAAATCTGAAAATAACCGAAACATGCGCACTAATGATATTGACCGTGAGCTGAAAGAAACAAAATCGGAGAAGTGGGGAGTGTATCGAAAAAGGACACCGCCGCCAAGCGCCGGAATGTCGATATTGTTAAAAGATACGAGGAATTATAGATTGGGACAAACTATATAGCTGATCGAATTGACGACCTTTGGCAATATCAAATCAAGTAGAATTTAAAACAAAAAAGGGGTATATAAATAACAAAGTAAATCCAGAAAGAATGACGGATCATTTTCCACGACAATCATTTGAAAAGAAAAAAAAAAAAAAGGAAAATGAAATATTTTGATGAAGAGAAAAATCTGACAAAATCAATGAGCGCCAACAGATGTGTATGGTAGTTATATATATATATATATACAACAGATTACCAGCGAATGTGAACTCCTTATGTTTTTATAAACTGGCTTCAGATTAGAATTCTTTCTCTCGTTTCTTTTATTTTGTTTTTTTCCTCACAAAAATACTTAAAGGAAACCAAAAAATACGACAGACTGCTGCTGCGCATAGTTTCTTTCGCTGCCATAGTTCAATGGCAGTGAGAAATCACGAAGGGAATAAGCAAAAGACAAAAAAAAAACAAAAAAAAAGGAGACGATGAGCGAAAAAAACAAAACAAAAGCAAAGGCAAAAGCTTCCACACAAACATAAAAAGAAAGAGAAAAGAAGAAGGAAAAAGAAGAGTTTTTTTTTTTTGGTGGAGGAAAGAAGAAGAAGAAGAAGGATTATAAACAGACAAAAATGTTCCCACCATCAACCGATGAAGTATGCCATAAAAAAAACAGAGCGACAGAGAGAAACAAAAGGTTGGCCCAAATAACTCTTTTTTCTAGACAAGACGACTCGGTCGCCGAGACGGAGAGCTCTCTATGTTTATATATGCTCTTCTTCCGTTCAATTTCCAATGCTTTCACAAGTCTTCTTCTACGACTCGAAATAAGCAATTTTCTTTCGGTGGTTTTTCTTCAAACTCGTCATTTCGATCAGTCCGGATACGCCCGATAATAAGCATTCACCATCGTTTTGATTCACAAACAAGACACCCGTTTTCTTACAAACTTGACGGTCTACACATCAATACTACAGTATGTATTTACAGTAGGAGTAGAATTGTTTCCACTGTAATTGCCAGAGAGGTTGAATGTGAATCCCCCTTCATCGAGTGACGGTTGTCGACGCTCGTTTCCGGAGTCTCCACCCCATTCTATTGCTGTTTTGTTTGTACGCTCCTTTTTTTTTTTTTTTTAAATATGTAAAAAATAAGCAGATATACAAACAAACACTTACAACTTGATTCACGAGCAATCATTTTTCTTTTCTTTCGTGTGGATGTTCATTTTTTTTGGTTACGTTTCACAGACAAGTGAGCTAGACTTTATACAGATCCCACCCACTCAACTCGTGGGTAAAAATGAAGTACAACGTAACAATACCGTACGTACGAATCTTCTTCTTCTCTTATTAAAGGAAAGAAAAGCCCCCAGGGTTGGGCGAATGAAAAGGAGAAAATCCGACCGACAGGGGAATTGCGTCAGGCTGTTTTTGTGGTCCGCTGTTTAGTAACGAACCAAGTGATAGTGATAGATGACCATTGAGTAAAAAGTCAACAACAAATTCAGGGCATACAACAACAACAACAAGAGGAAAAGGACAGCGAAAAACAGATAAAGAGAAAAAAGAAAAAATGCCTGTCGTCACCATCAGTGGCGTCGTACGATAATGCCCCCCTTTCTCCTGAAAAATGTTCGATAGTGGCAGGCCGTGAGCGTGATGAAGAAAAAACTAAAAGAATTGCCTTTCCTCGGAAGACGGGAACTCGTTTTTTTTGGTACGTACAGAAAAAGTAAAACAAATACTATAAACGTAAAGTTAATTATCGGAAATAATAATAAGAAATCGAATAAAGTAGCGAACAGAATCAGGGCGACGGATCCCCCGCCGCCGCAATTCATCCTCCAGTCGCTCACCAGCAGAGAGAATAAAAAAAAACAAAAAAACATTGGAATTCGGAGCGTGAAGCAGAACTATATCGAGAAAAGAGAGCCAAAAGAAGAAAAAAAAAGAGAAAGAAAATCGACGACAAGCCAACGCGCCACCGAGTCCGTTCACGTTTTCGTTATAGTTTGGGTCACGGAGATAGACGTCCAATCGTACGCACGGCCAGGAAAGAGAGCGGAATCAAAAAACAAAAGAAGAAGAAGAAGAAAAAGAGGAAGAAAAAAAAAAGAAAAAAATAGGAACTTGTAATTATTAGAGGAAACTGTCATGGGTCGATGATCGATGGATGGATGAATCGGTTCATGGTGACCGAGAATATCCAAACAAGAACAGCTCTCTACGTTGATTCTATTATCATCTTGTGTAACATTTTCTCGGAGCTGCTCTCTCCATCTCTCTTTATGTAATATTCTTATTTTGTTTTGGAGTCGAGAAAACCGCCATAACGGACAATGCGGAATTGCGGATAGAAACAAGACGAAACAAACTCATTGTCGTCATCCCATGTTATATGTGTGGCGTCAACATGATCCCTCTCGCCCATAGACACAAGAAGAAGAAGAAGGGACCGCCAATCCGATTAAGATGAGACTATGAGATACGAGAGATCATCAAGAAAGAGCTGCTTCTGCTGTTGAATATATTTTCCTTTTTCCTTTGGCCCGTCTTGATCGAATGGGTCGTTGCTTCCTCTGATCTCCTCAGAGCTCCCGCACACTCTGATTCTCATCCGTTGATGAGGATTACAGTCGCGGCCGCAACGCTCCGAAAAACCCCTTGGACTCATTTTTGTTTGTTTTTTTCCGCCAAAAATTTAAAGATAAAAACAAAACAAAAACAAAACATCTCAAAAGAATACATTTACGTACACAGACACACAGACACAACAATATTCATTTGTACCCCCCGTGCGACTCCAATTCTCTCCGCGGAATCGAGTCTGCAACAAGATCTTCTTTCGTTGCGTCTCTGAAGCGTGAGAGCACAGGGGAGCGGACAGAAGAGAGAGCGGCGACAACAATAAAAGAAAAGAAAAGAAAAGAAAGAAAGAAAGAAAGACAAAAAAAAACTGTTATTTTGAAGATGAATGTCGAGGGTATCACGTCGTCGTTGACGACGACGACAGAGCGTGTAATTGAATGTATCTACAGGCTGAGCACCCCCTGTTCCTGTCTATCCTTGCCGCCACACACCATCACCGAGCCTCCATCATCAGTAAAAATAAGCTTTTATATACGCAACTACTCTGTGCTATATATTCCCATGTACTATATAGCTAGCCGGCTCATATATATAGCGACGACGGTGTGTAGCGACAGAGAGACGAAGGCATTCCCTCATGCCGACTGAGATGACATTGGTAATGCTGAGCACACATCCATACACTATAATAAAAAAAATACGTGAAAGAGATTGCCCTTGCTACGTATATATATATTATATATACAGTACTGTACATGTAGGTATGGTACTTTTAGCACAATAGCAAACACAAGAGAAAGCTGTAAAAAACGTCGTCGATTTTTCCCTATTGAAAAAAAAAAGTGCGCGGCGGGGATTTCAAAAAACTTACGACGCCAAAATCGACAACTGCCTAGTCGTTTGCCAATATTAACACTTGAATCAAACACGCGCACACACACACACACACACAGAGAGAGAGAGAGAGAGAAAGACTAGAAAACTATGAATTTCTTGTGTTTAACTCACCCGAATAGTTTGGGGAATAGTTGTTGCTTGTTGTTTACTATTTGGGTGGAGGATGCGCACGTGATCTATGGGTCGTAGTTTGGTGATGACTTCTCTTTGCGCTGCAAGTGTCGATAAGTTGGCAAATTTGAAACGGGTCGCAAATGTGACACTTTCAGATGGGGAACAGGGAGGTCCAAGTTGAGTTGACGACGGATCGACACAAACAGCCAAACTGCAGTTATAGCGACAATTCAAAACAAGGCGACGCAAACGAGTCAAGCAAACGTAATATCCTCAGTCTCTCTTCGGGCGTCGTGCTGCAGTTGATGGATGGAAATGGAAGGGATAAGACGTGGAATAATAATTTAAAAAAAACCAAAAGGAAAACCCCCAAAAAAAAAAAAAAAGAGGAAAGGGAAGGAAACTTTGCGTGCAAAAGCAGGAGCACACACACGATCGCACTAATTGTTGTTGGCTGATGGCCACTGACAACGCACAATTAAGTGACGCTTTCACCAAAGAGTTGAAGTGGGGTTGACACAGCTCTCGAGTTTAAGGGCATCGGAAACCGGACAGCCAACAAGACGAGCCGACGTCACCATTCAACAGCACAGAGAGAGACGAAGAGGAGGACGCCGGGAGAATTTGAAAGAAAAAAAAAACGAAGCGCAGATGGGAGAAACAAATAAATAAAAAAAGAGCAAGAGAGGCCGACGAACTGGTCAATGGGAAATGATGCCGATACACACAACACTAGTCAACCAACAATACCGTAAACATACCAGGCAGAGAGAGAGAGGAAGAATGAAAAAAAAAAAAGAAAAGTCTCACACAGAGTCGGGCGGAGTCGGTTGTTCCTGTCCAACGGTAATACCCTCCTCAACACTCACGCACGAAATGAAGAGAAAAAAAACAACAACAACCAAACTGAAGGGGACGAGTGGTGTGGTATAAATGGATGGCACGTAGTTGTGCGTGTATTTTACACACTACTGAAGAGGAAGTCGCACCGGACACTGGTGCTGCCGGCTATTTAGTTTCTTTTTCTCTCTTTTGACGATGTTCGTTTAATTGTTCACGCCGAGAATAAACAAACAGGTAATGTTGGAAAGAAATCGGTCGTCCCGCTCGTGTTTCTCTACAATAACGGAGACGGTTGATGCACTCAGGTAAACTGCAGCGGACAAGTGGGCGAATAATAAAGTCAAAGAATCTAAATAGTCAGCAAAATATATGGGGAAAATCCTTTTTGAATTTTGGCTCTTGTTCACGTTTGCACAAACGCAGGCACAGCTCGAAATCATCAACTGATTCAACCAGGTTGTTCTTTTTTTTTCCCCCTTTTAGACTTTGTGAAGAAACGATGCAAAGAATGAAAGAGAGAGAGAGAGAGACTCGTGTATGAACGACGCCCCCGACGGCTATCGACTGACTGGATCTCTCGCTCCACGGGTCTCCAGACTTTTACACAGTGTAGTATATATACTACTGTTTGCCGTGCGCCCGCCCCAGACGCTATATACGGAAGCGGCACGGCTGGCGGCCGCTGGCGCGCGTGCGACGCGTCACTACCCTACGATACGACGCTCCCCTTTTCTCTCTCTCTCCTTTTCCCTCCCATCCCTAAGTAACAGAGACTATATAGAATAGAATATAGAGGCAGAAGTAAGAGAGAGAGAGAGAACTGAATATGTAAAGCGAAACCTGTAAACAGACATCCGTTCGACGAGCTTATTAGACTTATTATATGAAACGGAGGGACCCGTAACTCTCCTAACTCGCTTCGCATATTGCAATCAGGTCGGTGCTGCGGCGGCCATGTCGTCCGTGTTTCGCCAATTTCTCAACTCTACAACAAGTAGTAGTTTGTCTCATCGATCCTTGATTCCCTTTTTTCTGTTTTGGAGTGGGACGTCATACGACTTTCTCTTCGCCATAAGTTCTGCTTTATATATATCCACCTGATGAGCACAGGGAGTTGCCAGTTTGACAACGTCGCATTGACTTATAAGACCAAAATAAAGAGAAAACGAAAATCGACAGTTCACTTCTAATTCAGAGTCTGCCTTATTATGACGATTAGGGTCAACATGGCACATTTCTCATCGCCAAATGAAAGTCAACGGCCAGCCCAATTTGCGAAAAGAAAAGCTCAGCAATTCAATTCACACAAGATAATGAAAATATCTCTCAAAATCGTCATTAGACCGAGACTGTGACGTTATTCGAGCATGATTACATTTGAAAAACAGACACAATAGTCTGGACTCCGACAGCCGGAATGGAACCAGAAAATGAAACTCTGACGATGAAACTGAAATTATTGCCTGCTGCGTTCATACAGCGTCGACCGATAATTGTCTACATGTTTCTCCTGCTGCTCTGCTCTCGGGTCCTTTGCCGTTGTGGGCAAATGCAACCGAGAGAATGTCGAGAGGCTCCACCGATCACTAGGGAAACGCAGAATTCTCTCTTCTTCCAAAACTTCCACTCATCACTAGCCCACACGCTGTGTGAATAGACCGAAAGGCTTATCCATAGAGTGTTCTCTCGACTCGGCCCAACCGGAAGCCAAAAAGACTTTGCCGACCATGTCCAATTGGATCGTATATCGATACGTCGGCCTCTTCCCCTATTTTCTATTTTTTTTCGTCCAACCAACTAAACATTTTCTAGAGTATCGACAGTCTAGCACGTCTAGAGTACTACGTCTAGTCCTACACATATGTATAGTACATATTGGGTGTACACTTACCAGTGTCGAATTGGAGAAAGACACGTGAACTGAATCCAAAAAGGGAACGGCCGTCGTCTGCGTCAGCTCCCGTCCGCGACGAAATGGCTGTAAAATGGTTCTCCATCATTGTCGTATTGGTTACGGGCCGCTGACCAACGTACAGAGACAGTCGGCGGACAACGGCTGCAAGAATTCCCGTTGAATTAGATAGAGATCAAGGCATCGGCACAGCATAATAATAATACACACATTTTGTCTGGATGCGCACACACGTATCACGGGATATCTATCATTGGTCTATTATTTACTACGTACGAGAGAAATGTCGTATTATGTACATATACCAGCATTTTGTAGGTATTCGCTAATAACCTATTAGCATCGCCAAAGTAATTTCCTTTTGGGTTGTGTCTTAGTGTCTAACTGTACACGGTTTATGGCCAATGAGAATGAACGAGTAGCGGGCCGTGTGTCCCACTAACGCTTTTGTATTAACCTCAAATTGTTCCATGTGATAATAAACTTGACGGCTAGAATAATAGAAAGCCGAGAAATGAGAGAGGAGAGGCCAAACTGATCACGCGGACGGCCGTCGCGCTCGGCCAACCACATCTGGTCCAGTTCAGTCCAAAACGCTCGGCGGCGGCTGCAGCACCGAATAAAGAAAAAAAAAAAACACCGAGCAAACAACCGAACAAGACTGTGAAAAACAGCTGTTTCAAAGTCCTTTTTCACAACTTTTTTTATAAATAGTGGCGCACTATTCCCCTCTCTTTTCTTATTTCTCTCTTGCAGTCGCTTGTGTCGTTGAGGAGGGGGGACACAAGAGCCTCACCACACAAGTATAACACGGCGGCCTTAATAGCAACAACAGCAGCTTCACATTCATCAAGGCTCGCACACGCCCAAGAGAGGAAAAAAAAATTAGATTTGGTTTTGGGTACCACCAAGAGGAAAAACGCGGAAGAAAAATGTAATAGAAGACGAGGGGAAAGAAAAAAAAAGAGATTTTTCCCTTTTTTTCTTCTTTGGTAAATAATAAAAAAAAAAGTGAAGGGGAGTGATAGTATATAGTGTGAAGCCGGCTGTAAGGCGCAGGTTTAGTTTATGAAAAAAAAAAAATATAGGTTACACTTATTTATTATTTTTTTTTCTCTCTCTCTCTCCACAATTCGATGTCGCAAACACATGTAGCAGCTCGCTGAGGAGTGAAGGCTAACCGTGTTAAACGAAAAAGTCATTTCTTTTTATTATAAAATAAATATTAAATGAGAGCCTTTTTCCTTTTTATCGCAGGATGCGATACACCCACGGTTGAATAAACTCTACAGTCTACACAGGACATGCATCTTTCATTTGACAATTGCCCGCTCTTCTGTTATTCGGCACCAGAGTGTATTGAATTGTGTTTGGGCGGTCTGATCAAAGGAATGAATAATACAGGCTTTCCTGTTGAAGAAGAAAACAAAAACACAAAAAAAATGGTCATTAAAAAAGAAAATAGGTTGAACTGCCTATTCCTGAATTATCTCGTCAATTTCCACGTTACACTGTTCAATTAGCTTTCATTTATTTTGAAAATATTTTTATATGATCCGCTTTGACAACAAGAGCGGCGGGCCGTACGGCCGGAACAGATGGACTGAATGCGCTTAGCGCTGGCTTTAAAAAAAAAAAAAAAAGAAGTAAAGTTCGGTGCGATTTGGAAGAGAGATGCACTTGGAATAAACGCCCACAACGATCGAATCGTCTACTATTTTCGTGAGTGGACGAATATAAAAAAAAAAAATGTGTCCAATATTTTATCCCAAAAAAACGGAGAGAGAAATAGGATGATGGTAGTTGAAGTGGAACGTTGGTGGAGCTTTTTGCAATTTCACAAGTGTCAACACATCTTGGGCAATGGCCTGAGGTCTCTACGATAGATGGCCATCTCACGCAAACAGTTATCAATAAAATGTCCACCCTTTCTTGTGTGCCATAGTAAATATTTGGTCATCTCAGCAGCAGTCCCCATCCCGTTTACGAGATATGTTTTTTTTTTTTTTTTTGCGGTTGGGAAACATCTGACCGAATCGACGCCAACAAACAAACGCAAATTGGTTCAAACGATCCACACACAATTCTACAAATGATTGTGTGGCACCCAACACAACAGTGTTCCACCGTGACGAAACATGTTTGCACCTGCATTCTTAAATGTAAACAGTAAAATAATAATAATAGTAAAAAAAGAAAAGAAAAGAAACACAGACACGAGTTTCTACAAAAGTTTTCATTGTGTTGCAGTGCTCGTTTTTTCTCTTAATTCTTTTAATTCGAATTACTTTTAGAGATTCTCGTTAAGATTTCGAGGGAAACAAATCGCTAGTCGTGCGGAAAAGAAATGTAAAATAACATCGATCTTAGCATTTTCTCTTTTATTTGCAAACTTGTTTGCGATGCCGGATAGATATAATATAACGTTCCTTTTCAAGGGAATGTGATGAATTCTTTAACTTTGTAAACACAAAAAATAAGGCAACAAGATCGCTTTGAAAAATAAGAAGAAAAACATGCGCAATAACAATAAGGTAAAAGTTGAATAGATCGCTCATTTCTTTTCATAGCCAAGCCTCTCAAGTGTAATCTGTCAGTCCATTTTTCAGTTGGTATTTTATTTCGTTTTCTTTAGATGACCGCCGGAAAAAAAAAATCATGTTGATGCGACAGAGGAGAAAAAACATCTATACATGTTTGCCTTTTGAAAAGGAACGAGAGATTCTCTTTTCTCTCTTTCGGACTGATAAAATTCAGAACTTGTCTTCTCCATTGAAATGTCCAGTAAATCTTGGACTGTCCTCGGGATTAAAAAAAAAATAACTTTTTTTCTTCTTCTTAGTTTTCTTGAATATTTTCCCTCTTATATTTCGTCCACACAAGTGGGCCTACAAACTACACGGCTATAACTTCATTCCACAATATTACTACTACTACCAGCCAGCCATGGAACTGTGATGGCTGCCAGCTTAGACATCTTCTTTCCATCGAACGATGCGCAACTGAAATCCTCTTTGCCGTCACTCGGCTCTTTGCCGTTTTGTCCTGGTTCGTTTACACACTTTTGTCCAAGACCCTTCGTGTGGACATGACACGTACTCGGATTTACCAGGAATTTTCCCGGACCCTGGCGAAAGTAAGAAAAAAGATTTGAAAAAAGATTTGAAAAAAAAAAAAAAAAAAAAAAAAAGAAAAATAAAATAAAATAGAAGAAAAAAAAAAACACAATCAAAGAAAAAGCAAACGAGTATAAGAATAAGAGAATATATTTTTGGCCGTCAGCTGGCGAAAGGCAAAAGAAATAAAGAGAACGGGTTCAGAGACTCGATTGCGTCGTCCAGGACAACGACGACCGCACATAATATTGGCCAACTGGTTGGTTCAAAACGACAGGCAGAAAGGGAGAAGAAAAAAAACGTGAGACACGTGATATCATCTCACAGAAGAGTGACGTCGCCATACAGCGTCAACCACAAAGTCACTTCAACCCCGACAAAATGTGTTTTTCCGCAGAAAATAAGAATAAGAAGACGAAGAAAAAAAAAATATGAGGAAAAAAGGAAATTATTGTAGAAAAGAACATATAGTGACTGGCGGATCAATACTTTTTATTAACCAGAGACGGGGAGACGGGGAACAAGTGGGAATATCAATGAATGCATTCAACGCAGAATGTGACAGGGCACGGCATCAGACAAGATGGAAAACAGCGACCGAATGGCGGTACAACTTCATATGTTCAAAAAGAAGGAAGAAGAAGCGGCCAGCGTCATGTGAAAGAGATCGTGCCACAGTGGTTGTATATATACACACACACATGAAATGCGAGCGTACTATTATTATTACTGTTACTCCTTCTTTTGATGGCACTCACTCACTCCCAAAGACAGGCTACCAACTCGAGAAACTTTGACGTTTTTTGTAGAGATGAGATTTGACAAGTTTTCTCGCTCCTTGTCTTTTTGCTTGGCGCTCCTCTATTTTACTATTTGTTGTGTTGTTTTTTATTGAAAATTTGAAGCGATGCGACACTCGTAAAACTGTAAAAGAGCAGCAGGGGAAGAAGTTTGGGCCAGCAAAAAAAAAAAAAAAAAACAATTTGGAAGAATATGAATCTATATAGAAAATAGCAGCTCTGGGAGCATAAAAACAGCCAAAGAATGAAGTGGATGTTAGTAAGCTCGCCTGAATGGATGGCAGGGTCGATTGCACTCCGATAAATAAGAAACAACAAAATCAGGAAAAAAGAAAAAGACAAAAGGGGAAAGAACAAGAAAGCAGCAGTAACAACAACAACACATAAGACGCGAAAATGATGAAAACGATGCCGGAGAAAACAAAAAATAAAAAAGAGGGAAACGCCGTTTGCCATATAAAATATAAATACACATATACATGTGTGTAGTATACTGCTTCTGCTAGGGAGTAGTATAATTCGTATGAGCAACGCACATAACCGGAAGCTGGCCTTCCCTCTCCTTTCTTGATCTATGTAGCGACATGGCACCAAGCCGAGATAATGTTGCATCACTGCTACTACTGCTGTACAGCACACAATACGCTACAGGGACACTCGGCATAGCGTCAAATGCCGTGCCTATATGGTACACACATAACGCATTCACTGAGAACACTGTGCACGTTTGCCTACACAAGTGAACAAAATCTAAAATAAAAAAAAGGCACACATTTTAATATTTACTGGATTTAAATACATTTGTCTTGTCTTTTCTTTTCGATGAAGAAAATCTTCCTATCTCTTTCCGTCTTTTCCTTCCCTTTTTTTTTTGTTGTTACCACGTCAGAAATTGGTAAGAAAGAGAGGGTGTCCCGACTGTTAGTTCTTTCCTACTCCTAGCTCCTAGGCAGGGCCGTCGGGCATTGTTGAATTATGCATGTTCGTACAGCATTACAATTACGAATTGCGTTGGCATGTACAGACTTCATCTAGTGCATCCGTATATATATGTGTGTCTATGAAATATATATTACGATCTATTTTTCTTTTTACTCCGGATATGCGCTGCTGGCGGTTAGTAGTGAACTTGCATGTCAGAAAATAGCGCAGCAGAAAACGAACGGAAGCCGATCTTTGGTGATAACAAACTTCTGAAACTATGGTGATCTCTATCAACAACTGAGTAGCAAGTTCTTGTTCGACTATTCTTCAAAAGACGTGCGACGAAAATAAATCCCATCTCGTAAAACAAATCCGAAAATGAAGATCTCGAATTGGGCTCAGCTAATCCGCATCTTTTTTCGCAATTGGTCTTTGTTTTCTTCTAGAAATCAATGCGCAAAAGAAATAGAGAGAGAGAGAAAAAGAAGAAAATGGAACAACCGTTGACTTGAAATTCGTCGTCAAAAACGGAGCGAGCAGACGGTTGCAATCACCAACCATTTCGCCATGTAGGCTTATTTAATATCCATGTCACTTCCTCAATGCGAGTCGTCGAGGCGGCCGAAAGTAGCAAGACATTTGCCCATCTCTTTTTTTCTCTTTCTCTCTTAATAAAAGTGGTTTTTAGAACTTTTGTGTGATCGATAAAAGTTCTTCACCCCATTTCACGATTCAGAGTTTTCGACGAATGCACTGAGCTCAATCGGCAGAGAAGTTTTTCATGGGTCTCGACTGCTGGATCAGGAGAAAGAAAAAAAAAATATAAAGTTAAGGGACATAACGCGATGCGAAGCTCAAGTTGACTCTATCCTTAATGAGGATATAAGAAAACATTGGCGTTTGATGTAAGGAAAAAAAAGGAAATTTGCATATAAAGCCAATTTTCTTTTGATCTCTTTTCTCTTTTTGGTCGAATATCGATCGATAACTCGTTCAAAGTTGCATGACCAAACGCACAACTTTATTTGAATTGGAAGCTCCGTCAATTCGATCTGATCGGACATAAAAATTGCTGATGAAACGAGAGAAATGTACACACATACACACACACAGAAAGAAAAAATCAAACTCTACGGACTATCTCCTATTTTAGGATGATGCTGGACGACTTGTCCGAGCTAACAAGAGTCGAACGATCACGGGGGAATCGAAGTAGAAAAATCATTCTAGTGCCGACATTGACGTCTATGAAGCTTCCTATCACATCTAGATAGGTAGCCCATGTGGATATGGACTATACGCACAGCCATAAGTGGATAAAAGAGTTGCCCTCGTCTAAACCTGGCCAAGTTACCGCTCGTTCCGCATGTCGAAGAACACGCAGATGGGACTCTTCAAAATACTAGCATGTGTGCTTATATACGCTATAATATGCTGCAGCGTATTTCAATTCTTTCTAGTGGCTATTATCTTGTGCACACGGAAGAGTAGGTCGATGGATGGATGGATGCGAACTAAAGATCGTCATACCTGCCTCAATGAGGGAGTCACTCAAGATGGGAGAAACGGCGACCATAATTTTAAAAAAAAGCAGAGGGGAATTGAAAGGAAGAAGAAGAAGAAGAAAAAACCAATTTCATCGCCAAGTAAAAATACAATTAGTGTCGGATGAAATGAACAGAGCCTAGCGAGACGTGTACAATTCTCTTCCTCATATCGACTCGTGTCCTCTTCTGCAGACGAGAAAGATATATGCTGCGCTATCGCACAAATAATTGGACAAGAATCGATTGGAATGAGGTTGTTGCCCTGTCATCTTTGATGAATGCACAGAGCGTTCACAACCACTCCATCACTGAAAATCCCATCCGACTCCCACCTAAATAATGGAAAGCATTTCGGAAATGTACGTAGTTGCACAAAACAGGCAATGGATATACAACTTATAAGAGATAGAGGCTTATCGCTTTTAGACTCATTAGTAGCGAATGAAAAGTGTGGTTAGATCATTTGAAAACATCATGCCAGAGACTGCAATTGGCTCAAGGCTTTTTTCATGAACGTTCCCCTTAATTATTTAATTCAGGAAGCAAGTTGGTGATGTTACATGTGCAGGCAGTCGAGAAAAAAAAAAAGCTTCCCGACACAGTTCTTCGAAAAACATCAAAGTTTTCTGCCCGCTCCTGCGAGCGACATCCAACTCGTCGCCTGGCATTAAAAAGTTAACTCGCCTAGTTCTTTTCCCCTCTGTTGTTGATGTCCTAACCAAATGTTAGACCCAATTTTTGTTTTTCTTCCAATTACCAAGTCTCTGAAGGGCCGAAAAAATCCGTTAAATCTATAAACAGCGAGATGACTAACAAGATTTTTGTTCCATTCACAAAAAAAAATAAATAAATAAATACATATTTCAAACAAATTTTCGGCTGTCAAACACTTAAATGCTTCTTCTTTTCCAGCTCGGCGGAGCCTTTTACACATCAAGCTAATTGCTAATTGAGATCTATATACAACGACGACACTATGTGCTGTCTGCATTTCAAGTTGTCCTATAAATAAATATACACGACCAGAGCAAACAAGATAGCGCACACATATTCCGAAGGCTTATTGAATGTCTCTTATGTCATTACTGACGCCTCCTGGAATAATTCGTTGGTGCGGCTAAAACAAGCCAAGTGAAAAGATCCAAGGATTGGAATATAATTAGCTGTTGCTCTACAGCACATAGCCTACAGGACGTGAAATGCGTGTCAGTCAACCGATCCAAACATTCAATCATCCGCCGTTCGAAACTTTATGGGACGTCTAGGAAACATCAATACAGATTTCAATTGCGAAGCGAGGCAAACGAAAATAACCATAATTAGGTAGTAACATAATTAGTTCATTTATGTACTACGTCAAGGGAACTTGGGTTAATATGTAACGAGCACTCAATCTCTGGGGATTTCTTTTTTACGATGGGAATTCTAGTCTACAAAACGCATCTGGAGAAACAAGAAAATGGGTGCGCAGTTGTACCCCCGCAACTCTGGGAAACGGTGACACTATTCAACTCGGTTTTGTTCAAATAAAACCAAAAAATGTTGTTTCTTATTTGTATGCCACACTTTCTCCCTTGGCGTTCTCCAGGATGCAGCTATTAGTTCTCTTTGTTGTAGGGGATTAAAAGACGTTGCTGCTTCAGTTTGACAGAGTGAAAATGGGAAAAAAGGTTGCGGATTGCAGTTTGCGTCGCCATCACAATTGAGCAGCGAATTGATCAAACACATTTTTGTCCTCACACCCCCTCATTCTTCTCCTGCCGTCTTATCTCTCTCTCTCTCTCTTTCCCCTCGTTTGCTTTATAACATTTCCCTCTTTTTCTTTCTTTCATTCCCCTCACTTGTTCTCCTGCATCAGGTCTGAGTAAATACAAAAAGAAGTCATCGTCGTCGTTGTCGTCGTCCGGAGACGTAGGCGCATGTGCTTTCAGTCTGATTTCCAGCTGTTACAAAAGACTGAAAAGTGAGTGTGTTTCGTCCCTTATATTCCAACAGCTGTTACTTGTTCAAACCTATACGGCCAAGACTCTTTGGCCATTCTACAGGGTTTAATCCTGTAGACTGAGTGATGGCAGATGATGAGGAAAGAAAGAAAGAAAAAGTGTTAAAAAAAGAATATCCAGAAACGCGCTAGGCAACTGTAGCACATACTACAACATGGGGGGACAACCGGGGACATCTCTATAGCATCGATTAGGATCTAATTCCTCGCACGAGCACATAAGATTACAACAATACCCAGTATTTTTCTTTTCTTGTCAAGACTCTTTTCTCGAGACAGTCAATTTTCCAGTCAATGAGTACAGAAACATGAGACTCACGCACGATAGGACGATTATACATCGCAGACTGTTAAAATGCATGAAAACACAAGAGGTAAGAGGAAGACCTCTCATTCGAGGACTGCCAATGATATGGATCAATATAAGGGAGATGGCCTCCTATATGTCGGACTCAAAAGAATTTCCTTCAACGATCAGAGAATCAGAGATGGACAGATAACGCACTAAAATTTTCCCCACGAAGAATCTGCAGGAAAGGAATACAAAACACTCGATGTTTATTGACCTTTAAACTCGCTACATATTAGGATTATTAGGCTACACGGATGAGTCTCATTTAAGAGAAAAAATGCGAAATGAGTAAATAAAATAACTCGAAAACTGTTTGACTTGAAACCAAAGTTGCGATCACAAAGTTGAGCGTGTGCCAAACAGACTTGTGTTCTTCAAAGACGTAATCAGAATCGTATTTGTTGCTTCTACAGGAGGAATGATGGCTTCATTGGTGTGGCACTGCTCTTTTGACAAAAGGAAAGTTTTCAAGTTTGTTAAATTGTTAACGACTCGCTTCTAACTAAACTAGGGTACCTCTGTTGATATCCCTAGGCGAAATTATGGTTGCTTTTTAATAGGATCTGCATTGCAAGAGAGCTAAGCTTTTTCACCAAGGATAAAAATAATAACGGACACCTATTTTTTCCCCCTTTTTATTGCATCACGTTTTAACGAAGAGAAACTTTATATCGATCGTAAGTTTCATAACTGTTACAAACAGCGAGAAGAACTCGTTAGCAAGAAAGACCAATCTGAATCCTGGCGATACAAACTAGGACCCCCTATTGCGATTGATCAATCAATCAATCCGCATGCGCGTCGCTGCTGTTGAGAAAATAAATCGCGGCCTGTTAATCCGATTGTGCTGTCGCTCCGCCTCTCAGAGGCCTCGACGCCTTGAGATAGTAAAAAAGAAAAAAAAAAGAAAACGAAGCAGAGATAACAAGCAGAAGACGAAGAAGTCCAAACAGCCACGTGTCTTACCAACAGATCAAGACCAAAGCAATTAGTCGGCTGATTCGATTTCAACAGCTAAGGCCACACTACTGGGTCTAGTCTAGTCGGGGGTAGTGCTTCTGGGTCGAAACCCCCACACGTAATGGTCTATCAATCTGTGCGTAACGACGGACGAACACGAACCAGAGCTTTATCCGCCATTGCATCAGAAGCAAAAATAGCAGCAATAAGGATTTTCCTCGTCTCTTTCGTAGAACTTGGTAAAGACTCCTCATATATTATGGCGGAGAACGAGATCTCCTCGGGGCCCATCTCTGGTTGGCTGGTTTTGCTGATCCGATTTAATCGATAGTCTGCACCAGATTAAGACAATGCATTTATCGCTGTGTGTGTGTGTGTGTGGGTAAAGTAAAGCTGATTTGTGGTTAACAGAAAGATGCTGGCAAGCAATAATAAAGAAAAATCAGAATTTGTTTATGACATTTCTGGACTTCTTTCCTGTTGGAAATTACGCGTGCACCTATTTACGCACACTTATTAGCCGACGTAATATCTAGACTTGATTTTTCCACCGCAAACACACTCACACGACAAGAAAGATTGGCTCTTGAT
Organism: Daphnia galeata; assembly: GCA_030770115.1. Classification (NCBI taxonomy): domain Eukaryota; kingdom Metazoa; phylum Arthropoda; class Branchiopoda; order Diplostraca; family Daphniidae; genus Daphnia; species Daphnia galeata. The sequence goes on from CM061115.1 coordinate 8,841,395, forward strand.
TAATGGAGACAGGGGAGTGATATGTTTTCACTCTACGCATGGATACTCACTGCGCTGCGGAAGCGGAGTAGTTAATGGTTCTTTCTTGCTGCTATATACACACACAGCATCCGCCTGAGTGAGTCCTTACATCCTCAGAGATGTAACAACCCTTTGTCTCATAATCAACAACGTGTCGGCGACTGTTGGGATCTGGACGCTTTATTGGCCCGTCCAATGTATTGTCGTTGTTGCCCTCCCCCCCCCCTCTTTCTTTCCCATTAGATGTTAATTCAAAGTGACATCAGAAAAAATAATTCGCAATCAAATTCTAACGTCTGTACTGTCTGTCACAGCTGGATAATGTTCCGAATAGAGTCTAACGGCCCATGCTAGTTTGTTGGACGTCATGTTTGCAGTTAAATGGTTATGCGTACGTTCGTATAAGCCCATCGCCATCGATCCAGAGTCTCAAAGTGCAAATAAAATCCTTTCTCGTATTGCCTAAAATTTATGCAGCATTCGATTGGTCGCTTCTCCTCTCTTATTTTTATTTTTTTTCTTATTTTTGTCCACGTCTTGTTGCTTTCACGTGCCGACCCGTCAACGCCAGCGCTCTCGTTTCATTCTTGTCCGTTTCGAGGGCGACGATTTTCACATGAGGCTGATGGCGGCTGATGGTTGCCGGCCGGGAAGAAACCCGATAGCAACTGTATCAGCCGCCAGCAGTATTCAAAGAAAGTTTTACAAAGGATAGAGGAGGGTTTCTGTTGCCTTGGAGACAAAAGAAAAGAAGAAGATGAGCAAGATCTGGACTCTTCGGCTTCTGTCAAAATGAGCGCATTCTTCCTGGTTACTAGGATACAAAAAACTATGACTCGCTTCAGCTTGGCCTACAGTGCAACGTACATGTATATCGACGCTTGCATTTTATTTTTGTTTTATTTGACTGCAGAACACGACCAGAATAAGTAAAAACAACAAAAAAATGTGACTGCAGTAACAAAAATAAGGCGAGAGATGGAAGAAAGAAAAAGAAAAAAGTAGTCGAACGACCCATTAAATCAGCACGGTGCAGTAGCCTAGCCGCGTTTAAATATGAGGGAGACTAAACACGACGAATCTTGAAAATCGGGCTCTTCATCTCTTCACTCTTCAAGATGGAAGAGCCATGTTTGTTTCCTACTTTTCTTTTCTTTTTGCATCTCGCTCAAGCTCAAAATTGTACTTCGTCAATGTTCCAGAAGGGAACTCTTAGCGGATCATGGGGCGCGAGCGACGCAAACGTTTCCATCTCCATTCGATCCAATTTTGGAAGAAACGACGATGAATCAAGCCAATCAAAGACTCGTTATCATCAGCGGTCACATGCATGTAATAATGGAGAGCTTTTGAGAGTCGCAGGATCCAAGCGCAGCTGTTGATCCGTTTCGTCGGTTATATTATCCACTTTCCACCCACTAGAAAGAAGAGGATAGAGTCTCATTCTCATTACGGTAGCGCGTCTTTCGCCTTATGGGTCTTATGTCACAATGAAACTACGGTAGGAGTATTAAGACGTGGGTGGCACAATAGATTCGAGAATAATTGCTGGTAGGGAGAGAAACCTACGTACAGTAAAATGATATCAATACTATTCTTGGGAATGTCGAACTTTATTCGAAAATAGAATCGGCAACGCGACGAAACAGTTGAAATACGTCTCTCAACATGGCCGCTTCTATAGGTACACATACATTTAGTGCACTAGTGTACAGTTGACAATGTCCAACCTATTGTTTAACACCAGCAACAGCTCACTGCGCCCAACGATTTCTATGGCCATAAACTTCTAACAAATGCTGGCCTAAAGTAGTTTTCATTCTCCTCTGTCTCTCTCAAGAGAGATAGAGAAAGAATGCTTCTATTACAACGTCACGTGGCAATATGGCCTCAAAGGTCTCGAAGAAAAGAGGTTTTTATAGGAATTGAAAGAACAAAACAAAAGGACGACGTAGAAGGCTAAAGGGAGTAGATAGAAAGAAGAAAAATTCCCCCAGCTATTATAGTGTATATATATAACTATTACGCAACTCAAAGTTGGTCAACCGAGAAAGATCAATGTAGCGCCGGCGATAGTCAGTATCCATCCATCGAGCGGCGATCTAAAAGAAGGAGAGAAAAACTAAAATATATATCCTGGTAGATTCGTGAGCAAAGAAAAGTGGAGAGGGATGCCAATTTCGATCCCTTCGCGTATCTCTGATATATGTTGGTCGTAAATGAGGTGGAAACATGGCTCGACGGCGATCGAGACGGCAGTCAGCAGAGCTTTGTCAGGCCTTTTTGGTCTTCGGCGACAACCGTGACATCCATCACCTCAGCCAGAGTCTCGTCCGGATGCATCGCTCCCTGACGTTGTATATGTATATTACACACGTAGAGTAACTACAGTATGTATATAGTCGTTGAATAGACATAACACAAGCCCCGGTGTTTGCACCAATGAACTGAAACGTGAGAGATTCTGTCGATGGAAAGTCCACGTGATATTGGCTGGCACAAAATAAAAAGACCAGAAGGGACAACAGGAAGAAAGAAATAAAGGAAGCTGTCATCATGGATTGTAAGCATGACGATGACGACAGGAGATGACATCTCATCAGGAGCCAAAGGAAAAAAAAAGGAAACATGTGCGTCCTTCGTGCTACGGTAGTTTTTCTTCGAATCACGAAGGATACATTTTCCAAAGAAATAAAATGGAGCTTTACAAGAAGGACCAGAAAAGAAAGAAAGAAATCACAATAACAAACTGATATGAGGCGTCAAAAGAAACACAAGTGAACAAAAGGCATAGTCAAATCATCTCGACTATTTTCCCGTTTTGTTTTTACCCTTTTTTTTAAAAAATATTGTGGATCCGTTCCTAAGTCCATGTCGGTTTTTGGCGTGACGCCAAATCGAACTGTCGCCCAACAGCGAAAAAAAAAAAAAACATTTTCTCACTATCTCGAGTGTGTGTGTGTGTTTTTACAGAGAGCAGTATACAACAAGCACGTGCGATTCGACGCATTCCGCCGACGCTACATATATACAAAAAGAATTGTTTGAAGATGACCGCTCGATCTACTCACGTAACCCTTTTTTCCTTTCTATTTCTAACCGCTACCTCTTCTTTTTTCACGAACAAAAACTTTCGATCTCAATTTTGCGCTATATATGACGCAGACGTTCGCTTTTCAAATTTACATTTGATAAATTTTAAAGGTAAACAATCGATTCCCAGCAACATTCCATTAGAGTTTCCACGAAAACCTGAAAATAAACCGCTAACGTCTTAGTTTGTTGATGAAGTCGAATTGATCTCGTCATTACCTTTTTAAAAAACAAACGAAACAAACATTCGATTTCAAAATGTCTTCCAACCGCTTCCGACCACCATCACACCCAACACATTTATGGTAACATGCATCCATCTTCCCGGATCACCAACTCTTTTTTTCGTGGTTACTACATGTAATATGCAGTACGTACGTATACTGCACCAGTTCTGGGCTTGTTTGAGGTTGGTCACACAACGAGTAATATTCTGCATGGCTGCCCTTAGGAGGAAGAGCAGAAAGCGGAAAGACGAGAGAGAGAGAGACGAGAAAAAGGAAGAAAACGCCAGTCGCAAGAGACCAATGCATCCCTCATCTCCTCTCGGAAATGTTGAACTGCCAGAGTCTAGCAATTGATCGGTGCACATCAGAGGAGCTTTCTGCGTGTCCGCGATGAGGCGACCAAAGAGGAAAGAAGATGCCCCCCTCCCTATCCTACCCTTATTTAACGTGCTCCTAAATCAACTGTCGTCTGGTAGGGATATCGCGTTTTTTTCTTTCCCTTCCTTTTTCCCGGGTGCTGGAACCAAAAAGTTCCGCTTCGATTCCTTGTGCGAATGTAGTCTTGACTATCCTCGCAAGTCCTACGTCGTTAGATAACAACAAACAGCATCAACAGCAACAACAGAAAAGATGAAAGAGGCAACCATTCCCGGTCGTCTGACCGTGACTAGGGCACGTACTGCACATTGCAACCGACCCAACACACACCCAGCAAAATAGAAAGACAGCAGGATCGCTTTTTTTTCCCATGGATCTCTCTTATGTGTAACGTATAGGTCCGACCGTTATACCACCCAGAGTCTTTTCGTGTGAATTGTTGGTTTTCTCGCGTTGGCTCGTAGCACATCAAAAGCCTGCATCGGTTGGCAGATGTATAGTCAAAAGGAGGGAGAGTGAGAGAGGACGGTTTTCCCCTCCCGCAAAAGGATTGATTCCGAACAATAGCCAACAACTGCTTCCGGACCCATTAAAGCGCACCATTTAACACGGGACGTGGGGAAGAAGCACGAGGTGTTTAAAGCTATCTATGGCCAGTCCAATGCAGCAGCAGGAAGCATATATACAGTGTGTGTACAACAAGAACCACTCGGTGAAAAAAGGCGTCGGAACAAAAGGCACGCAAACGATGATGCGTGCCCTTCTCGTTGGAGCGCGATGGTCATTGTTATCGGGAGTTCTCTCATACGTCAAAGCAAAACTCGGTGATTTATGCTGGATTTTTATATCAGATTCTTAAGTGTCTGCGTGTTTATTTATTCATGATTTTATTGCTGCGCTGAGCCGTCGCTTCTCGGAATATTTTCAAGTGGAGACGAAGGCTATATCGCACAGTAGCTGGACAATGCATCTATCATGACTATGCGCTGTTGCTATGCCTCGAAAATAGTCAAGGTAAGGCCTCAAAATTGAGGGAAAACATTTTCTGTATGCAAAGAGCCAGAATAATGTAAACGAGATTTAAATATTTTTTTTTTCGACTTTTTGACATGGTGATGTAAATGAATTTAAAATGAAGCCGTCATACAATAAGACTAACAAATAAAGTTTCAGAAGGAGAGAAATGGACAGACGGGAGATTCGAATCCATAGAGATAGGGAATAATTTAAGCAACGCAACCAGTTTCTATGCGAGCCATGTGAGCACCATGACAACATCAAAATAAATAAAAGAAACAACGAAAGTTGACTGGAAATTGCGTTACGAGCCGCGTGGGTTTCTCTCACTCTCGCTTATTTATATTTGGCGCTATCCAAGTTTTTTTCCTTCACGATGAGATGGGCTTAACTTAAGGGTCATCCATAAACAGCATGGGCTGCACGGCCACCGGTTGACGCCAAGTCACCCTCAGCAACCAATTGCTTTCTCAAGTATAGAAAAAAATAAAAGTTTTCTAGCTCTAGCGTAACAGTTGACAATTCAAACCAAGAAATAGCAACATCATTGAAATGACGCCTGAGCTGCTGCTGCTTAAGATATAAATAAGGCCAGATGGATGACATGTTGCAGAAAAAAGGAAACAAACAGCAAAGATTTCGATACTGCAAGTAGACTGGAACGAAGATGTTGTTGTTCTAGACTTTTGTTCGTTATATTCACACCATGCGCATTCAATAGAAGGGAGGGACATTGACTAAACCACTCGTTTTCATGTCACTGCGTGTCTAATCTCATTAAGGTCGATGGGGGTCGCTGGGGCCATGCTCACTCGATTGGAGTGCACGGAGACAATCTCGTGTAAAAAAAAAAAAAAGTAACAAAAAGTTGGTGGAGACGAATACCACCCAAATGAAACGGCAACATACGGTGGATCATTATTTTTAGGGAAACTAAGCACGAGATTCGATCGAGAAACTTCAACAAAAAAAATCATTTTTTTTTGTCAACTTGGCCAAACGAGAAGAAGCAAAAGTAAAAGAGAACGAAATCTGACCTGATGAAACAAACTCTGGACATGCACGACGCCCCTCTGTCCTGGAATCACGAACCTAGATGAGGACGAGACAGAAAAAAGAACCAATAAGAAAAGATAATCAATGGCGTATGCAGCATGCTCTCATTTCAGATTAGCACAGTCTGCACGCGCACGCTTCGGTAATCAGTAGACGACATTGAAATGCATGAGATGAAAGCTTTTTATATTTTTGCAACAGACAGAAGGAATACAAAAGAGAGAAATCATCGTTTTTTTTTCCTGAACATTGGGAACCGTCTCAAGAGTTGAAAACGTAAAGCAAACAAAGAGAATTGTAGCTGAATTTTCTGCATTCTGAATTGTACCTGGTGGTATATTGAGAGTTGAGTCACCAAGAGAAAAGAAAACACACACACGGCTGAGCCAGAGACAAAGAGAGATAAGACATTCTAGACACATGTTTAATACCAGACTGCCTAATGGCGGTACAAGTTTAGATGGTGGTTGCAAATTGAGGGAAAGGGTTTGAAATTGGGAAGTGCGACATTGCAACACAATAATAAATTGGATGGAAAAATCTTTTTGACAGCAGAAAATCCAGGAGGAAAATTGAGAAATCTTCAAGTGCTTTGGATTTTTTTTTTAATGCAGCTTCGGATTCTTCGGCGATCTCCAAATATTTGTTCGTTTTTCTCTGCATTCACAGTTCAAACACCATCAAAGAAATGTTAATCTCCTGATAGGAATGTAGAGAATCTTTTTATCGCATTTTAAATTAAAATTTATCGCTATCAATGTTTAGGGGGGAATGCTGCAGTACAAGTCATTTATTCGTACTGTACATTAAGAAACCACACAGCCCTTTGATTAAAAAAAAATATTGTTAGATAATGTAAACAGCGGAAAGTATGGGTGAAAAAGAGTGACAGAGTGCAAAATCAAGTCGGCATTAAATGTTTTTTTTTATTTTGTTTTGAAAAGGCGGTATCCCAAAAAGGGAAACCCCGCCTTTTCAGGTTAAAAGTTTGGTCAAGTTGTAATCAAATGCAGTAGATAACAGCGACCGTCTGCGTGGCTAGCATTCAAACATGGAATGCGTCAAGTCCAATGTGAATCAGTATTATATGCATGGTTAATTTCTGTAGGGATCGTATAACCTCACACGGCGAAACCAGTCGCTTCCACGTTCGTTGCTCAGGTTACGACACGCGGGATTGCAGACATTTAAGGCATGTTTCCAGAGTTGACTTGTTCGAGTGTAGGCTAGCGCATTAGTAAATACGTACGTCAAAATCTAGTAGGAAAGGGTGTCCATGTCAAGTCGTCAAACAATGTGTTACACGGACAAGATAGAGCCTAAATAAGAAGAGATTCACGAAATTTGCTCGTCTGCCTTGTAATTACTACAATGCGCGTATTTAATGGAACCTTTCAACGTGACAAGGGGAAGGCGATTACAGAATATAACAAGAAGTACCCGCACGTGTGTTTTTTTCTTTTACTTCTTCCTCACTTCCTCAATCTTTCCTTTACTTGTTAAATTTATGCGTAACACAGGCGAACGAATAAGAGAATAGTCGAATCATGGTCGCAACTCTGTTAATGTATGCACCCGTTTTGCCTTTGCTGTCTGCGCAGACGGCAAAAGAAGAAAAAGTGAATCATAAAAGAGCAGAATTGTCAACCGAGTTGGACATTGATTTATGGGAATATCGTCGTCGCCGGACAAGACCGACGGTCGATTCAACCGAAAAGAAAAGAGAATCCCTCTCCTACCGTAACTAAGCCTTTGGGGTGACAATCTCCTGAATACCAATAGATATTGATCGACGCTGGTCATCATCATTCAGCTGTCAGTTGAAGGTCGCTGGTCCATTGTGGCTGTTGCGGCCAATAGAGCGTCGTCGTCGTCACCAACCACCAGAAAAAAAAAGATTTAGCAGCTTTAATTATGTAGAAACAAAACTCGGTTGCGGTGCGCTTGGCATGTGTCCCCTATCTCATGCAGCCACCGAGCAAAAGCAAGAGCAGAGCACGTCAGAATCAAAAAGTGATCGACAAAAGGCGACCACAAAGATCTTAAGTAACAAAAAAAGCATCAACGTCCTATACGGTAACACGATCGACAAAAGGAAATAAGCTTTTTCGGTGTTGGGTTCTTCCTTTGACGTCGATGGAGTTGGTTTGGGGCGTCGGCTGATAACCACCGCAGAACCAGAACCCACCGCAGTCTAGATACTATCTCGCGGTATCTCCATCAGCACTGAAACAAGTGCGCAATACCCATCGATGATGAGACGTACATACAATGTAATGTCACACGCTCTTGAGACGTCTGTGTTGACAGAGACACACGAGCCAAAGCGACAGATAACGTTCAATCCGAGAGAAATGAACATTGACATCATACTGCGGCACTGCTCTATCCTTTAATAACCTCGCGAATAAGCAGAATCGATGACACGAATATACTGCATATTACATTATATACACTTGCAACTGTTATAATATCAAAAGGAAATGAAAAATCATCTTTTGTTATATCTAGAAACCGTTCAAGCGAAAAGCGGAGGGGAAAGGCTTGGGGATAGGTTGATAATCATTCAACAGAGAAATGAGTAAAATAAGAAAACTGAGAATAAGAAATAAATAAAGCAGAAAGACGTCGGCGTTCGAAGAACGTGGAATCTCTATGGCAACCATCGAGCTCGAATAATTCTTAGTCAGATGTCAGCTGGTCGAGAAGTGTCCATGGCATGGTACCAACGCGAACAAAAGCCCGAATACGAGTGCATATCATTTGCTCGATGACTTAATAGCGAAGCATGTTTCATTCCGCGAATTAAATAATATTCTCCCCGTGACTATATGCTCTACGCAGACAAACATACAACCTATTCTGAAGATACTGTGTCTAATATGAAATTCCGTCTGGAGAATACATCTTCAATTAATTCCGCATCAAATGAGAAATAGATTAGCAGAGCAAAGTGCGTTTGATGCCCTACTCGAAAAATCAAAATCCTACAGCATTTTCATCTCAATTTCGTCTATAAATTGCATGATAACACAGCCGCAATACATCATAAAAGTTACTTGGCAATCTCGATTGAAATTGAAACTTTGTCGCGTGTTGGCTGAACTGACTTTTAGCTGAATGATGACGAGAAATAAAAATGGTGATGGATTTCGACTGCCATTAATCTACGAGATATTAGGGGAGAGTGGGGCGAATGGCACTCTTTTTTTTTAAACGGCTGGCATTCCCGTATTATTTAACCGAATTACTTCGTTTTGGTCTCATAAAAAAGAGAAAAAATTAAACTTCCTGCTGTATTTTTTCCAAACTCATGCAACATTACAGGAAAAAGTTATTTAAGATTTAGAAAATAAAAAAAAGTGGGCAAATCGCCCCATGCGTGGGGCGGATTGCCCATACTAGTGGGGTATTTTGGCCCCTGCATTTCTTATGGAAAATAAACCTTCTAGCTATACCTATCAGTAAACTCAAATTTTTATGTAATATTGATAAATAAATGACTAGAAAGATATAAATACAATTAATATTGTCTTATTAATAGTTATTATGAAAAAAAAATAAAAACCAAAATTTTTTGAGTGGCTGTACCACTTTTAATAGGGCAAATTGCCCCTACGGTGCAACGCCATCTCGCCCCGAACAAGGGGGTCGATAAAAATCATGAAATATCTGTACTTTATATTTATATAATAATTATAAAAAAATAATGGTTAAGAAGCCAAGATAACATTAAATCTTTTTTACAATTTTTTTTAAATTTTTAAATTGATTATTATAGTCAATAATTCTTTCGTAAATCGAGTACGGGCAACACGATTTTTCGATCGAAAATTTATTTTATTTTACATTCAAGAACTAGTTGACATATTTCGACAATTTTTTTTTTAAAAGATGCGGCTTTTTACATTTTATGTCCTTGAATTTTTTCAATTTGCTAGTGCAATTGAGTAACACACAAAATCAATTTGTGCGTTTTGCCCCACAGCCATTTCGCCCCACTCTCCTACCATTATCAGATTATTATGTACCTGAGAAAAAAAAATCTCGTAAAATATACAAGAGTCAAGGATAAAACTTGTTGAAAAAAAATGTCGATCAAAATGTTTTTCTTCAATTCTTTTTGTAATGAATTTTTCTGGTAGTGATGAGGTACTCTGGAAAGGGGAAAAATTGTCAATCAAGAATCCGGTGACAGGATTGGATCGTTTGCTACTTTTTATGAAACGAATGATGGAAATGGGGCGGGTTTGCAGTTAGTTGCATAGCTAAACATTGCCGATTGGTCTGTGCTTAAATGGTGTCGATAAAGAAATCGTTGCCGCTGAACTTTCGGCATCTGTCATTGGAGGGAACATGGCCGTTGATTGAATAGGTCGATGCAAATAGCGATTTCTCCCCTCTAATTGAGTTAACTAAGACGACGACGGGGGGTGGGTTGGGGGGTCAAGATGAGACCGAAAAGGGGAGAGCCATTCGACTTTGATTTCTAATCGGATTGAATCAGTGCGGGTAAAAGTGACGAGCTGATGTGGGTGGTATCTCTCAGCAAAGTCATCATGGAAGGGAGGGATTGTGAAGAGCACAGCAAGGAGTAACCAAAGCTATCATGACGCTAGTCGACATTGATGTCCTGTGCTCTTCGGTCACGAGTTCATGGCAGACGAGTGAGAAGGGGGAGACGTAGATCAACGCTTCGACTCTTTCTGTCGCTGACTCACTTCTACAATCGTTATCTTTATTTATTTTTTCTTGCTGTCTTCTTTTTTTTTTATTTTTCTAAAACGTCCCTCTCTATTTCTCTTACATGTAATAAGCAAAAGCAAGCAAAGAGGATCGATATCGCTCTGATAAGAATGGCTTGAATCTAACAAAGCGCTGCCAGCAAGGAGCTACGAGGAGGTTTTCGTCATTGCCTTCGTTGGATGCTGCCGATGAATTATGTTACTACGTTTCAGAAGCAGGCGTCTGACAGTGACACTTCATATTCTGCGCTTTGCCCTCTATGGCTGCTTTCTCGTTCTCTTTTCCCTCTCTCTCTCTTCCAATATCATCAGCTTCCTTCACTTTTACGCCTTAAGAGAACCAAAACTTGTAATTAGTTTTTTCTCTCTTGGTCTATAGCTCTCCCTCTAGGACTCTTAGATATTACGTTGAGCAAAAGTCACACATATTGAACTGTTTCCGGTCGAAGAAGATTGTTAGGTTAGACACAGTAAAGGGAACGTCTGCCAAGAGTCTGTAAGGATCGCGTTTCATCGATAATGATCCTAGGAGCTATTATTTGACGGAAAACCCGACAGACAGAACGTCAATAGAAGAATAATGAGACGCAAGAAAAATAAAGCGCAAAGTTGGGAGAAGGAATATAAAGAATCCCCGATATTCAGACATATTGTGTACGATGGAAAAGGGCGTCATCGAGTTATGCCATAGAATATGCATCGCACGATAAATAATACAAAAAGAAAAAAAGTACGTCATAACTGAAGAATAAGTTAGAGAATTGCGTTTCGAAAGTTAGGAGCAATAGAAGCATCTGAATAAATTTAAAGGGTGAAAGTGAGAGACGAACTCGATGATCAGATAATTTATGCCGATCCTACTGCAGCACTCTGTCATTCACCGAAAACGACGCCGGGAGAAGAAGAGGCAATAAGTAGAATGGGAATTTATTTTTTATTTTTTTCAAAGAGAGAAGTGCGCGAACCGGACAATGAATAAAAGTTGAAAGTTAGTAAAAGGAAACGAGAAAAAAAAATGGAATATTATAATTTAAAAGGGGACGCGGCCAGATCAAAAAATGGCGCCATCGTGAGAATCGAGCAGCTGATGTCAAACTTTTCCGTAGATGAAAAAGTATATTACATAAAATACAGCACTTGGACTAGGGTGAGAAATTTAAATACAGCGAAGATGCGCTTAAATTTCTCAATTCTTGTCTATACAACAATAAGACAAGTAAATTATTCCGTCATAACTGCTTCTCCGTAAATGACAATCTGCATTGTACGCCTAATGACCGCCCAGGAGAAAGGAAAAACCAATATGTCAACCTAGACAAGGTGCAGTCTTTCATGATAATTATGAAAACCCTGAACGCACTAACGGTGAAACGAAGCCAATTGAAACTACTATCCTACATCCACAAAATCTTAGTTGTCTCAAAACCTGCAAACAATGTCGCCGTACGTAAGAAGATGCTCTCGTTTGATTCTATTACAGCTAGGGAAATCAAATTAAAGTAGATTAGAACCATTTGATACGCTACTATGTACTATAAGTGGAGGATGAAGCTGGCGTAGGGATCCATTCATCAAAACGAATCAAATCGGCACTATGTATTAAGTTTGTTGTCACAAAGCGTGTTGACCGATAAAATTCGGAGTGTAGATAGACAAGATTTCTTGCATGGACAACGTCATTCCCAGATGGATCGATACTTTCTCCGTCCTACAAGCAACTCAAAATAACCTCCATCTTCTCCATATCTTTCTTCTCCGAGTCGAGCATAGCGACGTATTGTTACTGACTGACGTCTGATATGCGTTATATTTCATTTTTGGTCATAAAAAACTTGCAAATACTCTTCCATCAATTGACAAACGCCTTGGATAGTGCCCGTCACATCCGCACCCACTTGTGATTGAATCTAGTACCAGCAGCGTAAATTCTTTGATCAAATAGAAGCAAACAATATTAGGGAAAAATGAATCTGATAATAAAACATTTGACAGTTTAAATCAAATAAAAGGGATAATTTCGTAAAGGTGGTAGGAGAAAATAAAGGATTAAATCAAAAAGTATTCTTTCGTATATGCAAGTACTAGTTATTATCGATTATTATGTTTTAAAAAAGTATACTCCCCGTTTCTTCGTTCCACTTTTTAAAAGCTTGCTGTGCGCCTCCCTCTCTATATGCCTGTTATGGATGTTGTCTCTTGCACATTATATGATATGGCTCACTCGCGCGTCAATGATCGGTCGGCGGATGAGCCACCCAACCAAGAACTTGCTGTCTTCATCTATCTGCCTCCATCTCATCCTAGCTCTTTTTTTTAGAGCCATAGCAGGAGTAGTACGAAGGGGTATAGCTAAAACACTTTTGCGGCAAAGAATGGAAATGCAGTTGGCCGAGACCTATGCCCCCGCATGAGTCTCACTCTTCTGTCTTTTCCTACTTCTTCTTTGGGTTTTGGCATTAACTAGACACGGGTTTATGCCATCTTTGTTTTTCTTCTTATATCTCATTCCTCGATAGCCGAAAGTTGCACATTACAGAATCACTCTCCTCTTGGCTCCATAATCATAAGACATGACTTAATTGCACGACTTCTTTTCTTTCATCTGATACGACGCTCATCAGTAGCCCACGAGGACGCCGGCACTTGGCGCTCAGCGCAGTGTATTTAATGTTAACAAACGACTGGATGTTTCAGATCAGAAAAGCTGGGGAACTATACTGCACACACAAAAGCAATATAAGACGCAAATAAAGCCAACAAGAGAACAATAGTGGGGAAGAAATTAAAAAAATAAAAAACACACGAATTTTTGCGAGTGCTATCGGCACGACTCAGTTGCTTCACTCTTTGATTGTGACTTGAAAAGAGGTGATTGTATTTGGCCCATCGTCGTGTACCTCCTCCCCAGTGAGAAGTGCGGAAAGAGACGGAGGCTACTAACTTTCGAGACAAAATGAATTAACTTTATCCATAAAACATGTGTTTGATCATATTCCTTTGTTCGCTATTTCGCTCCGCTCCAACTCATCGGACTCGCACTCCAACAGACTACGTACTAAAGCCTATGGATCATATAACGAGCACGTTGGCTTTCACTGCTGATGCTTTACAAGCACAGCGAGCTGACGAAATGGACGTCAAACCGCTCTTTTCACTCATCAAGTTAAATTTTATATTGCCAGGATTTTCTCTTCTGATGATTCGCCCCTTTCACTCAGCAAACTTGTGATGTAAAAACAACAAAAACAATAAACTGAAATACTAATTTCATCAAAGTTTGTTTACGTCACCATCAGACTTGGGATACGGGAGCTGTGCGTGATAGGCATCCCTTTCGCATCGATTCAGCAACCGTGACGGTAACGGCACTGGCACGAAACCGATTGAAACTGTAGCGCTCAGCAAACAATCACTTATAGATCATATTTTCTTTCTCCTGGGTACTGGGTTGTTGTACTACTACAGCAGTATAGCTATCTTTCTAGAGTATATGCACGTCATGTCATAAATCTATGGTCCCATTGTGTAATGTGTATCTTGGTGTGTAGCTGTGCAGTATAAATTTGAGAGAGAGAGAGGGAAAGAAAAAGTCAACCCCTACATTTCGTGATTCTGGTTGTGACGCGACTTTTACTTCGGGACCCAAGTTTCTTGAAATGACTCTTGTTCGTTTTATTGTTTTATAGACCCAGACCAAATATGCCGCGTGCACGACTCGTGCTCTCTAAGACTTTCTTGACAAGTTTGTTTTTATTCAACATTTTTTCTCGATTTAAAAGAACAAACAAAACAAATAAAAACAAAATTCTCCAAAAGTTGAAAACTTTCATCAAGATGTTGCCGGAAGAATAATATTTTATCGGATAGCGGAGAAACGTAGGGATAAAAAATAATCGGCCAGTTAACAAACCAGTATTGAAGGTATTGAAAAAACAATAAAAGTATGTATACAAGGGGGTTGCCATGGTAGCAAACTGAGCGAACCAAAATACAAAACAACCACAATAGAAGTTGGTCAACGGGGTTTTGTATTTTATGAAAAGAAAACAAAAATTAGGCGCTATGCAAACACTCACGCCCACCGATAGGATGTCAAAGAAAAGAGGATTCAAAAGAGTGCCGAGAGAGATGGATCGATCCGCTCATCCGTTCCGGAAAAGTGTTCATAGACTCAAATCTCCCTCCACCATCAATACACAGGCTACATATATGTATGTATAAATATAACCCCTAGGCAGCAAAGCGAAACTGAAGAGAATGAACAAAGGAGTATTTATACAATACAGAAGGACTTGTCGGCCATTGACGAGGGTATGCGGATCACGCGACGGTAGTAAACCAACATATAAATATAGATACGATATTGTATCAAGTGTAGACACTATACCGAAAAGTCCCCATCTAGTGTCTACGCTGTGTACATACAGTACATCTATATACATCTACGTATAAAAGAGAGAGAGAGAGAGAGCTAGGATGAGTACCGTATTTATAGATACATATAAACAGTCTGGCAATAGAAGAAGAAGAAACGGCGATGGGCGGCCTGAAACAGACACGGGATTAGCATTTTATGATACAGCCTCCTCTTTCTCTTCTACCCGCCGAGATTCGCCGATCCACCCTCAGAGAACTCCACACTAAATTCTCACTCTCGTATGAAATGTCGACTGCCATGGCTGTGCATTGATCTTACACATGAACCGCATTTCTCCGTGAAAGACAGTCGAACGTCTGCTAACGAGTTGTGCTGTGAGAAAGGACTAAAGGAACAAACTTAGTTTGAAAAAAAAAGTATGCTAGCGTCCGTTTTTTCTCTCTATATTCCGAGTGAATGCGATGTATTTATTTAGGACGGCTCACAAACCATCAGAAGTCTCTTAACAAGACGCCTACCGGTTGTTTGTGCAATCTTAGGCAATTCGAGACCGGGAGAGTGTACGTATAGTTGAAAAGATACGAAAAGGAAAGAATTAGAGTGGCAACACGACATGACGAGCTTTTGCCGGATACGTCGCTGATCAGGAAATTGACTCGAATGGAATAGCTCCGGGCTGAATCATTCACGATTGGCCCGGTCGCGGAAGCCAAGACGAAGACGACGCCGGGCAATCATCACCCCACCCACTAGTGCTTTCCATCTGCCATTTCCACCTCGACCCCTTTCATGTGCCTCTTAACAGCATTTCCAGCGACACGAAGAGACGACGAGGGACTGCCTCAATGATGAGCGACAGAGAAATAAGGAAGCAAGTCGAAAAGTGATTTGGTGTGACATTTTCTTCAGATGGGTGATAACATTCGTTCGTTCCACGATTCCCGTCGACGAAGCCATAAGGAAATCTTGTCTCAAAACTTCTTTCCCTTTCTAAATGCTTTATAGCCTAACGAATGGAGAGGTATTTGGCGCTAGTTAAACAGAAACGAATGGCGTTGACTCCTACTTTCAGGTCTCTATGCCTGAATGGTAGACATAGTCATTATTTTGTGCGTAGTAGTAGGTCAACGGCTCCTTTCTGATGGCATTCAAGTATCACCAATCTTCACACCAGTTTGCAAATGCATATGATGAAGAGAAAAGGGATTCCGTTCGAGGAAAAAATAGAGACACAAGTAGGCCACAGAGAAGAGCATCAAAGAGAGTAGTAGCAAAGAGGAATGGAGGTGCCGCCCAACGTTCAGGAGCCAAGAATTTCATTACTGACGGGCCGCTTTTCTTCATCCTCAACGTCTCTTTCTCATTCTTCCATTATCAGTCAACGTCAAAGATCAAGGAGGCGCTATATCTAATCTCTCTATAATAATCTGCCAAGTAAAGAAATACACGACCAGTCGACAAAACCAGCATGTCGCAATTTTCTTCGTCACTGGTCTCAATTGCTCTGAACTGCAAGTCACTGATGCTAAAATTCTGCACAGCTCTTTTACTGTATAGCGTTCCAGAAAGTAGCAACAGCTCAAAGTTGCTTTAACATTCGATAAATCACTTGCAATGTTGGCTCTGGGACACGCCCGGTCAACAGACTCCAAATGTTGTTCAACTTTTCGTACACTGCATGGACTATACTGTATACTACCATAGGGGGAGGAGAACAGCATAAAGAGATGCCATAAAGGCGGTGAATAGAATTTGCCCAGAAATTGAAAGACCTTAACTTTTGCGTGTATACACATACAAGTTGAGAGCGCAACGGTTATTTTCTACTCTCTGCTCAGAGTAAATTGTTGAATACATTCGGTTAAATCAAAGTTGATATTCAAGAAAATATTCAAACCTCAGTTGAGGCAGGGCAAAGAAGGTGGGCAACCCAGTCAGATGAAGCGGACAGATTTTGTAACTTTTCCTGGACTCTAGAGGGAGACTTTTGCGTATATCTATTTGATTTATTTACAATGGATCTAGAATGATTGGAGGGATGGTGGGTGGAAACTAAGAGGAATAAAAAAAGTCTAGATAAAAGTCAAAAGCAAATGCATGTGCTACTTATGAAACAAAAATGCGTTGTGCATTATTGCCAACCAAAAAAAGCTTCCATGGCATTCGAAATCAACTGCGGTATTGTACAGAAAGATTGAAGGGGAAAAAGAGAACAATTGGCACCCTGCCATTAGCAAAGTTTGAAATTCTCGCACACGCTTTCCTCTTTTTCCAGACTTTTCTTTTTTAAGTGCATCCAAGTACACGAAAAGAAAGAATTTGATAAAAACAAAAACACATTTTGTTTTTTTTTTGTTTTTACCCTGCAAGAACTTTGAATCAACACTTTTGGATTTCAACTGCATTAACCGAGTACCGGTATACTTTTATAAAAGTTAAGAGCCCCAATAACTTTATACATTTATAACGTAAACGGACTTACTTGCATCAGGCAAGTTTAGCATCTATCCATCCGTCGATCCTCGGAAGACGGCTGACTTTCCTAGGAAGACAAGCGTGTAACTTATCTCTTTCTCATCACTGTCGAGTCCACTAATACCTAGAGATTGACAAAAGAAAAATCTTCAATATAGACTGATTGATAATAATTTGAGACATTGTTAATGAGTTTCCTAGACTGGATGATTGAGAGAGGCCCTCATTTTTATATCGAGAGAATAAGAGACAAGACGGGCAAAAAAGCTCATACCATAGCAGTAACAAAACAATTCACTCGAGGACCGGAACCGATCGATAATGGCTCCAAGCAAGAGTCTACCTAATCAGTAATCATGACAGGAAAAGTTTTCTCAAGCGCATTATAACCGTCCTCGTATATAGTCTTGTACAGTCTCTCACAGGCTTCCATTGCACCTGACGTTGTGATAACAATTCCCAGTATCATAGAGCTCAAGTATGGAGAGAGTAAAGGACGAAATGAGGATCTCCTAAATTTTACCATCCATCGTGAGGGCTGTCTTTGCCAGCCAACTTTTGCAGCGCGTCATACATGATTTCGGTCTCGACTGCACGAGTTGGCGCTGCACATACAATCTACATTTTACTTTCTTAAACTTTCCGCCCTTTTCAGATTCTCTTTCCCTCAAACTCTTTCCCCCCTCATCGTCTGGCCAAGACTCGGTGAAAAAGTTATATTTCACAAGACACAGATGTTATCGTAAGTAGACAAAAGACACCGATGATTAAAAGTCTCACGCTTCATGGTTTACCAGAACTATACAGAATTTGCGAATGTGTGAATTCCCAATTCAACCTAACCCCCAACATCAGACAGGGATGAAAGTGAAATAATATATTGCATCGGTCGGTATAATCCATCAGGCTCAAAGAATTCGTTGGTGAATAGGCAAGACGAGGGGTGATGTCAAATACCGTAAAAAAGAATGAAAAGAAACTCAACAAGAGCCCATTGACATCAAAAAGAAGTTTTAAAAAAGCAAGGGCAACAACAAGAGCTAGGTCGGTGTTGATGGAGGGGTTTCGAGTTGTTTGGCTTGCGTGTATTGGAGAAGCATTTATTATATTTTACCAAGTCAGCAGCTACCACGATTGGAAATATTTCGCACTCTCAAAGCTATTGCATGAGTGCTATCCTCTGTAATCATATAAGCGTGTACACACGCAATGAATAAGTCGATAACTGAAGTCAAAAATTGTGAATAGAATGAGAGAGACTCCCCAGAGCGATAGCTCGAGATTGAAAATTTTTCGTTTAGGTCTGTTGTTTTTTTGTTTTTTTTTTCAAATTCAAACTGGGTCACTCATATGAATCATCATCTGTTTGAAATATTCTTTCATTCTCTTGGGCGATTTCTTTTCACCCCGTTTTTGTTAACTATAGTAAATGGCAGCTTTTTCTCCATTACAAGTTATACAAGAGTTTTGGGTCGATAGCAAAATGAGCTGAGCGCGGCAAACAGCAGGAGGGCTGATTCAAACGTTGTGAAGAGAATCTTTCTCAGAGTCTAGAAAGTTGCTCATTACGTATTCAACCGCCGCGATGATCTACTATATATAAATAACTCAAGAGAAAAAGTTTGTAAAAAAGTGTTTAATGAAACGGCAGGAATAAAAGTTCTCTTTGCAGCTAACATGCCGTAACATAAACGACTTGAAGAGTGAAAAAAAAGGATCAAGGTATTATATAGATGAAAACATCCCCCAGCGCGTAAATGTAGACTAAAAAAAACTCATTACGACTACGAATGAGTTGCTGATAAAGGAAATGTTACAACAGCCAATTTCAATATACATAGGTCATAGGAGTCAACAACGGAATTTAAAAAAAAAAAAAAAACGATTTTTTTCCGGTTTACTGCGTTTCGCATCTGTAAAGCATACATTATATCCTTGATACATCCGTCTCTATAACTCCCTCAGCAGTTTCCTTCATTTTCAAATGCTCATACCATCAACGGAGGCTCGAGTTAGTCGTTCGTAGCTTACAGCGTTCGTACTGCAAGGTTTATACATGACTAATGACATGTATAGGGAATGGGGCCTCAAGTTCAGAGGATTTGCATCGTGAGATAGGAATAAGCCGAGAGAAATGTCATCACGGTACAGAGAACGAAAAACACTATATATCTCTGATTGCTGACTTTGGTCGGAAATCCAAGTAGGTACACCGACTCCGACCGTCGAGGAACTACCACACTAAAAGAGAAGAAAATACCAACGATTCCGGTTAATAATATTCTAAGCATCAACCATCATTGAACGACAGTATCATTTGCGATATTTACGGCCGAATTATCTCTATAAGCCCCGTATTTCTTCGTTCATGGTTTTATGGATCAAACAACCCTCCGCCAACGTCCCAATCATATAGAAAGTCATAAGATTTTATGATCCATCATGTCGATTGGTAAAGGTAATAAGAAAACACTGAAATACTTCCAGATTTTGTGGAGGATTGAAAATCCTCCTATCATGACGTCAGCGACTGGTAACGTCAAGCAAAACTGTTAAGGAAAAGACTCATCTGATTTTCATCTGAAAATCCATTTTTGTTAAGAGAAAATTGCCTGCCTATATTTACTTGAACCGCTTGTCATTTAGCTATTCGCAGCGCCGCCAAGGCGTGATGCTAACAGTCCGTCTTTTACATCACATCCTCAATAATCACGAAAATGGACTTGTCCCTGATGGATCTGTCGTTCTATGCCACGTCATCCGTCCTATAAGCTGATGGTAAACTGAGAAGGCCCCGACAGGATGTCAAAGAAAGAAAGAGGGAGGAAAAAAAAGAGCCGACAGGGGGCAGTTGGAGGGCTTAACTTCGAACAACCGTGCAGCAAATACGCCGACACGCACGCTCGACACGCACTTAATCGAATAAGATAAATATATATATATATATATATACATACATACACGAACAGTATATTCCTCCACCATATAAGGAGCGAGGGTGAGAAGCGTCAGGGTACTGCATCAAGAGAACCGGGAAATTCAAGCGTAGGGCAAGCGGGGTCTTGGACTATAGCCTGACAATCGATAGACTTGGTGTACACGCCATCAAATTGTATACGGTGTGTATTTAGTACGTGTATAGCTTGTTCTTTTTCCACCATCCCCTACATTTTTATATCGACAAAGAGCGATGTGGACCTGTGGGGGAGGGCATCATTGAACAAATTGGCTGAACGAAAACAACGTCCAGCAGTTGAGCTCTCTTAAGTCAATTTGGAAAGTTCACAACACGAAAAGGGTCGGTAACCAAAGCGGATCTTTAATGTGTTCAACTAAATTTCATCCTTCGATACATCTATAGCTTATACGATGCTTTTCATAAAGGTCTGAACGATGTAGGGATTATGGTGTGACGTCTTATCTTATAATTTAAAGTTTATTAGTATAAGCAGCAGCAGTACGTCAGAAGTCGTTTCCAGACCCCATCTCTTTGCCACTGCGTAATAAACAGAGAAAGCTGTAAACAGAGTTGAAAATTAGATTCAACTTTTTTATTCTATGTTTATATTGCTGCCTCTCACGCTATGGGCCAATAGCTCTGTCACTGCGACATCTTTTGTGTTTCTCAATTGATGTGAATCATACACTTTGTTTGTATGGGATGTGTGAGCAAGCTTCCCCCCTCACTGCCCCGTGATTGGCAGACAGCGAGAACAACGGCGTTATACTATTATTTGCTCTACAAACTATAACTCTGTTGATCAAATTCAAACCTATACATACTTTTTGTACGTATAAATTGTGATCCGTTTATACGTACAGAAACGGAACACTTTCGTGGGAAAAGAAAAGCGAATCTCTAGTTTTTATTCGTTTCTATTTCCGGAAGGAATAAGGGCATTAAACATTATTTACCTTAATCAAACGTTGGGCGAATCCGTCATTTCAAATGCATCCAAGAAATTCATGGTCATTTGACATGTTAACGAAATCGATTACAGCGGAAAGTTTTTAAAAATATTCTTTCTGTTTTATTTAAATTATAAGTCAACTCTTTTTGTTTTGCATTATATAGAGCTCTTTGAACGTTAACGAGTTACGTTAAGCGACAGCTACGTGAGCGAATTTGCAAGATTGCTCTGACAGTTATAAAAAGCGAATAAAAGGTGGTGGCACAAGGGCGACAGGACGTAGACAGACGACGAGTAGTCAAAGAAATGAAATCATGTCAAGTTAGTAAATAAATGAAAAAAAAAAAAAGAGGATAAAGCTGGAGTCTAGGTGACGACGACGAATTGAGTTGCGAATTGACATGACAAGCAACTCCCGGTCTCTCGCCAGGAGAAACTTCCTCTTCGTTCACAGACCAACACACTTTCGAAATGTGCATTGATCGTTTTTCAATATCGTCTTATTATATTGTGCTCTATTGTTATATTTATAGTTGTGACAAATCTAGCTTCGAGAGCAATCATTGCTACGTGAATTGAAATACTGTACCATGACAACAACTCCAAAAAGATGTACTTTGGGACACTGGACACTGTTACATATCTTCTTTTTATTTGAATTTTTTTCTGCTTTAGCGCTACTATCATTTCCTATTTACAAATCCAGGATCATCGACGTCTACCGGCATCTTTTCCATCTACCGGACAAATATTATATCAGAGGAAGGGCGTCACCCGACGTCTTATGTTGCATGAACGCCAGAGGGTGCCGGCGAAGCGTTCGAACTCGGGAGCAAATAAAAATAACCCCGCACGTAGAAATGTTATTACCATTCGAATTCAGTAAAGTACCCCAGTTTGTCAGTTGTTATAACAACATTATGCATTTGGCAAAGGGCAACGATAAACCGTTAAAACCCCAAAAAGGGTCAAATAAAATAGCCAACAACGAACAAATACGCAATTGATAGGATGCCTAATTGGGTTTCGACTGGGGTATACTTATACGGGGCACTAAGACTGATAGACTAGTGTAATAATACAAAAGAACTGAGATCCCAGTATATAAATACCGAATAATGGCATTCCTGTACGTTCGGGTTGTTAAAAAAAAAAGTCGGGAAAGAGACCATTAAGAAACTCGGCGACTGTAAATAAGAATGAAGTGAATAAAAAGCTCAATATAAAAAGGAAATGACGTGAACATTAAAAGTACCAATAATTCGCTTGTTTTGTCAACGACCGTCTGCATATTAGCGTAATAAATTCTGAAATGAATAATTGTGTCATAAAAATTTCAATTCTTCTTTACCAGTACGCGGTATACATCTGTCACGAGCGACTCGTTACACATCGTGCGTGTATGAAACGTGTATTGATTACTTTCAAAGCCACGCGGTTACGACAAAACCGACAATTTCGTTAATATTTGTGAAATTGCTGGAAACAACGTCGAACTGCACTAAACTAAAGTGAATAATTCAGTTTCAGTCGATTTTGTTATCGATTACTTAATAAATAACAACGTCAACTAATCGAAATTTATGAAATAAATGTATTCGGCAGCGTACCGCATAGATTTCGACTTTCATTGGTTAATCAATGGATAAGAAACTCGTCTGTCAATACAACTCAATAATAATCATGATATGTCAAAGATCTCTCCTTGTTCATAATCTACAGCTATTTCTGTCATTGGTGACTTCATTTTGGGGGGGACTGGGGGGTATAGAAAGCCTAGACCCCATGACGTGTGGCGTCCAAAAGTCCTTCATGTAGTTGTTGTAGCTATAGTACGTGTACAATGTACATACACAGAATTGATCCAGACCAAGGCAAAGAACATGGGCTGTGACTTCGTCAGTGGACACACACACACACGCTCTACTCTGTTTGTGTTATATATACATGCAACAAACACGGCACGCGGTGTTTCATTAGCCCACACGCTTGATTTCGTTCATGAGCCATTTATCAAGGGATTTTTGAAAACGAGGAAACCGGTGGATGATGTTGTTGTTACGAATGCGCGTAGGTTTTATACACTGTAATGTCGTCATTGCCGGCCTACCTAAAGTACGACGGTACAAACTGGCTACCGAAAAGCGCTTCCACGGCCGACAAAAGATCTTCTGGCAGATTTCAAAGGGAAGGATATCTTGGAAATTTAAACTACGCAGTACAAAGAGAAAGGATCTCTTCTTTGAAATGTCTCTCGAGAGTTCAACCAGTTGAGAAATCTAAGGGGAAAAATAAAAGTCTGTCTGTGATTTGTGGTCATTGTTCATGCAGCCTTTCGTCTCTCATTTAAGCATATTCAGCTTTGACAGCGATCAGTTCATCATCAATAATCCCTGCGCTTTACCCATTAATTTGGTAGAAACTGTTGGGAAGTAAATTATTTTCTGTATGAAAATAGTGAGCGGACTATTTATTTAAAAATTTCACTGGTGTATATTTGCATCCACTTCCTCTTTTATCTCAAAAAGGAAGTGGCTAAGCCACTGGGAAAAACGATGGCGTCTATATTACAAATCTTCCTGCTGAATTAAGGCTTCCACCAACGCCTCGCATTTTTCAATCCAGTGCTCCATTTCGATAAGGAATATAGCTCTCGCCAAAGATGGAAGCCGACACACCCACCCCAATTTTTCGACGAACGAAACCCATCGATGATGATTCTCTTTCTCATCTATTCTCTTCGCAATCGCGAAAAAAGAGTGGGCAGGCAAACAAGCAGCACCAATCCAGAGGCTTCGATCCATATTTTCAAGTCATTCATTCCCGTCACCTTATTTCCCTTTTTTTCCGTTCCAATATCCTTTTATTTATGAATATGTCTCTTCCCCCTTTTTTTTTGCGTTCTATTTTCCGCGATGTATATGGTACACTGTATAGAGGAATTGCTTGGCTGTGTTGCGGAGATGACCGCGGCGCGTCCAAAATTGTTATACCAATATCGTAGTACAGTCAGAGTCTAGTATATAGGTACATTATAGATAGAGGCTAGTAGGATAGCTCACAGACTTGCAGTATTCCGTGCCGTATATTGATTGGGAGGCAAAAAGCTTGGCGGGGTAAGTCAAATATTTCTCCCGGGCCTTCCACAAGAAAAAAGAAATGGCAGCAAAAAAAGAATAACGATCCTGTGGGAGTTGCT
Organism: Daphnia galeata; assembly: GCA_030770115.1. NCBI lineage: Eukaryota > Metazoa > Arthropoda > Branchiopoda > Diplostraca > Daphniidae > Daphnia > Daphnia galeata. The sequence continues at coordinate 8,865,895 of CM061115.1, forward strand.
GAAGCGGTTGTTTGAAATCGATCGACTCAAGAGAGCGGACACTCACTGTGAAGAGGGTAAAGAATAAAAAATAAAATAAATCGAGAGCATGGTCGGAGCACACAAATGAATATCAAATCCTCGTACGTGAAAAAAAAGAAATCAAATAAAAAAAAAATGGGAAGGAGAGAAAAAAAAAGAGGGAAGATCGCTTAAAGGGGTTGACCAGAGCGAAAAAAAAGGGGGAGCCGGGAAAAGGGAACCTAACACGCAGCGCAGTAGCACAAAAACCGCTTGGGCTAGCAGGTTTCAATTAGGCTTAGAAAAAAATGAACCCTGGCGGCAACGTTAGGAAGGCAGCAGATTGAAAGAGCTAGAACTAACTAGCTATAGCTTTATACCAGTATAAAAATGGGAAATCAAAGTATAATTATTCCTTATTCGCCCCTTATCAGAAAATGGAGAGAGACGCATCTGCCAGAAAGAGGCAAAGATGCGCAAGGGCATATGAAACAATGCTGTCTCAGATTTGACAGGAGCTGAGATGATGAAGCCTGTGCTCCTAGCTACTGTGGCCAGTGAAAATGCTGCTGACGCGACAGAAAACCCCTGCCGTCACGAGCAACGCCACCATCGCCACTGTAGCATATTGTAACCAAGGGAAAAGGGGCTGGTAAGTCAGCACATTTGTGCGGTACGGCCATCACCTCCTGATATACTTGCGTCGCCTCTTTCATATTCTGTTGCACCCGGCTCGTTCTCACTCTATATCCTCCTTCTATACTACATGCTAACAATACTTTCATAATGACAGACACGAGAAATAAGAGAGAGAGATATCAAGATTTAAAAAAAGAAACATTCGAATGACGTCAAGCTGCCTAATGCGTAATTGACGTAACACGCATAACATTAGTCGTCAAGTCCCCTAAAACGGTTGGAATGCCTTTCTATGCCATAGATAGATATATACAGTATATATATTATTTTCGTTTTTAAAAGGCCAATCTAGTTAGTGTTCCTCATCGTTCATCGTCGTCGTTGTTCTATTGTTTCACGAATCCATCTGATGACTGGGCGCACTGTGTGACAGGCATTTTTTATCCTTCATTCGCATTATCTGGATGACGTAAATATTATATCTGAACGTCAATACAAGAAACACAAGCAGACTGAGACAGCGTAGAGACAGAGACAGTCATAAGGAGATAATATAAAAGAATCTTGCACAAAGGACAAAAGAATAACTGGAACACTTATTCCTTTTATATATTAGACCTTATAGGGCCAGTTATTGCTCTGGGGCAGCACGAGTCCATCCTCTCCCCCCCCTTATTCTTGAGCCTCTCCCTTTTTCTTTACAAGTTACAAGATGTGCAAGTCTAATGTATCGATTGCCGAAAGGGAGGGACACACTCTATAAAAAGATTGAGAAACTTTGTGATGCGTCGATGGTGCACACACACAATATAGGGGGGGGGGGGGGGAGCTAAAAACGGTAACAACAAAAGAAAATAAAGAATAAGAGTAGGGCGGATGAGGAAAGCTTCTCATTGAACGAGTAAATTGAATTCGAGGTACAACTGCTGGTCAGTGTGGACTGTCAGCGAGTCCGTAATCAAATTACTTTCATCAGCTTGGCGAACCGTGTTGGAGAGTATTACAGAAAAAAGAGAAAGACTGCGTGCGCCATATAGGTGCTTTTATATAAGCAAAATAGGCATTAAGATATCGAATCACACTGGTGTAAAAGCACGTAATAAAATGACGAACCGATAATAATACTCGTACGATAAAATAAGCATAGTTGTGTTCACGTTCTATGTATGGTAGTAGAACATGATGTGGTACTGCGTAGAAGCCGGTAGACTGCTGTTGCTGCTGCTACTGCCCGTCAACCGTTTTGAGTGATCAAAAATCAATGACGCGCATGATATACAATAGCAAAAAGAGAGGGGCGAGTCTCATTGCGAACGAGAGCGTTGAGCAAGTTGGGCGTGTCATATTCTGACTACTTCCCCAGGTGACACAGGGAGGAGAGAGCCAGGGAAACTCTCCTCCACCTCGTGAATTTGCAAACAGCTAAGACCCCGTGCACGGCAGTAGAGAGACGACGGCGAAACATGAAGTACACAAAGTGGATCGACGCTGTTTTTCTTCTTTTTTATGTCCATCTGGGTGGGTGGCGGTGGGTGGGCGGTTTGTGGTGGCCAATCCTTAGCAGCGTTTATGAATCGACCGTGAACGATGTTTAGCGATTCAGCGTAACTATGCAGCACGCTCTGCTCTTTCCACACACCTCATCCCATTTTTAGAATACCACAGCACGTGTCCACGATAAAGGACGCCATAGCGTCGGACTCGATCAAGTCCAAAACGAATATCTAAAGATGAGTGAAGGGTGGCAATGAATAAAAAATAGAAAAAGTGGATTCATCTTTTTTGCCTTCAGTGTTTCTATTGTTGTTGTGGCCTTTTTAACCCTCCCCACTTCTTTTCTTGTCCGTACATTTTCATTCCAATTGCTGCTACTCGCCGTCTTATGTTGGCATGTGCACACGCACGCGAAATACACAAACACACAATAGAGAGATGGATTGAAGAAGTAGACGGGGAAAAAAAAAAGCGCGTGTCTGGGAAGGAATTTAAACCTTTACAGTTCCACGCAGATAAAAATACAAAAGCGGGAAGACTAGCCTCTAGGCTTGGACCTAGGCAACAAAAATGATTGCGCACAGTCCAGCTAAAGCTAAAGCTAGACAGAGAGAGAGACTACACGAGATTGAATCTATTTCGTCAATTTCATCCAACATTTTCTAGGCGGAGTTTAGGGCGGTAGTGCTCAATGGGGTGGTACATGTATACTATACGAGTATAGAAGGAGAAAAAGAATTATAAGGACCGACCATTGGCATTGTGTTATCTTGGAAACGAGTTTCCTGTTGGATGCGTGTGCCTAACTCTTCGTTTTTCATTTCACAGGGTTACTACCACCACTAGTACTATACAGTACACATATAGAGGATCTATAGGAGAAGCTATGAAAGTAAGGAAGAAAAAGAGAGTGGCCAGTGTGTGTGTGTTTGAATAGCGCGCACTGCAGAATTTCACCCCATTCTCTCGTTTGAAACGCTCGAGAGACGGGCGTCCGACTGAGCGCTGGATTAACAGCTCCCGGCCACGAGAGTTTCGACTGACTCGGGGAGAGAATGAAGAAGAGAGAGAGAGAGATAGCACAGAGCAGTCAGAGGGAGAGCGCTCGAAAACATATAATGCCAGCAACGCCATAAAAGTTGATTGGACTGTCCAAAGTTTTAGCTCCGAGTCGAATTAGCTGGGCAGCTTCAATGATGAGAGCTACCAACTCCTATTCTGCCTATCTATATATGTGCAACGGAAACGATGCACGCATCGATCTGAATTAAAGTGACGCTGAGCACCACCAGGCGTCGGATGTCTCCAAAGGATAAGCAACACGGCAGACAGACAACTTGACATTCGACTACACAATGCCATACACAACAATCAACAAATCAGTTTCCTTGATGGCATGTCCCATCGTCACAATAACTTTGTGATTTCTATTAACGACGTCAAAGTCGCTGATTATTCCATTTGTTTCTTGAAATATTCAAAAAGAAAGAAAAAAAAAATGAATTCCAAACGCTAACGCACTTTAGGATTCATCTTTATTATCTATCTGACTTCAGGCCAATATCTGGTCGGAATTTTCCAAATGAATACTCAACGGACACCAGCACGTTACACGTTCCACTATTGGTCGCGTTCGATTGACCCGTTCGGCGTTTCCTTCCATTCGCGCGACAAGAAAGGCCTTCGCTTTTTCTTTTGTGTTCGTGTGTGTGTGTTGGTCCAACGAATCGATCCCTTTCAAGACAAGTCATTGGTACTGATGTCGGATTACATCATGACCACCTAGTCAGAATAAAAGCGAACAGGGATAAAGGACGGAAATAGGAGACTTCTCTTTTGAATTCGATGTTAAGAAATAAAGTTATGATAGCACCGGTCGCGACCTCCACTCTTTTTTTTTCTTTCTACAATAGAGTGAATCAATATTATGGATAAAGAGGACAGCACGTGTGGGTGCTATACATAGGGGACGTATATGACATTTTAATTGGTCTACTCCGCCAACCATCGGTACCCAGTCAAAAAGAATCCTACGGTCTTCCAACAGTAGTAAAGGCTCAATCGAAAACAACTACACATATCTTTATGATCCCTCAACACGTCACCCGATATCGATCGGTAATTTCATCTCTCTATATAGTTGTAAATGAAATCAGAACATCAATTGATATGGACCACCCGCAATTCAATCACCTTTAGGGGAGATAACAAATTGACAGAACGAGAAACACTAAAACTCTTTTTTTTTTATCGTGGCGCATGTGCTTTAAAGTTTAAAAATAAATAGATACTAAATTGATTGGAAAATTGCCGAAGGACAGACACATCCAATCTTTTACCTACAATAACTAGGACAGCAACGTGTATTGGGCTGGCCTTGCTCATTCCGTCCCCCCTGAAACCAAACAAAAAGGGGGAACAGCAGCAGAACAAGCGACAGAAAAACGACGGTGGTCTCGACGCTTCATCACTTTTATTGCGGCTAATCAAAAACAAATGACGTCGCTTCTTTCTTCGTGTGCTACGGGGAGAATGAAAAGAAACGATAGAAAATAACAGCAATGTTCACCCTCGTCTGTATAAGCCACTCGGTACCACCAGTACCACCAGTCCACCACCCCGCATCCGGCTATTACGTGCTGTCCTCGTTCTGTTCGTCGCCAGGGCGCACGCACCTATTACATATGACCTTCTATGATGTCCCTATGTTGTCGTCGCCCTTATATCCCACTGTCTTGTACGACAACAACAGCGTCCATAAAAGTGAAGGGAAGCCATTAGAGAAATGAGCTCGTCAATAACGTCAATTTCGGAGATTCCTTTCGACTGCGTACGTACACACAGTACACACCCAACCAGGAGCAGCCATCCTAGCCATATATAGCATTATAGCCACCCATAAGACCTTTCTAGCTTCTGCTGCTGGTTATAAATCTGAAAATTTCAACAGTTGTGACAATTCACCGAATGGGCGACGGATGTGAAATGAAGGATCGGGTCGAAACGTGTTGTGAACTTAAGCCTTTATAGCGTCACCTTTTGCCAAATGTCAAGGCACTTTAGTGTCAAAAGGATATCGTCGCCATGGAGGAAAACATCAACAACAACAAAGTGGAAAAATTACCCGTCTGCTGCGCTGCCTGGCTACCTGCTGGGATATGCTCCACTGTCTCGCTCCAAACGCTTTTCTCCTATTTGTTGTTGTTGCTTTGTATTTTATGCATAACTGAAAAGCGAGCGGGACACGGTTTTGCACGCGTGAATGGACAAACACCGATCGATTCCTTCATTTTTTTTCTATCTCTTTTTTCTTTCATAAACAAACGCCAAGGGCGACATCAAAAGCAAAAATTTTTAGGGTTGGATCCGGGGGACGACTAGCTGAATAATGACTGATGTCATTTTCTCGTAAAAGAAGAAGAGTCACGAGACCCAAACATCAAAACGCACACCCAACCCAGCCATAGAGAACGAGTTGTTGAATCCGTCTTTCATGCATTGTAATTTTAGATTGTAATAAGCACACTTTCGGTCTATCACGATGAACATATAACTAACGGAAAATCAAACAACATAACTCTTTAAAAGGCATAGAGAAAATTTGGGTTGGGCAGAGCAGAGCTGCAGAGCCACTACATGAATATAACTAACTAACTATAATTAACTGTATATGTGCATGCGTCAAGGAGATAGGCTCCGTCCAGACACATCTGCAACGTGATCATGAGAAAAAGAAGAAAGACAGTGAGGGGAGAGAAACCTGTAGGTTTTTCACAAGGAAAAGGCTGTAGATCTTAAGTTTTCTGCGCACCATTTTCTTTGGGCTGTAATGTTGAAACACAAGAGATATACGTGAAAAAACCCATTACGAATCAATATTTACTAACTCGAGCTTTTCAACGAATGGGGAGAGAGATGAGAGAGAGAGAGAAACGTGGATGAAAAATATTTGCTGATCGGCTTTGTTGGAATCAATGAAATGGGAAAATAATAGTAAGGGATTGTCATCAATTCATCACAACAGCGAGGTATGAGATTTGATTAAATTTCATAACCAAGCGAGCGATCGTTGTAGCGGCAGTAGAGCTGAACACGGTTTGGAGTGATGACACTACCGTCGTCATCATTTTCCTCGTATCAAATGAGAACATTAGCATGAGCATGAGAGTTGACGCACCTTGATCGAAGCGCAGCGCGAGCTTGTTTCATGTTTAGACGCCACGTGACTACGGTTTGATATACACATATCTGCTTCTATGTATAAAAGAGAGAAAGAGAGATCGGGAAAATGAGGTGAAAATCTTGCTCTCCCTCTCTCTCTGTCTCCAGAGGTATACAGCTGTCCAATATCTCACGCTAATGATAAACTATTCAATGAGAACGAGCTTGGGAATACTACAGAGGTTTGCTTTGATTATCTCAAACAGAAATTATACGGACTCGCTTGTTATTTTTATTTGCAAGCTCGTCTTTTGAAATCTCAAAAATTACGAGCTTTTTAATATCGTAAGACTTTAGACCGTTCAGCCGTCATAGCTTTATGGTCCCCTGCTCTTTGTTATGTCCATACTACATTGATATATATATTCCTATATTTCCTGGTAAATAAGAAAAAAGGTGACAAGGGAAACATAGACTAGAAAACGTCTTCATAAAAATTCATGAGAGGAAAGAGGCTGTCGCCATTTCTCAGGGGATTTTTCGTCGCCGTTATCCTCCGTCACATATAACCAGTCGCTTCCCTTTGTTCAACGAAACATCCACTGGGCAAGCGGGCATTGGCAACAAATTTTCCCTCTTCTATTCTATATGTCTCCAAATAAATAAAATAAAAACAAAAAGGGTGCAGAAAGTATGGATGAAACAATCAAAAAGGTGAATCAACAACAAAAACTGACAAAAAAACATGTTACAAGATCTAGGTACCACGAAGGAGGGGGACGGGAAATGGAGGGATAGATGGGGTCTCCTCTGTGTCTTTTTATTTTTAGAAAAAATGTTTGAAAACTTTTCAGTCTGTCGCATTTGTAAAAAAAAAAGTGTCAGCCGATAATAGTAACTTTTTGGGATGTAGGGAAAAAGGACGGAGGAATCTCGAAAGTTGTTTTCATACTATAGTGCGAATAAGTTTGATATACATACATTCATCGTTCCATTTTGCTACGAAAGTAGCAAAGTCGCAATATATTTATGCCTTGCAAAAAAAGTTATTCATAACGGATTTCAATCAAAACTTGGGCCAACCCAACTTTGGGCCGTTTTCTGCAACTAGACGAATTTCTCCCGAGAAATAGAGAAAAGAGACCAAACCAGACGGATGGAAGGGGCCGAAAAAATGTAGGTATTCCTTCGTCGTCAGACAAATTGACAAGCTACTCTTTTGAAGGATGAGACCATCGTTAGCGCTGCAACGACGAGACGAAGAAGCTGGCAAGTAGAAGAACTGAAGAAGGAAGAAGAAGCTCCTATCTCTCACTAGACGATTCCATCTTCGTTGACATGAGGCGTGAGGAAAGGAGCGGATGGAACCCAGAAGAAAAGGAGTAGAAGAGGGAAAAGGATGACAGAGAATAAGGAGGAGACGGCCAAAGTGACACACAACTTTGGCTCCGACTTCCTGACGTCAGACCGGTTGAGACGACAAAAAAAAGGAAAATACTGGCACACACATACATATACACGCACACACAGAGACGAGAAAGCAAGAGAGAGAGAGAGCATAGTAGGAGTAGTACACCACGAGTTAATGGCAACGAGCGGAAGCAAATGGCGCACTGGGCCCAAGGAATAAAAGAAGAAGCCATCGAGACCCTCTTTCCCGTATCTTTCGAGTCGTTAGACTGCCAAGAAAGAAAAAAAAGGGCGGTTGGACCAAGTGGATGGCAACTGAACCAAGAGAGTCCGTCGACAATAAAAATAAATATGTCCTAGACGAATTTCTACTTTTACTTGATTTTTCGCCCCTTTTCTTCTTTTTGGAGGGTAGCCATTCTCCATTTCCTGCTCTAGCAGTAACGTTGCGCATCCTAATGTCATTTACTCGAGGTTCGTTTTCTTTTCCAGTCCGTACCGAACGACTTGATTTCTCGTTCGTGATTTTTTCTTCTCCCTCCTCTCACTATGGAGTTCAACCACCAAGTACAAGTCAATTCCGCCCATTGAACCCAAAGCTAACAGACTGGACACACTACCCTTCTATCCCTCCCAAAAGTCTTGGCGCCAAAGGAGATTGTGTCTCCCGATTTCACCAGGAGTCCCGGAGAGAGGAGCACCAGAGATTGAACGAATCAGAGGAGAAAATCCTTATCGATTAGGCATTAGCACGCCCGACATGGTTCAGTACTTGTCGAGAAGGACGAAAGAGCGGACCTCACTTGCATTTATTAATCCATCGGCTATGATGGTGATCCTTCCGAATATCGGAATGGCTACCATCAAAATCCTCGCGGCGTAGAAAAATAAGACACACACACACATCTATATAGACAACACAAACGCAAAAATGGCGGACAGAGTAGAATAAAAGACAATCCAGGACAGGGGCTTCCGTCTCTACATTATCCATCACTTCTATTTTCTCTTCAATCTTACACTACCACTTCTACATCCTTCCTTCACACGAAAATCCATCACGTCAGATCATCATTGGCTTCCTTTGATTCCCATAAAAGATTATTTGACTATAATCTTCTTTTCTTCTTTGGCTGGCAACTTTATTTTCTATATTATCTGGTGAATGACGAAATATATGAACCGAATAAAGAAAAATCATTTCCCTGCAATCATCAGATTATATATAGATGTCTATAACAGTCATCCAGAGTTCAAAAGGAATAACTGTCCAAACTTTGCGTCTCCCCATTCTTTTTATTTTTGAAAGTTGAAAGTTCGAGTTCATTTCAATTTGTCGTCAAAGTCTATAAAGTTGAAGACTAACGTTATTATCAAAATAGAACGAGAAACACAGCATATTTAATAATGAATTAGATTCCGTTACAAGTTGCGGATGTCATCGGTTGAAGACGTCGAGACGACTAGTAGTTTCTCGCAGTTCATTTCACCAAGAATCGAGATCGAACATTTCCTACGTCAAGCAAAAGGCCAATGGGGAGGAAAAACGAACATACCAAAAGGTCTTACAGTCAACAATTCTCCTATACCGAAATACCAGTCGAACATCAAATGGAGGATAAAGGAATAATTAAACGTAGTTAACAACTTATGATTTTCTACTGCTGCTACATATAAACTTTAACTATTTGAAAAGTGTCGCAGGAAATTCATTATTTTTCTTTCTTTTTTACTTTTGGCCACTTTCGGGGTTCGTAGCTTTGGCAATGGCAGGAAAACATGATCGTGTCCCCCCATAAATCAAAGATTGCTAGAGATTTTTTTGGCGTGACTATGAATCGTAGCCCCCGAACGACAAGTTCCGATCGATAGCGAGGGCGGCGAAACTTGGCAAACATAGGACCGTCAGGATGGGCTTCGATCGTAGACACTTTTGCTTTCTCTCTTTTTTTTTCACTTTCCCATCAAACCATTTGAGATCTCTCTAAAAAAAGGGAGAGAACCCCGAAAAGCTTTTTAAGATGAGCTGCTATATGAATCAAAAATGGCGATTGAAGTAGGCACACATGTGTTGTAGTGTTACATGGGCGGACGGAAGGCCCGCAAGCGAATTCGAAGAGGAAATGCATTCAATATTGACGTCAAGTACGATTATATTTTAATACCAAAGAATTTTGTGTATTACTTTTAAAAATCTCCTATTGTGATATTAAATTAAATTGCAATATTACTATGGGAGTTTTGCCAAGAATCTCCTCGTTACCGACGCGTCATACTCGGGATCTAAAGAGCTATGAAAATCATGCCAATCCAATTTAACAGTGTGCGACTGGCTGACTGCCGTTACTGTACCCTTGATGATCATCTTGATGATTCACGAGCTAACAGATACTGTAAGAGGCGTCCTGAGAAAACGCGCATCTCAACATCTCATCATTAATCAAACCCATCTATAGCTATTAGCATAAACGAGAAAATCTTCCTCTTTTCTTTTTCAACACTTCTTACCTCTTCGAGACAAAGACGCAGATGATTAACTGATTACAGAAACCAACGCGTAAAATACACGCCTGGCCGATTAGTCCGTCAACAACCGAGAAAGAGAGAAAATGAGCAAGGATTTGCAAGTCCTACCAGTCGTACGCTTCTATTTTTTTTTTCTTTTTAAGAAAACAAAAGAAAACGATAAAGAAATACATTTGGGCGAGGAAAGGTAAAAAAAAAAGAAAAGAGAGGAAATACGCTCAGAAAGAAAGAAAAGAATTCAGCGAATTCTAAGGCTAGATGGTTTCATTATTCAAGTTGCTCATGCGTCCATATCATTAGCCTATACTTTGATTCGCTTTCTATATAAGAGTCGGGTATAGATATAGACCGTGGAAGTCTAGTCTGGAAGAATGGCGATGCAGTATAATCTTCTCTCCAATTCAGAAGGAAAAAATAAAAGAAAGAAAAATTATTTAAAGTTGAGTAGATCCCCTACTGGGAGAATACGCGAAAGGAAAAGACGAATCTAGAATGTACCATACAATTGCACTTCAGCAAAGTCCCTTAGGACACAATTAAGCGAAATAAGAGCGACAAAAATGCAAACACTGCTGGAAATAAAAAATGATTTTGAATAATTCAACCTATTGTCTGCAAATTCACATTGTGCCAAAACGATATATACTTAGTTTGAACGTCAAGCGTCAGACGAGTACGACGGTGCTGTAATCAATAAGCGCGTCACGACTGAAAACGATGGCTCCCTTCCAAATCCCGTCAACTCGACACGATAATAAGTTATACATTTGACTCAATTTTGATTGTCAGATGGAATAAGCAAGCAGCATTAACATGCAGGCTTATTAAAAGTCGTGGTGAAAAATAGAAAAATCAATAATTCAAGAATCCATGTCGTCTGTGGCACTGAAGAAAAATATCCTCCCTTCCCTTCTGTGTAGTACTTCATATTTATATCGGTCAAACCAAAAGAAACTGCCTAGTTGACATACATTCGTGAGTATGGATAGATATATGCACATTATAACCACTATCCCATCTCGTTTCTTATACAGTCGTATGTCCGGATGTCTAGTTCCGGGCTTTAGTCGGGAAAAAAGAAGGGGGATATTGCGTGCCCAACTTCCGAATCTCTACGCCAGCTCAGTCGTCTTCTATTCTTTTCCATCTGCTTTTTCGTATCTCGTGCTAGAAAAGTGGAAGACTAGATACTACTACTACTACTACTATATACAGTACTGTCGCTCGCTTCTAGCTATAACAGTACTTCTAGGGTACTACTTACTAATATCTAGATCGATAGAGCTTTCTGGCGGTACAGCTGCTTTTGTGTAGGACTATAGCGTATTGCCATTCACTGATTTTCACCATGAGTGACTATAAGCTATACATAGTCCGATGGAGCTGCGAGATGAAGAAGCTGGAGGAAGCCAGACCTCGAAAAAGAGATAGATTGATGAGTCGTCGTCGTAGTCGTATTGCATGTAGCCTGGACTATGTGCCTGCCAAGTTGTCAGTCGAGCGAGACATTGCAATATTCCCAATCCTTTTAAGCTTTCACACAGCATCAAACAACATTCCGTCACATACAAGAACTAAACAAGAATCAAACAGTCAGCGAAATGCTCTTCTTTTTTCTTGCTATTCATAGCGCGTGTACACATCGAGGAAAGTCGTTTCTTTATTCTACTTTTCTCTTCAATATGGGAAAGGCACAGTTGAGTCTTCACCTCAAAAGAGTGAAAACAGATTTCAGATGATGACTACATAAAAGACGACTTCCTATTGTTCATTCAATAAATAAACGACAGGCAAGACGGCGTTTGCTGGATGCATGTTAAACGGAAAAAAAAGAAAACAATCAATCTGATGGCTGCTGCATGGCACAGCTAAACGCAAGGCAATTTTTAAGAGTTGGGGAAAAAAAATATCGATCACTTTACATTCCTTTGGAGCTGTTTTAATCAATTAATATATCCGCATTCTTTCCCTCGCTTCATTCATCTTTCCTTTTCCACTCACACAAAGACAAAAAAATGAACATTATTAATTTTATTGTAGCTTCATGTTCCATTCATATATTGAAATACATGGGCAGAAGCACAGAAAAAAAAGTGATCAGAAATCTAATGAGTTGGTCTTAATTGGGTCCAAGTTGAAACGGAAGGAAGGGGACCGGGAGCGTGCATTCCGCTTCAATTTGCTACCAACTTTCTTTGGGATATTTGACAGAAAAACTAAAACTACTTCCGCGATTGATCTTTTGGTTCTTTGATAATTTATTGAGAGCAACACACACACACACACACACACGAAAGAGAGAGATATAGAGGGGGAGCAGCAGCAGCAGACACAATCGATTACAGAGCAGGACGTGCGTGCATAGGTCACTGCAAACGCTTTTCCATCAGTGGGGTGAAAGAGGCGCGACAAAAATCAGCTCTGTCGTCCATGATCTACAACTCGACTGTTGACTGATGACCCACCATTCTTTCGGGTCCTCCAGAGTCTCGACGCAGAATGGAGTGCAATCCCCCCCCCCCCCCTCCTCCTCCTTCGCTCCCTTGTCATACCATGGCAATGCCACCAGGGCACACTATAAGAATAACAATAACACTTGAAGTAGAAATGATTCAATGCCTTTTGTGCTGCCACTGTCCACCGGGTGCAATCGGCGACAAGGAAACAGGAATTTCTCCGCTTGATTGGTTACACAGACGTCAACAATGAATGCTGCTGACGTCCATCTAGAGTTTTCCATTACTGAACGCTATGTATACATAGATGACAGAATACAGTGCGAAAGAGGGACACCTTACAAAAAAAAAAAGAAATCTTTGGGCTACCGGCAAGGGACGATCAATCGAATCAAATAGGCTGCGATCGTCTATAGGACGAAAAAAACAAACTTGGATTGAAAATTGTTAAAAGCTTCGACCTCTATTATCCGCCCTTGTCTTTCATTTTAATATTACAATATGTTCTGCAATAGTCAGCATAGTCTGCCATCGAGAGAATAGTTTCAAATGTTTGCGGCATCAATTGCGCGCCACAACAAAAGGTAGAGCGCCCATTTCTCCCAGTAAGTTCTAAGCTCTAAAGTCTAAATGTTTGACGTTAATGGATAAATGACTAGAAGGCCGCCTAGCTGTGTTATTTAGCTTCTAACAAGAAACCCCTTGTACTGAGATGTGCGGCTTTCAACCTGTATGTAGGTCGTTACATATGCTAGTATAGTTAAAACTAAAGTTTCCATTCGGCAGATCATCTCAAGGTGAAACTCACCAATAACAAAAGAACTGCGAAACACAAAACTTTGGCTTTCGTTTTAAAAAAATGAAAACGCTCCAGGAACATTTTACACAACATAAACAGCAACTCGAATACTACGGAGGGGTGTGTAACATTTTGTTTTTGTTAGGTATCGATTCTTTATACTTCTTTTCCTTATTCTTTTCGTTCTTGGGATGCTTGCTTTATATTTTAGTATCGAAAGTAAACATTTCCCGATTGAATCAACATCTAAGGGCGCTATAACGAACAGAACACACTAAACAGGCCTCCACCCTCGGAAAGTTGGGGATTTCCAAAAAAAAACCAGAGACGCACAGCATATAATCCAATTCTCAGATAAAATGAATTAGTGAATTACATTAAATGAAGGATAAATTGTAATACTTTTTTTAAAATGTCTGTGTCTTGAGATAATTCGCGGATTCTGTTATTCGCAACGTTCGACCTTATACTCGTCATTTAGATTTTTTTTTAAAGTTTCCTACATTTCAGTCCTCACACCCCCCACGCTGAACAGAATCCAATAAAAAGTCAAACCATGATCTTGACTCTTCTCTCTTCACACACACATGGAGAGTGCATGTATAATGTATATATAGATATTATATAGCATCTGTGCACTGGATCGAACAGGAACCTTGAAGGATCGAAGTCTCTTATTTCTGATTCTGATTTATTTATGAGACAAAAAAAAAATAATAAGAATTTTTAAAAAAGAAATCCACTCCAAAGTGATAAAGCAGCGACTAGAATATCAAAACGAGACTAGCGAAAAAATAAAAATAAAAATAAAAATAAAAACAAAAATCTCGTTAAAATAAACAAAGATGAGGGGGCAAAAGATGTTTTCCCCAACAGTTCAACAACTAAGAGAAAGAGAATGATTTCATGCTCTGTGACGCATACACGACGAAATAAACTCCCTCGCTCAGATTTCCAGAATAAATACAAATAAAATATTTCAGCGTTTAATAGTTGTATATATGTCGCATGATTCCGGAGGGACGAGCCAGGCCAGTATGCTAATCGGATGGTGCACAATACTTGTCAGTTGTCACCATTCCAAACTTTTGTTGCTGGCATTCGTTTATGGCCTTATCTCGCGCGCCGTTCGCGGTTGACTCGGCCATCGTCGTGATAAGTCCTATCATATTTCAGTCCTCGCCGCTTTTTCCTTTATATCTATCGACCTTGTTTTCAGCAGAGGTATGATGATGCGCGCAGCGCGCTGTATGCAAAACACCAGTAGAAAAAATTTAAATAACACAACTATTAGAATTTAATCTAAATTAGAATTAATTTCAAACTAGTCATATATATATTTTTTAAATACTGAGCATAAGACGAGCGATAAAAATAAAGACAAAGACGTTATTTGATTTCACCTAGGGAGCCCCAAAGGGGGGAGCTCCCCCACCGTTTTTGCGTAGGTTGCAGAGCGAATGCCACATTAGATAAAGAGGATACAAAAGAGATGAGACAATGAGATCAGGCTCATGACTCATATCTTGCGATTGTTGGGTCTGCTGTTCATAGTACATGAAGTCTAGGTAGTGGAGAAGTCGGAAACGAGTAGATCCTAGAGCTGACGTCTAATAGAAGTAACAGAATATCTAGGGGAATAAAACTGCTGAATACTATAGGGTTTCGCCTAGCTAACGCTCATCAAAGATAATAGCACCCGTAGAAACTCTTGGGAGAATAGACACTGAATAATTGCCTGCTATCATAGAAAGACAAAAGACAGTTGAACGCTTCTATTATGAATAACAGTGGAGAATGGGGGGATGGGGCGGGGAACGGAACAACGATCCTTCATTTCCACTGGATGGAGATAAGAACCAGCAAGAGGAAATATGTAGGAAGAGAGAAGAAAATAAAAAAAGAATATGAAGAATATGAAGAGAGAAGCAGAATAAGTCAAGTAAGACATGTCGACTCGACACATCAGCAGATCCTTTCTAATTCTGGCGAACAATAAAAGACGATTCATACCAGTTAAACGGATTACGTCTGTAAGCTTATCCCGTGGCTTTCTTTTCAATCCAATTAAGTAACTCCCCCCAACCCAGAAATTGAGAAGAAGTAAGGGGGATTTCAATGTTACGGTACCTACATTTTGAAAATCATATGGCGCCACGCTACGTTACGTTTTGCATTAAAATCTAAAAAGAAAAAGAAAGAAATCAGATTTTCTCAAATATAATCATGTTGATAGGGCCGGGTAGCGAGATCGATGGAAAAATCCCCAAACTAAACAGCCCCCAGATCGTTTAGCAGTCTCAACCATCCATCAATATCAATCCACCGATAGCTTACTTTAAGTGGTCTATATCGTACTATGGCACCCGTGTAAAAGGTCACCATATCTCCTAGTATCGTTCCCGAAATTTTCCTTCCCCTATTGTATTTTCAGCGAAGACGAAAAAAAAAAACACCACTCGACAAATCATCATCTCCCCCCATAAATGTTTGGAGAGCATGTTAGGACTACTACACGATATATTTTCTTTTAAAAATATATGCCGCCCCTTTTTAAAAAGAATCCCAAAACCCGTTCCGCTAAGTATGGAGTAGACATGTAGACATGGGTCGTGATTCGATCAGTTTATACGCTGCATATGCTGCAAACTTCGGATACTCTGTTCTTCCTACCATATTTTCTCTTCTTTTTTTTCTGTTTAAATTACAAGTTTTTGTTTGGTTTTTAAAAGAATTCTTTTTCCTAAAAATATTTTTGTGTTTTAACGAAGGCAGCTGTTGTCTTTTGTGCCGACAGAGAGACAACAGAAGGAGTAGACAGTAGAGTGGGCAGCCGCAAAACAAAGTAAAGAGGAAGAATTCAAAGACTGTTCAAAAGACTTGAGGATCATGAAACGGCACGCTCCCCTCTTTTCTCTCTCTCTCTCATACACTCACAAACACAGAGAGAGAGAGAGTTTCATGGCATAACAACACTTTGTTTGTCCAGCGTATGTATTGACATACCGACACTTTAGTTGGCAATTCATCAGAGCGACATCACCACCAATAGCTGTGTAAAGACGTGAAATATACAAAAAGAAGAAAAAGGTCTCTGGCCAGTCCGTTGATGTGTGAATTGTAAACTTTGGCGCAGTTTTGAAAATAATAATAATAATAAAAAAACATTTGAAAACGGCTGAGGCCTTTTTTTAAACATTGAAATCAATATTGTGTGTGTGGGTAGGTATCCTGTAACATATATATATGTATGTACGTGTGTGTACATACGTACGTGTATACGAGAGGTTAGCTCGCTTCAGTCAAAAGTACGTGCGCATTGTGGGCATGAAAGCGCCAGTCGCGGGCACCAGCCTGTTTGTGAAGCAGTACAACATGGTGCACAAAAGAAAGAAGAAGAAGAAGAGGAGAGCCTTTTTTTACGACGATATGGCATGGGTCGATCATAGTAGTTACATAATGCCGCACGCAGATATGTATATGTAGTTGTACACAACTTATATGGTTAGTTATTGCAGCGAAATGATGTTGACGACTGCGGCGGCCAAGACTTTACACAAACAAATATCCGTACCTATTACTACTACTACTACACCGTGGTGGAATAGACGTTTTACTTGGAAATGCTGGCGAGGGGAAAAATTTCAAACAACATGGCAAATAGCACCTGATCTCTCATTGCGTCAATTCCAAGCGTCAGCACATGGAATCTCTTTGACGAACGAACGATGCAGTTGCAGTGCACATTTCGAGAGGATTAAAGGAATATTCGCCTGTAGTACACGATGAAACAACCTATCCGTCCCTTTACTGGTAAAAGAGAGTCTATTTATGTGTGCATGTTGTATACAAACACACACACACACACACACACATGCAGCTAGTAGAACATCAGTACTGAGCACTGGACGGTGACAAACTCCAAGACAACGTTAAATCCTCCACGGAAACTTTCCAAAGCTCTCGTGTGTCGCACACAAACACAAGTTTCTATATCGTCGGCTAAATATCCGTGCGCCGCAACTTAAGCTGTTTCTCATCACTCCTCTTCCTCCTGTGTGCTTTCTACGTAGTATGTATACAACATGACCGGGTGTGTAGTAGCCTATAGGTAAAAACCTTGTAGAGTATAGATTGCTTTTCATGAGCATATCCTTGTGCTCTCCTCCACAGTAAACCAAACTAGAACCTTCATCATCTTGTTTTCTTGTTCCATAAAGGTGGTGGTCGGTGCGGTGATCCTTGTGGATACGCATGGAAGAGAACGGAGCAGTGCAACTACTAGAGCATCGAGTAGGGATATATGTTGCAGAATAAGATATCCAATTTCCCTATGTTCCCATTTTTCCTCTCTCTCCACATCAGAAAGAGTTATCCGACCTGAAACTATCTGGCAACAAACTTTTCCTCCCCTCATTTATTTTTTCTTTCGCTTCTGTAGCCTCTCATCTTCAACGCTAAGTAGACGAGGCGGCTCACATTCTCTCGTTCAACGCCAGAGGCGGACGGGAGGTACCAATGGTTTGGGTACGAACCATCGAGTGAAAATATTTTTTAAGAGATCAAGACGTCGTATCGGTTTCTGTGATGATAAAAGTACGTAGTAGAGAACTTAGAGAAGTAGAAAATAAAGAGATTCTGCTCCTGATGACACCTCTCTACGTCCTTTTTAAACCCGTTTCGTTACCCAACTGTTCTTGATCCTTAACACCTGCTGCGGTTCCCAGAAACCGCACAGGGTAAACACGACGATAACGACGACAACGCAAGGGGGAAAACTCTCTCCAAAGAATATCGTGTTCGATGAATATTTAATATATTTCTTTCTACCCGGTTCATTCCGATCTGTGGGTGGGAGGGCGCAGGGTATTAGTCAGCAAAGAGGGATAAACATCCAAATAACAAAAGAATAGGGGGGGGGGGGAGAGAAGCGAAAATTGTGCGCTGTATCGCATATAAGGTGCTTGGGTGGGGTCTGTGCGTGTGCGTGTTGAAGTCACGAAACTCTGACGGCCACCATTCAAAACACAATCCGAGTCGGAGCTAAACCGATTAATAACTCACTTGTCAGCGCAGTTTTCCCTCTACTGATACTTTCACGCCATCGACGTAGCGTAAATGTGCAGACACACACACACACAACACAATTCATCGTCGTTTTAGGGAAATAACAGACTGACGTTCACCAAAACAAAATGGCGCAAATCGACTTGCACAGCCTACCCCAACTTTTCTTTTTTAAAGAAGTAAAACCAAAAGCAAACCAGAAATATAGAGATAAAACCAATATATGATGTGAATTGAACTAACCTTAGACCACGTTTCCGGATGACATTTGTCAGATGGAGGGCGTGGAGTATGAGCCATCTGGTGACTTTTGAAATCGAAGAGTCTACAAGAAAAAAAAAAAGGAAAAAAATAAGTGGGATTACTATATGGCAAACAGAAACAGCCAAAAGCAACGGAATGATATTGAGCATTGAGAATCGTCCCCTTATGTCCCCCGCACTCGGTCACGGTCGATCGAGTCTAGAGCCCCCATTTTGGTGGGCGCCGTATTGCATATTACTGAAGCTGTATATCAATGACTTATGTAGTGTTACGTCTATGCATAGTAAAACATTTCGTGACATGTGAAAGAGAATAGAAAGCAAAAATAGCCAGTCGTTGGGTGCCTTTAGGATGATGGTGTAGCGTCAGCAACAACAACAGAAAAAGAAGTCGCTTCAACTTTCAAAAGGTGCGCATAAAAGGTCTGACGCCACGCTGAGAGCGGATCGTCGTGTCCACATTGCGTTCAGCACGCTCTTACATGTACAAAGGCAGGTACAGAATGACGACTGCATTGTGTTTTGTTGCTGTAGAAGAAGAACTGGCTGCGAGACCTGTGAGTCTCGGATTGCTGAGCAGTTTGCAACCGCTCGTGGAAATAAAAAATTCCGCACCCGCACACACACACACACACACACAACGCGCTAGCAGGAGCAGCTAGGAAAATCGATCCGAAACTTAAGAAATTGGTAAAATAAAAATTCCTTCTACTCGGCTCAAAATTTTACGGCAGTGCGGTATGGCACGCGACGTAAAGTTTTACTTTAAAAGTTGCATCAAAAGAAGAAGAAGAAAAAGTAAAAAAAAAAAAAGGAGCAAACCCCCACCAGGGAGAGAGAGACTCAAAAAGAGAGATCAAAATGATCATACACATACGTAAAACGATGGGCTTATCTAATGGACTGGCAGCAGCGTACAAAGTAGAGAAGAAGAGGTTAAAAGTAAGAAAGGAAAAAAAAGAGAGAGATAGATATGACGGGTCAGGAAGATAATGTACTACAGACATTCCTCCTTTCTCGTACGCAACGCGCAAAATGTAAAGAGAGGGGCTGGGGAGAGAGAGAAAGAAAAGAAAAAAAACGTTAAATTTATTCTTGTTCTTCTTGTGCTGTTTTGTTATTTAAAGAACGAAGCGTAAGAAGAAATGGAAGATAAGGAGCTAAGGTTGCGGTCGTGACGGGCGGTCTTTGCAATGTTACAGCCAACAGACGCACGCGTTCATCGCTCCTTTTTTTTTTCTTCTTTCTTTCACCTGGCAGAAAGAAAAAGACTCTGTAGGTTGATAACAACACCCCAGGAAACGAACTTAGACACATTCAAAACTTTTCCTTTCCATTTTTTTTTTTCTTCTCGGCGGCGTTCACATTTTCTTGTTGTGTTTGCTACTTCAATTATTCAAACCCAGGGGATGAAAACATACACGATTCTCCATAAAATGCTTTTTTTAAAAAATGAAAAAGAAGACAAATAGATCGGAAAAAAGAAAAGACTCCCGTCCCGAAATTCAATTCCAAAACATAGTTGCACCATGGCAATTGTGGACAAGAAAAGAAGATCAACAACAATTTCGCTATTATTTTTCTTTCTCTCCACTTTGCCCCGTTGTCGAGATAAGAAATGATGGCACACTATTTCATTCATTCATCATGCATGACGTCAAGAGAAAAGAAACAAAAGACAGACAGAAACACACACACACACACATACACAAAAGAGAGGAAGGCAGAGCACGAAACAGATGATGAGATGGCGATTGGATCACAGCATATCATATCATCCATCCCTCGGCGAAAAAGGGGGGAAAAAAAGCGCAAACTGGATGAAAGGAGGACAACAACAAACTACATAACCGAATAAAATATGACTCACTCTCATCACTTTGATGCAGACATACTTTGTGACTGGTTATTTTTGGGATGTGCTATCGCTGTAGCATCAAACACCGCAATAGCGGTCTTGCGGGGGATAAACTTCTCTCGGTGATTAAGTAATAGGGAGACGATACGAGTCATTTAGTGTCCGAATCTAGCGTGAATTTATAAACAAAAAGTAACCAATCCTCTCCCGCCCAGATATATATGCCGTTTCGGGTTAGTTTTTAGTATTAGGCAACGGGACCTCTGCCCAAAGAAAACGGTAGTAATTTATACGCACATATCATAGTTAACGAGCATTGCAGAGAAATATACTATATACAAGGAAAAGATCATCAAAGACCGGGGGAAAAAAATAATAAAAATAAGAAGAAAAGAAGAGGCAACGAATACGATTTTTTTTTCCCCTTCAAATAATAGCAGTACAGGAAGTGCTGCCTTTTATCGACATACTCACCCAACTCTTTGTGTATATAAAGTATCGAGATGTATATACTGTACGTTACAGTACCTATCCCATCCAAAAAGAATAATAACAAAAGAGCAAAAAAAGAAGAAGAAAAAAGAGAGAAAAAAGAGGAGCTATTGTGGAACAACATACCACCGCCCCTTTAGATATATTCCTCGTCGTAACGGATTTAACGAGCTCTGTCGTATACACCGTGTTTTGAGTGAACAATCGATCGTCTACGACTCAGAAACGCGGCATCTAAATAGACGAGCGGCTATTTATTCCGGCTGCCTAGGAAAAATCGGCACAAAAACAAATAAATCAGAAAATAAATAGAAGAAAATTCAAGTGTAGTTTTCTGCACAACCTGCTGGTTCTTTTTGAAAAAGAAAACTCCTCCACCGCAACATTGAAAGAACAAAAAGAGAGGGGGGAAAAATGACGCAATTTCTGTGGCCACCGCGTGAAATTGGAATGTTAATTTCTATAATCAAGGCGACGAGTAATAGCAACGCGGACGGGGAACTAAGGGAAATGGATTTACAATATTTCAACGTCGTTGCTGAGTGGAGAGAGAAACTTGCAAGGTAAAACTCTCTCGATCGAGGCCGCCAATGGGTCTAACGCATGTGTTCTAATCATAACGTCAAATGCACACATGCACCGGCATGAGACTATTCACGTTAGACGTGGGGGTCTCTGTTTTGTATGTTTTTTTCTTTTTCCATCTCCCCATGCGAAAAGAAAAGAAAAAAAGCCTTTGCAGATAATGAACGAGTTGCGGACGTATGCAAAGCCCATTGTTTGCAGAGGATTTCCCTTCTTTTTCTTTTCGTATAATGTAAAGTTGGCCGACGAACATTAGTGCATTGCCGTACCCGGGAAATAGGATGACTGTGGGTTACATAAAAAGAGATGAAACAAAACCACCACGTCTTTATTTTTATTTTGTTCGCTCTCTTCATCGTAGTCTTCTTCTTCTTCTTGTGTATAGAATCTAGTGGATAGCTCGAGGAAGAATAGACCTAAACAATCTTTTGTCTTTTCCATTCCTTGTGACTATACCATCGTACTCCCCGCTGTGTGTATACCTCCACAACTCTATTGCTTTTATACTCGAAAACACAAGTCGAGAAAAGATAATGGCGGGGCTGGGCCGGATGCGAACGCACGAAGGAAGAGCAAAAGAAGAAGAACAAGTCAAAAGGAACGGAATAATAGTAATAATAACAATAATCACAGTATACAAGAGAAAAAAAAGGGAAAAAAGAAACATACAACGAGGAAGAAGAGACGAGGATATGAAAAATAAAAGAAACAGCAAAAAATGCCGTCAAGCGAACGTAGGTGCGCGTGCTGCAGCCAAGATCACGACGCTGCCACTATCGCTTCCCATCCCTTTCTCTCTGGAGCGGCGTTCGTCCACCGCAGCTGCAGCGTCGGTTGGTTAAAGTGGGGAGGGAGGCAAAGGAAAAGAGGTGGTGCTTAGAGTGGGGTTTTCTGGAGGAGGAGGGTTGGCGTTGGCAGAGAGGGAAAAGAGACCTGCCGACCTTAGTGTAACATCAGTCTCGTCTCCGCGCTCGCTGCTCACCGACTGCGGATGAGCTTCCGCTACGTTTTCACGTAGCGCGCAAAAAGTGCTACACACAAAATCGCATCCAGTTTTTTTCCTAACAACGTTGAACTCTCAGCCCTAAATCAGATTTCTCCCTGTCCCTTCTTTTTTTTCCACCGATCAAAAATTATTCTCCGGACCGATTCACAATATTCTACTCGATTCACTTGTGAGTGAAATCAACTGTGAACAAGTGCAACATCGTCTCGCACTACACTTTTAGACTTTTACACACTCGACACGAATTTTAAGTTGGGGGAAAAAAAAATCTTTTTTGTGTCGATGATGGACATTTGACATCTCCTAGGAAGAAGAAAATTTTTTTCCCTTTCTCTCTTCTCCTATTCGTTGAACGGTTATTATTATTTGGTGCTTCTTCAACTTCCTGTCGCTCCCTCGAGGCCTTTTCTACGACAGTCGTAATGAAGTACTAGCACAAGGAACTTGCAGTTCGATAGAGAAGAGAATCATATAGAAAAAAAAAATAAGAATTCTGCTGCCTTCCCATCCGAGTGTTTGTGTGCGAGTGAATGTGTGTGTGTGTGTGTATGTTGTGTGAGAAGAAGTTGATTTCCGCTCGAGACGTTTGTCATAGTCGTCTCGTTTGGATACACACGCAAGAAGAGGAGGACGACCGAGCCACACAACAGGAAGGAATAAGCCAAAGGAGAACTTTTTTACCCACCTTTCACCTCTGCACTTTATCCCTATTCCTCTAAAAAGAAAGAAGCCTTGACTCTTTTGGCTAACGTACTAGACACACAGTGTATGTGTCTGAGTGTGTGAGAAGAAAAGAAACCAACCGACGAGACACCACGTCCACATTTTCACAAGTGGCGCGAGAGACGGACGAGTGGGGTCGATTGGGACGGAATAAATTTCCAAGATATCACTCTCTGTATATATTTATATGTATAGGGTAAAGTGAAAACTAAAGAAGACGAAGAAAGAGAAAACAACAGACAACAAAGTCACTCACTTGAGAGAGAGAAAGAGCGAGAGAAAAGAGGGATGCTGGAATTGTCAAGTGTCGTCATCGATTCGCTCAGACTCCACATCGAGGGTGGTTCAAGTGTCTATGTTTAATATCATCGTCCAAAGTCTGCGACTTTTTTTTATCTTTTTCCCCCTTTTAAGCGAGTCTATACCGCCTACTCTCTCTCTCTCCCCCACAAACGAAAAACTATCTCATTTAGCCCGGGCTGTTATTTTTTATTTCCAAAAAGGGGAGAGAGCCTGATGGACTGCGGTTGATAACAGACGACGTACCCTCATTTCCTCGTGGAAATTTTTTTTTAAAAAAAGGGCAAAAGAAATATTTTTTTAAAAAATAAAAGGCACTCGAGACACTCTCGAGTCCGTTCCTTTTCTTTTTGCCCCGGCGAAAAAACAATAAAGAATAAAAGAAAGTTAAAAAAGAAGGAAATTAAAAGCTAAAAATATACATAAATGGCCAGCAGAAGGAGCATGCAGCACGTGGACTATCATGATGGGTTTCAAGAGATGGAATACCATCTGGGTGTTGTGGACGGCCGGACTGGTAGTCATGTCAGCTGCCGGAGGTGCTGGAGCTTGTCCGGGCGTCAAGTGGAAAGGCGGTAAGCAGACGGTCGAATGTCGCCAGCGCGGACTCATTACACTGCCATCCAACATTGATCCACAGACGCAAGTACTCGACTTGTCCGGCAGCAACTTGCAGACTTTGCCCCGCGAGGCCTTCTCCCGGGCCAATCTCCTTAACTTGCAGAAAATCTATTTGGCCTCCTGTCGGATTGGCCACGTGGATTCGACGGCACTGCGTGGACTCACCAACCTAATTGAGCTCGACATCAGCGACAATTTACTGACGGACGTGCCCAGTGAGGCATTGCGAGATGCCGTTTCATTGCGAGAGCTTCGACTAAGTTCCAATCCCATTCAGAAGATTGAACAGGGTGCTTTCGATCAAGCCCCTGGACTGGTCAAACTTGACCTGTCTGACTGTCAGATCGAGACACTCGCGGCCGGTGCGTTCGACGGCCTAGATCAGCTGTCCCACCTACGCCTCGGAGGCAATCGACTGAAAGAACTGAGACCGGACGTAGTCTCCTCATTACCCAGCCGTCTTCATGGATTGGAACTGCAAAACAATCCGTGGATTTGTGATTGCAGACTTCGCTATTTACGGGAATGGCTCCAGCAGCACAACGTTCCCAGTCCGGCCACGGCCGCCTGCTCTTTACCGGAAAGACTTTCCGGTCGAGCTCTCATTGAACTTCAAGTTGACGATTTTGCCTGCGCTCCTCAAGTGATCCCGTTTCCAGCTGCCCCGCTACTAGCTGGAGGCGGACATCCGCACCTGCACGTTGAAGCATCGGCCGGTGAGAATGCCACTTTGACGTGCCGGATGAGCGGCGTTCCTTCGCCGGAAATCACTTGGTTGTGGCGTGGCAGGCCCATGGTCAACGGAAGCATTCCTGGCGAACCGGAAGCGCTACCTGTCGGAGAAACTGCCGAAGGTGCAGGATATCCGTCAGACGAGACACGGACCGTCATCATTTTAGAAGAGGGCAAGTACGAAAAGACAAGTTATCTCATCTTGAGTCCGGCCCGTGAAACCGACAGTGGAGCATTTGTTTGCATAGCCGCCAATCCGGCCGGACTGGCCCGAGTCAATCTTACGCTCAGAGTTGACATCCAAGCACCTGTCGTCGGCGGTCTAGGTGGCGCTCAAATTGCTGGACTGGGAGCCGGTCTCTTCATTTTATTGGCCGCTGTCGTGGCTATTCTTCTCTTGATGCTCATCCGTACGAGAAGTTCGGCCAATTCTGGGGCATCATCGGCCAACAAGCTGGAAGATAACAATGGTAAACAAAGCGGACAGCGTCCGGCAGTGTTACTAGGCCAAAATCATCAAGCAAATCAAGGGGCCTCCCTGTCAGGGATGTCTGCAGCTAAATCGCCAACATTGTCAGCTCTAGAGTACGGTCAAATAGCATTCGTCAATCCACAGTCACCGAACCGAGTCGTCGTCGTCACGACAGCCCTGGCCGCAACCACATCCGGACTAAGTGACCGTCCCGATTTGATTCACGACGCCCGACCAAATTCAGATAATTACGGCTACAATTTAGGACCCCCGTTGGATTACTCGACTTTAAATCGACGCTATCACGGCTTGTCGGCCGATCGCGACATTCTGGCCGCCACGTCGGCTGGTGACTACCAGAGTGCTCAAACAGATTCCTTCTACCCGTCAGCTTTGTGGGATCACATATTGAACCCAACGTCGGAAGAGGAAACGTCCGATGGAGCAAACAATAACCCAACCATCGATCAAGGCAGCAGCCGGAGTAGTAGCGGCCAGCACATCGCATCACCCATCCATCTGCCCCACGTCCCGCTCACCGTGATGGATAGGAATGGCATGCCACAAATTTACGTCCCTTATTCCAGTGGACAAATCATCCAGAATCCACGAGATCTCTTGGCTGGATCCTACGCGGATCGTGACAGTGACGCTGGTGAGTCAGCAGTCAGTGTCGATAGTTACAGTTTGCCTTGCCGGATACCTGTACAACATCAACAGGGACAAGAAGCCGTATGCGGACCAAATTTTGTACCTTATCCACCGGATTATGGTCTTCCGCGTACTGCCCAAAGCCCACCGCCCACTTTGCCTAAACCGTCTTCTCAACACCTGGCGGCCATGGCAGCAGGGGGACTAGCGACGATGGAACAACAACCACCTGCTCTCATTGACAACAACTCATCGATCCACCAACAACACCAGCAGCAGCAGCAGCAACACAACTCATCCAGCAGCTGCTATGGTTCCAAGGCCAACAGCAGTGCAGAGTCAAGTCCAATTGCTACCAGTTCAAATCCAAAAGGGTCGCGCTTCTGGCAGCAACGGCAGGGCAACAACAATGGAAAAAAGATCTCATCATCATTTCGCTAGAGATTCACCTGACGAAGGCTACCAAGAGGAATGCGCCACTGACGTTTGAAACTGTGAGTGAATCAAAGATTTCAGACGACTCGATCAAGTTGGCTTGACACATTTGCGCTTATTCTCCAACTAGAAATCCATCAAAGGGAAAATCAACTTTGTTGTCGGGATTTCAAAGGCAAGTCAGTCCAAGTTATGCACCCATCACAACTTCCAACTGATTTTTACTCCTACGACAACGACAAGATTTTCTATTATTCAAAAGTGTCCGTCTGTGTGCAAAAGTGGCACTAAGGCAACCAGCAAGCATAGCCAAACCCGTATATCTTTCGGGGAAAATGAAGGAATGTCAATAATCGACCGCTACCCAGCGAATGTGTAAATAAATAAAATCAAGAAAAATCAACAAAACAGTCAACCTAGAAGGTCAGCTGTCGTCCATGACACACAAAACACAAAAAAAGGGTAGAAAAGAATCGGAGAGTAGCGTTGGTGAACAAACGGCCAGCTCTCACGATTGTTCTATGACGCACCCAATGTTGTACAGAAATAAGATTGAAACAAAACAAAATACAAAAAATAACTATGAATAGAACATCACTGTAGTGAGTATACAAAGGGCAAATGATACAACTCGTGACGTGATGGCCAAAAAAGAAACGTGAAATTTTTCTACAGACAATATATCCATTATCATCATTAAATAAATATATATTATTATATTCGTATTTCTTATTTGTGTAACTAAATTCCTGTGCTGATTGTTTTAGAAAAATTGAATTTTTTTTAAAATCTTGATTGATTGTAAACACTTAACACTTAAAAAACACCCCCCTCCCGAAATGATTTTAGTGTATGATTGAATTATGTCCCGTGTTTTTTTTGTTTTTTTTTTTTTGTTGTTGTTTGTTTGTTTTTTTTCAATATGTGACACGATAAGACTGCACGGGACCGTGTTCCGGCTAACCTCGCAGTCACGTGAAATACAGCTCAGACCAAATAAGAAAAAGTTGGGAGGTTATTTTTTCTTGTGTGTATATTTTTGTTTTTTTCGTTTAGTTTTTATTTAGTTTTCTTTTTCAAATTACAGTTTTCAAGTGTCATTCTTTCGTTTGTGTGTAACGATTTGTGTTCCGAGTGATTTCAAAGCTAAATTGAATATAATGAAAGTGTTTCTTTTCTTATTTCTTGTAAAGATGGATATATTTAAAAATGAAACTCATACAAAAACTTAGTGCATGCAAAAACAAATAATAATGGCAATTAAATTCTAATAAATGAAAAAAAAAAACCTAATTTTGTTTTTTCTTCTTGTCCGGTCAATAAAATATTCTGCCCTGTGTTTCATTATACCCCGAGCGTTCCCTTTAACATGATATATGCATATACATCTATATTTGTATTCATGAGAGCTGCGATATTAATATAATTATTCGTCTCCTTCATCTTCATTTTCATCACTCCTAAAACTAACTACAAGTCTACAAATGCCTGTTTTCTTTTCTTCTTCTTTTTTTCAGACCGCATTTAGCTCACCGTCGACTGTATAAATGCACATTGAAGTGAGTGATATTAAAAGGGTCCATAAAAAGAAGTAAGTACGTACCTAGCAGCAATTTCAATAAGACTTAACAGACACACATACAAAAAAAAAAACAAAAAACAAAAAACAAATAAAAAGAAAACTAGCAAACAAAGTGGAGATATGGTCGACGACACATTTCAAAGTTGTCTCTGGAACGCGACGCGAAACGACCGCAACTTTCCACTCAATGGCAAATAAAAAAAACTATGCCCCGTGTGTTGTGCTCACAAAACATCCGCGCACCAGTTAGAATTATAGATAGTTTTTAAGTACACCGGAGTAAACGAGAAGCAGAGAATATGTTAAAAGCGATGCAACGAGAATTGGCTGCTGTGAGGCTTAGAGAACTTGTCAAATAACTTTTGTTTCACATCACGCTCCTTAATTAACCGACCGGAGAGAGACGAGTGCCACCCCCTCGCTCTCACAGAAACAAAATATTCACCAGAGAAATTATATGTGGAATAGAAAAAAAAGCCTTGAAAATAAAAAGAAAGCCTTATTCTTATTCTTCTCTTAATTGTGTATAGCATTCAAAAACGAAATTGACAACAAAAATATTCAGTATAACGAAGCTGCGGTGGTGCATGCGCAATTGCAACCTTGAGGCCGAGGAACACGACCTTCCCTTCCGGCGCGTCTGGTTGGAAGACCTCATCAAAAAACGACTCAGCCAAGGAAGTAAAGAAAGAGACTTGTCGTTATTTTCCGAGAAAGCTATACAGAAAAGATCGACAATGCTTAAACGCATAATGAAAATTGCAATTGAGAATATGTATAAGGTGTTTACGGTAAAAAATGTGAATCCAATAGAGGCCAAGAAATCAATTATAACGATCTAGATATTGTTCCTTAAATATTAATAACAAGTTAAAAAGTGTTCTTGTAATGAAAATGACTTTTCGTTCTCGATTAAAGAAAAGATTTGGCTTTTTGAAAAAAAGGAATTTTCTTTTCTTTTTCGTCCTTTTTAATTCGCAGTGGGAAGAGCTGAACTAATCAGCGATGGTACAGCAGGGCTTTTGTTTTTCCGCATCAGACCGGAAAATTGGTCCGACTTCCGTCGTGAGACTAATCAAGTGTGATCTCTCCGCTGTCGTAAGAGGGGGGAAAAAGTTGTCAGTGCTGCTGCCATGTCGTTCGGCGGAAGAAAAAGAAAAGAAACGAGCATCAGCCATCAAACAATCAATGGATCCCTAAATGTAATTGTGGGAACGTCACACCACGTCCCAAAATCTCGTTTTCATTCAAAATAATAAAAAAATCGACCAATCAAACTTAAACGAAATCAGCAACAACAAACCGATTCTTTAGTGCGTTCTCTTCAAAAGTTGTTGCTTTCTCGAACCAAAACAGCAACAACAAATGGGAAAAATGGTGCAAGGAAACGGTGGAAATCTCACGCCAGTCAAACGGAACCGAATTTCCTCCCTTCTCTTTTTATTCCTTCCGTCCGTTTTGGTGGAGACCGGGGCTGACCGGTCGGTGGTGAAACTACTTGCCCATTTGTTCCAAAATACACATCCACATAAACCCCAAACCGATGCCGGAGGAATTTCCTGTACCTTCTACTTCTAAATACGACGACGACAAAATAAAAAGAAACCAAAAATACCGAAAAAGAGAAAACACAAGAGACTACAAGGCTCACAAGGACAGAATGAGAACAGTCAAGAGCTATAATAACGTCTACCTGGAGAGTCAAGGAAAGGGGGAGGGAAGAGGTAGGGTTGAAACTTGGCGACCGAAAACTTTACTTTACTTTACTTTTTTTACTTCTTTATCGTGTCGCCAACAATAACAGCGACACACAGAGAGAAACAAACCAACGAAACGACAAAAAACTTGGGAGACTAGTGTATTACCACTATTACCTATATCCATGTAGTTGGGTTGAAAGGATAGAGCTAACATTAAACGGCAACGAAACACAACAACAACCATGGAAGCGGCCGACCGGAACCGACCGGATGTGGTGGAGAAAAAAAAAGAAAGAAGAAGACTGAGGGGCGCGGTTTGTTTCTTCATCGTCGGCCTCAAAACCAAAAAAAATAAAATAAAATAAAAACTCCTTTCCACTACTATTTGGCTATGGATTTCGTTTAAATAATATTCTCACTGATATAAGGTAGTTATAGAAAACAAGGGGGCAGGAAGTGGACGGAAGAAAAGCAGCTCAGATTGCGTAGTGGCCAAAAAAAAAAAAAAAAATACCGTCTAGGCTAGAAAATCCTCTTGGGTTTCTAATAGGGGAAGTAAGAAGGGAGTGAGCACAGGTGAGCACCAAAAAGAGAAATACATCCGTGGGAGACAGGCCAGCAGAAGAACTGGCACCGATAAGAGGCAACTAAAGAGAAAGGAAACCCAAAGTATCAAAAACAAAATCCTTTTTCCAACCACTCAACCTGGGACGCCAAAGAACCTGGCAACATCCTACAGTTGTATCTATCAAGAACGATGAAGTTTCTTTTCCAAACAAGTTTTATTTCCTACGTATCATTCCTTATTCTATCAACGAGAATGTCTTTCTTCAACTTAAAGATAAGCAGCCTATATATATACTTTACCGAAAGGTCACAGACGTCACACTTTTTCGTAAACCAAAACTGTCCAGTCAAATATTAAAATAAATAGAAACCAATTCGCACCTTTTACCGCGCAAGTATCGTCCATGAATCTACAAATGACATTCGATTTGAAATCTAGTTTCCAGTCCGAAAACGAACCGAATTTATTATTTAAGATTTAAAAAATGATTCCGACTTTAGATTTAACATATAAAAGCAAGTCACGTGGCACTTGCATCTTCCGCCGTTGTTGTGCTTCGTTCTTCTTTCCTTCGCTTGCTCAATCAATTAAATTACTAAAGAGAAAAGACCCCAAAAATGCCCAGAGTATCTTCTTGAACGCGTTGCGATTATAGAAGAGAGATACCGTTAGTAACTAGAAAAACAGCTTTCTCCAGCTATATACATACTTCCTAAATGCTCTTTTCTCTTCTTCCTCTTCTTTGTTTTTCCTATACCTCCCCACCACTTTGAGTCCATCATGTTGACGACAACGATTCTTTGAGAAAGAAAGCGGCTGGTTAAGAGGTATATATTATAGTGTGTATTTTTAGTAATAATACTATTAGGTAAAGTCAACATTTAGGTCTTGCCCTACTCCAAACTCACAGGAAGATATTTCCTCGAGCCAAACCCCCCCCCCCCCCCCCCGCCAGCAGTATTTCCGACCGAGATTTAGTTTTTTAAACTTTCGATAGTTTGTTTCTTTTTTGAAAGTTTTTCTTCTTTTTTACATTTTCAGTCATGAAAAAAAAGACAAAGGCTATGTGTAAATATTTCGTTTTCACTGTTTTTCCTTCCTTAGGATTAATAACACAGCAGACACGGAGGAGCAAGAAGAGAGAAAACGAAGACCAGCACACTCCCAGCTTGCGCTGCATCCTTTTGTCGTGTGTGGGCGCTAAAACGAAGCATCTTTTCATTAGCTTAAAAGTTAAGAGAAGACATGTTTATTTTGTTTCCTTCTTTCCGTTTTCCCTCTCATCCTTCATGAGAGATGATTCCCCATTGTTTCCACAACAAACTCTTACGCAAACGGGGGGAAAAATGGCTCAAAGCCTACCATTTGTGTTCAAATATCAAAAGATAAAAAAAAAGGAATAAAGAAAAAGTCAATAGAGACATTTGACCCGTCCAACCCCCCCCCCCCCCCCCCACTCCCACGAACAAAAAAAAAGTAGGGGCTATTTGGGTGCAAATGAACGTTTATCTACATACGTATAGCCTTCAAGCATATCCCATATATTGTGTACGTGAATAAATATTTCTCTCGCCCTCTCTTGTCTTTCCTTATACAACACACACGTCACTGGATAATATAACGTGCCCTTATTGTATTTCTGTCCTTTTCTTATGCATGCACTAGGGCACCGGACAATGGCGGATAAAAAAATAAGACCGAAAGAAGGAACGAGAGTGAAGCGGCGCTCCCAGCGTTGGGTAACGTTGTGTATATATTCAACTTGGCACTTGATGTCATGAATAATAATCAGCACGGCTATCCGCAGAGAACAGGTCCTCGCAAAAGTCAGAGAGAAAGAAAGAGAAGACGCAAAAGAAGAAAGGAAAGAACCGAATGAAACAAAAAAAAATTTGCGTTTTTGTTTTGAAAAAGAGAATGTGTGTGGGTGTATAAACAGTATATACTGTACTGCTAACGTTATTTACAAGAAAATGACTATAATACTTACAACTATACTACCTTACTACTACTACTACTACTACTGCTGCGAGAGATCCTAACGACTTTGTGTGGAACTTTCAACAGAATGTTGAGGCCAAGATATGCTGATGCGCGTTCGAGGCAGCATGTCATTACCGAAACGATTAAACCAAGTGAAGAGGCAAAAAGCTCAAAGACATTTTACTACACAACAGCACAGTGACGATGGACAGAACAAAAAAAAAAGAGAGAGAAAGAAGACGAAGAATAAATATTATACGATATTTCCTTTTTTATTATTTTCAGAACTCCAGCAAGTCGTAGACGATGAAAAGAGAAGAAAAGAAAAAAGGTTTGGACCACGGACGGGCTCCCTAGTTCATCGCTCTCAGCGGATCCATTTCCCCAGCGGTCCGGAACGAAATTACATCGACCGACACACACACAAAATAAAAGAAGAAGAAAAAAAAATACCAACGGTCGTCGTCTTTTTTTTTTGTGAGTCTTAATAAAAGAGACGTAAACACCTCAAACACGTACGTCCGCTATGTGGCATTTTCTCTTTTCTTGTTTTTAGAAATTGGTATACCGTCCTTTTTATAGCCACCAATCCAATCAAAAGTGATACGGTTGCGTCTAGAAATAAAAAAAGATATCGGTAAGGAAAGACGGAAAAGAAATTCCATCGGCGACTCGACCAGAGACTCTTCCAAGAAATGGTAAGATAAATATTGAAAATGATCTATTGACAAGTGGGGAACCGGTCGTTGTTGATGACGAAAACTTTGTCAGCAAAATCTATACCAAGATGTCAAAAGTAATCAAAAGTATTGAGGTCAACCACTGCATTGTTGACGTGCAGCCACGATCAACGTCACGGTTGTTATTTCACGACACAAAAAAAAAAACGTTCCTTTTAAATAAAATGTTCAAATAGTTTTGCCCAATTTTCTTTCACCAAACATGACGGTGCGTAACAAATCAGCCTTAGAAATGTAGTCACAATATGCAGCAGCATCTTTTCCTTTGCATAGTATAAAAATATACGTAAACAACATTCCTCGAAGCATCACGTCATATCCTCCCCTCTCCACTAAATCTTCAACATCCTTTCCAGTCTATAGACAGACAAGGTCTGTGCAGGAGCCTATACTATAAACTGCGGAAGTGCATCTCCATGAATTCCCGTTTCCTTCCTTTTGAGATTCTAAGTGAAAGGAGAAAAAGGCAAGACAACTGGAAACGACGCAACGACAACAAAAGGGAAGCTAGACAGATATATATACTGTTGGAAATATACAAACACAGCTAGATTCAAGTGCGCATTTGAATTCACTCGGATGAAAAACAAGAAAATATGGTACCTAACACATTGT
This sequence comes from Daphnia galeata, assembly GCA_030770115.1. Classification (NCBI taxonomy): domain Eukaryota; kingdom Metazoa; phylum Arthropoda; class Branchiopoda; order Diplostraca; family Daphniidae; genus Daphnia; species Daphnia galeata. The sequence continues at coordinate 8,899,773 of CM061115.1, forward strand.
ATGCATTATTATGATATTTACTTTTCTTTTCATCTTTTTTGACGCTTCCAACCGAAACATTTTAATTTCTTTTTTCTTTCCTGCTTAGTTCATTTTTGTTGTCTTCTTGTCGCTGTCGGATGTGTTACGGGACGCCTCTTTTAATTCAACTCACCCCAGGAAGACGAGGGAAATCAGACACAGACACAAGAAAACTACATAAAAAATTAACCAACTCAAACAAATATAGAAAAAAAGGGGAACTCGAATCTCTGTGATTGTGTGATTTACCCGTGACAATCTTGATAGAGTTCACCTCCGTTGTTTTCACGGGACTCGTAGTAATTGGCAGCTTTCCTTCAATGAAAATTCGCACCCTTCACTTTCAGCTGTTCCGTGCTCTTCTCACAAACTACTGTATTTATTTCTGAAATCTTCCTGAGAATCTATCACGCTCAAGTTAATGGTAAAAAATCAACTATGTTACACTGCAATTTTATACTATTTTTTAGAAGGCAATGACTAGCTAGCTACGTCAAAAACAAATGAAAAGGGAAAATATCGCAATGGCAACTGGCAAGTCATTGTTTTTTTTATAAACCCAAAGAGGAAAATGTCTACTAGTTTAATTACTTTAGATCCATTTCAATTAATCTCCTTCACTGTTTTTACGTCGGTACATGTTCTGTAATGGAACTGAACTTTGGCTATTAATGATAGGTGATGGAAAGCAGGATTTCCGGTTATCCATTATGCAATTTAGCTCAAAAGCTACTAATGCATTTCTTTAAATCAAATTTTGAAACCCTAAAGCCAAAGTACAACAAACCAAACTTTCTTGCTTGCTTTATTCAAATTCGTAAACACCGAGCGAGTTCACTGCTAAAGTTGATAAGGTCATTTTTTGTCCTCATTGCAAAGTTGGGATCTGGCCACCAAACAAAAATTCACTTAACTAAAACATTAAAGCTGTTGAGGAGTCAACAAACTCCAAGGATTTCGAGTTCCCTTTGAATTTTTGTAAACAAATTTGAATTAAACCGAAGTCGTTAAACAGAAAAAGAATCAAACTTCTGGTTTAGCTGTGTCACTAACCCTCAAAACGCCAGAATGACTTTTTAAAAAACTAATTTGCAAATGAAAGTTGATGAAATCATTTCGCTGCAAACGACAAAATTTCAAACTGTAGACTTCATTTTTGTTTACTCCGCATGAAAAAAAAGTCCACGAGAGTAATAGAAATGAAAGCCAAAACGTGTAGATGGGATTTCGGATCATTACGAAAATATCAATTGAGACAACCTTGCAGGGAGGTACCACACTTTCATTCAGTTTTTCGCGACTTTCAAATAAAATAGTAAACGCAACGGCACCGATGGAAACTTGCGCATTAAATCAACGTCAACACATTTGCGCTCGCGCTATTGACTTTTTAAACGCTTAAAAAGACATATCTAGATAGTAAAGGTTGATCAATTATACAGTACGTAAGAATGACGTAAGCGTTCTTCAAGTGACATTCCCGTCGATTTTCCACTCGTCGACTGATACGTATACAACAGTAAAGAAGGGCGTCGTGCCGATTGCACGATTTCAAAGGATTTTCAATTGTCTTTTATGCAGACCGACACAGTCAATTTCGATATCGTTCGTCTGAATGAACTGTGTTGTTCACGAAAACAAAGAAGGGATGAGCTCAACTTTAACTTCAAACGTTAAATATCACGTGGCCTAAGAGCGCGCACACACACATCTCTTTTATGCCATGTCTTTTTTTGGTCTCATAACAAAAGGAACCTCAACAGAACAGCAGCAATACGCCGGCTCCCACTTCCCTCTTGTTTAATAAATGACGGGTTGATGTCATCAGTCACCGTGTTTACAGAGAATGTATCCAGTAAACTCTTACTGCGTTGCCAGGCAGAATTCTCACGAAATGGACAAGCAAAGAGGAGAAACGAGACGGGAATAATGCCTTTTTTTAGCGTAGGATGAACAAGAAGAAAAATGATCATTCCATACCGATAAGTCAAACAAATGTCTAATAAAGAAGGGCTCGGGTGGAAAACTCGCGGAGAAACAGACACACATACAAGACAGCAGCGCTAGGGCTCGGCTTTCGATGCAATAAAGGTCGACGATGAAAGAAAGCGGCCATTTCTTCCTTTCTTACATGTTAGAAAAGAAGTAAGAAAAAGTTATTGACGAGGTCCGTAGTATACGACGTTGAATATCGGCGTAATGACGCACTACCAACTCACATGCAGCACTGTGACGCCAAATAATAATAAAGGAGATCTCAAAAAAGTAGCAGCAAAAGGCAGAAGAAAAAGGAGCAAAAGCAGAAAGATGGAGTAAAAAAGTGAAAGATGTTGGCTAGGAATGTACATGCTGTGACAGAAAAAATAAATAGAAGATATGGCGCCAAGAACCATCATCGAACTTTTAGATATTACTTAAGTCCCTCCCGAAAGAAAATACCCGGACCTGATACGAAAGAGAAATCCTCCCTACGGTCGGCCGGATGACAAACGAGACCAAACCAAGAATCGGCTCCTAGTAGCTGCTATGAGGCAAAAGCCAAAAGGACAGCTTCAAGAGTTTCCTAAGAGTGATTACACGGGCATTCATCATCAGTTGGCGTCAAAGATCTGAGAAAGAAGAACCCCTCTGATGGCAAGAACTGGCAAGCAGAGATATGTGATACCGATGAGAAATAAATAAAAAGCTCGTAGAATATAAAAGAAAAAGAGAAGAAACGAGAGCTTGATGGATATTAAAGAGACAGAACCACTACGCACAAGTATGAGTGTTTTATAATCTATTACTCCTTAATATCCCTTAAGTAAGGGATAGACATTTCCATTTTTCTACGCCATTGAATGCAATATTTCCCACATAAAGACATATAGCCTACTTTATTTGTTCCTTTTTACCAAGAAAGACAACCAAATAAAAAAAGAGCAAATAGACATTGCTTCCCAGCTCCCTATGTAACTGATATTAATAGTCAGTTGGATAATGCTTTCTCATTGCTCTAAATGCATTATTAACAGACTATTACTTCTTCAAATCTCTATATGAATCCGCGGAAACCAAAAGAATAAACAAGTATCTGACTAGTCCATCTGCTTATTGGGGGTGACTGGACATAGGTGAAACTTTGTTTTCTTGTTGTGAACTTGCCACTTGCATGTCTTTGGAAACACAGTCAACTAATACCATTGAACGAGCAATATAGATTGAGAGATTCCACGTACCTATATTACGGGACGTCATGTGTTTCTGCAGGGATCGCCAACAAGAGGGAGAGTGTCGATAATATGTTCATTAGTAGCATCCTCTCGTTAAGTCTTCTGGACGCCCATGTCGGGATAAGTCCATCCAGACGTATGCGTCCAACTCTTGTCTTTTGTATAGACCTGTGTTATGTGTTCGTGACTGGCCAGGATTATCTTGAGCGCACAAGTTTCGAACACACCAATAATAGAGGCTCTCTCTTGATGTCATTCTTTCATTTCATAACGAGAGAGAAGATGACAACAGCCAGAGCACAGAGCAGACACTATAGATAGGACGCGGTTGCCAAATCGATATTTCCAACGAAAGTTTCACTGCTGTTCCGTTCGCGAAACAGGGGGGAAAAAAAGAAAGACAAATAAAATATTCAGGTTTAGTCGATGCGTTAATATCGAGCGAGCGTGAAAGAAAAAACGTATTGCTCGTCAATCGACTGGTATTCTATCATGGTAAAAAAAGAAAATCCCAGGAAAAAGAACCAAGTGTTGTTTACACTTTTATGTCGACACATGAAACGGAAATCGGGGGTGTGCCGTGACATTCCCTATGTCTCCTTTTTCCTCGCAGTTACGCGCCAATAACCCTTAAAATAATTGAATTACGTCAAGATGATGACAGTTGCTTGGAATAAATGAACAGCCTTGTGGCGTTAGTTGCTATATAACTGAGGAATTGAATGCATATGAATCGAACCCAAAACTATACAGCATTAAAGCTCATACTATACTGCTATAATAAGTCTTCTAGCTACAAACTCTAGCTCCTGTATAAAGAGATATATACAATTCCTTTCATTATCTGAATTCTAGCAGCCATCGCTCTCATTCTTATTCGTCTTTTTGGATGTGTGCCCGACTTCATTATGGATGACGATACATAATGGATGGATATAGAGTTCGCGATGACAAAAAAAAAATAGAATGAAATCTAATATAAAGAGAAAGTAGGACCAAGAGCGTGAAGCCCAAAAATCAATGCATCCAGCAATGACTCGGCTTATCCGGCACTGACGCAAAACGCAATGGTTTGATCAAACAAGAACAAAACAGGAAAAAAAAGGAACATAATCTATGAAAAGTCGTCATAGGAATAAAGATACAGCCACAAAGCGCCTGTGCACTGGCATCTAAACAACTCTTCTGCTCTATCACTCTCTCTTTACCTTTGCGCAACGAATCGATACCAGAGGCATAACAAGTCTTTTGTCTAGTTCTTTAGTAGGGGTAGATCCATATATATATATATACTATAAAATGGAAAATTGGATGGGAAACTGTAGGGAAACTCGAGAAAGGTAGAATGTCCGGAGAATGTTACACATGTAAACTGCGATGCGATTTGCGCCATGTTAGACGACGATTCTCGGTTCAGCAAGCGGGGTCAATTAACTAGGACCGTCGTCTCTTCCTCCCAATCCAGAAACCAATTAAGATTCGCATACGAGTCAATCATGTGACATAGCTGCCGCGCCTCTACACTACAATGATTACACATGTACCGACGTTGTTAGAGCAACTTTTTCCTTCTTCTACTTCTTTCGCACAAGACGACGACGTACGGCCGTACGCAGGTCATGGACTAACGCAACGAAGACTTTTCCTTCCATCCACGGTCTAACGAGCCGGTGCTCATTAGGCTAATTTCGGTCTAGCCTATTCTTTTTTTTTTTTTTTTTTCAAAGTCTATCACAAGCAGAAGACCAGCAGTACTCATCTTGTTCTCTCTTCTCTTGACGTGATGGATTAATGAATGCTGAATCTCACCCAACTTTCATTTTGGCCAGTGTTTCAGTTCGACGCCGTTCAGACACGTAATCACTTTACATTTGAAAAAAAAACCCAAAATGTTGCTAACTTTCTTTCCCTCGCGCCTACGATCAATAATCACCCTTCTTATTTTTATCTTCTTCCTACTTTTTTTCTTTCTTTTCTTGCTTTCGGCTACTAAACGAAACTCGGTCGTTACGTCGTTTAACGAGGACTATACACACATACACTGGGCACATAACAGTATATAGACTTGCTCGTTTTCTCGGTAAATGTATATATTTTGCTTTTTCGAAAGAGAAACAATTTTTCACGATACGACTATTACGTCGATAGTCTCGCCGAAGCCGATGGCGCAGATGGAAATGTTTTCGTGCCCCAATTTTTTTGGCGTATATTTAAAAAAAAAGTGTCAATTTAAGTGAAGATTCAGACCGAGAATTTCCAACCATCTTCAAATAACGTACCGAGAAAATTGTGTTAAAAATGGAAAGCAATAAAAACGAATTTTAACCAGGGCAGAAGTACTCCACGTGTTAGCTAGAAATGGCACATCGTTAGAGCGAAAGACACTTGAGATGAGAAAAAGGGCGAAATTAAAAAGGGAAATTTTTCAGTGTAACGACTACATACTGGTAGGTAGGGCATACGATAACGTCCGTATTTGGATCCTTAATCGAATGGGCTTCCAGTTCAATCAACTAGCGAACTATATCCCATTACACACGCTGTCAACTTTCTGCATCCTCTCTTTCACTAGAAGACTTTGCCATTGATCACATTTCGGTAATTTGTCCGGCTCTTTTCCGTGACAGCTCCTAGTACAACGCAAAGTCACACACACACACACCCTTCTTCCATCTCATTACACGCGTACCTACTGATCCAGTAATCAGCTGCCGTGTAATCCAGTTAAGCTTATGCAGAAAGGCGAGCTACTATGATTCTCTACTTAGTTTTTGTTCCCTCGACGAATAAATTCTTATTCGACAAGAAGCAATTTTTATAAAAGACATTAAAATGCGGTAAGGATCGGTGCACGGCATGTATCATGCATGGACCCTATGGGGGACATATCGAACGACTGGCGCACAACAACACAGAGAAATAAGGAGAACAAGAAAATAAAAAGCAGATATTTTTTAAAATGCTATTTGTAAAAACTCGCTTGTTGCGCTTTTGCCATCGATAGATTATGAAAAAAGAAGTTGCGTGCATCTGGAATAAGGTGCCGAGAGAAAATTGACTTTGATTTCTCGTGTCATGCTTTGTGTTGGACATTTGACGACTAGCAGAGAGTCCGTCGCGTGACCTGGGTCTTCGTAGCGCACTATAATAGTTGGTCACGAAACCTATAAAATTTGTATTTGAGAAAAAAAAAGTAGGTCATCATCGGAGCCCATGTGATACGTACGTGAGTCTTTTGTATCACATCATGGGAAAATGTATGATGAACCTCCTCACTCGATTGAGTAAAGAGAAGAGAAAATCACATCGATTCCGAAAGATGGCCGTCGAAGAAGCGACAAGGGGGGAACTGGTGGGAGCGGTCTTTCCAAGCAGAGGGAGAAGGCGGCCATCACATCTCTGACGATGGTAATGATGATGAAGGCGACCGACCAGCCATCATCTCGAGTCGTGCCGTTCATCTGTTTCCATGCAGACGATCTCACTCACAAAGGAGACGGAAGAGAGGGAAAAGAAGGAACACAAAAATATAGACAAGATACGTAGCTGGGAGAATGTATCTGCCTCTGGTATTACGGAATGGCCGAGACGGATAGAGATGGAGTGAGACATACTAAGTGAAAGCTTCATTAAGTCTCCGTGATCTATCTATTTCGGCTATAACAGATGGCGCGTGTTTTGGGCTTTTATCCTAATGAAAACGACCCTCGTGTCAACTGGCCACTTACAACTGATCCAACCAGACATTTAAAAAAGGATAATAAAAAATATGTTTTGTTTCCGCTTCGCTCTTTTCCTTTGCAGATTCTTTCAGTTAGACGAGAGACTACGACTATGTTATTAAAAAATAAATTACTTTTAAATTGAGTTAAACCTCCTCAACTTCAGGACATAGTATGCAGCTTTCATCCGACTTTAAAATTTAAACCTCAATAAACCACGGAGTACAACATTGCGCCAAAAGGCTCTCAGGGTTTTCTAAGTTCAAGGTTCTTTGATACTATGGAAACCGCATCGTCTTTGAAGTGAAGAGATGGGATTGTCGCAACACAGAAAAAGAGAAATCCGTCTTGTCAACATTCTCTTTAAGTGATTCAAATTTTGATTTAAAAATAAAAGAATTGTATTTTTTTAAAGCACAAATGGCATCGGGAACATGGCTTCTTATGAAATTGGCCCCGGACCGGTCTCGCAAATACTCCCATACAACACGCACTGATTTCGTATACCGCTCCCAAGAGTTTTTCCCTTTACCTTCGTGTATACAATACTCGAGTATAAAGGTCTGTTCATATTTAATATATACGCTAACTTTCAAACTTGGGAAGGAGTTGGCGGACAACCAAACAACTTTTACTTTATCGATTTCTGAAAAAAAAATTTCGCCGCCCAATCATTGACAAAAAAATTAGAAAATTTACTTCAGAGAGATTTCCAACCTACGCAGCGACATTGTAATGGATGAGATGGAATTTGATGGCACATAAATCATTAATAAAATAACACTTGAATAGAAAGTCATTGCTTATGTGTCTTTGACGTTATATTTTCTCTTGTTCTTTTAGCTTTAATTGAAATAGAAGATCTCATCATCACTCATCCTCAGTGGTACAAGTCGCTGATTGTCCCGCCCGTTTCTGCCCATCCAATCCCGGACGGAGGTGTCTAAAAGGCCAAAGATCCTCCCACCAAATCTCTGATGGATTAGGAACATCGTCTACTTCATACACCCCTGAAGCCGACCGCAACAACAACTAGAAAAATAGAAAGAAATATAGCCTAGTCTGAGACGACACGGATGGTATACCGGATTCCCCATCGGGATCCAATTAAGTCACGGAAGATCATCCGTGCTGATATTTTTCTCTAATACATTCGATGACAAGCGCAACGCAACCATGGCAACAAAGATCAACTTTCCCTCTTCTTCCTATACTTTATCGTTTGATTTTCGTTTATGGCGTGATGCTTAACATCACACAAGGGAACAGGAGTAGACAACAATTCAGCAACATGTATAAACAAAAGAATAGCGATCCAATTTCTCATATAATCTGTCTCTACTTTCTTCTATACCTTCGCTCCATGCTGTCAATGCTCTACTTTATTGAATGTCGTTGTCGGTACACTGTCACAAACAATCAACTGGATATGAGGTATCGTTTCTTATACCTACTTACTTTACCGTACGTCTTACAGAGCGAAACTTTTTTGGCAGATGAACGCACACATCCTTCTCCTAACGTTCGACACGAAAAAGTACTTCGTAGATTCGAAAAAAAGAAAGAAAGACGACATGAAAAGAAGCAAATCATTCATCTCTTCATTCATTTTCTATCTTTAGTTAACGATCTTCAAAAATCTGGAAGGCTATTTAACTGGAAAAAAGTAAACGCTCTTAGAAGCCATTGGGGATCAGCTGAAAGGCCTGGCGGGCCAAGCAAAAAAAACCAATGGTATAAGAGACTAGGAGGGTGGTGATGCGGATACGCGCAATAAAAGTCTGCGCCAATACACACTAGGTATGAAAAAGAATCTATCGGAAATCAATACAGTTGCACGTCCATCCCGTTCTTTTTTTTTACTGTATATCTATATATTCTTAGATTTTTTAGGCGGCGAATCTATAATATTCCCGTCTATCACATTGTAATCATATAGAAAAAGGAAATACTACATTGTTTTGTTTTTTCTGTGCGATGGCCTACTCTGGAAAATGCAAGTGTAATCCGATTGGTTGTTGCGGTATAGTGCATTGGTACGGCATTTTATTCTGTAATAATAACACGGGAGTGGGGGTGGGAGGGTAACCAATCATGTGAGTAACAACCTCCACCTGAGCACAGAATTGTATATCGCCTATCTCTTAAGGATAGATTAGTCGAGCTGACTCACGCGTTATTTTTGGTTGTTACACTTAATAGATCCTTAGAAAAATAAATTGGTGGCAACATTGTCTTTACGAATCTAGGAATAGGTATACTAGACTCTGTATTTGATTAATTCTGTTTGCACGGACGATGCATAACAATTGAAAAATTGCCAATTCCCCCTCGCAAATGAAAAACAAAGTAGTTATCTTCCTCTTTTATCCCTATACGTAAGTCTGTGCTCATAATGCCTCAGGTTTCACTTGATGGCAGCCAATGGAGAGTAACGACGAAGCACATGGAGCAGTGAGAATTGAAATTTGACTGATTTCCTTTCAGCTTCCCTCCCACCTCGCTTATTCCCCCCCCATCAAGACGTTGGCTAAGTGGCCCTGATAGTTTCCTAATCTATGAAGAGGAGACTTGACTTCAAGATGGCTATTTAACGTCTGTCTGTCTTCCTTTCACTCGAGTCCCTGTCTTCATTTCCCTTCAGTTTTACTTCCACCATCCTTTTTTCCCCTTTTTAGTTCCTTGCAAACGTTAATGTTTAAGATGGTGATCCCTTTTCCTTCTTTTTTATACGCACTTCTCCCATGTTTGACTTCCTCTTTTTGGATGGCAATCACGCTACTCCGGTAGTCTGAAAAGCGAATTTCCTCTCTGGATCTATTCGGGCTACTACCACTACGACGGCTGTACACACACTGCAAGTGTCAAGGAAATAAAAAAAAGGGCAAGAAGAAGAGGTATAGAATGAGAAGAAAATCCCCTAAAAAAAAAGAAGAAACCAATCATTTCGGGGAAGAGAAGAAGAAGAGAATGAGATTCATCGATCAACATCGCCCTAACGGTTTCCTCTCGTATACTTTCTACCAATCTTTCAGACACTATCTCATCCCACCCTTCGGCCATGTTCTCCTTCATCAAACCGGTAAATAAGAGATCAGAGTTTAGATACAAAAGAAGAAGCAATCGAGTAGCGAGTAAAAATACTCTTCATCTTATATGTCTCGGCTCAGATAATACCAACACAATCACAGCGGCTGAGTGCAACGTTTTCAACACGAATCCTATATACCTCTGTGCATTAGTGAGTCAGTCCCGAAAAGTGGCTACCTGGTGTTTCTTTTCCTAGCCGACAGCACGTGCAAATGTTGTCGTTGCAACTGTACGACTTCCTCTTTAGAAGCCTTGCCTACTGCAAAGAAGTACAGCAACAAATAGCAGACAAGAAGGTTAGAACTTCAATCAACACAAAAGGTTTCGAAACAAAGTGGAAGATCGTGACGAATTTGGGTTAATGCAGAAACACGTATTTATTTTGCAGTTGGCCATAGTCAACAGGGAAATAGAATAGAAATTCAAACACGGGCACACGGCTCTCACATCTTGAAGAAGGCAGATTGTTTTTGCTAGACCAACCAACTATAGAGAGAATCGTTTGAATTTCTTGAAACAGCATTATTTATAATGTGACGGGTCATAAATCCCGAACGCAAAATTCATTGGGCGAGCGGAGTCAAAGCAATTCAATTAACTCCAACAAGAGCTATTCAATTGTTTCTTGTTGTTTTGCATCGTTCAATCTCCTCCATTTTTTGGGAGGGCAGATGGCACTCCAGGCATTTGAAGAGAGAAGAGCAGTACGGTATATCTTGTCGACGAGTTTGAACTGGTTAATAGGGACGAATGCGCAGACATAACAATTCCGAAGTAATAATACCGAGCACAATGCATACGTAATTGGAGTCAAATAAGAAAATACTCTGAACAGACACAAGTGGAACTCTCTCATATGTGCGAGCGTCTGTGTAACGAGGCCTCACTATTTCTAGAATTTCAAGTGCCACGAGTTGCAAGGCCCTAGGTATTTTACATTAACCGCTGGCAAGAGGCAGAGAGAGAGAAGTCCACTTGGATTACTGTGACCGTATTGTGGTTAGAGTCAATACCTCGTTAAAGCAATCATATCCAAACCCCATAATTCCATAGAGCAGTAAAAAAAGCATCCCTGAAGGAAAATTAAATGAATAGATCGTCCATCCAAGCTAATTGCACCCAAGTTCTATACTCTTACTATTCCGATCCTTTGGACAAAGGTCACAAGTATTCAGAGTTAAAGTCCTTTCTTCACCTTTTGAATAACAAACACACGATCCATTTCAGCATAATCACAAACTGTTCAAAAGCGTAGAAGCGACTATTTCGTCAACAAGATCCTCGTAAAACGAATCCAAAATTTATGGACCGACAAATACGATGTTCATCAACAAGACTAGGAGGATGCAATTTCGTCTCATCTACTCAGATTTCTGAGACGACCGGCCAGCCATTTCCATCAGGTTTGCAGCAGTGGCCTACCAACACCGACAGCACCACCACCTCCTCCCTAGAGAGGAGGACGATATCACGAAAACCGGTCATGTACTTTACAGAACCACACACAATGTCGCTGAATAGCCAACGCCAACCGTTGGGCTGGCTATTGTCCTTGTTAGGTTTTCGATGACGTCTCTCTAGATGTATTCCGATCAGGCTTTTCCGCTCGTCGAATCCGGATCGGAGTTTCGGAGAGAAAAGAAAAGGAAAGTATATACAGTGCAAGTGAATTAGCGCAGATAGAAGTGTGTATAGTGTATATAGCAAGGATAGCAAAGGGGCTAATTGATTTCCTCCTCCAGCACCCTTCACAATACAAGATCTCGACGAGAAACTGTTGTGCAAGGAGAAAAGAGGGAACAAAAAAAGAAAGCGAGAAGAGGCTCGGGTTTTGATGGTTTCTGACCAAATGTGATTGTTCGGGGATTCCAGGCATGATTCACTAGAATCCAGCAGACCAAAAGAACGCGTTAGCGATAGAGAGTGAAAGATAAATAAGCTTTGTTTCATACACAAACAATCGATCTCGCCTAGCATTGACGTGCACGTATTACCTTATAGGACGACGCAACTATTTCCAATTAAAAAGTGTCCCCCGCCCTTCCGCAAGATAATCCGCCAACATCTTCACTCCTAACAAAACTTGAATGAAGTTACGCCGTTCGCGCATCGATGACAGAACGAAAGAGAATTTCAAGAAAAAGGAACGTATACATCAGCAAGTTGTTAATTGAATTCGATCTTTGTTCAACTTATCTTAATTTTTAAATCTTGGATCGACGACATCTACGACAATGTCGAGCTCTACCCATTAAATTCCCTTAATAATGGAAGCATTCGGTCGATCTAAGACAAAATTCAATTACAAGAAACTCTTTCGATTCATTTTCGTTTTTATACGATAGGATTGCGTGGTGCCTTCATGGTGATAAGCAAAAAATCTTCAGTCTACTTGCCTGCTAGTTGCTATCATGATTGCAGAAGACAAAAGAAAAGATCCAGCTCGCTCAGCAGCAGTATGCGTTTCGTGGCCGTACAATATAATAAGTTTGCTCTGCCTTCGCGACCAATTGATGGATGGCGAGCATTAAAACTTCCATCAAACAAAAGGCTAAAAAGATCGCTACGCTTAAATTAACTGAACAGCCTAGCCTTGATGGCCCTACATTTGATTGCCATGAAAAACTTTTTTAAAATGTGAAATTGCAATCGCAAAAATGGAAGGCCAATTATACGAGTCAAGTTCGACAAACTCTGGGAATAGGTTTCGTGTTGGCTGGAAATAGAAGAGCATTCATAAATTATGCATTTCTTTCTTTTTACAGCATATCTTGACGGGGTATTTATAGAGGATCAAACTTTCAAACAGTTCGGATGATAAGGGAAAAGGGACTGAAAAACCTGCCATTTGTAATGCCTCTCAACAACTTTTATAACAGATGTATACGAGTGTGGTTCCTGATGGATTACGGTGGGTAATTCCTACACATTGATGTAAACAACTGCAAACTTTCATCCCACACACATCTCTCCCACACAAGACTTGTTGTCGTCAGTTCTCAGAGAAGCTGCAAACGTCCTCTCATGTGGACTACAAGGCTCACTTCTATCGATCGACGCGTCTCTTCGGGCAGAGAAACAAGCAACGACTTGCAGTTCTCCAATTAGATGAATTTATCATCCTTTCAGTTAAGATCAAGCGATGATCAAATAGACAGACATTTCACATCACATCAGGTTGATGTACAGCTCCATAAGATATTGAATTTCACATTATGTCAGTCATATGAAATTCCAAAAAGGTTGGAGAGGCGAAAAGCATTCGTTGAGCTGCTTTGTTTGAATAATTAAATTACGTCACTGACTTGGTTTGACCAAAGTTCTTGAAAAAAATGACCTTGCAGTTGTGCCACAAAAGAAAAAAAAATAAACTACGTTTAGATTTGGTGTCAAGAACAGAAAAACCGACAAATAGACCAATGGCTCGACGACGTCGGTTTGTTCGCGATGTCGTTCAAGTGTTTGCAACACCCAGGAAAACAAAACAATAAAAGAATATGCATCGCATGACTAGAGAGAATTTAGCAGTGACTGATAACCACGACCCGATAGCTTGTAGACACGAGCCTCCATGGAGACGGAGAGAGCTGTTAACCATTAAGAGAAACGGAAGAAAACATCAATAAGGTAGAAAATAAAACAAACCTGCAATACGGCACTTGACAAAAAAAAGTGGGGAATCTAAAACAGAACTAGGCTGTTATTTATTCCAATGGTGACAATTTTTTTTTTCAAATTGTTTTTTTCTTTTTACGATGAACTGACGAGATGTTTTTACTGGTGGCCACAAGATGGCATTTACTTTTGAATTTTTTAACACGCGGCAATTTTCAATAATCACGAATTCATGACGACCTGATTGCTACACCATTAACTAAGTGTTCAAATTCGGTAAGCATTTTATAATTTCTTTATGTAACATGTACAACAGAGATAGAGCACGTGTAAATCGAAAGCAATGTTGTTTTCTTTCTTACCTTGCTTGATTCCTCCAGATGACTAGAAGTCCAAAAAATCAAAAATGCTTGATTACTATAGAAAAATTAAATTTGTTAGCTTTTTTTACTGAAGGGCCTACATTCGAAATGTATTCACACTACTCTAACATGTTTTAAATTTTTACCTGGAAAGAGAACTTCTGGAAACCCACTGCAGTTAAAAGCAAGCATATTGGAGTTATTCTGCAACACTGCAACACTGAAAGTCTGAACTCACTCTGTTGTCTCAATCATTCAATCAATAAAAGATCTTGTATTCTTCTTGTTTGTCTTACTTAATCCTTTACATAAAATCTCAGTTAAAGTTAGTTTTCAATGTTCAAACTGCACGATGCAAAAGAAAAAAAGAATTTTCCCTGACACCACTTATTAAGGTCTTGCTGGAGTCGTGAGTCTTAGGACGTCTGAGATTAGTGCAAACCATGAAATGAGAAAAACTAACAATCACGTGTCACGATGTCAGTTCTTTCCTTGACTCATCAACTGATCTTTCTTGACCCTATCTCCTCTATTTTTAACATGTAAATTTAGGAGCAGTTGCCAAGTGCAATAATAATCAATATTTAAATTCAATCGAGTATTTTAAAATTAAATATAACAAATTTTATATTGAATACACAAATATTCGTAGATTTATCAAGTATGAATTTTTGGATTTTGGAATGAATTTCGTACAAAATCTGGACACTTTCAATTTGGCAACATCAAAATAATCAAAATTTTAAAATATCTGAATTTTGAAAATCATAAAACTTTCTTCTTTTAAACTTTATTAATAAGATAATGTCGCTAATGTCACCGAATGTTGTATTACAGTTCGCAGAGTATGATTATTTCTGTTTACCAAGAACATCTATCGTGCCCCTCAGTATTTAATGCAACCAGCGGTACCCTGGACATACCCAAACAGCCAATCGGATGATTCCTTCTAAATCTTCTAACCTTCTAAGCTAACAATCAACTTTTCAATCCAACATTCTAAGAACATTCTGATTGAACATTCTGATCCAACATTCAATCCAGCATTCTGAGAACAAATTACAAACGGAGAAAGTCTAAGAAAAATTTCATAATAAGGCGCAATCTCAGTAACTAAAAACTTTTTTCTTGGAATTTAAGAGATTTGTTATTTATTAGGCAATTGTCTTTTTAAATTTAGATTATGTTTTATTTTGTGTCTATTTAGGTTGCATTGTCGTTACAATATCAGCCACATTGCCCGCAGTGCGAAATGTGAATATCCAGTGCTGAATTGCCGATTTTACTAGTCGTAGTGATTGATCAGTCAGCACAGTATATTCACCATGATAAATGAAATTATCTTTCAAAAGCTGGGAAAGGCGGGTAATTTTTTTAAACAGTGGAAAGAAAAAGAAGAAAACAAAATTGAATTGGAAAGTAAATAAGAAAATAGAAGAACACGTTTTTCTAGAAGATTGTGAGCAAAGCAAAAACGCCGTACAACATTGCACACGGATATGCGACTAGCGGTTGTTGGTGATCCATTGTTAAGGCTGTTACGAACAATTTCGATGCTGAAATCGAGCACCATAGGATGGCCAGCGCAGTTAACACAATACCAAGAAGTCCCCTAAAACAGGAATAATTCCTTTAATAACGATTACGGATCACAATGACATGCACTTAAATCAAATTTAGGCATTTCAACAGATACTATTGTAGAAAGATATTACTGTCCTTATAGGAAACCTAACTCGCTTATAGAGTACAGCAGCTAAACGATTTATTTAAATCAATATTAGAATTAAAAGCAAAAACCTTTACAAAACAATTTGTGTGAATGTCAGATACATTAAATGTAAAGCTATGAGTGTTTTGAATGAATTGTAAAATTAGAAAAAGGAAAATAATTTGCACAAAAAAGCAGAGAGAAAAAGAAATCCGTTAACAGCCGATTTCTACACCTATAATAATAGAAATATGTAACAGATCAAATTGTACAACTTACTGGAGTGATATGAGAATGCTCACTCCTGAGAGTGCAACCATGGGCAACAGGCAATACCCTAGGACACTGACCGTGACTCCAATGGAAACACCCGATACGGCCATCAGGTTGAGCATAGCGTATATCGCCAGACACCCGAGTACGCCTATACCATAGATGTAACTGAAATGGACCTTTCCAGACTAAAATAAAAATAAATTATTCATTAATATGTTAAATGTAATTGAAAAATAAAAAATGTTAATAATTAAAACAATTTAATTTTTAAGACCTTTCTTCGACAAACATATTATTTATATTATATTTATGGCATAATTATTATAAATGCTCACTAGAAGAAGGAACCCTCCAAAAGCCAAAACGAAAGCGAGTGGTCCAGCGAGGTCAGTGTCTTGCAAAATTGAGGCATCAGTCTCTCGCAAGGGATTCAGTACAGCCAACGTCTAAAAAAATGTAAAACTTTTACTTCATAATAACACTGCAAATAGACTTGCGGTGTATTAACCATTGATTTTACAATAGAAGTCCAAGCTAATTTTTTTTTCAAAGAAGCAATGACAGATTAATGACTATAGTTAACTTTTTTGTTAACACACCTTTTGAAAAATATGGTCAGGGTTGATACCAAGTTCTGTAAAAAGCAAATAAGAGAATAAAATTAATTTTTTCTATGAAATAATAATAATTTCTTTGACAGGAGTATCAAACTAATAAATAATATACCTTCAAGCAGAGGAGGTTCATCTTCAAACTCAGTTCCAGTAGAAGCCACATTTGAAGTTGGGAACGAAGAAGCATTGGGATTTAAAAATTGTTGTCCACCATAAACAGTTGGTGGTGATCCTATGTATGATGATTCATAAGCCTGTGGTATTGTTGGGTACAGCCCAGCTGAGGTGCTGGTGTCAGGAATAGCACTTGTATGAGCTGATGTTTGAGAATAATCAAATGACTGGAAATGTCTGCAGTTAAAAAATTTCATTAGTTATGAATCATTTCAAAGGAATAATTTAAATAATATACTAACTGTTCTTGTCCAAAATTTGAATCCATGTCAAATGAGATACCATCTCCTTGATTAGCATCTCCCCAACCATAACCAGGTTGAGCCATACCAGATGACTGTCCATAATAATAGTTTTGATCGTTCGGATTCGCCATAATAAACCTATAAAAGAGAAAAAAACAATGTGTGATTACAGAAAATAATGCTTTAACATGCTTAGATATTTATAATTCATTTAGTTCACCAAAAGATCTTATTATTACTTCAAAAACACTTCTTACTTCTAGAGTAACCTTGTTCCAACGAGAAAAAATTTATAACTGTTAACTTTTCCAGATAAATAAACAACAATCACATATAGAGATGACGTTGGAACTTGGAGCCAGGACCAGGAGGAGGAGTGGGGCCGGTTGGTTTCGTCTGCTTTCTTACGCACAATTTATTTTTTGTTGCTTTCATTTTTAAATCATTACAAATGATAAGAAATGGAACTGAGACGAAAAGAATGCACCAAATAACTTATCTCGCTTTAAAAATGAACACAAAAATAAAATAATTCTTGAATCATGCAAATTCATAGGATTTCAAAATGTTGTGATTTATAATTGTCAGATGCCACACCCATTTTACGCGGAATGTTTTTGAATTTTTTGACTTGTCAGTCAGGTACTCAGGTCATGTTTTTTTGTCTTTGTGTGTGACTGTGTGTGTGTATGAGACTGAGTAAATTCTAAATTGGATCATTTTCTCATGTGACGAATATTTTGTTACTTCTTCTGTTCTTCATCAAACTGGACTAAGTAGTGAAATGGGAATTCAGAAATTGAAAACTGGTAATCAAACAATAAAGGTAAAATAAATTCAGAAAATGTTTTTTTCTCTTTAAAACAGAGATCAAATGGTTTACTTGGTAGACCCTACAATCTAATAACAGTAGGGATTCATAGAAGTTTAGATGTATGTGTCTGTTTCCCCTGTAACTTCCTGAATAGTTTTTCATCAGCAACCCATGTCACATCCAGCAAGTTGCTGGATATACATATGTGTAGTTCTTAGTCTTACACTTATGGTTTTGTAAAGAATATCTGTTTGTTAGCTGAATTGACAGGAGATTTAAACAAAATGTTGAGATGACAACATGATAAAAATAAACTTGTAAATGTTACAAAGCTTGGCAAGTATGGTGACTCCACTCCACCTGACTTATTATGTTGCAAGTTATGTTGTAATAAGATCAGCAATCAAGCCAGCAGTGAAAACTAATTGTAGGCAGAATGTTTTGTAGACATAATTCTTACAGCTATTGCATAAGAAATAAAATTGTTACATAGCGTTGTGTGACACAGCGGTGACACCCGGCCGTACCCTATGAAGGCTATGAACCACCTAATCTTCTCGAACTGTTTCGTAATCAAATCAGTTGTCAATTGGGGTTGTAGGAGATTTCACAGAGCACTTGCGTATTTTTAGAGTTCACGCTGCACCCACGTGATGGCACGTATATATATATATATGTATGCATATGCACACGTGCATATGCATACGTTGAGGTGAAAGAAAGAAAAAAATAGTAAAATTTACTTCTTTGATGATTGCCGATGGAAAACCCTGGAAAATGCCGGGGGTCTCCAAAGAACGTTTCAGCATGCGGGATTACCGTGTCATTCTAAATTTGTCTTTTAGTTCAAACCGCTTTTTTCGGAGAACGCTACACTAATTAAAAGAAAAAAGAAACGCAATCTTCAATACATCTGCTCAATTTGAATTTAATCAATTTTCTTCAATTTGATTATTCGACTATTATACAAGACCGCATATATTGCTGAAGCAAATATTCCTATAATCGCCTAGCAAGAGGGTCGATGTACGTCAGAGTATTTATTGTGACTGTCATTTGAAAGACATAATATATGTTCCTTATTCAATCCTTTCTTCGCTCATTCCTTCTTTACCAAAACAAAAAATGGACGTCTCGTAAGAAGGGCGTCAGTTCTATCTTTGGAGGTGCATGTGGAGAGCTGCTGACCCTGCACATGATCGTATCAGCTCTCGTTCTGTATCTCGGCAATAGCAAGGAGGCATGGGCTCACGGCCTCGTAGTAGCTCAGTCGAATTCAACGTCTCACCAGGAGATGGTAGACAGTTGAACTCCGGGCTCTCTTTTTTTTTATTAAAGGGAAAGGGTGTGAGTTGTTAAAAAGTTCGACTTGACTAATCTTATCTACTCAGGGAATGATAACGATACCATCTTTAGGAAATTTAGCGTTTATAAGTGGTTCTCCCTCCCAGACTAAGTGAAATGCCTACCAAGAGCGGGAACCGAAATGGATCGGTAAGATTTTTCTTCATCCCACAAATTGTGTGAAAAAGCAAAAAAAAAATGTCTATCTCTTCCTTAATCTAAATTCGATGGGCTGACCTTGTCAAGATGTTACGTAATTGTAGTGGACTGGACTCGAAAGCGTAATGCCCAAGAACCGACACAACTACTCGCTTGCTTGAACGTTGACGTCGTCCACGTCTATTTTCGTCCTCAATGTTTGCTATATTATTTTTATGTCTGTGTCCTCGATATGCCCCACCGTGCTCGACTTCAACCTTCTAGTCTTTGCTCTGACGTCTTGGATCATCTGTTTGTCTCTTTGTGTTGGAGATTTTTAATATTGTTAAAAAGAGGAATGGTTACAGAACATTTTGGCTTAGGCTCCGCCAATGGGAAATAAAGGAGTTTTGTGGGCGTTCAAAGCTGATGCCAAATCACTTTTGTCAACGGAAAGCTAGAATAAAGAATAGCTTTCATGGGTGGGGTGGCTGACGTTATATATCCCACCAGATGACCTCGTTTTTGCACATTGTTGGCAATCGAACTTGAAAGGGAGAGACTAATTGTATTGTTTACTATTCGTTCTCTGTGCAGGTTCTTGAAATGTTCTTAGGCTCCCGAGATCATAGCAACAGGGGATCGAGAGAAGGTTCCATGGGACCTCTGTCTCGCCAATCCAGTAATGCTAGCGTTTCCAGTATTACGTCGTTGCAAGATGCCGGATGCTCCGGATCACAGTTCTTCGAGGTAGAATTCTGTGCAGGAAATTTTTTAACGATGATGATTTCTTATCTTTTTAATGATTCCCATACTGTAGGTTCTGTATCTGGGCAAGATCAAATCAGTGTCTCACCGCAAAGCACCACCAACATTTATTGATGATGTGCTTGAAAAATTCCGTGCTCACAATGAGCAGGAAGAGCAAAAAGGCCGGCAAATGAGCCTGCCTGTGCATACCAACAGTTCATTCCTTCAGATGGCCAGATTTCCCAGACCGACCAGTATGAATGACGTTTGCGGTGAAAATCGTGACATCTACGAAGCCCGTCATGCGTTTGCCAGTAAACTGGTCGACACTCAGGAAGAGGAAGAGTCCTGTGAACCGCAATCTCCAATCACAGATAACCATAATACTTTGTCTATACTCAAACAGACTGAAGAAGTCCTTAAATCGTTATCTGATCGGATGGAGCCTCAAACGAAAGTAGCATCGTCGGTAATGACCACTCGTGCTGGAGTAATGTGTGATTGTAAAAATGTCGTTTCTTCGTTTTTAGAATCTTTCAATACCTCAAAGTGGGACACTCACCAATCTACAAGATCCGTCGGCAACTTTTCGTACGCGAACAGCCAGCGGGGGCGTCTCCAGTTTACCACCCAGGTTGGTATCCATGTTTTGTTTTATTTTATTTTTATTTTCCTTCGTGAATAAATCAGCACTATTGGTATTTGCGCATCACAAATAAAAACACGCAGGAAAGATCCGTCTCTCGAGCCAATGACACGCGGCCGTGCCAATTCAACGGGCAGCGATTTAAGACCAAAAAGAGTGTGCTCCTCTTCAAATTTAGAAGTTCCTCGACCGGTATGGAATCCATGTAGTCCTAAAAACGCAGCATTTTCAAAAACTATTTGTCTTTTTCATTTAGCAGCAGGTCCACAATAATGAAAATAATCGCACAATGCTGTTGCAAATCAGTCGCTGCGACGTGAAACTCATCAGTCCAGATCGCAAATCCGTCATGCTGAGTAAACCATTTTGTGACATTTCTCATTGTTCACAGGTAACATTCAATTTACTGCATCAGATCTTTACTAGCGGAGTGTAGAAATGTTTTCCCTGAAATGTCACAGGGTATTCAACATCCCGAAAATTTTGGATTCATTTGTCGTGACGTCGTAAGTGAAAATAATGTGTGTTACGTCTTCAAATGTCAAAATAATTCGGTTGCTGATGAAATCATGACCGGTCAGTCTTATTTATTTATTTTTTTTTCTATTTTATGAGTTTCGGTTTTATTATTAACTGTTTGTTGATTAGTTTTAAAACTAGCGTCCCATTCTGCGTCTGAATCTCAAAAGCGAATTCATGGTAACCTGTGTGATCACTGCCCTGCCGTTTGGCTTCAAAGACTAATGACAGATGTCGAAGGTCCGCTTGGTTTTCTTTTTTCTCCCAATTCATTGTTTCTAATTTTTAATAATTTTCATAATTTTAGGACTAGGTGATCAGAAGGCTCATAGTTTACTACTAAGGCGCATTGGGACGTTACCTGAAGAAGATCAAGATCAATTGGTGGCCAAATATAAAGGTGCTGATTTGACAAAAACAAGTGAACAAAACGATCTGCTATTGTTGCTTCTAAAAGCGCATTGTGAGGCACGACAAATGACTCACGTTCATGACACAGCCGAGAATAGGTATGCAATTTTCAAGAAACGATTTAAATAAACACGCACTAAAATAAAATTCTATTCATCTATCGTTAGACACGAGTTTTTAAGTCAGTATTTTGACGGAAGTTCAGGCACTATATTTAATAAGGCTAAACGTTCATTGACAAATTCTTTCGATCAACTATTGAAACGAAAAACTAAAGAAGACATGGATCGTGTTTCACCACAACCAGCTATCCATCAGACTAGTCTTCCTCCTCGTACGGGAGGCCATTTTGAGGTAGACTTGGGCAAACTTTTGCATTCTTTGATGCAATTATTTATCTTTAACTGATTTAAAAAATTTTAAAAAAGGTACTCGAAAAGACTCCATCAAAGCAAATGTTTCGCTACGACATGAGCGATGGATTCAGTCAGTCTCCATTGAAGCGCGAACCTGATGACCCTCGTCCGAGATCTACAACGCTTTGCAGTTCTCGTGGCGACACTATCAAGAAAGAATTGAAAGAAATGCAAATCAAACGTAGAGAGCAAACAGAATCGAAAAAGGATTTGAAACCGGAAATCAAACCGGAAAAAATATCCAGCCCTACCCTAAAATCGCCAATCATGGACATGTAAATCAATTGTTTTATTAAAAATGACTATGAATTACATTTTTTTTTGTTTTAGTTTCTTCAAAGTTGGTAGTCCAGTCCCCGTATCGCATCCGCCAGAAACGCCAAGCCCTCGTCGACCATCCTCTGCCGCATCTTGGCGTCAAGCCATTTTTCAACAAGTCATGTCGCCAAATCAGAACAATCCTAACGAGTTTTGCGTCGGGGGAGACGTGCGAAAATATGGGACTAGCTCCGGAGAACAAGGACGAACCCAACGAACCCGCGACAGCTATCGGGTCCTTTGGAAAAAAGCCATCAAACAACAAATTATCCTAATACGTATGGAGAAGGAAAACAAACGATTGAAAGGTATACAGCCTTACACTCTTGTTTAATGATGGTTTTAAAATTTATGAATTTTTGCTATCCTGGCGCGTCCCATCTGTTGCATAACGATTTGATTCCGTGTTTTTTGTTTTCTTTTATTTGTTCAAAGCTCATCAAGAGGAGATGGCAATCAAGCGGATGAAATTAAACTACGATGAAATTGTCCCATGCGTGCGCCCTGCCTCGCAATTGTGGGAAAAGCTTCTTAATTCATCTTCTAGTGTGGCCGCTGACTTTCCCACCCTTGCCCGTGCGGTAGAAAAAGGAGTGCCAAAACATCGTCGAGGCGAAGTTTGGCAGACTCTGGTCAACACGCGAAATACGATGGAAACCCAGCAGCCTTCGTGGTGTCGACACGCAGCTCACGACGATTACAGTCTGTCCTCCCATTCTGTTGATTATGAAAATTTTCCTTTACTTGATGAGCCATACGAAGACCTTCTAGGCCAACTCACTTCTCATCAGCACGCCATCATCATCGATTTGGGTCGCACATTCCCCACGCAGAAATACTTTCAGGCCTCTTTAGGTCCCGGCCAGTTGTCGTTGTACAACTTGCTCAAAGCTTATTCACTGTTGGACAGTCAAGTGGGTTATTGTCAAGGTTTGAGCTTCATCGGAGGTGTTTTGCTCATGCACCTGGAAGAAAAAGAAGCTTACTACATGCTTCGTTATTTGATGCTGGAATTGGGACTCCGTCGTCAATACTTGCCCGATATGGCGGCACTACAAGTTGAATTAGTACCAAATGGCTCGCTTGCTGAGAGACTTCGCATCGCGATCTTTATGAGCATCTCGAAGAGAATGAAATCAGTCCCACTCTCTACGCAGCCCCGTGGTTTTTAACTCTCTTCGCTTCTCAATTTCCTTTGGGCTTTGTAGTTCGCGTTTTCGGTAAATCATTTAACATAATTTTTTTTAGGTTTTTAATGAAATCTTTTTTCATCAGAAATTTTATTTAAAAAAAAAAAAACTATTTCGTTTGTTCAGATTTGGTTTTTATGAACGGTATGTCGATGGTTTTCCGTGTCGCGCTATCTTTGATTGCCGACCACAAAGACATGTTGCTCCAATGCCGCAACTTTGAGCAGGTAACTATTTTTTTTTTTCCTTTCAAACATTCAACTTGAAATTTTATTTTACTTTGATCAGTTGATGGATTATTTCAAAACCACTTTACCGTCCATGGGAGCCTCTCAGCTTGAGCGTGTCATCCGCGAGGTTGGAAATTACTTTTTTTTCCCTTTTTTTTTTAAATATATATTTTAAATCACTTTGAGGTGCCGAGAGTATTCCATCAGGTTTTGTTGACTTTTCCAGGCGCTGGCGTTGGACATTTCACGGCAGCTGGCGGCTTATGAAGTGGAGTATCACGTATTACAGGAAGAGATAGTGGCCGGAATTGCATCACCAATCAGCCCGCAACATCAGCATGCCACTGAAGATTTGATTGAAAAGACACGCTTTCTGGAGGAGTCCAACATGGTTCTTCAAAAACAAGTGCGTGAGTTGCAGGCTCAGCTACAATCAGCCAAGGTTACCACTCGTATCTTGGAAAATAATTTGAGCGCTAGCCAATCAAAATACACCCGACTTGAAAGAGAGGTCAGTTTTTTTTTTAAGAAAAACAAAACAAAAAGTAGATCTTTATCATTTCAATTTTTTGTCAATGGATCGTCCCAACTATAGGTGTGTGAATACGAAACGGATCGAACATCTTTGATCCATCTCATCGCTGATTTGATGAAGAGATTGCCCGTCGGTCAAGAAATCACCATTCCTCCTGATGTCGCTCGTTGTTTGGAAAGTTTCAGCACCGTGCACGAAGGAGGTATCGCCATCATGGTCACGCCCTCGTCGAATAAAAGTTCAACGGCTGCCATCACCAGTTGAGAATGAATTCAGCACCTAACTTATCCTCACTCATCTGATGACCGATCCGCTCTCGTGCCTTTTTAGTTAACCCAGTGATAATTGTTTCTTTCTCTTCTTCTTTCATTTTTTTTCAATTATTATTCTTTGAACAACTTGATTCGAGTTGTCGTACTCGTTTCAACTTTCAATGACTAATTCACCACCGTAAAATTTCGTTTTTAACTGCGACATTTTTAAGGACAAGTCAAATTCGCAAAAACAAACTGAATCTCATGTATTCATCGTGTTGTGATCCGTGATCAAATGGTTTGTTCGTTTTTTTAGTGGAGGAGAAAAAAGAAAAGCGATAAACTCTTTCCGTATTCGTTATGCGATTCTGTACTCTCTTAAGAATAATCAAACAACAATGACGTATCCTTTCTCTGGATTTGTTAAGTATATTTACTCTCATTTTGCGCAATAAACTCATGTTACGTAAAATAGCTATATAGCGAATTCTTAGACCAAAACGAGGGGGGTTAAGGTTTCAATTTGTGTTGATTGCGACCTTGAAATGAAAAAAATAACATAAATCACATTTGATCCCAAAACTAGCTGCTGCTGCTTCAATTGATGGTAAATTTTTTTTTTTTAATTTAAAGAATTAATACTAAAGAAATAAAAGAGGATAAAGAGCTATGATGGCACGAATTTATCCATTTCAAAAAAGGAAATGGAAGAAGTAAATAATATGGGTATAAATAACTCACTGTCGAAAAATCCCTGTCGGCAAGTGGGCATTCGTATCAGTATCTCAATTCCAGTTGGGTTGACGATAGCACTTGCCTCTAGGCCACAGCGTTAAGGTGTGGCACTCTGCGCAACTGTAGTTGGGTGGAGTTGAAATAACATTTGAACGAGAGAGAGAGAGAGAGCAGCTTGTATAACAGCGTACGGTATTATAGTCAAAAAGAGCAGACAAAAAAAAAGTCGCTAGAAAATAAAATAAAAAATCGAGAGCTATAAAGGCGCTTGATTGGGCCCACTACAAAAATGCCAGAAAACAAACAAAAAGTCGTTTGGTGAGATGAAGGAATTTGTTTGTTTTTTATTGTCATTGGTTATTGTGTGGTGCAACGTAAAAAAAAACTAACAACTTCCTCTCGTGTCCCTCGATCTCAAGTCATTCGCAGTCCATTTCAAGATTGGGCGAGAGTAGGTGGAATAGCATAAACAAAAAATAATACACGGAAAAAAAAATAGAAATAATACCTGTAAAGTAGAAGAAGAAAAAAAACTTGATTCGGCTTTATACTGGGAACCTGTCCGCCGGTTTCCGAGCACGCATGTTGTTGTTGTTTTGTTGTGCGAAGGGAAATTGCATTTTTGTCACTTTTTTTATACTCTATTGTATACAAACCAACACCGATGAATTGATCGATGAAGTTGTTGGAATCTTTTGAAGTCAAGTAACAAAAAAATTCGAATATTTCTCACAATTTTGCATCAATATTTGGATTCCATTGTGAGTAGGGCCATTTATTAAATGTACCCGATTTGAAAGACAATTTTTTTTCCGTCTACGAAGCTGAGAATGAAAAGTGCCGAATATATATTTGAGACACAGCAGCGGTATTCAAATACCACTCCATTTATAGTTGGGTAAGAACCGAAATCTTCTTCTATATTATGATACAATAGAAAACAAAATAATGTCATCGGTTCGACATCATCTCATGGAAATTGTGTTTAGCAAAAAGAGAAGAAAAAATGACGCTATAGATTGTTAACTGGTTTCTGGGAAAGAAGAAGAAGACGTTGAGACTGTCTTTTGATATTACCGTCTGATTGATGGGGTCAACCGTGTGTAGTAATACAATGTCTTGTTAGCTATCTTGCCGTCTCGCACGTTAAAAAAAGCGTCACGTAGTCTCAGCGTACTGGATGGATATATAAGACACTTTAAGGCGTGGTCCCATTCAGGTGTGGTTACCAAAACTGAAAAGAGTTCTTCAAAAAACGGGGTGGAGTTCATCGTCAAAAGAAGAGAAAAACAAACTACCTTTTGAAGAAAGCCAAAACACTTCACAAAGAAAAGGTGATAACATCTTTTCACCCAGGTAGAAAATAAAAACTACAGACATGCAAATTTTCTCTTATAAAAATAAGACGTCGCGTAGAATAAAAATGTCCGCTGCTGGAATAGGGAATTCGCCACTTTGATCTCGGCCGTGACAAATATGGAAGTCGTCAACTGTATCGACGACGAGAACGAAGCAATATAAATAAATACACATGAAGTCAGTGGGTTTTTTTTTATTTTCTTGCTAATAATTTTAAAAGTCTTATAATGTCTGGCAACCTTTTGGTTTTCTTTGGCAGAAAAGAAATCAGACGGCCAGACAGACGGGCGAGAGAGAGATGAAAGTTGAAAGAGACAGGACTCAGAGTGAAAGATTGGAGAGAGAAGTATATAAGATGTGTAATTCGGTAGCTCTCAGCGTGAGATCCAACTGGAGAAAAAACAAAAGCCGCTTCATCATGACACGGCTCATTTCCCACCGATCTTATATACAAAATATTTGAGTCCTCAGTCGTTCTTCTTTCTGGAATATATCAGTTCTGTTATATCAGGGGGAAATGAAATTAAACTGTTTAGTGAGTGCAAATTTAAATGAATTTGCATGTTGGTATACACGTACACGGTTTACCTTTCAAGTTTTCCCATCAGCACTCACCATCGCCAACTTGATGACTCTGATATTTTCAAACTTGTATATGTATACAAATTCTAATCTGCGCAGCTAATATAGCTTCTATATAGTTGAAGAAAAAGGACCGGATCGAGAGCGATAATCACGAAGAGCTAGCGCGCATGATTTGAATCGCAATTCCTTCATCCAAAATGGAATGTTTCGCCGATCCACCGTCACCCTTCCTTATTTTAACTGTTGCTATACACACACCCAATTAACTCGCACACATTTCTCGAATTCTTTCTAAAAATTTCAATTCCTATTTCAGGTGAATTAATTACATCAAAACCCACTGAATTTCTGATTTTTTTTGTTTTAAATCCAAAGTTTACAATTTTCAAATTCTGAGAACGACGCGTAAATTTACCTGAATGTCTTATGGGAGAGCATCGCCTGAGGAAAAGAATTTTTTGTTTTCGTTTTCTCTACAAGGTATCACCAACCTGTGATGTTCCCAGAAAAGGTGACTGGGTGGGGCTTTTCCGGTGGATGGTCTTTTTGGTTATGCGCACCAGAGCACGCACGACTGATGGCTGCCACTTGAGGGCGAATAGAAAAACTCGCTAAAAACTTGGATATATATTTCGAATAGAAATATCTTTTTTTTTTTTTTTTAAACAGCCAAAAAACCAAAACAAACAAGAAAGGAGAGAACATTCCAAAACGTTATTTGGTTTCTCTTATTTGGCAAATATTTGCGATGCGTCACAGTCTCTTCTTCCTTGAGATGACCTTCCCGTATAAACAACCAGCAGCAGAAGAGATCACGCAAAGTCCGTACAGTCTTCTCTTATTCCTTCTTCATCTCAGACTGCTTCTCTCCTTTTGTAATAATGCGCAAGACCGTGAGAATTCATTACATTCATCGTGTGTGCGCGCATTCTGCCGCTCGATGCAAATTGTTTTACGGGCATTTAAATTGACTGTTTAGGTCCCCCTCTCTCTCCTTCTCTAGTGCATAACATGTAAATTGAATCTACTTTCAGCTGTGGTCGCGGGAATGAGATGTTGAGGAAAAGAACCCACGAATGCGTTAACAAAAATGCTGGCACTTATATCTTTCATCTCTGGCTAGATTCTCAAATGTTATACACATACAGGAGAGAGAATAGGATGGCACGACGCTTTATGTAAATTCGGTGAGTTGACTTGCTGATTGAAAATCCCTCACCAAATGAAAAAAAAAAAAAAAAAAAGGATCCGGTATGTAATGCGCAAATATTTGTTTGTCAAATACCATAACCGACCATAACAGGAATTAAAAAAGCACGGGAAAATAAATAACATAAAGTTGACGATGAATTATTTATTCTAAATGACTACCAGGGCAAATCGAGAGCGCAACTCCAGTAGTAGTATACATATCGCAATCAAGGTATTTAAGGAAGCAGAGAGAAACTTGTTGTATATAGTTCCGTCCGTTTTTTCTTATTTCTCGATTGTAGTAAGAGTTTTATAAATTGCGCCTTCAGCTGTAGCAGTTTATACCGGTAGCTCATTTTTATAAGGCAGATGGTACCCGGCAAAAACCAGTTTAAAAATATTTATATCATTGTTCGAATAATATATAATAAATGCTTGTTGTATATGTAGAAAAAATGACTGGTGTATGGAGAGGCCACGACTGGGATTCGCACGATCCCTCTTGATACCCTGAATTTGGATTGAGGGACCGACAGGGACATGATTCATTTATATGATATTGCCGTAAATCCGTTTTTTTTTTTTTAAATATTTGGAACCAAGAGAGAGAGAGAGTGGAGCGTGTAGATCATTGTCCACGTCATTGACGTACATTAATTTTGTTGTACCATTTGCTGTGGATTTGCTCGCTCGTTTGGGCGTCAACAATGAGAACATTTTCTTTCTTAGAAACGATGGCGAGTCTTATTGATTCGAGGTCGCGTTGTCTATATAAACAATAGAACAGCAGTAACGCGGAGGGGGGAGAGAGAAAGAGAGAGAGAAAAAAAAAAGGGTTATACGTATATGTGTTTTTTGATTTTGATAAGGGCGCCCTCAGTCCCGCGATAGAAACGTGATCTCAAATAAATTGTTTATAGATAACGCGGCCAGGAAACCAACCCGGTTGCAGGGACGAGTCCAGGTGGGTGCCCCTGTGTCTCCTATTTCGTTGCTGTGCTTGTGTACAACAGCAACAATTCGAACGAATCAAAAGAATTTCTATAACTGTGCAGTAGAGCGAGGCAAATGACAACAACAATAGACAGTTCGCTGAATTATAGATTAATATATGAAATTATATATTATAACAGCTGATATATTCCTGCTGGGTTGGCTCAACTAAGCGCGACAATCCCAGACCGCAAATCTCCTTTAAAAAAAAAACAAAAAATAAAAAAAAAAATCGTGTTGATTTGTGTTTTTACTTCTTGGACTGCAGGGCGGATAGAATAAAATAACATAAGGCGCAATTTCGACCGCCGACTCGATGACAAAAACGGCAACATCATCAACGCCGACCATAATCCGCAAAACAAAAAAGAAAACTCAAGGTGAATTTTAAAAACAGCTCACCGGTTCTACTTCACGGACTGGATTTTTCGTTTTGGTCAAGTCAACGAACGGAGGTACGGGTGGCGGCCACACCCAATTTCTTGTCCATATCGGGTCTGGAAAAAAAAAGGAGTGTGAGCTCATTCGAATTCTCGGTGTACCCGTAATTCTGTATCGTAACAGCTCGAGGACAAAAAAAGAAAAGAATAAAAATTCGTTAGACTAATGAAATGTCCTGCTGAGGTAATAACCATATAGCCCCGGTGGTAGGTGAATTTATTTATTATTTGTAACTGATGCTTGAACGAATAAGAGAAATTGACCTGTCATTCTCTATATCGTCCTTGAAAATAAATAAAAAAAAGTCTCCAATCGACTCAAGGTTTTAAGCTTCTGTATAATGTAGGGTGTTTCGTAACGGAAAAGACAAGTTTATCAAGTCACGATGCTGGTGGAAATTCTTTGTCAAAGATCGGACTCAATAGACGCTCTGATTATCTTAACGCAATCAAATACTAAGAGGAAAGAAATGACGTAGCTCTTTCCAATATAAAAAAGTCTCATGGTTTTCCAATGGCAGGCAACCGAACGGTAATTGACCCGATGAATTTAGCGAAGCTCGAATATACATATAATAACCACTGTTGGAAAGAAAAGGGTGTGTTTTTAAGAAAGAGATTATTATATGCGTGATGGTGATGGATGACGTCTAATACGTGAATGAATACTCTCGTATTATGCGCTCGAATAATAAATTTCAAAAATAATTAGCAAAATCTCAAATGGCTGGGGGATTCCTGGCAGCTTATTTACACGCGTTGGCGCACATAAAGAATTTATTATTCATGTATGAACTCTCCTGTGTTCCGCCGTATTGCGTATCGTCCTATATATACAAACCGTTTTGAATTTGATTGAAAATTAAGATGATGTTGTTAATTTTTTTTTTTTCGGGATAAACCAGCACCGGCAATTTATTCGCTTGTCAAATTTATAAAAACTGTTTTCCTTTTTGTTTCTAAAACAATTTTTTCGAACCGTAAAGCCGATGAACAAGCTGTATAACAGAAGAAGAACAGCAAAACCTGTAATACTTTGTTTTTAAATTGTTCCGCCAAAAAAAGAGAAAAATGCGATTCAAATGTATTTTTATGTTTGTCGGAATGATGTCGCCTGTCACGCGTGAAAGGAGAAACGTAGACAGCCAACTGGCAGCGAGTATAGACTTAAAAATATAAATCCCATCTCGCAATAGTTGCAGCACTCAAATTGCCGCAAATTTATTCAGGTAACATTGAATTGCGTGATTCCCACTTGTCAAGATAGAAAAAGTGTTACGCTCTTCATAGTCTCTATACCTGAGCTGAAAATCGTGATCGATGTTACGTCAAAGATCGCAGATAACGGGCCACGACGGTGACCTTGTTATTATAATTCTTCAACTGTGCAAATGATTTCTATATATATATACAGCCGTATTGTATTAATCTTGTTGCTGGCGCGTCACTCATCAAAGTCTGTTCACCTCCCGAACGGAATAAATCGACTCGATCATCCACCCCGCCGTGAAAGAAAAAAACAAAAGAAACAAAACAAAATGGGTGTGGTACTGCCCTCCTTGATATAAATTTGTGCTGACGCCAGGAGCTCAGCCATACAGAGAAATGTTATTTTATAGTAGCTCCATTAATTGTCAATTGCGCATTAAATACACGCAATTCATTTTGAAATGTGTCAACAAGAATCGAGATGGGCCAAATGTCAGCAAGGTGTGCAATGTTCAGATATCCTTGTGCATTGCAATTCTATGCACATTGAGCAGGAGTCGGCCAACAGGTTTGGCTGGCTGGTTGGGTTGTCTACATATTATATTTCCACGAGACAATTGGGGCGTGAGTGGAATTCTATTTTGGCCGCGCATATTCGATACGTTCTCCGACTTATTTTTGCCATTTCTTCTTTTTTTCTAGCTGTATGGCTGCTGTATAATATTCTGTATAGGATATATAAAGCGGTGGCCGACATACTGTATGAGCCAGACGATATACTATAGGCTAACCACACCCAACATATTTGGCAGTGGGTCCAAAAAGCAGCAGCCGTGTACCGCGTTGCTGTGTATGTATATCATATGATAGAAAATTTCATTAATGCTCTGAGCTACTCTCCATTCTCTTTCAGGCGTAATACAATATCATCATTTCGGTTTTACCTTTTCGGATTCTTTGTTTCTTTCTTTTTTGTTTTTTTGTTAGACATTTCGAAATTTGTGCTACGCATTTCAAAAAATTAAAAAAAAAAAACAAAAAAAAAAAACAAAACGAGATTGATGTGGAAAAACCAGGTGAACTATAAAACAAACAATGCTGACACCGCGGTGACGCTCTGCATGTTCCATTCAATATGGAAAAAAAAAAACTAAAACTGCTGAATACTATGTTACTCGTGCAGCAGAACACGTATAGAGTTGTATACTCTCGTCGCTCCCGTTGTCAACAAAACCATAATAGGAATTCTGTTTTTCTGCGCATTCAAATCTTTTGGCTCGAGACTTGTCACTGACAACAATAACGTGTGACGATGAATTCGTCCGACTTGGGCCAGTGATCGCTACGATGACGCAAATCCCCCTGAAAAACGGTGACGCCGTTAAAAGTATATACTATGTTAACAATCGGTTTCAATTAAACAATCATGATTTAATTATTCCAATCGACCGCCGGCGATGAAGGAGGTCGTTTAATCTGTTTAATGAAAAACAAAAGCGTTCTCTTTTTTACTGCTGCTGCTGATGCCATAATATTGGGCGTGAAATCCGGTTTTGTGTGTCAATGAACTAATTTTTCTTTCTTTTTCAATTTGAAAATCGTCTCGACCATATCGGAATTTAATAAGGAGGAAATTATTTAGATTATTTGGTAGTCCATCCCCCCCCCCCCCCCGTTCATTACGAACAAAAAGTTCAACGACCGTCGAATGCCGGAAATGATGACCCACTGCCCAGCAGCGCACAAACATGTTTCGAATTTTACAAAGAAATTGTCTGACTTTTGCGTGTTAATGTGCGCAATTCATCAATGTTTTTTTTTTTCCAAAGACATTTTTCCTTTCTTTGAAAAATAAAAACCAAAGTAATTATCTCATCAGGACGCAATATGTTTTTTTAAAAAAAGAATTCTATTTTAGAAACAAAACAAAAAATACGTCAAGACGCTCAAAAATAACTTTTTTTTTTGTGAACACAGGATACCGCGGTTATTGACCACGCCACATCATGTTATTTCTCTAAAAAGAAAAGAAAAAAAAACAATAAAAACGTACCCAACAGATGGATGGGAAAAAATAGATATCGTCACAAATATTGAGCGATTTTCTCTTTTTATTTTACGTGTCTTTGCTGCGATGTGTAGAGTCGACTATCGATTTCCAAGTGCATTGATTACGTCCTACCAAATAGGGGATCGCGGTTATTTATTTATCTTTCAATATATATAGTTGCGCGCTACACACATATCAACGTAATAATATGATATACCCGCATCATCGCTTTTATTGGCTCTGCATTATAATTGGACGTACACGACGACACCTTTTATTTATTGCTGCATTTGTGTGTGTATGACGCAGCAGCAGCAGTAGCAGAAAACACAGCAGCTGTCTCTTTATATTATTATGATGATACACGAATAGTGAACGTGATGGGTGGGCTGATGACCCCGTCGGTAAAACTTGCGTCTGATGCAAAAATCAGCCAAGTTAAATGGACTATATGCGAAGGGCAAAGGGAACCGTGTTGTTGTTGTTATGTAATACGCTGCTGGCCGTTTAAATGGATAGTTTGAGAGACTCTGTGAAAGATTGAAAGAGCATCAACAAGAAAGGATGTCGCTAGTTATTTCTCCGTAGTAGCTAGAAGAAAGATAGCGCTCTCAGAAGCATTATAGAGACAAACTACGCAGCATAATATCCGTCTGCTGCGGGGACGTGCGGGGACGGATGGAGAGCCGGTGGAGGCGACAATCGCTGATGCTGCGCAGCTCTAGACGCTTTCTTTCTTATTCTTTTTCTATATTGTATGTATGTACCACTAAAGTGCTGTGCCCAGCAGACGGCTGTCCCCCTTTTGTGGAAAGATGCAGGTCGTCGTCGCCCTGTTGTCGTATCTTTTCTCTCAAAGTCAAGAAAGAGATCGATGGCTCTTCTTCTACTGGCCAGACACACATCGTTTTTATACGTGTGGCTGTGAGAGTTATATTTATACAAACACACAAGACACACACAAAGCACATCCTACTATTTTTGTTTTTTGTTTTTTTCGTTCCCAGCTATTCTTTCCTCGGTACGCCTTCACGCTCAGCGGGATCGCTGCGGGTGTTTAGATGCAGAGAGAAGAGAGGAGACTCTTCATATCTTCTCTGAAAAAAAAGAGAAAGAAACATGTACAACACCACAAAAGCAACTCGATTATAATACAAATTTTTGGTGTGGCGCGAAATATGTTATAGCGAACGGCGCGCGGACCACCGTTCCGCTGGATGCCACTGACAAATGCCACTGCCCAGCATCGTCTTTCTTCGCTCGCGTTAAATTCTATCAGAGGACGACGACGTATACTGTAGGTGGAAATCTTTCTCATTAGTTTCACATTAGAGCCAAGGGTCCGTGCATTCACGTTTTCTATAAGCGGCAGCAGTTCCGCCACTACTACATAAATACGGTATAAAATACGATGAAAAATATAAATGAAAGAAAAGATTCTGATATTTCAAATACCGTGAAAAATAGAATCGTCTCTCTCTATACCACATTAATAGACCATCATCAGCTGTTGAAGAAGGTGCACGGACAGTAAGGCGACCGCGAAGGATGTCGTGACTATGGCCTTGCCTTTCCGTGAGAAATCCCAAAACGATGGGAACTGCAACGTCATATATACAGAATTTGAGAGACAAAAAATATATTTATAC
Organism: Daphnia galeata; assembly: GCA_030770115.1. NCBI lineage: Eukaryota > Metazoa > Arthropoda > Branchiopoda > Diplostraca > Daphniidae > Daphnia > Daphnia galeata. The sequence goes on from CM061115.1 coordinate 8,934,591, forward strand.
GTATAAGCGTTTTGTTGATCCAAAGGTGAAAGGAACTACTTAATATACGCAGGGGGGGGGGGATACAATAAAGGACCGAGGGATGATGAGCTATGAGCCTTAGAGGACAAGGGAGGAGTCTGAACGACGAGGCAGCAGCGCACGATCTGTCCATCTATGTTAAACGTATGAGCGGAACATGTTTATGTGTTAGACAGATCGGTATAGAATATAAGAAGATAAGGATATAGATACACAGACAGATTCCCCCCCCCCCTTGTTTGTGTCGACTGCCGCCCATTGGGGAATACAAAAAAAAAAGAAGAAGAAGAAGAAAAGGTGTCGCCAATGTCGCATATCATCTCCCGCCGAGCTCAGCGGCGAATGATATTTTTCTTCTTTGCTAGATCGATCACGCTCCTATCCGTACAAGGCAAATAAATTTATAAAAAATACACAACATTTTCCACGCGTGAGGGGTGACACTTTTTCTTTTTTTGAAATGTTTTGTGTGACATTCGTCGTTGTCGGCGTTGTGCGCCAGACAAAATGGATATAGAAAGAAAAGAAAAATGTTTTTTTCTTTTTTTTTTTCATTTTTTACGGATGCGCATCTTCGGTTACCAGACGAGGATCTTTCACTTTTTTTTTTGTATAAGGAAAAAAAAAAGAGCCTGGAGAGTTGAAAAACATTCACACCCGAATTATACCAACAGACTGGCGACACTAATTTGTTTTCTTCTCTTGAAGATCCGCCCAATTCAATCCAAAAAAAATGAAGAGAGAAAGAAAAATGTTGTTTCATTTATCATCACGGAACTAAGACAAACTAAAAGGAGCTTCTTCTTGCCTCTAGGGTGTCTTAAATATTACATATTATGACTAGTTTGACTACAATAAGACGGAATTCGATGCCAAAAGGGTCAAGTTATTCGTTGTTGTTTTCTTATTGATTCATTTCTTTTGTTTTGCTATTATGCAGGAGGAAACAATAAGTCGTTGTTGATTTATCACCAGGTAGTTTCTTGTGTATAGATTTGGGCGACTACGGGAGCTGAATCTCCAGCAAACAGAATTTCGATTTCACATTATTTGATCACTGTCGGAGAGAATACAGAAATACACTGAAAGTAGATTCAGACTGGTGATATTCAAAATTTCAAATGCGGGGAAATTCCCATTTTTTTTTTCAATTATGGGTCCCTAACTGAATGTTCTCAAATTGTTTGAACGATGAATAGCAGAAAATAGAAATTTTTTTGTTTCAATGTGCAACCGTTGGACCGGCGACGGATGAAAAAGTAGCAGCAGACAAATGTGTTTTCTATTGGAGGTGATGCCGTCACTAATGAAAGGGCGACCATTTGCCACGGGCGCAATATTGCAGACATCTTATTTTTAAGTTGATGCTCATCACAAAAAGTGCATTTCGCTCAACGTGTATCTACATTTCAAATCGGCGACACATCTTTTAAAAAAACAAAAAAACAAAAAAGCATATTCTTTTATTCAAAATGTTTTCTTTTTTCCTTCATAAAACCGTTGGTCGCCCACCTGTCGACCGATCTGGCGGCAATAAATCAACATTCAAATACATAAATCTTATTATATACACCTGTATGTATATAACTTTGCTCTTTCTCTTTTTTCTTGAGCATAAGGTTCGCCAATGGCGTTACGTATTTAATTTTTGATTACGAATTTGAATATCGAAGTATATCGAGAGGAAGACGGGGGATGAAAATGTAGGTAGTCTCGATACCTTCTTTTGGTTTTCAGTTCAGTTTTAAGAAAAAAGGCGATGAACGATAAAAAGCCAAAGTGATGGATGTTAGGTACCGGTACCCGAAATCACCGAGAGCTATATATAAAATGGCTGCTGCTGCTGCTCTCTCTCTCTCTCTCTCTCTTGTTTGACTTCATATCCCTGATGGTCGCGCCTTTGGGATGGCCACACGAAACAGTTGCACGACCGACAGACACTTTCATATTGTTATATGGCACGTCGCGAAGAAGAGCGCGCATCATATAATAATCATATAACCGGCCCAGCTTTTTGTTTCTTATCTTTTATTGCTATACAGTATTATTCCATTCCGCTTGGTAGCGCTTGGTCGAAGCTTATTTGTTTTAACGGCCAAAGACGGGAGAGAATAAAGAGACCAACAACAAGGCAAAGAAGAAGAAGAAGAAGAAGAAGATTGAAAGAGATAGAAGCGGTCAGTATCCAAGAAGAGAAACATCATTCCATCTCGTGAGTGTGCCCCGTGTCGTCGTCGTTCGTTGTCTTAACCTCAAACCTTTTCCATCCATCCATTCTGGCGTCGTTCATAATATCCCCCCCCTCCCCACCCGAAAACAACTCAAACACATCTTAACCTCACGTCCTCCATCTTTTTTTGCGCGCGTGAATCAAACGGAAATTTTTTTTTCTTTTTAAATATATTTATTTATTTAAAAAAAGAAAACGCATTCATTCATCACCCAGCGGGTTCTATACGTTTCACGTTAGGATTTTTGGAAAAAAAAAGAAATTCCCCCTTTCACTTTAAATTTGGATAATTTTATTGTTGTTGAGTATTCGCAGTCCGAGAGAATAAGGTCGTCCCATTTTCAAACACTTCCGGTTCGTGACGTCATTCCTTGTAATATTCAAGCGCATGTGAATTTCGTTTTGTTTGCCATCTCGAGGCCTCGGATCATCATCACAGCCGAGAGAAAAATCAAAACAACAAAAAAAAGAATTAAGAGATGAGAAATCAAAGAAAAAAATATATATATATATTAGACGCGCCACGACGGCTGCGGAATGTTGCCGCAACCATTTGCATATAAATGGAAGGGGCTAGTTGGGCAATAGAAGGAGGGATCATCTTTTTTTTTTATTTATTTTTTGAGATATACAGTCGAGTTGAAACTTTGATGATGATGATGACGTGATACTAGTCGCCAGCAAGAAAAAAATTCTCTTCTGCCAGCAGCGGCGACACAGAAATGGCAATCATTTCGTTCCATTTTTTCTTATATATTTCATTTATGAATAAGATTGTCATTATGGGGTCACGAAGACAATGGCGGCGACATTATTTTTTTTTTTTTGGGGCGAAAAAAATCAAATTCAAATGCAAAACCCCGGCGATGAAAAGTTTGTTTTATAAAAGCGGTCATATATAGTAGACGGCATTTGCTATGTTGTTAGTTTATAAAATAAAAATGTGATGTACTATATACGTATAATATAGTATTATCTAACTAGTACATAAATGTGGGACACACAGCAGAGGATCAGAGAGCGGCGCGTCGGCGTCTATACGATAGGCGAGAGAAATGATGTAGAGATCAACGCCAATTTGGGCAGGAAAGAAGAAGAAAAAAAAACAGGGATGGGCAAATATAAAGAAGAAGAAAAGGATCGGCCGCCAGCCATATATCCCTATCCCAAGGCTTCTCTTCTTATAGTCGTCGTCGTCGTCTCTCTTTTTTTTTTCGTGATTTTTTCAGTCAAAAATCTGTTTTTTTTTCTTTCTTTCTTTCTTTCTTTGGCATTTGCATATGAACAAAAACACCAGCACCACACATTGAGAAAAAAAAAGGCTTGGAGGGGGCCGCCCAATGTCCTTTCTCTCTATATGTCATGATATGTGAAATGCATCAGCTTTGTATTAGAATATAATAGCGCGCCCCAAAGAAGCGAAACGTTTATTCTGGCCATGTTGGACAACTTTACACCCCAGTAGATGGAAGAAAACTGAATCATCATCGTCTTATTTATAAACACAAGTCCGTCCAACTCTAAAAGAAAGAAGAATTTAAGAATTCATTAGAAAAACAAATTGTTTGTAAATGTCTTTTGACCGGGACTATTATAGATTATCCACGAGCTGCTGCCATTTAATATTCTTTTGTTTGAGTTGGTTATACTACTGTTATTTCCATAGCTCTCTCGCCAGGAGACAAAACAACACAAGTTTTTGGCTTTTTTTTGAACAACGACGACACCAATTTTTTTTTTTTGGCTTTTTTTATTTTGTTATTGTTGTTCTGTTTTTAACGATCTCCGAAGACTCGTGCCGCCGCTGGGTTGAAAACATTGTCGAATGTGGCGCCGACTCGACAACAACAAAAGAGCCAAAACAACAACAACAACAGAAGGAGGAGAAGACGCAGCATCGCAAGATCAGCTCGCCGAAACTGAAAAATATGTGTGTGTTGAATCGCTGATGGCCAAGTCATCATCAACAGCAGCAAAACTATTTTCTTTCATTTGAGAATAAGGGGGGGGGGGGGAGACTAGAGCTGTGGCATTCTGCTATTTACATCAACCAGCGAGTCGTTAGTTTTTTCCTCTGCAAACATGGAAAAAATTCTCTTTTTCGTCCGTCTTATACGGCCCATATACTCGGGGTTTATATATATACAACAAACTATATATCCACATTTAACTGTTGTTGGAACTTCTCGCAGTTCATCCTTCCAAGTCTCGTATTTATTTATTTTTCTTACAAGAAGCTGTTGTTGTTGTGTCTGTTATATTCTCGTGAAATGTTCTTCTTTCTTTTGGTTTTTTTTTTTTTTATTTTTAAGTGGCAATAATATTTCGATTTATTCGGCACTGAACGGATATCATATACTGAGGGGAAACACTCTGCACGTTATTATTTAACGGCACCGTAAGAGAGACGCGCGTCTCTCTTTCAAATGGGTATATAGTGAAAACAACAACAATGGCGACGCCGGGCTGGCTGTTATAAAAGTGAGATTCGTTTCATATTATTTCGATTCAAATAACAAATACATATCCTATCATAACGGCGGGATTTCGCTGTGAACTAAATAAATAATCAAGTTATCTCATGTTATGATTAAATACATCATAGATTGTTAAACGTATAACGTGTGGAATGGATATTCAAACAGCCGTAGCGAAGAAATTAATAACTTAATATTATAGTACAAGTTTACATAGTATAGGTGTCGGTTCCCACAGTTTTCATCGTTGTTGTTCAACACGTTCAATTTTTTTTTTTTTTTTTTCGCATCAACCCACATCTTTGAGCGTCGGCTGTTCAATTTGTTGTTGTTTTATCCTTTTTCTTCTTTCTCTCTCTCTCTCACACTGTGTGTGTGTGTGTTCCATATAAAGTAAATTTTATGGCAGATAATGTTGTGAATCGTGCGGAATAAGAAATTCCGTTAAAAGAAAGAGCCACACAACATTTGTGTGTCTAAGTTGTTGCTGCAACAACTCAAGAGAGTCACGTTACCTTGGCAGTTTACCTGTGAGACCGAGATGAAGAGCTCTATATTCTAGACGCCCTAGAGTGGAAAAAAATAAAATAAAATTGCTAAAATGATTATTTTGAAGCGAGGATGAATTGGTTTGTCAAAAAATCGTGTCCATTAGTCAATGACAAGAAATCGAATGTGCCGTGCACGAGCCCCGATAAGAGAAGAGGAACGCCAAGACGAATGACATGGCCAGCAACAGCGCAGCGTTGAGACCCTCTGCTGGGAGAGTTAGCAAGAATCCTTGGGACATCAAGTAGTCCAGCAAGCACTCGTGGTTTAGCCTATATATCTTCTGATGTATGCTGCAGCTCTTATATATTACGTGCACCAACTGTATTAGTCGTTTCAACTCGCAAATATTTCGTGATCTCTTATTTCTTGTTACGTCAACAAAAAACAACGGCCTCTTTCATATATTCGCCCTGTCGTCCTTCAATTTCAGACGTCGTGTCTCACCATGGAGCCAGCACCTGTTTTCGTTTCTTTTATTATACCTTTGACGTCACAACTCTGTGGCAATGGGTAAATAGAAGAGAGTCGTAAAAATAAAAGACCAACCGTGTTTTTTGTTTTTGTTAGATAAATAAATTTGACACAAAATTTCTCCATCGCGTTATATATATTTTACTATGTCCAATCAAAGGCAGGACACATTGACAGCTCGTGAAGATCATCGACTGAAATGGGCGTTTTTCTCTTCATTTACCTGTTATAATTACAACGTTATATTCGGTTAGTTAGCTGCTCTATTATCATTAATATCTACACCCAAACCCACTAGATAGGGAGTGGTGGGCCATGCCCTGCAGCTTTTGGAGTTATCTAATATATTACGTTTGTTGTGCTGCGCTGTGTGATGCTTTCCTTTCTTTATTTACACGTTCACATGTTCTCTCCATCTTTCTTCTCTTACAGAATTTTCTACTATAGAGAATATCAGAGAGTTTAGTGATATTAGCCGAGCGTCTGCTTGTGAGCCAACGTGTTAAATCGGCTCGACACGAAAACCTGCACGACCTAGGTGCATGATTAGCCCCACCAACAGGATCGTGGCAGGAGGGAAAAAAAAATTGGAATTTGTTTAAATAAACTGAGCGCGCGTTTTGGGTGGCTCACGCTCTCCTGTCGGGAGACTATTATTACACAACATCTATATAGAGTGTGTTATATTATTATGATTATGATTATTATTATATTATATTCCTTTCTATTTTCGTGGGCCTTCTACTATGATATAGAGACGGTTCAAATTTTCGTGTCTCCATTGTATAGGTATAATATACAGCGGCCACACATCACTCGATTTGATTGTGTTTGCATTCTATTTGGAATAGGGCAGTGAAGAGAAAAGAAAAAGTCGGTCAACGTGTATCACACAATCTTCATCAAAAAGAAAAAAAAATTCACAAAAGGATCGCAGTTTTTTTTTTTTTTTTTATTCTGTCGACTTTTCGTCGGTCGACAGCAGACGAGAAAATTCTGGGAAAAATCGTGTGCTGATATCGTATACTATATAATATATAGACGTCTATTATCATTCGTCCGCGCGGTTATAATAGCACTAGCACTCTGATGAGCGATTTCTGCGCTTATAGACATTTGATTCATCGGCTCCGCGATTATCTTTCGGCATCCCAGCGCCTTGAATTCCCTTCTATAACCTGCGTATATCATAGTCTATCGACAAAATAAGATAACACACAATTGTGAAAATCACGCTTCATCGACTCACACGTGTCCATCATAAAGGGTGGAGCGGAATAAAGGAATGAGCGAATAAAAGAATAGATCAACTATAATATTTTATAAATTATCAACTTTTTTTTTTTTTTTTTCATTCGACTGATGATGGCCTTCAATACAATTGCCAAGAGCCCCGTGTTGTCCACTCACGAATAAACGGCAAGGTCATCAACTAAAAACCCCAAAGAGCACGCGTGACCCGCGTTTAATGCATTGGATAGCCAAATGCCCAAATGGTAAGGAGCGCACAACACGGTAGCGAAGCACTTTACGTAATGTACAACGCGCTCCGTTTTTTTTTTTCTTTCATCCATTATCTTCTCTCTCTACCTTATAATATTCGCAGCGTTCAAATGCGCTTATCTCACGCGTCTCATCCTTTCGCTAGAGAAATACGAGGCTCCATCACTGATGGTATTTTTTAAAAGTTGTGTTGCCATGACAACTCTCAAGTCGATTATTTTTGGAAAACGGTAGCTCCAATTTTGTCGAGTCATTTTCTTTGTATATTTTTTTTTTGCCCAGTCAATATAGTGAAAGGTGTTTTCATTTTCTGATCGGCTTTTATATATTTATATATACGATTGCATTGGGTGATGGTTGTTGTAACTATATCATAACGCCGGGGAAATACGCGTCTGATTCAATTTATTTCATTTTTATTTTGTCACGCTGCGCGTGCCAAGTGCACTCACATTTACCGCCAATCTCTTTTTTTTTTTTATTTTTTGTCTTCTTTTCTCTCTTGTTTGAGTTGCAGCAGTTTGTCTTTGATGCCTCACTTCTTTTGTTGTTGTTGAAATTGTTGACTTTCCTTACCTCGAGGTCGATTGGTTATTATATAGTATTGAACGAATTGACTTTTCACATTGATTTATGTACGTCCCGATCGATGACTAGGTTGCTGTTACACATGCGATAATTCAAATGAGATTGTAGGGCCCTTCCCCAATTCAGATGGGGGGGGGGGGGAACCACATACCCCCACAAAATCTCAAAGGGCCATAAATTGATAATTGAAATTAAAGAGAAACAAAAGGGTGTGAGTGCTGTTATAATATCATAGAAAATCTTCATTACAAAGATTAATTTATGTACATAATCTAGAAAGAAATTATATAGTATTGCTGGAAGGATGTTGCTGCTGGTTGTATACAAGCCGAGATGTTTATTCGTAGCGACAGTCGTCGTATGTTGATGGTGATTGTTGTTCTTGTTGTATCCCATCACGTCATTAATTTGTTTTTAATAAGAACGAACGAATAGACGAACATCGCCAAAATGCTGGACGTCTTTTTCTTGATTTAAATGTATACATACCATCAAATGAAAAACACGGCAGGCGTCTATTATATAGCATCTGCTGTGTCCTTCCATTTATTTCTCTTCGTTTTTATTTTTCCTCCTTATTTTAGATGTATAATGTTGCAACGAAATCGCTATCATATAATATATCGGCCGGGATGTGTGTATAGCATTGAACGTTTGCCCAGCAGGTCGACGTTTCATCCGTCTTGTTTCAACCTATTTTGTTTTTCTCGGCGATATCTTTTCCGATGTACGTACAGTAGTTCTCGTACGTGATTGACAATCGACCGCGATTGCGCTGTCACAATTTGTGACCCTGAGACGGACATTTGTCATGGAGTCAAATGCAATTCAATGTGATGAAAAGGCCACACTATTTTGTATATAAATTCACAATAGAATCGATTGATTTTTTAAGAAGGGGGGTTTTTGTTTCATGACTGATGGCGCCATTGAATAAATAGAGTAAATAACACAAAATTGATTGAATGCTGAGCGCGCAGTCATTCAAAAAATGTCGATATCATTTGAATAAACCAGCAACGGGGTATAATTCGCTGGTATACATGGAGACATACAAAGTTGGCCAAGTTTTCCATGATCATAGTCCTTCAGCAGCATATAAAACTATGAAAATAACTCTAAAAGAGATACTACCTGTTGTATCCCATTACTCGATTTTTACCTTGTGAGAGCTGATGCTGAGCTGCGAGTTTCTCAATTTGGCTATTCTATTGATTTGTGTGGCCGTGTCTCTTCCTCTTGTTATATTATTTATTATTTTCCACAAAAAAACCAAACAGAAATTTTTATCCTTTTGGGTAAAAAAAACGAAATGCCAAAATGGTACGCGCCCCCATAAAATTCCCGACAGAATTTAGAGTGGCCACCACCCGGGGGTATATCTCTTTTCGCCAATAACATTGCCAAATCCGATGACAATAAATAAGAGACGATTTCGGTCCAATATCGTCAGCTAATATTATTACGTAGCAACTGCTTTTCCTATTTAGAATTTCACTTGCTCATCTTTTTAAGTGAGTGTCAATTTCTCATCAAAATACGTCCATAGAAAACTTTCCATCAACTTCATTTTCATTTTAATTTGTTATTATCGTCTCTTTGTATCCAGTTATCTTGATATATATTCAAAATATTGTTATGCATATAGCGGATGAAAGCGAATAGTCAGCAACACAAAAACCGGTTGGCAGTCGTCATATAATTGAATGAAATTTCACGATTCTTTCAGCTAGCGCCAAAGTACCTTAACCACCAACTACATTGATTTTCAATCGATAAACATATTTGGGGAAATATATTCATGTACATATACGATAGATAATAGATGGAAAGTGGCCCGACCGACCATCGTTTCTTTTCTTTTTTTTTTTCTGGGGAATGACTGATTATATTATTCCTCTTCTTGTATACAATTTTCCATTTACCTGTCACAGTTGAGTCTCGACTGAGACTGAGAGCAAAGGCAAAGGCAGCACATCAGCATTTGTTTTTATCTCTCCAATGAAATAGAATAAGTAGAAACAAAACTAAATATAATATATAATAACAAAAAGAAATACATGGGCACCCAGCCACTATACCCGGTCGGACCTTATTAGGTATATCTGGGGGGGAATACGCCATATAATATATGTTCATTGCACGCGGCCAATTTGACCGTTTTCAACGTGTCGCGCCCACTTAACCGATCTCTTCTTATTTATCCCGATGAGCAAATTTGCGACGATCTTTTTAACGCCAAATGAATCGTCTGACTTAAAAAAAAAAGAAACTCACCATCATTCACTCAGATGATTATCGACTCGAATAAATACAAACCAAAAGCAAAGAGATCGTTCCCAAAGACAAACATTAGGAGCTGCTGAAGAAGAGTATTTTATGTTCCGGCCCGTCCACTTATTGATGCTGCGTCCATTATCTCTCGCATAATCGTCTTTTAAAGAGACTAAATGATACGACTCGTCGGATATATTAGACCCTGACGTTTGTGCAACGCAAAAACAGGTGGTGCGTCCTCTGTGAGATGGGAGAGTTTGCCATGGGTGGGCGCTTGAATGTTCGTCGTCGTTGCTGCGGTTATCCAGGGACAAACACAAACCAACAATAAGCCGTTGAAGCTGCTCACGTTCGTTTTCAAAGAAAAGGCGTGGCTGCTGATGGACAACGAGCTGCCGTCCATGATTTGAATCGTGAGCCAATTCTTTATTATTCTTTGTTACTAGTTGATTCTTTTCTCTTTGGTTTGTGTATTTACATTTCATTGTACTGTCTCGTCCTATTAGATTGAAATCGAAAATCCATTCGTTTTCCGGCTTTACCCAGCAACTCTTGCGGGTCTATGCGTTTCTATATTACTGTTACTATAGCACCGTATAACCCCGTCTGTTTTTATTTTTTCCACCCCATTTGGAATAACATATAACTATAACGTTATAGTTGTCTCCGAGGCGACCCGCACCCAGCACCAATCTCTAATATAAACAAATGTAGAAATGGAATTCAACTTTGAATAATGCTATTATGAAATGTATTTGGCATGCAGAAGAGAATCTAATAACCAACAACACGTACACGTTGTTGGTTTGAATGTTCAAAATAAAAGGTGGATATAGAACTAATAAACAAATGGGCATTCGACTCACGTCCCAATAATCGCCCAAAGGTTCGCCAGACAACTTGTTTTCTTTTTGTTTTTTGTACGCCACATAATATACGAACGACGGCTGCTGGCTTATTGGGAAATGGCTATAATGGTGCAATGGATATTATGGATGTGGCACGGCCAGCGACGACTTATTATAGCCATCATCAACACCGACCACGCCCCAACGTGGTTCGTTATGTCGTCGACCATCATCGTTCCATTTTAGGGGATAGATTTCAAATAGCAGCACGCGCTGCATGTTGCCATCCAACTGAGAACTTGAAATCGCTCAGTCAACGTGTATTGTTAATAGACTACTATATATGATGACATCATCGCTCAAATTCAATTGTTTTCCCATGGAGAATGAAGAAAAAAGCTTTTTATCTTCTCTATAAGAAAATTGTTGGCCTTGTGTCAATCCCATTTCGACCCTGTCCAGCAAAGAAAACCATCATCTACACACGATGAAGTATGTGTAGTCATTTCAAAATGCTGTGGCCCAGGTGAGGCTATCAAAATCCCACAGTATCCATCAGCATCCACGTCCAGGTTTTTTTTTTCCAAACTTTTAAAAAAAACAAAAACAAACAAAAGAGAAAAATAGACACATGATAAAAAAGACTAGAGCGTCTTATTATTACATTTTAAATATGTACAGCAGTATCATTCAACAGGGATATATAAATACAACAAAAGATAAAACAAAAAAAACGATCCAACCGACTAGCGGGGAGTCTCTTCACATGTACGATGATGACGTGGAGACTCTTTTTTTCCTCTCACCAACAGCCAGCAGTTGTACTATAAAAACATCAACCCCCCTTAATATTCTTTCTTCATTTTTATTATCAAGAGTCGAGAAAAAGAAGGCGGTGGTGGTTTAAAGTTTCGACCATTTTAACGATCATCGCGCAACATTCAGACATTTTTTTTTCAAATCTCCGCGCGCTTGCGGACGACCCCGGAGTCAGCAGGTCTTCGCGGCGCGTTTCCCATGTCGCCATCAACCCAATTTTCCATCCATCCATCCACTATCGCCTTATATTTCCCTGAGAAAAGACTTATGCCACGCAGCAGCAGCATCAAAACAGATGAAAGATTTTTCTTGTTTGTTCCCCCCATCAATAGAGCAGCAGCAGCCCCAAAAAAAAGCCATAACTTTAGGTTCTTTTCTTGTTTTTTCTGTTTTTTTTAATGGGGGGGTTCTCTTCTTTCCTATGCAAAGAGCTCGTGTGTTTTCTTCTTCTTCTTTTTTACTTTTTCTCTGATTTTTTTTTATTGACTTCGCGCTTGAAAACTAAAAGAGAAATGGCCAAATTTAGAAGTTGTGCTGTTTTGTTATTGCTCTATGCGGGAGAAGGTTTTCTTGTGTGAGAGGGCGAGAACACGACTAGAAAAGAGGAGAAAAAGGATAAAAATCCACAACATTTTGAAGTCAAAAGAAAAAGAGAGACTATAGAACCATTATAACGACATAATAGTTTGTGTTGTATATATAGTCGTCCTCTTGGTATTATTATAAATTATTCTTCTATTTTGTATGCTGCACAAAATGTATATAATAACATAACAAACAACTTGGATAGGTTTCCTTTTATTTTTATATATAGAGACGAGGAGCCGGGGCTCGGACAAGAAGCCAACAGTTCCGTTATTGTAGTATTCCTATATATATATATACAGCCCCATAGCTTCTATATATCCATTTCTGTTTTCTTTAGATTCTTAGTTGGCCGTCGTGGTATTAACTGGTTATGGCCGCACGTCGTCTCTGTCAATGTCATTTCATCATTTCTTTGCGCTTAAATTTCCATTCTTCTTCTTCTTATTCTTTTGATGGATTTGTGCTGGCCAGTTGATTCCATCCTACATATGAGACTGGATATATTTGATTTAACTTGTACACTTGTCGAGTTGGTTGCCGCACTCAATCCGTTGAGACGCAGAGCGATGGATGAGCGAATCGATTCTCATTTGATATTATTTTTCCTTCGTTAAATGATATGGGTCCAGCAACATTTTGACTGGCCAATCATGAGAAACAGTACAAGGATGACTTTACTTTTATAATAGTATGTATATAGTAATACGTATTGTAGCGCAACTGTTGTGGGTATGGCGCAAGTCAAAACGTCCAATTGGATGAAATGCCTCATAATATGAAGGACGGACGCCGAGTTTAACCTACGCCATCAGTCGCATCACAAACAAATCCAAGTCTCTACGATGAAGTTGAGAAATCAAAAAGCGAGAGAGAGAGAGAGAGACGTAAGAAGAGAATGAAGGGAAGGTTGCCCAATCGATCTGTCAGACGGCCGACGATTACGACATCCATCATAGACAATCCCGCTACGCTGCTGGACGACGACGACGCTAGGAATCCCGAAAAAGAAGAATGTTTTCCCATTCATTAGTTGGACGAGAGCTGACACGTTGATCGAGTAGCCCCCAGCCTCGATCTACACACGTTATTGGCATCACACACACAGATGAAAAAAAAAAAAAGAAGAAGAGAATCGGGTACCATAGGAGCGTGAAGGACTGAGTGACGTGGCCCGGGTCGCGCTCAATCTCTTCTTCTTCTTTTAACCCCCGGCTGAGAGCGGAGAGAGCCCAGCAGTACGTCGATATTTCTCTGCTGTAACGGGTATACATTCTTATTCTCCATACAGTGTCGTCGTCTTCTTCTTCTTTTTGTGAATTTTTTGTTCTTGTCGGACGGGAGTTTCGCATTTTCATGTCGTCCCTCGACGTCTACGCTGCGATCTGTCGCCAACGTTCCATAACTTGTTTTTTCTTTTTTTTTATATTCTGGGGGAGATCCGCTTTCACTGGCCCAACCTACCAACTCTTTTGTGTGTGTCTTATATTTAGTATGAGGTATTTTTATAAACATGTTGGGAGTAGTATCGTCTGCTGAGCTGCGGGAACTTGGCATTGTTTAATTCCTCCGGCGCTTCTCGGTTGTCACTCACCGGCCAACCCAAAAGGGGGGGGGGAAGAAAAGAAAAAACGAAACATTTTTGTGTAGTGTCTGCGGTGTGGAGACCCACAAAGTCATCGCAGATATGAGGAGGAATATACATACACAATGTGTCCCTTCTACATTATAAAGGACTACTACTATAGACTACTTACAATGTTATTCATCATCCATCATATTTTTTGGGGCTTTTACTTTTTTCCTTTTTTCTTACGTATAGTAGCCTATGTTCGACCTTTTACACCTTTTGCGCGGTGGTGTGCTCGCCGAGTTACATCATTACGTGAATACACATGCGTGATGTTTGCCAGCAGACCACCGTAAACATTCTAAGATGCGGTTTTTGCTACACAAATTTGAGTGTTTTTAAAAGGGAAAATCCCGCGCCTAAATTTCAAAAACAAAAACAAAAATCTTCTTTTTACTATTTCACCAAAAGTTGATGGAAGAAAGAAATGAGGTCAAAAGTCCGACTGCAAAAAAAAAATTCACATTCCAGTAAAAAAAAGGACAGAAAAGCGGCAAAATGGACGACAGAAGAAGACCCGGAATTGAGAAAGGGGGGCAGATGAGGCCCCCCTCCAAAAAAAAAAAAAAAAAAAGTTTCTTTTTTTTTTCAACTTTGTGTCAGAAAACAAAACAAAAAAAAATTCCAATAAAAAAAAGCGCAAAAAAAAAAGAAGAGAAAGACGGAAAATAATAATAACCTGGGCGTGCAATAAAAGAAGACGAACCTATTGAAGATGGGTCGGTCAAAAAAGGCGAAAGATGTAAACAAAAGATCTCCCCTCTTCCATCCAAAAGGGCTGGGCATCAGGGGCTGTGCCATAAAGTTCCGCGCATGTAACGCTCATATATGAAAGGAGAAGACTCTCGGTGGTGTGGTTCTTTGCGGATCTGGCTGGCACCCCACCCTCACGTATCCTCTAACAAGTTTTCTTCTTTCTTCTTCTTCTTCTTTTGTTAGCGTGTAGCGCAGCCAAATTTCCTCTCGAGGTCGGACTCTTCTTCTTCTTCTTCGTTTTTTTTTTTCAATATAAAGTGAGAGGAGAAAAAAAAAGTTGTTTCTCTCGTAAATCTTTTCACAGATATAAATAAAGATGCTGGGGTCCCATTATATATGTTCTCCCTTATTGCCACACCCACCAACAGATACACACACAGACCATGTTGTTTAATCCCTTTCATTTGTTATTTTATTAAAATGCGAGTCTCCTTGATGTGTCCCAGACGACCTTCCGACCGGGCCATCCATACGATTGTAATTCATGTTGCATCTTCTTCTTCTTATTTTTTTTTTTTTCAAATATAATGTCGTGGGATGTTGACGCAACATTGGGAAATGGTCTACGTGTGAGGGAGGAGGATGTCCCGAGGTCAACAACAAAATAAAAAGGGCAGGGCTTTTTAATACAATCGCGGATGATGATGGACTGCGTTATTAAAATACGATCGATTCAATACGTTCAGGGTGGCGACAAACATCTACATGCAATGTCTATAAAATGTAATAATGACGTCGATATATTCGATTGAGGTTGTCACGAAATGGAAAACTTGGTCGAGGACGAAGCGGGAAAAATGAGAAGCTGAACGTGCCGCGCCCCATCCGACTCTCTTCGCCCATGGGCGAGGACATTCACGACACTCATCTACAGCCTTGAGGCTATACATGTATTTGTGTATGAGGAATTATTTTTAAAAAACAAACAAAAAAATAAACAAGACAAAAAGAAACTTGAAATCCTTTCAGCAGTTCATTTATATTAACCAGAGATCAGCAAAATAAAAACCAAATCGACAAGTGAATAATCAATAAAAACTCGTTTACAATTTTTTAGAAGAATAATCAATACTATTTTTCAATGTACCAGTATGTTCATGGCCAATCACGTTTACGAGGAAATCAACACATTTGTTTTAACTCGATTTATTTTTTTAAATTCTCCAACAACACCGACCATATCGTGAATGACCTCAATATAAATTTTTTCTTTTTCCAGACTCATCCTACATAAGACACGCCCAATTTCTTAAAGGTCTTATAACTTTCTCTCCCTCTTTTTTCTTTATCCAAATGAAAATACCCGTGAATGTGTCCGTCAAACGAATCAAATTGAATTTGTTGTCGGAAATTTTTTTCTTTTCAAGTAAAATAAGGATCGATGTAATAAATTCAAAGGGAAATCCTGAATGATGGGTAACGACTTGATTTTGTGGACTCAATTTTGTTCATTTGAGATATTTTTGCTTATTATGACCGATGACCAATTACATCAAGGGGCTGCTGTCAACTTTCACTCAGGTATATAACCCACAAAAGAAATGATGATCTCTTCTCTCTTTGGCTCTTCTTCTTTGAATACGTAATTTAACGCTGGCCGCGCTAATAAGGAAAAGATAAAAACAAGGCAAGGAATTCGTCAGGTTAATCAGGTACGACCTCTTCTTCTTTCTCGTTTTAAAAAAAGAAAAGAAATAAAATGGTCGCACGACGACGACTGAAGCATCGACGCTAAGATGATTGGACTTGCCTTGGTCAAAAGTATTATTCCTTTTTCGTTTTTGATTTCTTTACCTGAACGAAACCCCCCAAAAAACCCAAAATGGCAAAAAAAAAAGGAAAGAAATGATATTTTGTTTAGTTTTCCTTCTTTTCGTTTCCTTTCCTTGACGGCTGGCCACGCCCTGGAGCCGTATAGTCGCTTCAACTATTGTCTGAGTGCAACACAAACACACCATCACGTATCACATACAGCTGCTGCTGATATTCTTCTATATTTTTAAAAATCTGATAGAGAAGTTGTTACTATGCAGATTAACATTTGATTTCATTGGTCGGATGACAAGTTACATACGAGTGCGATCATTTTTTTAAAGAATAGCAGCAAGCGACAGATGATGTTTGCTGATCGGGCAAATTCGATATCAAGGGCGTTGACAAACTATGCAAAATCAATTCCAAAAATAGTATTAAATCCAATGATATTATTACAGCACGCAATTCAAACATTGATACAATCAGTTGTAAAATCCCTATCATTTTATTATTTTTATTATGACGTCAAATGAAAATAAGAAAAAGGAAAGATTTCGCAAATGATATTTCACGATTGAAATGCAATTTGACAGTTGAGTGATTTGGCATATTATTAGAGAACTCCATAGCCATCCAAGTCAAGACAATAGTTTATAACAAGGATGTTGTTTTGTCTTTTTTTTTTGTTTTTCGTCGTCTTATATATTCGAATGAGAACGACACAGAGAGAAGAACACGCCGGACCGAACCCCCGCGCGTGATTATACGCTCACGTTCGGCTGGCACTTCTCCTTTTTTTAAAAAAAAACAACGACGAACGCTGGAAACCTCCCATGGCGCAACACACTGCTTTGACGATTGATTGGTTTGCCTTATAGCAACTTCAAATCTATCTCGGCAGAGAGTCTCCACTGTTGTATAGCTGTTTGATGCCTTGTATCGTGAATCGAACCCAACTGCAGACTGCGTGTATACTATCATATCATATCTATATGTGCATTCTGCGTTTTAAGAAGACACAGGGTGAAGGAAATCCAGCACCGTTTAGCGTGAAGAAGAAGAAGAAGAAGAAGACATATTTATTATTATGTATACACTACTCGGTATAGCTATACGTGCGTGTGAGCGGATGGAGATATAGTCAGGTGGGGGGGCAAACCAGTCAGCATCAAGTGATGGCAGAGTAGTATATAAGGAGATCTATCTGAAGGAGAGAGAGAAACGTTTAAATAAATGCTGAGGACCTTCAAATAAATAAATAACTAAATAGGAGAATTTAAAACGAGGAGAGAGAGAGAGAGGCTCACAGCGTCACAAGGAACGTGTGTGGCTGTGTATTATAATAATATACGTTATAATATAGGGAAAAGAAATGATTGTGTACGTACAAAAAGTGCTGTGTGAGGCCCGGCGGGTAATTTCAAATCGGCAGGAAGTACCTAACAGATGACTTGCAAAGGTTCTTCTTTATCCCACCACTCCCTGAGACTATCTTTATAATATTATATAATAATTTTTTATTGCTTCTTCTCTTGCCCTATAGCAAAGCAAATAAGATGGGAGAAAAAGAAAACAAAATTGTTCGTCACAGATGAATAAAAGTTACAAAAATCTTTGACCGTGGGGACCGCATCCAGTCCCAAAAGGTGTGGCCATCCTTACAGCAGCAGCAGCAACAGTAAATAATCAGTGGCTTAGTGTGTGTGTATACTATTATTAACAGCAGTATAACCGCGCGGCTGCTAGCAGTCGAGAAAAGACGTCAATTTCATTTCCCTTTTTCTAAGAATTTCCATATCTCCTTTACTGAAGTTCTTTTTCAGTTTGATGGTTGAACCACCGTCATCATCCCCCCTGTTTTTTTAACGATTCGCCTTGACCATTAAAAGGGAATTGTGAAAGAAGAAGAAGAGAGAGAAAAAAAAAGGCTAATATTCACCAATTATTGTTTCAATAAGGAGCACGGCCACTTGACGCGTGGCCTTGCAGCGATGCTGAGGTTGAAACGAGAGCAGCAAAAGTACCTAGCCATCATCGCACTAAATGCAATTGACTAAATAAGTAACTAGAGAGACTCGAGCAGCAGTCAGTGGATCAACAGGTTATTAAATTGTTTAACTTAACAACAATGTGAGACAAATTCTGTTAAGCTTATAAGCTTCTAACATTTTCTAGACTCGAAAGAAGACAATTGCCTTTGGCGATTATTGTGACTATATGTTGTACCTCCTCCCATCTCCCTTTTTTTTCCCTCGACTTCTTTCTTTTGGGGGGGGGGGGGGCTATATATACTAGTATAGACGAGAGAAAGCGACCTGAAGAAAGAAGAAGAATAAAAATCTACATTTCAACCCCGACTCGTCGTTCCTTTTGCGCCAGCCACACCCCGACTCTCCCCAACTGGATGTCAGACAAGTCGAGGGGATTAAAGATTCTTCTCCTCCCTTCTATATAGACACACATTACCATAATTGTTTTCCCCTTATTCTTTCTACTATATATCGTATAGTTGTGCTCTTCAACCGTCTTCAACGTTTTTCTTGTTGAACCGAGAGATTCCACAGAGATTTTCACCGTTTTTAATTTTATTTATTTATTTTTAAATTTCTACTTATAATAACGAGAAAAGAATACACGGAAACAACAAACTTTATGTCCTAAGTACTTGTGTATACGCACAAAAACACATGGTAAGGTCAAACGATCGTGTGAATTGAGCATCAAGTGAATAAACTGAGTGGATCAACAAGTTCCGTCCGCGTTTGTCACGAAATCAGATTCGCCGCCAGTCTTACATAGTCACAAAATGAAACGAAAGAAAAAATAGTTTGGGAAAAACCACCATCAGACAAAAACATTTTTGTACTTGACTTCCCCCCCTTTACATATAGATATAAAATTCTGAACATATCAAATAAATAAATAAAAAAAAGAAGGTGGTCAAGCCGGATTGATTATGCGCTCAGCGGAGGGTTTTCTTGATTGGACAGACACGATTATTTTCGAGATTGTATAGATGAGAGAGACGTTTATATATTCTTTGGCTCATTAGTGCCAAAAAAAGGACATAATATTCAGATCCCGTTTTTTATTTTGTTTTTTTTTTCCTTCTTATTTTAACGATTTGTTATTCGTATCAAATCATTCGGAGATCGAATTCGATGTCAGAGTTACATTTTTGTAAAAAAAAAGGACATTCACGGATGGTTAGACCCGTTTCACCTTACGTGTGTTGCGCACCTTAGAAAACAGTTATTGGATCATTTCCAAAAAAAAAAAAAAAGAAACAAACGGTTCTCTTCTCTCTCTGTAAATTTGTGTAGTACATTTAAAAAAAAATAGCCAAGAATGTATGGCAGATGATGAATGGCTGGATCATCTAAACAAACTCTTGACTTTATTTATTTAGTCTTATTTTTTTGCGAAAATGGGGAACAATATCTTCGAACAGCACAAGCTTCTAAAACCACCAACTTATACTACTAACTCTGTGTTGTTGTCGAAAGAAAGAATCGAGTCAATGTGATCCGCCCCTTTAAACAAAGATTCGTCTGCTAGTCGAAACCTGCCCGAGGGCCCGCCCTTCATCCGTCCCTTGTGCCGTTTGGCTGCTGCTGCTGTTGTGTGGCCAGTCGTTGTAGTGCCTTGCGCCAGGTTGGACGTGCCTTTTTTATTTTCTATTATTTATTTGAATTTTTTACAAAAAAATAAATCAATTCGGCATTTTGCTTTTTCTTAGCCGCCACAACATTTGGTTACGTATTTCCGTCGTTTGATTCTTTTTGATTTATCAATAAATACATTTCACACGACAGCTGTGAACCGTGAACAAGTGTATAATATTCTCTTGTGCTTGTGTGTGTGTATGTGTTGGGTGAGCGTGATTCTCTAGATTATTGACGACATTTGTGCTGCTTGGTGTGTGTGTGTGAGTGTAAATGTGTTTGGTGGTGTCGCATCATCCATTTTTGATGCCCTCTGTGTTGTTGTTTGTTGTTCCT
Organism: Daphnia galeata; assembly: GCA_030770115.1. NCBI lineage: Eukaryota > Metazoa > Arthropoda > Branchiopoda > Diplostraca > Daphniidae > Daphnia > Daphnia galeata. Next base: position 8,955,104 of record CM061115.1, read on the forward strand.
CGTGGTCGTGGTCTGGCCATTGGAGGCTAACAAGTGTTTCTTGTTCTTCTTCAACACATTGATTTGTCGAGTGTTTCTTTACGTGCCATGGTGACTCGTTGGATTCAACAACATCAAAGTGTCCCAACACATTGAAAAGGGAAGGAACTTTGGACGCCATTATTGCCGGTCACCACCACGTGGACATTTAGACTTTGATTCTCAGACATCACTTTTTTTTCGGATGAATAATTATTGAATGACACTGTGACTTCACAACTCTACTGCCCCCCAAACAAATTAGTGAAATTGAAGTTTCATCATCATTAGACACCGCCTACATGGTTTACCTGGTAATATATTGCTGCCATTCTTATCTCAGTCGTCACCTATTGAAATGTGGCCGTGAGCCATCATCCAATTTTCGCACGCTTTCAAAAGTTAAAAAAAAAAAAAGAAGTTTTATAATATTGTTCTCTCAGAAAAATCAAATTCTGCTTTTTTCTTTCTTTCAACTGTTGAAGTACTTACTTTTACATTGGCCTTGAAATGGACTCACGTGGCGTGTTGTTGGCCGCGAAAATGTTTTTTTTTTTACCTTTATTTTAATTGAAAGAAACAAACAAAAGACAATCGATGAATTGTACAAGCTAAAAAATTTTTTACATTGGTGAAAATGTGTAATTTATCAAATAAGTCAACCAACAAAACAAAAAAAAAAAACAATTTTTTAAAATTTCATTTTCCAATTTCAAAATAAAAAAATTTTTTTTTTTATATCGTTCCCGTTACGCTCACCTGACTGACTGGGCCCCTCCTTTTGGCGTAATTTATGGTGTCAAATTTTTTTTTCTCGAATTGTTGAGGTTTTTTTAAAAAAAAAAAAATGTTATGATTATTTTTCAAAGCTTCGAGGCATTTTTTGTGATGTTTTGAAAATCGAAAAGAAAAATGCAATCATTTTTTGTTTTTGTTTTCGGTCGTCTTTCATGTCCGGAGGATGGAATCATTGATAGGATTAGTCGATCAAACGGTGGGCGTGTCTGAGATCAACAGCAGTCAAGAGCATTGAACGCCAAGAGAGTTGAAAACAACAAAAACTAGAAAAACATGAAAGTCGAGAAAAAAAAAACGAACGAACGAACGAGAAAAAAATAGGCGGGGTCATTGAGGGGACGTTCGTTCATTTGTTTGTTTTTTTTTGGGGGGGGGGGGTTTCGAAAGACTCTTTGTGTAATGTTGTTGCTCCACGTGCATGCATCATCACAGTTACAAACAACACACACACACACATGTTCTTATAGTATAGAGAAATGAAAAGAACATTTGAAACGTAGAAGAAAAACAGGTTGACGCCCTCGTGCTCCTCCCTTTTTATTTTCTTAATTTTTTTCTTTTTAAAATTTTCTCGGGTTATTGACAATTTGAATGTCGAGATTGTAATACTGGCAGATGATTTATTTTTGTATTTGTATTTGTTGTTTGATTGACACATTTGATTGATTTTTTCAAATTTGTCTTTGAAATAGGAGAACTTTTTTGATAGCCATCGTTTTTTTTTAAACATCAATTGAATTGCATTTCTCTTATTTGAAAACACACACACTATATTGTACAAGTAATGTAGATTGTGTGTGTGGATAAGGGCTCGATTCTTTTACAACAAAGGGCGTTTTCCTTTGCTCTTGTACGTGTGTGTGTGTGTTAGAAAACAACCAAAAGTTCTTGTTTTGTTTTTTTTTCCCTCTTCTACATGCCTAACGGGCAACCCAGCCCAAAAATTGTTGTTTTCTCTCTCATTCCAACAGGAAAAAAAAAATGACTAAAAAAAACTTGAAGGGGAGAAAAAATAAAAGTCTTCAGATGCGGGACTCTCTTCTTTTTTATATTTTGAAGGAGGGTTCAACCTCTTTCACCCTTCTCGATTCTAGACCTCTTCCCCCCCCCCCCACTCTTCATTCCCTACATTACAATTTTCTTTTATAAAGAAAATGGAAGGAAATTTTGGTGGATGAATGTTGAAGAGAGAAAACTCACCTTTTTTTTTTTCCTACCAAAAAAGAAGAAAAACATTTCTCTCCCCCTCTCTAACACACACACACACACACGTAGGGGGGAAAAAAAAAGGAAATTCCTCCTCATCTTGTTTATACCCTTTTTGTGGGTGTGGGGTGAGCCTCCACCCCAATCCAGAAAAGGTATATGTATAATATACGTCGTGTTCTACTACACTACTACGTGCCTTTGCTTCACCTGTGTGTGCACAGGTAAAATGAAAGAGTCAGAAGGTGGATGAATGTAAGATAGAGGGGGGTTTTTGAACAGAAAAAAAAAAATGAAATGAAATGAACGACCTCTACTATATTTTTCTCCCCTTCGGCAATGACCTGCTCCGACTTTGGAAGGGGGAAAAACCAAAATCTAAAAGAGATGGACATGAGATACATAAAAACTACCCATCGTCCCCCATTTTCTTCTATCCATATTTTTTTTTCTTTTATATATATATATATACCGTGCGTAACCCCCTAGCCAACCTTCACCACTCCCATACCCCACCTGCTGTCATCTATAATGACTTCCACGGTTCCGTGTTCTCTCATTCTTGTGTGCATCGTGCACAAGGAGAGAGAAGAACAACTTTGAGCAGGCCACACCACATAATCAGGTCGCCAACTGGATGATGATGATACTCTATCGCCTTCCTTTTTCCACAAGAAGAAAAGAATAACAACTATAAGGAGAAGAACATCAAATGTTTTTTCCCTTTTTTTTTTTGATGGCTCTTTCTTGTTTTTTGTTGTTGTTTTTTTTTCGAATTATTATTTTTCTGAACAAAAAAAAAAAAAGAGTTGAGGGGAATTCTTTTTTATTACGTCGAATGAGATGCAAACGAGGTTTAACAAGTCCCTTTGGCTCATCACAGAGAGAGAGCCAAGTTAAAATAAAAAAGAGAGAAAAATGCAATGACGCGCCATGGTGAGCCGGAGCGACACCCAATGACAATGGCCTGATTATACGTTTGCGAGCACCTTCTTCTTGTCTTCTGGCGCTTTTAATGGGATTCATAAAAAGGCAAAAAAGAAGAAGGAAATAATAAAAAAAAACAAAACAAAAACTGCAGACCACTATTTCAGATACTCAACTCGCTAGAAGTTTGTTCACGTTGATTCTTTTGTAAAAGAAAAAAAAACAAAAAAATGTTTCATTTTAACTACCAGCTCTAGTGAATTCCATAAACTTAAAGGGGGGAAAAAAAAAACAACACCAGTGGCCAAGTTATAGTCAAGGAAGTTCTATTTTTCTCTCTTTCTTTCTCTTTACATAAAAGAATAAAACATTCCGGACGTTTTGAGAGAAAGAAACGGGAAACAAAAAACAAAAAAAAACAAATACAGAGAGAGAGTTGGGTGTGCTACACATATTTCTCTTGTTCCTGGCCTCATGTCAACCGCAACTTTGAATTTAGTTCCGTGGGAGTCGAAATCTTTTGACTATACGGAGAACCTTGTATAGAGTGTGTCTAGTCGCGAGGGCCGTACGTGAGCTATTTCCGAACAGCCCCCTCTGCAAAAAAAAAACCAAAACTATAGAACTGAAAAAAAACAAACTTTAACCGTCAAATTGTTGTAGTACTACACGTAGATCTTGAAATTGTGATTTTAAAAGGTTTTCCTTTACTTACTCAACTGACGAATTGATACTCTACGTCAACTACTATTTGTCCTGATGTTGTTGTGTAAGTGGCTGATTTGTTATCGCAACGGGGGTAAACCTGTTTACCTTCAAGTTTTGGACCCCGCCCAGGGAGAAAAGGTCCTTTTTTCTCTCTCTCTTTCGTTGACCCTATCTATTTCTTTTTTTTTTTTGGTAATCGAATGTCAAGTCGAGAAAAGTTGTGCGTTACAGCAGCAGCAAGCAGCCTCTTTCTTCATTTAACCAAGGTATATTATAGGTGGTGAGTGATGCCCAACATCTAGCTACTTAGCCCAAAAGACTTTTCTCTGGTTAGAATAAAAAACAACAGGTGGGGCTGCATAGTTTGACCTACCCCGAAGGTTGGTGTACAAGTCAAAATGTGACTACTGCTGCTGCTGCTGGCCCCCCCTTGCGTCTACCATCGTATAATAATGATGAAGCACTTGACGACGCTCTACATCCATCCCTTTCGGAACGATTTTCTCTGTATCCTCAGGTGGTTGTCGTCTACTGTCAATGACGACACTCCCTTAAAGAAAAAAAAAGACTAGTTTTTCATATCTTTTTTTCCCCGTTCATTTGACACACCCCTCTCACTCTCACAATCGTCACAGATTGCCAAGTCATTGCCATGCACTTTGAAAACATGGGGGAGGGATGTGATAATCATAGTTATATTCCCATTCTTTTTTTTCTATTTTCTCACGGAGCATCAATTTCGTTCCGACTCCCGTTCGATGAACGACATCCAACAAGTTTATTTTCTTTTTCTTTTTTTCTTTTTTTTGATAAAACAAAACAAAACAAAAATCGTAAATGGATGAAATGGGTGGGGGAAAAGAGAGAGAGAGAGAGAGAGAGATAAGCCTAGATGGTTCATTTTCATTCCTGTTTTTTTCTTTTCCAGAAAAAAAACAGAATTGTTGGGCCTTTTATGGGACCCATCGCCAAAAAGGGTCAAGCAACCCGGACATGTTTGGCAATAACTCACTGAAGCGCGTCACGACGACGACTCGCGCGGCACGCGGTCAAATATCTGAGAGAAAGAAACAAAAGAATAAAAGAAACATTTTTAATTTTTAAGAAGAAGATGTCAAAAATCAAAGAAAAAGAAATGGCGATTGTCTCATTCGACATATTTCAAATGTCTAAATCCTTGATGACGACAAGGACGGGACCAGAATATTTTTCTGTTTTTGCAAAAATGAACACTTGAGATATTCAGACTGGTCAGTCAGACTGGAAGCCGCTCCCATTTTTTTTGTTGTTGTTTTCTTTTTGAAATGAAAGAAACTTTTAATCATCACGAAATAGGAAGAAAAGAAACAGTACATGGTTGGGAGACAGGATCATCATACAAACAAGTTTCAATCAAACAAGACATTCCACTTGATTCAGTTGTAATGCGCTTGAGTGAGCGCAGTGTGCGCCTCATCATCCACAATCGCCGTTACGGAAGCGATGATGCGCCCTGCCGATTTTCCGCATATTTGAAATGATTGAAATGTTTTTTCCCCTTTTCTTTCTGTATTCTTTCCTTCTTTACATCACACGGCGGTTGCCGATGTTATTATTCACTTTCCATGTAGGCTAGTTATTGTCGAATGATTTTCGTCATAAAATTTGTCAGAAAGAAAAAGTGATGATGCCGTTTTCTTTTCGCGTTTGATTAGCAGTGCGTTTATTATACGCGGGTTGATATAAATAGATTTTTTTCTTATTATTATTATTATTGTTATTGTCCTCGTAGTTTTCCTTCTGACGACAAATTTAGAAAGAAGACCACCAACGCTCACTTTTTTTTTGCCAGCGAAAATAGCTCTTTTTTTTCTCCCTCCTTTTCAAATGTCCCGCCACCTATCGTATATCTCCCCCTCTCTCCCATCCACTAAAAGATAGCGGAGAAAGGCGCTTCCCACCTGTTGGCACTTAAAGGAAGGAAAAAAAAAACCTCTCAGAGAAAACTTGTTGCAACGGTTTTGTTATAAATCACAAAGTCTTTTTTCTTCTTGTTGTGTAACTTGACTGGCGATTGGCCATCCAAAGTATCGGTCAATATACGTAGGACCAGGAGAAAAGTTTAAAAAAAAACAAAAACAGATGATGATGAGTAGAGAGCAACATCGAAGGGGGGACTCGATGGCCCCAAGCGGACCCATCGAAAAGCTTATAGGATTTGTAATTGTGTGTGTGTGTTAAGAGCCAGATCTTGTTGGTAGTTTGGTTGAATATTGTAGAGAATCTGGGCCTCTCTAATAGAGGCACCACCTTTTTTTTTTTTTGATGGTTTGGTGTTATTTCTCCTGGAGCCAATCGGCGAGAACAATGGGAGAATAATGAATGTGTGTGTCTGGCAATATGCTGATTGGAAGCAGCTTTTAAGAGCCCCATTTCTATATCTCGACTCGAAATCAAATGAACTGATTTTTGTTTGTCTTTTCCAATTTTCAAACGCCAAATTGTTTTGTTTTTGTTTGTTTTTTTTTTAGGGAGAAGGAGCGACGGTGGCGACCAGTGGAGTGGAGCGTTTCTTCACTTCCAGCACCAAGAATTGTAACAGCCACAGTAGTAGCAGTAGCAGTAGTAGCAGCAGCAGTAGCAGCACCTCGAGCAACGGCGGTTGCAACACGACGGGACCGCCTCTTCGACGACCCCCGACTGACGTCGACCCCGTCATCATGCACCCAACCATCAACTACAAAGAGGTGAATGACGTGCCCCTGCGTTTTGTTGCAATTCTTTTATAGCCAAAATACGTAACAAGATGAGACGTATCGATTTTTCTGACTCACTGCCGAGCTTCAATTGAAAACTGAATCAAAACAAATACAAAAAAAAAAAAAAAATGAAAACTAGAGAAAACGGAACGGTCGCTACCGGTTTTCATCTTGTCAATAGTGTCCCGCAAACGGTTGCACGACATCAGTTACGTTTCTAAATGCGGTAGTGGTAGAATTTATTTATTTTTTTTCGGTTTTTGTCTTGTCTTTTTGTCTGTGCCCCTATCATTTCGGCGTGTTTGTTTTGTATTTCTTCTCACTTCTTTCCAGTTTGTTTGTGCATCAATGCTGCCATCGATTGCTGCGATTTTCACGTTCGCTTACTCAAATGGCACGTTCACGTGACTCAACTTTTCTGGCACTTTTTTTTTTTTTTCGTTTTTCTCTTAAGTGTTTTGGCATCTCTAAAAGATGCAAATTAGAGTCTCATTTTTATTTTCCTTTTTTAAATTTCCAGTTTTGAATTTGTCATGACGATTTTCGGTTGACTTTATTTGTCTCTTTAATTCGTTCGTCACGCAAACGGGACAAAAACATAAGAGAAAACAAAATGAGATTGTTAATAAATTGTGGACTGAGTCACAACTTTTTTTGATTCGTCTGATAAAACGGACAAGTACTTTGCCTAAACGGGTCAACTCATCTCATCATTTAATTTGCAAATGTTTTTTCATTTGTTTTTAATTCTTTGGGAAACAGAAACAAGCCGAGTGTCCACCCATCCAAATGGAGCCAGTCGATTTGTCTGTCAATAGTCGAGGCGGAGGTCATCTGGTCCTCACGGACACGTCCAGCCGACGACGATCATCGCGCTCTCCTGAATCCCGTAAACGGCGTTCGTCGCCGGCCAACGGCATCATCGACTTGCGGGTCAACAAATCAGGTAGGACTAAAACAAACAAACATTTGCCTTTCTACATATATCCACAGCACAGCTGCACACGTTTACCTTGACGTACACACAAACGTCGTATTGCACGCCAATTTGAATAGAATTATGTTTTTGACGCTCTCGATTGCGGTGCCCAAAGTCAAACCGAAAAGTCTGAAAAAAAAAAAAAATAATAAATAAGAAACGAGAAGATTTTAAAACGAAACAAGTGGGAGAAAGAGCTGAAAATTAACGAGTTTTTTCAAAACAAATGGGCAAAAAAAGGAAACCAGATGCCGTGGCATCAGGGGGGGGGGGGCTACTCTTGTTGTTTCCATATCTCATTTAAAAAAAAAAAAAAATTTGAGCTTGTTCTTTGCTTAGCTACTAGGCAACGACGTTTGTTGTTTGTTTGTTTCTTCTTTTTTTTTCTAGTTTCTCACGGTAAACAATATAAAACACACCTGTCGAGAATTTCTCCGCTTGATTCTTCTCTGGTCCACGTCTTTTTTCTTCACTTTTTATTTTTAAATGTACGTTGATCAAGTCTTTTTCTTACGGGGATCTATCACAATTCCAGTCTCTCTTTATTTCTAAATTCCATTAACTCGACAGTTTTTTTTTTGTGTTGTCTTATTATTCAATAACTTTGAAAGTCGTCGATGTAAAAACAAGACAAACAACCGAGTCACTGGAAACGTCTAAAAATATTGTGTCGCTCCTTAATTGGGCGTGTGTTTTGTGGCGTTACAGGGGGAAAAAAAAAGAAAGAAAATGGCGACAGGAAATAATTGAGATAGAACCCATTAAAAAAAAGTTAGAAGGCAAGAGCAGGAGCAGCTTGTCGTTTTGGCCGTGTGAGAAAAAGAGGCTCACCGATCCGACGCCAACGTGATAATACACACGAAATTCCAACAAGGTGTGTGTGTGTGTGTAGGCTCCGACGGTCCGTTTCGGTTGTTCTTTCATTTTTTTTTCTTTTCTCCTATTTGTAATAGAAGAAAAAAAACAAAACAAATTGAAGTGGAAAACGCTGCGGCCCCCATGCAGGGAAGATGTGACTGCGATTGATGCTGTGGGCGATCGTTATAAATATCGTACGGTAATTGGTTCGGAGGGCTGTGGCTCCTGCCGCTTTTTCATATATATATATATTTTTTTTTTTCGGTAGCCACTGGCCGCCGGCCACGGTTGACAAAAGAAATTAACGTTTTCTTTATTTTATTTCTTTTCTTTTTTTATTTCTTTCTTCTTCTTTCTCATCAGCTGCTTTTGACTAAGTTGAGAGAGAGTGGCGCCGCTCTTGAGCCTTGAGCTCTTGTGACCGCCTCTCGTTTATCATTTTGCTCCTCTTTTTTTTTTTCGTTCTCACAGACACACACGCACAGACGCAATCACGCTCGACAGCTTCCATCCCGAATTTTCTGATGCCTTCTTCTTCTTCTTCTTCTCACAATATAGAAATCCTAGTTTTTTTTTTTCTTTTTTAATTCACTCCTACCTTGGCCCTGGTCCGTGTCCTGTTTTTTTTGTTTTTTTGAAAAAAAGTTCCTCTCTTTGGCTGTGTGCGCGTCTTTGTGGCTGCTGCCATGGCAACAGGCGATACCTTCACACACGCCATTCAAACACACACCGTCAAAGGAACTCGTCGAGAGTCCGGATGCCGACCAAATCGTGACTTCAATCAAATCATTTGTCAAAAAAAAAAACAGAAAACAGAAAAATGAAAAGATGAGGGTGGGAGGGAAATAAAACAAATATCCAAAAGGTAGTGAAGACACGTAAAAAAAAATGCAATTTCAGTTTCAAACGTCCAGTTATTCTTATATAATTACATCGTCTTCTTTCTCAGTTGTTAAACAAACAACAAAACAACGAGGTCGTTAACTTTGACTATTTTCTTACTTTCATCATTGACAATTGTGTCATTGATAAAATTATTTGATCAAAGAAAAAAAAAATATAAACATTCACTCGTCTCAATGTCACCTGGCTTGTTTTCTTCAGTCCAACTTTTGTTTTGATTAAAAAAAAAATAAATAATGAAATAACGATCAAGATTCCTGTCACATTTGAAACGTCGTAATTGACATTAGTTGTCGTTTATTTCTTACCTTAAAAGGGGGACAGATATCCCTCCCTTTTCACGTAATGTAACGTATATAGGGAAAATAAAAGGGGAAGCTATAGGGTGTGGACAGACAGATTACATAAGCGCTAGGGACTCGCTCCGTCAGTTGATTTGGTGGTCTATTTTTTGTTTGTTTTATTTGAGCCTTTTTTGACCACACACTCGAAAGACAGAGAGAGAGAGAGAGATGTCTTGATAAATAAGAGAAGCGGGGGACACACCCATTTATATAAATACACATTAGAAAAACCGGTTCGTTATACATTATTTTTTGTTTCTCCTACGAGATGACGATTTCCGAGTGTTTAGTTTCATTCATCCGACATCTATAATGGTTGTTTTTCGGTCAGAGTCATCTCGCGTAGCCTTTGAAATGAATCAACGACGGGATCGTGTAACCAACTGAATCGTGAGCGATATGCGATGCTGGGAGTTCGTGATGTCCATTTGCCCCCTTTTTTGGCCGTGATGTTTTGTCGGGAAAAAGGTGGGCCAAAACGGCAGAAACTCTTTATCTTTATCTTTATCTTATTCTTTTAAAAGAAAACTTTTTTGCACGAAAGAGACGAAAAGAAGAAACACGCACGTATTCAACTGAACAAGCGACAACCGAAAGTCACGATAAGATTTGCGCCAGGAGCATCGGCCGTGATCTCTTGTTTTTCTTCTTCTTCTTCTTCTGTTGAGGTTTCCTCCATGTGGCACGACATTTTTCGCCCACACTGTAATCATCTTTTTCTTGCACACACACACACACACACACCCCACACACATTGTTGTGTTTCTTGTGTATCGCTTTACAAGAGTCCAGAAAACAGAATCAATAAAGTAGAGAAATAAATAAAAAACGAAAGAAGATGCGTATCGCGTTTCAAATTCGCCGTTTTGTTGACGTGCAACTATTTCTCTTCTATTTACACTTTGGTTCCTTTAGTTTCTGACGTCCCAGGGGCAAAGACGACGACAAAGATGCGGCACTCAAATGGCATTTTCAAAAAATTCTTTTTGACGGTTCGCCTTGGGAAATTTGAATGATTTGACTTTGTGTCGATCGCCTTCGACCCTCAATTGGCGAATCTTATCCCATTTCGTGAACATCGTTCCCTACGCCCTTTACCTTGACTAAAGCGAAAGTTGAGACGACTCTCCTTCCTTCCTATACTAACCAATTTGTTTCCCTTTTTGGTATTGGCTAAAAAAATTGTCTCCTTATTTTCGATGGGTTTAGCGAAGGATGCGGTGATTTTCGGGGCTCAAGTCGCGTGATGATAATCAGCGAATAAAAGGAAATGACTTAAGAAAAGAAAAAAAAAGGGGAAGGGCTCAGTCGATGGGCGCAGCTCAGCATCATCATCTCCTTCTAGTATAGTACATGTATATAGGCAATGGGCCGGCCAGGCCTTTTTTCTTCTTCGTCTTGGCACGGCCCTCACACACATACGGGCCAAAAATGCACACAGCAGACGGTAAATACCAGTTTTTCTATCTATCTATCTATCTATCTATCTATCTTTCTTTCTTTCTGTTTTTCTCAATGCGCCGCGTTTGGGCTCTGCCTTCGACCTCTCACAGAGCGAGACATAAACAACGTCCGTAATTTTTATCTCTTCTCTGTGGGTTTCTTTTTCTTCTTGTTATTACGTTACCACCACCTTGCGATTCTCTTTCGCCTCCTCATCTTTGTTCTTTTCTCTTGTTTCATATTCTTCTAATTAACATATTATAATGAAGACGCTGTTGCGCGATGACTATCATCATCGCCCTGGGTCTCGATGATGAGTGAGTCGAGTTTAAAAAGCCGCAGTCAGAGGTAGAAAAAAAACAAAACAAAAAAAGAAAAACTCTGCCGTGTTGGTTGCAACCCTCTGCCATTCTTGTTTTGCTTCCCATGACTTGTCTCACATTCCCTCATCATCACCACCAATTGGCTATTAAGTGTACAGATATTTCTGCGAGGTGGGGGGGGGACATACTCCTATCCTTTTTTTTTTGCATCTCTATTCATCAAATTTGAATTTCCCCCTCTACTGAAATTCACTTTTGATTCATTGCCAAATGACAATCAATAAATTATTTTCTTTTAGGCTGTGTGTGATTGTTGTTGCGCATCATCTCTACTACGGCAGAGAGAAAAAAAAACTGGCGGCTCCTTTATTATTATTATTATTTTTTTTTTGTGTGTGTGTGTGTGTATGAATATTTTAATTTAGTCGAGTCGGGAAATGAAATGAGCACCCCCCGCCCGCCCGTTTCCAATAATCGACGCACGCGCTAGCGCACGGGGCACACAGCAGATAAATAAAGATAAGATGGATGGAAGGAGGATAGATCGATCCATCGAAAACTGTTCACGGTTGAAGCCAATAAAAATGGGCTCTTAAAAATAAAGAGCCGCCGACGACTCGGCCCACAAATTGGGAAAACAACTTTTCTTCATTTTAATTTTTTTTTGGTTTTACTATCAGAACAAATTTGAAGGCGATCGTTAGGTTTTCTCTCTCCATCATTCCTCAATTTTTGCGATGCAACTGCTATAGGAAACAACAACAGCAGATGTTGTTGTTTTGTTTTGATGATTCCGTATTCGTAGTGCCAAATTTCTTCTTCTCTACACTTTGTAGAAAAATAATAATATTAATACCATTTCGTCAAAGTCGCTTCTGCGAAACTCTATAACGAGACGCGGTGGGTTTTCTTCGTTTTAAAATGATGATGTGCCTTTAACGCCGTGAAAAACAAAAAAGACAAAATTGCCGCACGCAGAGAAATCTTTTTATTCCTTCTTGTGTCGAGCCCCTTCTTTCTCTTTCCGAAAAGAAAATATATTTTATAAGAAGATCGACGGTCGTTATGGGTGAGGCTATAGAGAAATACTCGGAACCGTGACAGTAAAAAAAAAAAAAAAACAGAAAAAAGATGAAGGCGAACATGAAATTGAGAGATACCGAAGTTGTTGTTTTTCTCTCTTATTTTATTTATTTTATATTTTTTTTTGAATAATGTATACACTACCGAAATCTTATGTTGTGGATTCGGTTGGTTGTTTCATTTTTACAGCAGAAGAAGACAGGCCAGCGCGCTCGTTTGGCGTTTTTTTGAATGAACCCAGAGACGAGATTCTTTTCTTTTAAATTTTTTACTTCTTTATTTTTTAAATTTTTTTCTTCCTTATTCCTTTTTACCGACGCCGACGTTTTGTTAAGCATCAGACAACACAACGCGTCAATGAATATCGAAACTCTTTTTTTTAGTGTTTCGCTATCAAGGGAAACCGGCCGGTGTTTTTTTTTTTTTTTTTAGAAATTCAAGGAAACAACGTGCAAAATAGGAAAATTGAACTAGCGGATGGAATTAATAAGGGCGTGGGCCATTGGGAGAGTGAAACAACGCAGACTGATCAACACCGTCGTGAGTTCGACGCCGCCGACATTGGACTCGATAATGACGACGCGTGCAAAGGCAAAAACAAAGTATTGGACACGCCTAGCGGTGTTGCGTAATGCATCCGTCCATCCACACCCATCTGTTTTTTTTTTTATTGCTGCGCAATCAACGGCCTACAACAAAAAGGTAATTTCGCTATCACCCAAGGTCGGTCGGCTCTATAGCAACAAAATTAGTTAACAAAAAAAAAATAAAAAGTCGCTCTCGAACGCTGTGAACTCTTTGACCCTTTTTTACTTGGAAAATTTGGGAAATTATTGGGTGTAATGTTTTTTTTTTTCTCCTTCCGTTTCGGATGTTAAATAAAATAATCATCAGTACGCAACAACTTCTAAATATTGTTACAAAATATAAATTATTACTTTTTTTGACCTGTGGTTTCCCAGCAGCAAAAGATGCTCCAAGGCGAAAAATTGGTAATAAAAAAAATAGAGAAACCCGGAGAAAAATTAGATTTTTTTTAAAAATATAATAATAAGAATTTATAATTTAACGCTAGCGCGCGCGCCTTGTGTCGTTCTCTTCGGCCGTGATTTACGACCGACGACGTACGTCCGTGTTCTGGCGCACTTCATTATTACAGATATACATCGCGACTACTTTGCCGCGCTACTCACCGGACAGCAACAACAACAATTCGTTGAGAAAATAGACAATTTCTTTTTGAAAAAAAAAAATAAATAAATAAATAAAACATTTGGTACTAAAGACCCAAAGGGACTTGTTTGTCATCAATTTTTGTTCTTCTCTTTGTTGTTTGGATCCGCCGGGTCTTGTTTATTTATTCATTTTTAATTTGTTTTTGTTATTGAACCTTTGAGCGTTCATGTCGTTGGTACTGGCGTAGTAGTAGTTTCTTCAATGCGATGAGTTATTTTTGTTTCGCTTCGTTTTCTCCCCGACATTTCGAAAAATGACTTTGGTAGATTTCGGTCATCGTACAGGGGAGGGAGAAGAACACAATTTTTCATTTTGTCTTGCTATAATTCTGTTTATCCACGCTAGTCGGATTCGATAATAAATGGCTTGGCCTTTTGTTTTCTTGTTATTGTTTTTTTTTTTTTCTATTTTTATCTATAATTTATACAATTTATATCCGTGTGTGTGTGTGTGTGTGTAATAATAATAAAGCATTATAAATGGCTACCTACGTAATAACGGTGCTTGTCTCTGCCATTTTCGGCTAAACTTCTCCTCTTCTCTTGTGTTGTCGCTGTATTGCCAGCAACAAACTGAAATTCACCCCATAGTCGACTCTCAACCGCGACAAGATGCGCCACTCTAAAAAGAAACAATTCCCACTTATTCAGGCCCATCAGCTCTTGTTTTTTTTTGTTTTTTTTTTTTTTTGGGGGGGGGGAGGGTTTCGAGGGAGTTTACCTTTCAAAAAGAAAAAGAAAAAAAGACAAAAATACAGAAATTCACTTGGCCGAAACGTGCGGTGAGCCGCACCGGCAAACAACAACAACACGGAACATTATAATATAGTACATGTAAGGGCCGAAACCGCTCATCACGCGTGGATAGAGAGCGCTCGTGAATCATCATCAAAGCCATCACGATTCATTTAGTGAGCCAAAAAAACAAAAAACAAAAAAACAAAAAACAAGATCAATTAAGACATGGAAAACAGCTCGTAGATTATCTCTTTATATCAAATATTTTGTGTTATTCTTTCTCTCTCTTTCTAGAAAAATTAATCGGAGCTGATCTCTCGTTTCGGTTGGCCATCACGTTCTCATTGGTTACACAACACTTGCAAGTAACCCGAATGACTAGACTAGAGACTCTCTCTAGTCATCGCTAATGATTTCCTTTTTTGTCTTTCAATTTTTTGGTGGGTTTTTGTCGATTCGGAAGAAGAATCAGTGGAGCAGCAGTAGCAGTAGAGTTTATTTTTCTACATTTGAAATTCTCCATCGAAGGAGCTGCTCTTTTGGTTGAATTGCGCGCGTGTGTGTTTTGCGGACCGTGTGGCGGAACTCTTTTTCTTTCTTTTTTTTCTTTCGGTTTTGAGTTCATTGTGTACGAATTGGTGTTTCTTTCTCGTAAGTTTCTTCTTTTTTTTTTTTTTCTCCTGGCACTGTGTTCAGGAGCAGCAAATGGCGTGTGATTATACCTCATAAACGCCGGTTGCAGTTTTTAGGCTTTTCTGTTGTTGTTGTTGTTGTTGTTGGAACTATAGCGGCCGTCATTGATGATGATGGCAGACGTCGGCGGCGGCGGAACGATCGTGCACCACCACACACGTACGCCCCGCTCTCCTTGTCCGTTTGTGTGGTTTCGTGTTTGTCCTTTTGTAGTGTGGCAAAAAGGACCGTATTCACCAGTTATAACTCTTCTCTTTCATTTCGTTTTTTTTTTGTTTTCGTCCTCTTTTCATGTAAAATAGCTTCTTCTTTTTGCCTTTCTTGAAACTTGGTGAAGAATAGAAAAGTCAATGGGAAAATGTTTTTTCGGTGGTAGGCCGCCGAGCTGTTGTTCGTCTTAAAAAGAAAAAACGCCGCTCGGTCGTGGCGTCGTCGTGGTTTGCAATTTTGACAAAAGACTTGAAACGTTAACTTCAAGTCTGACCACTTTGGTTTGTTTGTATTTCTACACACACAACTGCAGCAGCGGTACGTACAGTACGTATAAATATCTCTCGGGCACCAAGAAACAACAACAAGGAATAATTTTAGCTGCAGCAGTCGGTGGACTTCTTCTTCTTTCGGGAGAAGAAACATTTACGTGAATGTGCCGCTGTTGTTGTTGTTTTTGGTAATTTATCGCGGCGGCGGCGACGACGACGACGCTCAACCAAAATGTTTCATTTTTATTTTCCCGTCTCTACGAAGGACAAGGAAGAACCGAAGAGAGTCTCTCTCTCTCTCTCTCTCTACCTGTTGGTTTGTGTTGCGTCGTATGTATCTAAATATTGCGGTTTCATGGCAGCCTTTGTTTTCTTTCTTTGCCCAGTTTCCACGCTGCCGACGATGGTCGACGGACGACGACGACGACGTCCAAAAAGACGATTGCTTTATGAATCGTGTGTAGTATTATTTCATGATTGAGGAGGAGCCGGCAAAGTCGGTCGCTTTAGTCGTTTTTTTTTTTCTCTCTCTCTCTTCTTCTTCTTCTTTGGCTTCCAGTGGAGAAAGAGAGAGTTTGAAGACGCCATAAGGTTCCTTGAGTTTTTTTATTTATTTATTTATTTTATATTTATGAGATATAGCGCATCGGTGCAACAACATGTATGCAATCATATTTCCCTTCTTTCTTCTTTTTATTTTTCTTCATTCATTTCAGTAGAAGAAAGAAAGAAATAAATAAATGCTGCAAGTATTACACCGTAAATTGGACGCTTCATTACTGGGTGGTAGGTAGGTGGGTGGGTGTGTACGTTGCGCGTGCGCGCACTTTACGTTTTTTTTTTTTCTTTTTCTTTTCGTGATTTACGACAGTCTACGCTCGTCTCTTTTCAGCGTAAACGAAGAAGAAGAAGAAGCAGAAATGATGGTAGTGTGAGCTCGTCGAGCTTTATAAGTATCTAATACAGGAATATGGTTGGTCGTGTTTTTATACTTGACTAAGGGAGTAGGGACGAAGATGGCGACTTATATCCTCGCTCTACCATCCTCCTCCCATACTTGTTACACAATAGTGGCTGGCATACACGTCACTACGGTACGGTACTATATACTTTTTGTGTGTGTGTGTGTGTGTTTCTCTTTCTCATTATGTGTATACATGTGGGGCACATCATTTTATCGTGACCGAAAAGAAAGATGACTCGGCTCAACTTTCGGCTTTTTTTTTTTTTTTTTGTTTCTTTCTTTCTTCTTCTTTCTTATCTAATCCGTTGGAAAGTCACCACCGACAGAGGTGGAATTACCAATTGGCGCAAAAGGAATGAAAAGAAACACACCTGCCCAGGTAGCGCAGCCGTTATTATTGTTTGCGCGCGGAGAAAATAAAATAAAAAAATTTCAAATTCCATATGACTTTTTCTTCTTTGTAAAGATAATAATAACAAGACCATCAGATGAGCGTGTGCGTCATCGTTTTACCGAGAATCGCGTCCCAGTTCTTCTTCCTCCCCTTTACGCGTTTTATAACTCAATACGTATATAGTCGGTCGGTGGGTCGGGGGAAAACCCATTTGAATTATAAATAGCAAATTCTCTTAACCATACGCTAGTTGAGGTTTACGAAACCGCTGGTGACTTATCCACCACCAACGGTCAACCTTGTATCTCAATTCAGCCATGCGGACGATTGAACGATCGGTCAATTTCTCGATGTTTTTTTTTTTTTTTTGTATTCATCTTTCTTGTTTCGCAACGTTATGTAACCTTCTCGCAAATACCGTCTGACTGTGTGGTTTACAACTCAGCACTGAATTGAATAAATCAACAAGAGAAAGAGAGAGAGAGAGACAGACTGACACACAACAACAACAAAAAAGGGACACGACACCTATTTTCCCGGTGTAACTTTAGCTGCGTTCAATTTGTTTTGTTTTTCTTTTGTTTTTCAGTTCTATATAGTGTATATATAAATATATCTGTCCTTAACGTTTGTCATTGCTGATTGGAGTTTCAAAACGAAAACGGGTTTTCTTACATTTTTATTTATTTATTTATGTGTGTGTTTCTTTTTGTGTGTTACTAACCGCCGCCCGTTTGATTGATTTATATAACCTTCACCTTCTTTTTTCCAAGAACGTAATAGTAGTTCTTTTTTTTTTTTACCTCAAGCAGCTGTTCTGGTTTTTTGGGGGTTTACAAGGAACATTTGTCCGTCGTCTCTCGATTTCCTGCATATTGTCATTTTGTTCACTTGTTTTTCTTTATCGACAATTTAACCAATTCAAGTTAGTATTGTCTATCTGAATTGAGCATGTGCAATTGTGCACGGATTGTCTGACGACCTCCGTCAACACACAATTCAGGCCAAATCCGAAAAAAAACAAACAAAACAAAACAAACAGAAATGGCGTTGTTCAATATGATTTGCATGACATTTGTAAAACAAAATAACAAAACCACATTTCGCGATGATAATGCTGCGCGGTGGTATATTTTATTTTTTCCTCTTATCTCTTTTTGCCCCCCAAAAAACTTTTTTGCGCAAGCTATTGTTTTTCGAGCGAAGTTTAGACGTCTATCCGGTTCCATCATTGATGAACTGACGAAAATCAACTTGTCTCTACTGTTTCGTTGTTGTTGTTGTTGTTGTCGGTTTTTGTTTTTTTTTGTTTTTGTTCTTCCAAAGTTACAAGAAATGTGATCCCTTTAGGAACATGTTAGTACCGCAGTCGAAAAACCAGTAATAGTTACAGCTGGTAGGCTACTAATAGTTTGTAATGATGGTCATAGTTAAAAATGATAAAAAATTAAAAAAGAGAGAGAAAAAAACAAAAAACAGTTAGAAATCCGATGCCATCAATTCATGGAACTGAACAGCTCTGATATTCGTTGTGACAAGTCTCTCGTGCGTGCAGTCAAGTTTACGGTCAGAATGGGGCGGAGTGGATATAGAGGGGGGAATTTGGTAAGTGATGTCGGTCATCATGACCCGCCCTGTCGACATGACCCGTCCATGTGAACACGACCGCGACGGCCAACAAGAAGAAAAGAATGAAAAGAAGTTAAGAAGAAGAAGAAGAAGGAAAAAAAAAAAAAAAAAATGAACACAATAACAACAACGGCAGTAACAACAGCAGGTTGATGAGGCCGGTTATGTCAAGTCAAACCACCGTGAGTATCTCTCTCACGTACGCGCTTCAAAAGCCGCGAACGTGACTCCTCTGTCCAAGTCGGTCCAGCAGCCCGCGACGATATATACACACAGAGAAGAGAGAGAGAGAGACTCGACGCTCATGATTTACACATTCTCCCGATTGCGTACCCCACCTCAGTCCCAGCCCTCCCCTATTTTTTTTTTTTCTTTCTGTGCCGCCGAGTCACGCTTGGCTTGAACGACGTGACTGCATGACATGGTTTCCACTTTTGGTTTGTTTTCTTTTCTATTTTCGTTGTTACTTTGAAGAACAACCCTCCCCCCCCCCCCTCTTCTAAAGAAAACGAGCGAAAATACAAAACGACGAGTAAAAAAAAAGGAAATTGTTGGTGGACTATGTTGTTGGTTTGTTGTTGTTGGTTTATATCTGTGTGCGTATAGTTTTTTTTAGCAATAGATTTGGATTGGACTCGACCGAACCTTCCCCTCCAGCAGTCCAACTGGTGGGGGTACCTGTACATAGCAAATAAACGAGCGCAATAAATAAAATCGACTAAGTAAACGAGAAAAGAGAAACACGAAAGGTAACTTGTCGGTGACATGGAAAACAAAACGGGTTGCGATGATTTACGCTCGAACATTGGCGGCGGCGTCATTAAAATGTTGTTCGATTGTTTTGTTTATTCCATATTGTGTTTAACCAACAGACGAGTTGAAAGCTCTTGATGATCGATACCTCCTGAGACCTGAATTCGATTGATTTGACTAGTTTTTTCTCTTGTCATCCCAATTTTGGTGAAATTGAAATTTTATAATGGGAAAACAAAATTGAATTTCATGTTTATTATATAACATTCTTTTTTTTTTTAAAATCGAGACGGATGAAAGAAGATGAACGGCGAATTTGTTTTCAATCCGATTGGAAAGTTTTATTGCGGTTTTATATTTTATTGGCCCCTTTTTTTTGTTTCCAATTCTTTTGGGTTACTCTGCGTGCATAGAGAATATTGTATTGTAAACCTATTCTCACATATTCCATTTATGTCAGTTTGCACATTTAAAAATAACAAAAAAAAAACAAATAGAAAAGAAAACCTTGTCCCGTCGTAACAGGTTCTCGAGGACGGTTGAAGGTTTGAGGTCGACAGGTTTTTCTGTTTAGATGAGTTTACGTAGAAAGACCGGACCTGTGACCCAGACCCAAGGGTGGAGTCAATTTTAACTTGTTTAGATATATTGAGAAGATTAAAAAGTATATCAGGAATTGGAAATATGTCCACCTGAAATTAAAAACAAATAAATAATTGAAAAAAAAAAAAATAAATAAATAAAACAATATTTGAAAATTTGCATTTCTCTTTTTGTTGGCGCACGTCACACTATCCAATCGACTCCTGAAAACTTGTAACTCAATTTTTTGTTTGTTTGGTTTTGTTCTCGATGTCTAGTCACTTGCTGGGGGACGACGATTATAATTGAAATGCTCTAACATGATTTACTTCACGGGGATCCATCTATTCACGTCTCTCGTATAATATTAATATGCGAAGGCGAATTTCCATTGGGACGGAACTACACTTGTACACGTCCTTGTACTTGTTGCTGTTTCAGGCTTTTCTACTTAACTTCTCTTTTCATAGCGTGTGACCTCAAGGTGTGTGTGTGTGTAAGTGATTATTCCGCTAACAAAAACTCGAAAAGTATAGCGTCTCGGTAGATTTTTGGCTCCTATCATTTATCTCTTTGACTGAATAGTCTGGAAAGAAAGAAAAAGAGAGAGAGAGAGAGAGAGAGAAAAAAAAGAGATTTTGACTCGCAACGAGGCAAGTCGATTCCACATCGTCTTTCTCGTCTATAGAGAAAAACTATTAGATCTACGCTCGTGGATGTGTCGTCTCTGATTGTCTCTATTGCGTGTAACCAGTCGGTCCATATTTCATTTGTCATCTCAAAACGTGTACACATACTGCGTGTGCCCTGCTGTCTCTACGTGTGTGTTGTGTGTGTGTCGTGTTTCGATGGCCTTCACTCTGCCTAACGGTATTACCGCAGGGGAATACGGCAGAGATAACCTGCGCTCCCGCCCGTCACTGGCTTCAGTCAAATGTCTGTTAATAACAAGCCAAACCTCAAAAGAGAGCTAGAAAGAAAGAAAGAAAGAGAGAAGCTATTCTTGTGTTCTCTGAAATGCTAAGAAAAAGGAAGAATAGAAGAAGAAACAAGTAGAGAAAGGAGTTGGTTCCTTTGGCCCGCAGTCACCAGCGTTGGTACGCGCTATATTATAGAAAGAAAGAGCTGATTGCCCGAGATGTTTGAGAGTATTTATTTATTTCTCTCTTTTTTTTCTCTCTTCTTCTTCTTCTTCTTCTTTCTATTTGCCAGCGATCGTATAATCAGCCAAGTGGGGCACATTAAAGACAAAATGACTTTGAGAAATGGATGTGTGTGCGTCTGCGTGTGTGTGTGTGTACAGGACGGCGAACAGGAAAGAAGACGAAGAAAAAAAGAAGAGAATAGCGGTCTACATATTGCCACCTGAAATGAAAATGTTTGCTTATGGGCTCAGGCTTTCAAAAACTCATATACTGCGCGCCATTTCTCTCTCCCATCTTGCAGTTGTTTTACGATGACACCCTTAAAAACTTAACCAACACACACACACACACGCACGTCTATCCTCCCTCCCACCTCCCCTTTTTTTGTGTTGTGTTGTTGGGTGTTATATGTTTTCTCTCTCTCTCTCTCTCTCTCTCACTCTCGTCTTGTCGAACGAGCAATCCATTCGGCACCGTGACCACACCATTTATTATCGAGTTCACTTAATGACCTAATTAGATCTTTTGGGTTGAGCCTCCCAGCTGTTCCGATTTGGTGGTCGTTGCGCAATAGCAACTCTGTTTTATTATTCTTTTGTTTGCTCTGCCTTCCCTACACGCCAACGTCCGTCATCAACTCGGCACAGACGCCTGAGAGCCAGAAATAAAAACAAAAGAAAACTCGTAGATGAGAGAGATCAAGTTGGAATCTAATCTAACCAATCTCACTTTTGAATTTTCTCTACATTAAGATCGGCAAGGGCGGCGGCGTCAATGAGTTCAAACCGCCCAAAGGATATTACAGTCGATGAATGTGTTTGTCTCGATTGTGAAAAGACACGCAGCACTTGCATTGGGTTATGTTTAGTTACATTAGATACTTGTAACAAACTGAATTGCTTTTGTTAAAATAGAGGCCATTGAATCGATGGTTTTTGTATACTCCAATCAAATGGTATTTGTTTTGTTTTGTGTTTCTTTATTGAAAAAGCAATTTGTTTAAATGTGCGGGTTCTTTTGTTCAAATTTAACGCTTGTGCAAGCGTTTGTTTTCTTGTCTCTCAAATAGAGATACGATTGATTTTCAAGGGAATTTGGAGATCTTTTATTTTCAAAATTTCCATTCGTTTATTAACAACTGGGTGGCGGAGAATTCGATCGGTTAGCGCATCAAAGTCTCTGCGCATTTGATATCTGAGACTTGATGGCGCTTGTTTTCCTCCCCGTCAGGTTTCACCTTTCATCGAAATTTGTTATTTCGGCCAATGATTCTTAAAGCTTAAATGTTTCTCGATTGAGGGCTAGATTCTTCTTTTTTTTGGTTATTCGATGGTTTGGTTTTATTCTTTGCCATTCTCCCCATGACCCAATCTCTCGATTTCAATTTGTTTTCCCTGTCAAAGCTCCGAAACTCCTTTAAACTGTGTACACATGTTAAGGATATATAGAGACAGTAGACAGAGAAAGAAAGGGACACTTGTAAAAAAGATTCGGATAGAGTTTGGCTCGATATCTTTTGGGGTCTCGGGATATTGCCAAAACGTTCCACCATTTTCTCTCCGTGACATCTTTCCATTTCAGTGTCATAGCAGCAAATATCTACCAACTGTTACGCCGCCGTTCTCTCAGACGCTGGGTTTTTTCTCGCTTTCTCGCTCGTTTATTCACTCTTTTACTTTTTCCACCATCTTTCTCTGTTATCATATTCACAAAAAATAAAAAAAAAAAAAATGTAAAACGAGACCCCCCTCCCCTGGATTTCAATTCATTTCCCAGGAATTCAAAGTTTTCTTTTTGTTCGCCAAATTGACTGTGTATGTGCAGTGGATATTTACTTGTCCTTAATTTAATTTTTGGTCTTTTTTTTCTTTTATTTGTTTGATTTCATTGCAGCGCCTGAAGCGGTCCGAGTCGAGATGATACCCAGCATCCAGTGCACGTTACGAACGACTTCCAACGCGCTCCTGACGCATCACCACCGCATGAAAGAGGAACCCATCTTGTAAGTTTATTTTTTCTTCTTTCTTTCTATGTCTCTTCGTTCGGGTATTTTTTTTGTTACCCTGCTGCTGCGTTTCTTTTCTTTGAAATGTCTGGGCGACTTTCTCATCATTCCTCCTCCTTGTGCTTTCGTCGAGACCGATAAGTCGAGAAGGGATTCATCACCGAACCCGCACAAATGATAAAAAACGGGCGGTCTCTTGAGCTTGAGCTTTAATCGACCGTAAATGGAGTGTAGGAGAGTCTAGTGCCAACAAGCCGCTGACCGGCTGCTGCTGCCGCTCCTGTTGTTGTTGAACTGTGGTCCGTATTTGCCCATCATTTCTCATCACTCTTTCGTCTTGTCTCTCCCTTCTTCTTCCATAAATATTAAAGAAAAAAAAAAAAGAAAAAAGAGAATCTGAAATGTGAGGAGGTTTTGTTGTTATACTGATCGATCTAAATGATGGAGCAAAGAGAAGAACTGAAGATGAAGAAGAAGAAAAAAAAATACGAAAAGCCAAGGACAGAAATGAACTGGCAGTCATCGTCATTGACTCGGAAAAGTGCAACCGGAGGTGGTCCATCTCTTTGGCTCTCACACAAATATATACCGGACTCTTCTTGTCTATGGTATGGACTCCCTTTCTTCCACCATCTCCGCATCTAACTCTGAATGAATAATGGATGAAGCGCGTGCACAGCAATCATCGTACAATTCATGCCATCAGAGGGGGTGGCGCTCGCCTGAGATTGAACAACACGAACAACAAGAGGCTAAAAACAACAACAACAACAACAAAACCGTATAGTTTTGCTTCGAGTTGGATAAGACAACGGGAAAAAAAAGGCACCACCACCACACAATGAATCGGAATATTTTGTTGCTCCGGCCCAAACAGTCATCAATTCAATCATCGATACACTCACATTCAGCTTACCGGTTTGAGGTTATATGGGCGTTAAAGCCAGAAAGAGAGAGAGAGAGAGAGAGAGAGAGAGAGACTCTATTGAAATGTGTTCTTAAGTTGGGCAAAACACAGTAAACAGCACTACGCCCCATTTGAAAACCGTTTTTTTTTTGGTTTTGTTTTGTTCTTTTTTTGCTCTTGACCCTTTTTCTCGTTTCCAATCTGGAAACAATCGATTGAAATCAATGGAGCTACTATATATACTGCTACTATACCACCACTAATACTTTGATTCTGGATGTGGTTGGGGTGCCCGTTTAGCTTGTGCCGTTCGCTGTGGGTGATCATTTTGATTTTGAGTTTTTTCTTCATTTTTCATTTTTGAGGCCGCAAAAGGGCATGTAAGGAAGACGAAGATACTTCACTGCGGGATTTGACTCGATCAGGCCAGAAAGCATAACCTTTTGAGTTACAGACAAGAATTTTTTTTGAAAAGGACGAAAAAAAAAATGCTCTTAAAAACAGCGGGTGGCTGATTCAGACTATAACCCCCTCGATTTTAACTTCTGCCTAATCGACCGGAGAGTCGATCAGAAAAGAAAAGAGAGAGAGAGAGACGCCAAGGATAAAATAGTCGATGGTAATAGGTAGATAGAGGTTAGGTAGGGCGTAGGAGTGGCCAAGCGAAAGAAAAAGAAGAAAAAAAAAGGAAAAGATTGAACGCTAACTATCAGCGCGTGAGCTGAGCCGCCATTAATAATCGCATTATTTCTTTCTTTTCTTGCTTTTCTTTTTTTTTTTTTTTTTTTTTTTGATTGTATTTTTCTTTGCGAGTTGAAGGAATTAGAAAATTCACTTGCGAATAGTATAGTTAAGAGGAAAAGAGAGAGAGAGAGACATATTTCACGTTGAGTCAAAGCGAGCGACGCCCCATCCCATTTTTTTTTTATAGTTTGGTTCACGTCCGTTTATTCAATGAGAATTGCGCTCCCGTTTCCAGTTGGAAAGAGGCGCGCACGGTTACAGCCACCTCATCTCGACCGTAACGAACTCAACTGTGAGCTTCATTTTCTTTTTTTTGGTTTTTTTTTTGGTTTTTTTTTTTCATCTACCGCCGTCGCATCCGCACACATAATTTATTGTAGAATTCCATTTACTGTCGTTGCTTCATTCTTCGTCATCTTCCTGACCCGTTTTGCGGGGCCGTTGTTGATTTGTGGCTGTGTACTTGCGCTCGCGCTCAATATTCAAACGCCGCTTGTCCATAGATGTGTAAAAGAGAAGCTTACGTAATGAAATTCCATCCAAGTACTTGAGCACGTCAAGGCAAAATGCTTAAAATAAGAAACAAACCAATCGAATTGCCAAGTTTTTTTTTTAAAGATTCGAATTGGGAAAGTGGTTTAAGATTTTTGCACGTGAAAAAGTAAGAGAAAGAAAGAAAAGAAAAGAGCTTGAGAATGTCGCCCTAACTGAAGAACACGACATGATTTCAAACCATTTATCATTCATACGTACATTGGGGAGAGCGTCATACAACAGCCCGAAAGGAACTTCCTCAATTCGCATGTCGAGTCGGCAATCGGCTCTCAGTTGGCGAGAAAGAGAGTAAGTACGTTTTAGTAGAGCGTATATAGTGTCTTGTAGTACCTAGCCAAACACAATTGGTCCGCTGGCAACCGCAGAAGATTTGGAGGTTAAAACTTTTTTTTTTTTCTTTCTTTCTTTTTTTTCTTTTTTTTTTGCATTCCCGTCGAGTCTCGCCGCTCCGTTCCGACCGAAAGCTTTTTATTTTTAGTTTATTTTTGACACCTTTTTTTCTTTCTTTTTTACTTTAGCGCTGCTGAGCTCCCCCCCCCCCCTCTATACCCACGATGATGGGGCACGATCAGCGTAATATAGATCCCATTAGCATGGCACGATGATGATGGTTTTTTCTTCACCTCATAAAATCCACAGCACACTAATCGTCCCACTCTCTCCCTCTCTCTCTCTCTCTCTCTCTCTCTCCCATCTATATAAAATTTATATTTTATACTATATACGTATATATAAATATAATACGAACCGGCGAGGCTTCAGCACACTCCCAGCAGTATTCTCGATAAAAGAAAAGAGGAAAGAAAAAAAAAAAAAACCTTTTTTTCTTTCTGTTTTGGATTGCGTTCGTGCGCGTCCGCATTTTCCTTCTCACCCGTGTGTTCCACAGGCAATTACTTGAATGGTGTTGAAGCTGAGGCCCCTTTATCTATTTATTTATTTTTTTGTTTTTTTTTTTTTGTTTCACGCCTTCCCGCAACGTCTTTACAACGGTTGTCCCGGCACGACCCAACACTTGAACACAAATCAAGATCATCTTAAATCAAAGATCAAAAAAAAAGATGGTGGAGATATTTCCTTTTCCTTTTAATTAATCAGCTCGACATTTTGCGGGTTACTTTTCGAAATGAAGGAAACTGTTTTCAACTAATCGATGTCACACTAATGGAGGGGGTAATGAATGCCGACAAGAAACATTTTTTTTTTTTTTTTTTTTTTTCAAAATAATATTTTTGATTTCGTTTCTTTTTCGTGCTGGTGAGGGGTTCGTTCAAGTCGATGAGACTGCGCCTTTTTGGCTTTTTTGACCCCTAGCAGCAGTTTTTCTTTCTCTTTATCTGCCTTTCAACTGCCTTATAAGGGTAAACGAATTATCCGAGATGAAGATCAAGGAAAGATTAGACGATGGGCCGAGGTATGTTTCCACATCAACTTTCGGTACAACAACAACAACAACAACACACATACCGACTATTTTTTCATATATACCCAAGTAACCAAACAAACGGAGGCTTCTCACGCCCAACTGTTTTCTCCCTCGACCGTCCCATCTTAAAAATAGGCGTGTCGCTTCGGTTTGGGGATTTTTTTTTTGGTTTTCCTTCTCTTTTTCATCTTTCCCAGTCAAAACATTGGGAAATTGCCGTGTGTAGGTTGCTGCACTGGCAAAGAGAGAGAGAGAGAGATGGAGTGTACAACCACAACAATAACAACAACAACAATGAGGCCGGAATAGCAGGAGCAACAGCAGGAGCATCAGGTACTTGAAGCAAAGCGAGGGAGGTGGAGTAGGAGGGGATCAAACTGATGATGAGGATGTATAATATATAATGCCCGGCTCTTCTTCTTCTTTTCTTATTAAAAAAAAAAAAAAATTGTCCACGCCTTTCTCGTTCACATCTTCTAGCAACTCCTTTTCCGTCTTCCCCCCTCCACAAATTCCCGGCCGACAATGATGGTGGTAACGGATAGACGTGACGCGATTGCACCACCACCCTTTTCTCTCCTCTTGTTCTTGCATTCCTCCTACACCATGCGCACACCATCACGGTAATCATGATGTATAGTACGCCCTAGTCAGAGAGAGAGAGAGAGCCAAGCCTATCTACATCTCGGTACATTTGCATTGAGATCTTCAAACTCTTCATCCTCCCAAGAGTGCCCTCCGACTTGTAAATAGCAACAGACACCACCAGTTGAAATAGAAGAAGAAGAAGAAGAAGAAGAATATGTTGAAAAATGATGCAGTTTCATCGACCTTAATGAGAGAGTGACTTTCTTGTAATCATATGGTTGGGGTTCGATGGTGATGCTCATCTTCTTCTTTCTTTTTCGGGGCCCCCAGCTGTCACCAGACGAGGACTATATGTGTGTAAAGTGTCTCTCTGGCGCCTTACCGTCGTGATGCGGTTGGGCCATGACGTTCCACTTGCATGACTTTTGAAAATATTTCACCGACTATTCTGCTCGTTTACCTTGGAAGAGACCGGCAGACAGACAGAGAAAAAGAAAGAAATGGAGGGTCTCTATACCCTTACCGTCCGTAATCCTTCACAAACTCTGTAATGAATGGCCTGACAACACGCGTACAGCCTCCTGAATCAACCCGAAACCTTCCTCCGCCTCCTCCCCCACTATACCGCTTCAATTTCGAATGTAAACTCTGGTCAAGTGCATCTCGATCGTCCTTTTAAAACAACACACAGCAGAGAAAGGGCGGTCGGCAATAAATGATCGTTTCATTCTAACTCTTAACTCGTGCTGTGTTGCCACCCACTTCTCTCTCTCTCTCTCTCTCTCTTGTTTCTGTAAGCTTTCCAATTGACTACACATATGCATACTTATTACGTCGAAATAAGAAAAATACCCCAAAATATCCCCTCGGAAAAGTAATCCCGGATACTGGACGCCGAGAAAGAAAAGATGATTGGCGCTGATGCCTTGGCTTCTTCATCCTCCTCCTCCCTATTCTTCTTCCTATGCATACACACACACGTATATACTGTCTTGGATCGGTCACGATCGGTGCTTACAAGTATTTGTAATGAATCATGAGTTTTTTTTTCGTTTCTTTTCTTTTCAAACTCCTCCTTGGTCGTGCATTGTGTCTGTGTTGTTGCTATTTGAGCGTTCAAGGCATTTGGAGAGTGGCACAACCCAAAAGGTGGGGGGGGGGGGAGAAACAATTTCGCTGGCAATAGAAGACAACAAAAAATGAACGCACACACAGTCAATCCGCGTTGTGAATTGAAAACATTTTTGCACTGGGACAAAATGAAGAAAAATCGAATGAAAAACTTGTTTATTGTAGATTTTTCGCCCATATCCGAATTATCCGATATTATTCACATTTAAGCAGGAGTTACAAAATCGGCGACTGGTTTTTCTTTTCAATTTTTTCCTATCGACAAAAGTGAAAGAGGGAGAGAGAATTTATGTCGTTTGCACGCGACTCGGTCGACAGAGCGCCACATCTGAAAACATTCCCGAGATTTTTGTGAACCGATAACAAAACAATCGGTGAAAACAAAACAACGACAACAAAACTTGTGCACGAATTTGTTGTTGATGTCGTTAATTACATAATCGATAAATCATATGATGATGATCATTTTGACAATAATCAGATCGTATATATATATATATTTCTTTTTTGTTTTCTTTTATTTCACAGTAATCATGGTGACACCATGTTCGAAGATGAAGACGAAGACGATGAAGATGGATTCCTTCCCGGCTACGACATGTAAGTGAAATTTCAATTTGCTTTCCTAAAAACACACACACACAAACAGCTTGGGGAATTGTATAATGACTGTGAGTGGGTGAGTTGACTGAGTGGGGGTCTAGTCGTTAGTTCAGTATATATCAAACGTCAAAAAACAACACAGATAGAAGGATACAAAAAAAAAAAAAAGGTTTCCCACCGAATAGAATCGAGCGTACGTAATCATTGAACGTGGGAGTATGTATTTGTCTTCGTCTCTTTGAAGGTGAACTTTTTGTTTTTGTTTTTGTTTTTTTTAAATTAATCATAGTACCGTACTATATTATTGTAGACTGTTTTTCTTTCAATCCTGTTGATGCTAAGTCGTGCCGTTGCATTCGTACAGAGATGTATGTATTCACGATAAGCGTTCGTGCATGGGATCATGTCCAGGCTCCATTTCGCCTTCGTGTTCATCATTCATTTGATGGCCAGGCCGAGCGTTTATTTCGGTTGATTCTTTCTCTCCCTTTGTGGGTTACTCGGTGCAATCGTGCAGACTTGTTGTAGACATTTCAGTCGAGTACATTTGCGCATCAAGTTGCAAAGGGGGGTCTTCCCCCTTTTGTCATTTCTCTCTTTCCCATTTCTCCGTTTTCTTGTTTTGTATTAACTTTCAAACAAACGGATGAGGAATGAATGAATACAAATGTCGTGTTAGCTCCGTTACTACCATCTTGGAACGATCCTCGAGTACGGTGTCACTGGACGTCTATAGAAACCTCCAGTCCTCGAGTCAAAGTTGCGTGCGAGTTTCAATGACTAGAAGAAGAAGAAGACTCTGGGCTCTTTTGACTCGTTTGGTCACGATGGTTTGCACGATTTTCTAGGTAAAAAGAAACTAGGGGAACAAATGAATGTCTCTGAAGAAGAAGAAGAAGAAGAAGAAGGAAAAAGAGCCCCAAACACTGTCCAATGAACCTATTGATATTGTCAGGACTCAGGAGGAAATGTTGATGGGTGAAGGGGGGGGGGGAAGTTCTTTTCTTCAGAAATTTCCATTGTACAATGAGTCTCTTCGTATATTGTACAGCATATAGTCCATCCGAAATAGGTCGTACACAAGTTTTGTCATTTTCTCTGATTTCTTTTTTCGTATTTGTATTTGTTATTTTTTCTGGATGAAAAGAACAGGTCGAGATGACAACAAAAATCGAATTTAACGTCACAAGAAAGAGACTCTGAGGGGGGAAAAACAAAATCAATGTACACAATAGGCTCTGGCGCAGAGTTTCTTTTAAGTAGTCGGACACGAACGAGAAGATTTTCTCGGGCATTGGAGAGCGTGAGAAGAGTGTCTTACTCTCTCTCTCTCTCTCTTTTTCGTAGCCCAGTCTGAAGGTGATGGTGGCGTATATCCGTCGATGAGGAGGTGCCGTTGTTGTGTGTCTGGTTGGATGTCACGACCTCGTTCGTGTCTAATGGGTCGAACGTGCTGTCCATGTCTCTCGTAGATGGCATCAGTTGTTGATGTTTCGGTTTTGTTCTCTCGTCCATCTCTACTTGCACTCGGTGCTGCAATATATACTGTATGAGCGATCCCAGGAATCCTCTTCTTTTTTCTTGCCTTGGCCGCCTATTTCTCGACCCGAAAGGAATGTTTCATTTCGGATAGTTTACACTCAAAGTGTGTTGGTGTTGTTGCCGCGATTGTTCAACACGCCCATTGGGGCGCATTGAGGCATGGAGTAAACTCGTTAGCCGAAGAAGAACTTGCGGGAGCTTAGCTCTCAAATTCAAGCGCACACACAACAACAAAAACAACAAAAAATGGGAAATGTTCCTCCTCTTTCTTCTTCTTCTTCTTCGTCTCTCCCCCCTCTGTGCTCATTGTTTCTTCTCATGAAGTCGGATGGTTTATTTCTGTTTTGTTTTTTTTTTTTTTTTTTCGGTTATTTTTTTTTTTGTCTTGGCTTCGTTCGGTTCACGAGCCGAGAGAAAAAGAGAGCGAGTAGACAGAGAGAGAGAGAGACTTGGTGTTTACTACAGCAGACAAGCTAATGATGATTTGCTGATCATTTTCTTGTTTCTTTTTCTTTTTTTCGTGTAGATTAAAAGTAGAGAAATGATTATGCCTTGGCATTTCACATTTTCACGCTCCCGAAACTTCTAATCAGGACCGGGAGTCTCGGTTGTTGTTATTCTTTCTTTCTTATATTTTACCTCCCTCTCCTGTCTTGACTGTGTAATGGATGTAACTATACTACACACACACACACACACACACACAAGAGTAGTGTGTGTGTGTGTATGAGCGCTGAACAGCGTTGATTACCAACGGGGTCCCTTCAACAATTCAACATCTCCGCTGTGTTACAATTGTTGTTGATGTTGTTGTTTCGTCGTCACGTCGAGAGTCATTTTCACGGGTTGTGAATGTTTGATTATACGATCCTCCCAACATCCGCTCGGCGGCTATGACAGACCGCAGCCAACACGCACACGCAATTAGAACGGACGGACTTTCAACACTTGTTACTCGTTGCCGTTCTTATTCTTCTTCACCGTCTCGGGCCTTTCTCTCTTTCTCGTTTTTTTTTTTTTCCCGAACGCTAATAACCGCAACAAACAAAACAAGAAATGATAAAAGAAAAAGAATAAAAAAGGGAATACGTCCGCACTCTCTCACCATTCACACAAGGGTAGAGAGTCGATTAGATTGTACTTTGCATTCGAATGTCTCGAAACGACGAAATCGATGAAACTGTAAAGGTGAGAGAGAGAGAGAGAGAGAGAAAAGAAGAGATTGTACAGGAGAAGGGCATGTGTAAAGGGAAAAAAAAGGAGGACAAACCATCTCTTTTCTATCCAACCGTGGCGCGTAGTTTGAAAAAAAAAAATGTATAAGACACTTTTTGTTGGTTGTTGTTGTTGTCCGGAACTGAATTGTTGTATTATGAGAATGGAACAACAACAACCAGGGAAGGTAACAACCTGCCGAGTCTGAACGACTCGGTCCACGCCATCAGGTGATAAACTCGGTAATGATTATAATGAACGTCCGTTTCTCAGACAGTCAGACATCGGAGGGGCAACTTGGTGCAATGGAGAAGGACGACGAACAATTGACAAGTCAGTGCCAATAGAGACATTCAAATGTGTCTTCCTCTCCAGCTCTTTCCATCACTCCAATTGAAAGACATAAATTTCAAGTCATCAGCTTGCTTTTGTTGTATGTTGTTGTTGTTGTTATTATTGCATTTTCAGTTCTTCTCTCTTTTTTTTCTCTCGTTCGAGAAATTCTTTTTTTGACGTAAAAGAGATGGGAAATATTTTGCTGGCCTTTCTTGAAATGAAAAAAAAAAAAAAAGAAAAAGTCGGGAATTTTTTTTTGTTGTGGAACGCTCACGATGTTGTTGGATGCGCCAAACTTAAAATCACGACGTACCCAACCGGTTTTTTTTTTCTTCTTCTTCATCATCATCATCGTTTCCTTCATCGTTCAGCCTTTTTTTTTACCCATCGCTTCTCTCCAGATCTCCAGACTAACGCCCTACAATTTAATGCCATCAAAGAAATCCGTTATGATAATAATAAAAAAATTAACTTTTATTCATAAAAAAGGGAATGAGAAAAAAAAACTCCGTTCGGGATGTGTGTGTGTGTGTGCAATGTTCGGTCCTTGTTTTTTTGTTTGTTTTTTTTGTTAGTCCAAGATAAGCGAAAACAACAACCAAAAAGATTGGCCGTAACGCAAAACAAAAATCCGCTTCGGCTGACCCAATAATGTGATGGGCGCTCACTCACTCAGCGTTTGTTATCGTTATTATTACTATTATTATTATGATTATTTTTATTATTAGACTATTATTATTATTAATAATAATTTTTTTTTTCTCCCCCCTGTTCTTCTTCGTCTTCTTCACTTCGTTAGACATGTGGTTTTTTATGTATTATTATTATTGATGCTCTTCGCCTATGTTGCTTTAGGGGCATATTCTTTTATATTCTTTTATTTTTGTCTTGTTTTGGCTGTGTGTCTTTATTTTTTTTCTTTTCCCCCCATTCTCTCGGCTCTTGATAAGAGCGGGACTCATCTGCGCTGGTTGATTTTCATTTATACAGTTGAGAGACGATAGTGAATTAAAGAGATAGAGAACCGAATGTAATGAAGAGAGATCAGTAGGGAGGAGCTCGGTAGTAGCGCTTAAACAGACGGATCAAAGAGAGAGAAAAGAGAAAATTGGGAGTCCAGGTAGTCGAAAGAACGCGGACAATATCCTCGACTGATTCCAGATGGTCATCCTACCTCCCCACCTCCTCCTATTCTACTCTAAAGTATAAATTACGACTTTACGTCTGGTATTATATTAGTAACTGTAGTTGGTGCTCCGGGACCATTTATGAAATAAAACATGGCAGCCAAGATGGCAACGAAACCAAATTAGAACGGAAAAGAAAACACTGAAAACGTAAATTTGGTCGAACTTAAAGAAAAAGAAAAATAATAAAAAAAAAGAAATAAAAACAATTTAGGTGAGCAGACACACAGATGTAGAAAACAATCGCAAATTACAACAAAAAAGAAATAAAATAAAGTAACGAGTGTGTCGTCACTGTCGCTCTGAGAACATTTTTCAAAGGCGTAAAATGCCAAATTGGGGGAAGAAAGAATGATGACGAAAAAGAAAGAAGACGCAATTAAGGTAGATGTCTGTTGCGGATGTTTGTCCAACCCCATTCTCCCCACCCCTCTCTCGTATACACACACACACACACTGACGTCTCCACCCATTTTCTTTTTTTCTTTTAAGGAGCCTCCTTTTGAGTGACTCTTGCCACTCTGCACCTCTGTGGTAGCAAAGTTTAAAAAAAAAACTAGGCAAACTACAAACAAACACACTAAGGAAAAAAGAATAAGACAGAAACACACACAAAATGTGTATAAAGATTCTGATGAGACCTCGTCTGATGAATGATGACTAGACCAGAGAAACAGACGGGTAATTTGTGCGCACTCCTATAGGTCCTGGCCTTTTTTTTTTTTTTCATATATGAAACAGGGGGAGGAAAAAAAAATTCATTTCTGAATCTTTCCGTATGTTTGTATTCACGGTCGTCGTCCATCATCCCCCATCACACATGACACGAGAGTGTATCACGAGCCTTTTGGAATCTGCTAGAACTTTTTTTTTTTTTTTTGGTTTTAAAATATTTTATACACCGAGACTGCCACTTGATAGATTCCTGTCCATCCACAAAAGTACCTCTGCTTGCCTCCCCCACCATTTTGAATGGGAAAGATCGTGTGGCCTCTCTCTCTTAAAAGTCAAAGGCTGGCTCATCCACCCTCTGTATTTAACAGCAACGTTTACATGTATATTATTTCACAGGGATATTCTCTTGTTGTTGTTGTTGTTGTAGTCGAGTTCTCATGTTGAAGAGAAATAGAAAACTGTAGGGAAAAAAAAATGAATGAATGAAAGACATGATACGGTGATGGTGGTGGCTCTCATCTCTTTCAAATTCCACTTGATCAATCGTCGGGTCGAGGGCATCTGTATAATTTGCCCACTCCATTATACCCGAACTGTGTGTGCCCTCACTGGCTCTTTATTCTTTCTCTGGGGGTCTGTTTTTTCTCTGTTTTTTTCTTTTTGAAAATTTGTGTTAGACAATTTATGTTGTGCTTGATGTGCGCAATTTAGAATGTGAACCACCACACAGACAAAGAGTCTTTTGAAAGGAATTCATTGCATCGTGTCGTCATCAATCTTTGGATTGATTTATCCTTTCACGTAGAATATTAAACTCTAATCATCATTTCGTTGATTTCATTTTTCATTTGTTTTGTTTTTGTTTGGTAAATTTTTATTTCATTTCCAGGACTTTGAGCCAAAGGCCGTTGTCCTCCTCCTCTGCCAGCCCTTCGCACGGAACGTCGACCAACAACGGACTGAGTCCCAACCGGCACTCATCGCCGGGCGATTCGCCTCCGCCGCCGCCCAGTTCGGCCGCATCCATCGGCGACTTTACCGACAGTCTGCGGAGACGTAAAGTTCACAAGTGCGACTTTGAAGGCTGCGAGAAAGTCTACACAAAGAGTTCGCACCTCAAAGCTCACAAACGAACACACACAGGTACGTGTCATTTTCTTCCTTTGTTTTGTCTAAGTAGAAAATATCAATGGATCTTGTGTTTTATATTCTAAAATCCAATGATGTTGATTTTCTATTTTTTTTTTTTTTTTTGCGCTTCGGTCGCGCAGGTGAAAAGCCGTACCAATGTACGTGGGATGGTTGCACTTGGAAATTTGCACGGTCTGACGAGCTGACCCGCCACTTCCGGAAGCACACGGGACAAAAGCCGTTCCGTTGCCACCTGTGCCAGCGTTCGTTCTCACGATCCGACCATCTGTCACTGCACATGAAGCGACACTGATGTTATAGATGATGTCGGATGTTATACATTTACTGTGTACTACTCTCTTAAGGCGACGCCAACACACACACACACACACCAAGAGAAATGGCTTCACCAGCTGGCACTCCCTTCATTTTCTTTATTCTTTAAATTTCTGGTTTCGAAATTTTCGAGCGTGCAAGTTACGGTGAAGACTAGCGGTCAGGAGAGACACAGAGAGAGAGGTGAAACCATCAACATCATCATCATCATCATCGGCTAGAGCCAAACATTCAAAGTACACACACAAACACACAACAAAATCATCAACTGTAACCCAAACTTGTCAAATACGACGGGACCGTACACCCAATTTTCCGGGTCCCCTAGGGGGAAGGAAGACCAAAAATTTCGAAACTTTTTGTTTTCAATTTTTTGTTTGTTTTTTTTAGGGGGGGGGAATCAAATCTAATTTTGTCTTTCCAATTAAATTTTTTGATGAAGAGGAAAAAAAGAAAGATTGCCTAAGAGATATTACGATGATGTGTTGTCGATCAATTTTCGGGATTTCCCCTCGTGTGTGCGGTTTTTACCTTCATCGTCCAACTCTCCTTACTCCATATTTTTCTTGTAAGATCCAGTGCGGTTGATCAAAAAAACAAACAAACATCATCTTATTATTATTATCATCCATTTCCCGTCTGTTTTTTTTTTTTTTTTATTTTGGTGAACTGCTGCCTCTTTTTTTTTTGTTTGAATTTTGTGTGTGTCTGTCTGACGACTCTGGCGATCTCACATGATGTTGTTGGATCACTTCTTTCTCTTTTTATCCCTATCGCCTTTAAAAAAATGATGTTGTTTTTATTTTTTTAATTTTTTTCTTTCGTGGCGCAGCTCGATGTTATTGGTGGGTTGTTTTTCGCGTTCATTTTCGTCTTCCGCCGCCTCCTTTTTTGTCCCGCTGCTGCCCTCTTTTTTATATATACATATATATAAATATATAAATTTGTATTTTTTTTTTTTAAAGTCTGCGTGTGTGTGAACGAGCTCGCCTTAAACGCCACTCCTCCTTTTTCTACTATCGTGTGTGTTGTGTACTATAATGTTGTGCGTTTATTTTTGTTTTGGCTTTTTAAAAATTCTTTTTGATCAACCTGTACACCATATGTCGCAACAAGATATCCCCATCTCTCTCCTCCAAACTAAATCCGTCCACATAAAAATTGAGAGAAGAGATCGAAAGAGAAAGAAACTCACACAGGGAAAAGAAAAACAAACATTTTGTAAAATGCCTATTGAAAAATGGTTTTGCCTCTTCGGTTTTGATGGAATATTTTTTTTCTTTTCTTAATTCTTTTTTCTTTGAATCGATTCATGATTCATAATATGTAAGACGACCAAATTGGGTATCAAACCGATTCATCTCTTTTTTTTTTTTTTTTTTTTGAATTTGTTTACCGAAACAACAACAACAACAACCAGCCACCAAGTTGTGGTGATTTATATTAACAACAACGAGAAAAAGAAAAGAAAAAAAAAAATAATAATTCAACCTCAAAACGCCCGAAACGGAAGAAGAAGGTGCAGCATAGCGCGTGGCGCATATCGTTCCTCATATTGTTGTTGTTGTTTGGTTGGTTTCTTCTTTGCTGGGCTGCGAAAGATTATTGTGATATTCCCCGAGCGAAAACACTTGGGACTGGCCAGAGCTCGGTCTCCACTCCGCCTACAACAGCATAGACTATCATCATCGTATAGAGAGAGAGATAGAAATAGTTTTAGGCAACTTAGACGACGAGATATACCGTGCGAGAGTTGAAGAGATTTAAAAAAAAAAATAATAATAAAAAAATAGAAAAGTTTTACTTATTCGTTTGGTTTGGTTGTTGAAGAAGAAGAACCACAGCGTGA
Organism: Daphnia galeata; assembly: GCA_030770115.1. Classification (NCBI taxonomy): domain Eukaryota; kingdom Metazoa; phylum Arthropoda; class Branchiopoda; order Diplostraca; family Daphniidae; genus Daphnia; species Daphnia galeata. The sequence continues at coordinate 8,992,277 of CM061115.1, forward strand.
TGTTCAAGCACACGCCCGCGATTGATATTATACTCGGCCTGAATTCAATGAGATCATCACTCAACAAAAAAAGAGAAAAATAACAAAACAGCTGTCGACCTTTTTTTTTTCTCCTTCGTGCGCAGTCGTCAGTAAGATGATTTTTTCTTTTTTTTTTTTTACTTTTGTGGGCTGAGACATTCGTTTGTATGCATATCGTGCCATTTACAGTGAACGTGTGCGAGCGGTCGTCCTACTCTTTTTTGTTTCTTTTCTCTCTCTCTTTGTAACCCTGAATTTTTTTTTTAAATATAAATAATTTCCTCCCAATTTTTTTTTCATTGTGTTACCATGATTCATTTTGTCTAGCTGCGTGTTTTCCCGTTTTATTTTTATTATTACGAAACGAAACTTTCTTCATCTTTCTTTTTTTTTCAAAAAATTATTATTATTACATAATATGTCTCCTGTCTTTTTCAGTTCTCACCCTCTCCTATATTTTGTTGTTTTCTTACCGCCCGGAAGCAGCCATAGGGTCTTATACCTCATCACATTCCAAATTTATATGCAATAACAATTCAGCGTACTCTACGATCTTTATACTATAATAATTCTCCCCCTCCATCTTTCTTTTTCCTCCTCTTTCTCAACTTCTTCTTTTATTATCATTTTCTTGACGAAGAAAAAAATATACCAAGAAAGACGCAGTGAATAAGAAATAAAAAGAGTTATCACACCGCGGACACATTCACACTGTGAGCGCGAGTAAAGAGAGAGAGAGAGGAGGGCGAGCACAAATAAAATAAACAAATTTAAAAAGATTCTCCACCCTGGCCGATAAAAAAAAAACTAAAAATATGAAATTTCTTCTTCTTTTTTTCTTCCCCCAGTTCGTATGTGTGTCATTCACGATGAAAAAACGCCGTATGTACACACAGTGAAAAAGAAAGATGAGAAAAACAACTTTATCTCTTTTATTTTATTATCATTATTGTGAAGAAGAAGAAGAAGAAAGAGCCGCCTTGTTTATATTTTCTTTTAACGGCCTCCTTCTTTTCTCACGTACATATTTTTTTTTAGAAATAGAATTTTCGTTTTTTTTTTAAAGAGAAAAATACTGCCGTTAATCATGCGTCATAAGTTTCTTTACTCAACACACACAGAAAAAAAAAAGAATGAAATACAGAGAAAACGCCTATTTATTCTCTCGAAACATAGTAGAAGAAGACACTTGGGGTTTTTCTTGTTGTTGTTGTCCTCCTCTGTACAGAACCAAAAGACGAAAACAAATAATATTTCTGATACCTTTTTCTTGTTATTTTTCCCTTCACGCGTGTGTGTAATATAAACAACAACAAGACAATTATTCTCTCCTTCTGCGTTATTGTTGGTTTTTATTGTCTCCCAAAACTTGGTTAACAAAAATCATCTTCTTAACTTGTGTTTGTGATGATTCTTGTGTGTGTCCATATTGTTTACGTGTGAGAGTTTGTGTGTGTATGTGTGTGTGCGTTTCTTAATCTTGTTTTTTCTTAAAAATTTTGTTGGCGCGTCCTTTTTTTGTTTTTTGTTTTTTGTAACTGCGAGAACATTATTACGAGCGCGGCGTTTGCGTTGCGTGCTCTTTCGAATTGTATCTGAATTTATTACACGTGGTGTGGATGCAACAGTTTTTCTTTATTTTTCTTTTTCCTCTCAATTCATTTCGATCGGTTTCACTGATAATGAATTCACACTGTCCGCGCAATCACGCAGCCCGCCGTCTCACTTGTATTTCAGCGTCGATCGTGCCGCTCCGCAATATATAGAGAGAGAAAAAAAAAACGGATAATTTAATGAACTTTTCACGCTGAAGCACAAAATAGGTGGGTTTATTGTATTCGTACCATACGTGTGTGTAGTTGATCGTCAACATAAAACGCCGGGATGAAAATCCCATTTTGTCTATACAGCAGGTAGGAAGATGTTTTTTCTTCTTCTTCTGTTTAAAAAGAAACAAAAACGAATACACCGAATCGAATGACCGAATTGCCCAATACGTAACGTAGCGCAACGGGACTGCAAGTCAAGTTTTTTTTTAGATGGGCAATCGAAAAACAAAATCTTCTCTTTTTGTTCTTTTACGATCTTTTATACGAACGACGAGCTGTGAAACCCTTTTGGTTTTTTTTGTTTTTTTGTTCTCTATAAATAAAGAAGAAAGAAACAGAAAGGAGATCAAGAGAGTGTAATAGAGAAAACACTATCGATTATAAGAACTGGGCGAACTGCACATTGCCAAAATGCCAATGGTATAGCCCATAAGTCATAGTCGTTTATACAGGACCTCATTCCCAAACCTTAAATTTTATTTTGGATATAACCCGCGCGTTCTCAATTTTTTTCCTCGTTGGTCTTGCACCAGCAGATGATGGGTAAAACCCATAACGCATCGTAAAACCTATTTTGTTTTTTCATTGTCTGTTTTGGGAAGACAAAATAGAGATTTGTTTTGTTATTTTGGTGGTTGTATATGCTGGGACGGTGACGCTGGACCGCCCCAGCAGGTGTATATGTTAACTGATGACCTCTATTGTTCGATATCAAGTTGATATCGAATCGTTTGAAATTCTCATCACGAAAAATCGTCCGATTTTCATTTTCATAGTGATGGGGAAAACCCGAAATCTCAGAGAAAGAAATTGTCGTTGTTTGTATTTTCTGTTGCGTTAGTTATCTCGTTTCTCGTGTGATTATTAGATATACTCACCATAGGAATTTGTGATTTCCCAGGCTCCCGATTTTTTTCCTTACTCGGCTCACGTCTTGCGTGTACGTGCACTCCATCACTCGACAATTTTGTAGGTGGACTGCCGTTACTCTTTGACTAACTGGCACCTAGTCCTGCCTCTTTTTTTCAACGCTCACATCTATCATGTTATTTGACATTTCAGCTGATCGTGGGTCGTCCTAATTTCACATTGCTGGGTGTGGTCACATATTTTGGTATTGTGATCCGGCGATCTATTCGATTTGTGTTGACGTTGCCGTTTCTTTGAATGGGACAACATCCGTCTGCTACTTTTGCCCTCTCGATCCGTTATCTTTTGTGCTGCTGCTACGGTCAAAAGACCGCACGTTCCTTCGCCCACTTATTGTCAGTCGTGCCGAGTGTTCAAATCATTGACGATGACGTTGCGACTGTGAAGGGGCGAAATATGGCGGACTTTGCAGATAGACGTTTTCCACTGTTGGCTATATACGAGAAAGAAACGAAATGTAAAAAAAAAAAAAAACTACTGGCGCCTCTTAACGGGGAACTTTATTTATTTGGCAGGTGGAGCGTGTAGTCCTTACTAACCAAAGAATAAAATAATGATGATGATAATAATAATAAAATACTATACATATATATATGCACGCAGCAGGACACATTACAGTATATATACTTTTTTTTCTGCTGCGTACATATGTAATACCCGCTGGTATAACCAAACACACACAAAAAAAGTGAAAGGCACTTTGTTTTTGTCTTCTTTAATTCTCGTTATTTATTTCTTTTTCTTGTTTTTTTTTTTTGTCTTGTTCTTTCACCCGCTGATTCGTGTGGCATATGGGCCGCAGCGGCCGCACCTGCCCTGATGGCCTCCTTGCGGTGCTCTCGACATCGTCAAAACGAGCCAAACAATTATCGCATTACGAAATCTTCTTGAAAGGCTCACCACAAAATTTCGCTCCCTCCTTTCCTTCTGACCTTCTCAAAAGGTAAAAACAATTGAATTTTCCATCATCACGAAATGGCAATCAGAAGAGCTAAACAAAAAGATGGAAAGATACAAGGGGGAAAATGCAGTTTGATTATTGAGAGGGCCAACAAACGAAGAAGAAGAACTTGCCAAGAGTCGGAGAGAAACGAGAAACGACTGTGTGAGAATTCCCGCATCAAAGCAATCGGCATTCACCTAATAGTACACACGTATAGCAGTAGAGACGTCTCTACAGCTTAACATTTAGCTCCTCCAGGCTAGGAGAAGGTGTAACGATGATGACCATGTCCCTTTTCTCTTTCTCTCTCTCTAAATAATAAATTAAATAGCCGTTTTCTGCGTGCGACAATCATCCTTTCTCTCTGCCCTTCACTCTGGCCCAAAAGAAACAGGTCCATCTGGAATCTCCTTAAGTAAAAATAGAATGTGTATACAAGCAGCCAACGCATACACGGTTGTTACCTACACACTACAGGAGGCAATCAAATTCCGCGAGAGAGTATATATCCACGGCGCCTCACTAATGGGTCAATAGCTCTTCTGTCGAGGAAATAACAAAGATAGAGAGAAAAGAGAGAGAGAGAGAGAGAGAGAGAGAGAGAGACCTTTTGATAATGACCGTGAGAAGTCATATCTGATGGCCGACCGAAAGGAGACGAGCTACAAGCCCCAAATAGATAGAGAAAAGAGCTAGTCGAATATTATTATTGTAAATGTATATAAGAAAGAGTAGCAACATATACAATCAAACAAGTTATGTTATTACAGCAGTTCAACTGCTAGGCGACAAGCTCGTTGGCCCTTTTAACATTTTCGGTCCGCGTATTTTTTTTTTTCCCCCTTTTTTTCTTTACAACCGTCTACTCAAATAGTTTTTGATTTTGTCTCGTGAAAGGTCTTTTTTTTTCTTTTTTGTTATCTTGTTTCATTTCTTCGTGTGTCCCCCTTTTTGCAAAGACGCCGAAGCGGATGAGCGCCGATCCAATCGATTTCTCCGTCGTCGGAATCCTTGGAATTCGTTCAAAACAACAACTAACTCATCAAAGTCTATTACACATAAGAAAAGTTTACTTATTAGTTATACGTTCAAGTGTCTGATTTTAATTCCATTCGACGGATGGGCGGATGAGAACCGCATGTGCGTATATAAATCTGTCGTGAGAGGCGATCCTGATCGGCATTTGGCAAAAGACTAGCCCGTTGTCCCACAGCGGGAGATCCGCCTAAGCGCCCAGCCCAACAGAGCCTCTCCATCAATCGTTTCGTGATGCTTGTACGTCGTTGTATAATATTATTATTATTGTGTGTGTGTGTGATGTGTGTGTCTAGAGGCGGCATTTCATCGAGCGTTTCGAGATGTGACCATAACCGGACGCACCGCGCTGTCACATCCTTTCAAATAGTCCTTGGAAGAAAGAAAAGAAAAAATCTTCTCGATGTAGTAATTTACTACGTCACCATATGGCATTCATGCACCACAGTCAGATGGGGGGGCAAGTCCATTGGCCTTGGTTGGCCAAATTCATTCGTCAGACAAGTCGCCATCGGGATTGGAGGAGTCAGCCACCAAAACGGGACTTACGATGCTGGAGCAGCATATATACAATTATTGATTTGTCTCGACCACTAGCAACTTGAATTATTACCGGTGCAACAACAACGTATAGAGTTGTAAAATAAATGTGCGCACGAGTCGTCTTCGTTGTCGCCAACCGAACGGTGGACAACTAAAATTCGAATAGTTTTTTTTCTAAAAAAAACAAAAATATCCGGGAATGGTCATATGCCAAAACCGGATTTATCCCGACCTAAAAAAAACAAAACAAAACAAAACAAAAAAATAAGAAGGAAAAGGCTATAAAATGCTATTTTAAAAAAGAAAGAAAAACAAAAAAGAAACGCCGGTATCTTGTGTTTGTGTATATCAAATCGCACCTGCTGCATTTGGACGAACAAGTCTAAGAAAAAGAAGAAGACAAAAAACAACATGCAACGCTCATAAATCAGATTTAATGTCACTTTTTTAGACGTTCTAAAAACCTACCGGCTTTGGATGGTGTCACGAGATATACTATCCATAGAAACCCTGAAGAAAAAAAAAAGAAGATCCGTTCACGTCGACAGCTCCTTAAGACTAAAAGGCAAGAAGACGAAAGTTAAGGAAAATAACAACAAAAAGCTGAGCGAATATAACCGATGGGGGGGTCGGTCTCGTCTTCGTCGCTTCAGCATCAGGTGGTATTATGATGACCGGGGATATGCACACAACAATAACAGCGTCATCTTTGCTCGTTTTCCCATTTTCTCTCATTTATCAACGACACACACGGTCGCGATAATCCGACATTAGTGTCGGGCCGGTTCTCTTCTTCTTTTTTTGGCTACGGGCATAGCCGTTCATAAAATGTCTTGACAGAATCCCCATATCTGAATCAGAAATGGATACGACTATAGGTGAAAGAGAGAGAGAAAAAAATTAAAAATGGGCGACAACGTTTTAGAAATTTATTTTTTATTTTTTTTCAGCAGAGAAGACGCGTGACGTGTTGAATGTTTAACCGGGTTGCGCGCGGCCTGCGATGCCAACGGCAAGGGGGATCGGACCCAACGGTGTGAGATTAGATCGCCTTCGAATTTGAATTGTATGAACTGACCGTCGATCCGTCTTCTCTTATTTCTCAAGCCTCCAACAAACACACATAAAGCAAAAAGCAGCAAGCTGCGTTCAATTTAGAAAAGATTTACAAGGCAAAGATTAATTTCAAAGCGTTTCCAATCCGAAACTCGACGACTCCTAGGAATTCAAACTTCTTTTCAGTCATTTACACCTTTTTCACCTTTTCAGGAGTTGGAAGAGTAAACATTTTCTCGGTATTTTTTTTCTCCCTACTTTTATGGCTCGTTATAAGGAAAAAAAAAGGCTGCTCTTTTTTTTCAGAGGCGGATTCTTCTTTTTATCGAATCTCAACTTTCTGGGGGTTTTTTTTTCATTTCACGAAATGGCTGTCAGAAGGACAACAAAAACAACCCAAAATAAAAAAAAAATAAAATAAAAAAAAATATGGAAAATTCCCAGAGTGAATTTTAGTCGGAGCGATATGTCAGCGATCCAGAAGGGGGCAAAGGCGTGTTTTAAATATGTGCATCATCATCATCGGAGGAGGAAGGACCTGCACCAGGATACTATATACTACGGCTCTCTGTTTCAAAAAGGAGTATGGAGCCCAAAGTGCTGAGCCTCCGTGATGGAAACAGGGGCTTGGCAATGGCCACTCCAAAAGATTTTTTTTTTTTTTTTTTTTTTTTCGCGTTTGGGGCTGCGCGACCGGCCCTTCTCCTCCTTTAACTTCTTCTTCTTCTCTAGCGCGTCCCGAAACCTACTTTCAGAATCGAGTTGCAAGATGATGGATTCGTTTCTCGGGCCTCCTTTCATTTTACCCAACCACCACCAACAGCTTTTGCCATTTCCATTCAGTTCACGGTCTTTTACGAGTAAATGTTTTTTTTTCTCTTCCTCTTCTTCATTTGGATGTGCTGCCAACCCGCCTCTCATCTTTCCATCAACAACAACAACAACAGTCAGCAGCAGAAGCCAAAGTTGAGAAAGAGAGAAAGGAGAAAAAAATTCCAATTGAAACTTGTCTTATCGCACCACTCTCATCTGAAGTGGAAGGACTACCAGGTTGAACATTAACCGAGCGCTTCACGGGCCTATCTAAACGTCACATCTCTTATATGTATATATATATGTGTGTATACTAGCATATTTTTCTCTATTTATGCGCTATATATAAGCAACACGTTTATTTTCTAGGAGCAACAACAACAGCGCCAGTCAGTTGATTTTTCCGCTTTTGAAAGATATTTTTCTATTTTTTTTTTATTTTTATTTTTTTTTTTCAAAAAATATTTATGCGTTGTCATGAGCGGCAGGTTGCGGTGGTGGTGCGCTTCTCTTTTCAGCATACATTACCAGCAAGCGATTGATTGAATTATTCTTCTTCTACGGCGCGCCTATACAGGTACCCGACTCGGACGGAGGAGAATGAAGCCGAGGCATTTCGCCAGCGACGCCCATCTAAAGTGAATATATATAGGAGGAAAGAGACAGCGTCGAGAGAAAACTATATAAGCTCTTTTCATCTCTGTTTTGTGTGGGAACTCACAACTACCGGGAAAGGCAAAATAGCGGGATATGCCCAACCAACAACAACAACAACAACGCAGCTCGCCCATCAAGCAAGCTCACGATAACGTCTGATAGGCGTGTGTGTGTATAGTTTTCCAAAAAGCATATCAACAGAATGCAACAGGAAGAAGACGAGAAACTTGGGAAAGAAAGAAGAGTATACATGTATGTATATACATAATACTTGAAACGACTCCTTTGGCCTCACAAAGTGACATCATTGAGATAATAGGACTGGAGAGGTCAGACACCCTGAGAGATCGGGTCGTTTTGTTTGTTATAGTTAGAAAGCTGGCTTGTATTTATACTAGTTAACACAGCACAAGAGTAGACTATAAGAGATAGTTTCTTTGGCTCAGCAGTCGCCTATAACCTAAACATTCAGAAGAAACGAGAGATAAATGATGATTGGGACAGCTTTGTTGTTCAGAAGACGATTTAGGGAAAGTTTGGTCAGACTATAGCGTCGCTTTGTCTACTGTGAGATGAACAGTGACAAGAATGACGAGATTTTAGAAGGCAGCGTATAGACAATCTTAATATAGACCGCTTACTTTATATAGACGCGATGCCGCGCTATCGGCAAACTCTACAAATTGGTCGTATATATTCGAAAAGACGTGAATTATATTTTCTGTAATATCTACCCCGTCATGGTGGAAATAAATTTTAAAAAAAGGAGAGAGTGCGCTGCTGGCGCATAGATTCGTGAGCTGATTCTCGTCTTTTTGAAATATATTTATATACCACCACGATTGAAGACAAACAACCAAGTCAGAGTAAAGTGTGTTTTTGTGGCTTAATGACTGGTCTTATCGTGATGTGGTGGTGCGTCGATTTTTTCCCTTCTCTCCCGTCAATCGTCGTTTAGATTTTTGCCACCTCATTCTCCTGAATTCTTGAATCTCTTTGAGCCATCATTTGCCTGCCCATCAGCACGGGTGAATAAAGGACGTCCGAGATGTTTATCTCTTCACGTACCTTTACTAAGCAAACATTCAACTAAAGAAACTGCTGCTGGTGGCCTATAAATAAATAAGAGGGGAACCCTTTGCGCCCGTTGTTTGTTAGTTATTTTCCTTTCTTTTTTTCTTCCCTTCCTCGTCGTATTACGTCGTTGTTCACTTCATCAAGTCCTAGACATAAATTGTAGCCCGAAATTAAATTCGTGATACAACAGTCTTATTTGGCCTCGATGCAATCATTCAACCGATCAATCAATCACTCAACCAGTATACATATAGAGACGTGATTCTCTCAGCTAGCTAAATCTCTGTATAAACGTTGGGGCTTGACAGCAGCAGATAAGAGAACACACAAAAGAAGGTGGGAAAAGGTGCAGGTTGTTGGCATTCTTTGCACAGTGCACAGTTCTATGTAGATACACAAATTGTGCGCTATATTTTAGCGCTTGTACATCTGCTGGGGGGGGGGGCTTAGATGTAGGCCACGATGTTGAACGACGTAAATAGGATCTGCGCGTGTTGCGCAGATGTCATCTACAATTTCTACATAGTAGACACACATCGAACCGGAAATCTTCATTATCGGACGCCACTGATGGATTCCACTGAGCTTCATTATGTCCGCGGTTGGTCATACCATCTAGCAGTTGCTCACGCTCTGCGGTTGAACGAAGCAACATTCAAGCAGCAGTCTCGTAGGACACATCGCCAGCAGTTTCTTGGAAACCAACGAAGCCGTTCCTCAATGCCACCACCGCCTTCTTGCCGCACAGTTTTTATGTTCTGTCTCGCCGCATGCCGCGTGATGGATACAGCAGCTTATGGAAGCCTTGGAAAAAAACTTGGTAAATTACATTAACCACCAGGCACAGAAGAGAGTCGTGGTGGTGGTCATGTTTGGTAACGTTTGTAATTGTAATTTTTTTCTTTCTTCTTTTTTTTTTTTATCATTTCTTCCAACGACGATGAGAGAAGCTCTCATTCACGACGACGGACTCGACCTGCTCCGGCCAAGAAGCCACGCCGAGTTATGGATGACCAACGTGCTCGATGATGCTCGACACCTCCGTTGTCCATCATCAATTAGCTTCGCGACGTTCCGGATGTCGGTGGACCTGGCTATGATTACACAACACGATCTGGGTATATTTTAGTTCTAGTTATATACTTTTTGTCTTGGCTTGTAGCGGCCAGGCAACGCAACCACATCACCAACACAGGCGCCTCTTTTCATCCGGGATTGCCTTTTGACTCGGATCGTGACACGGTGCAATCATGGCAGACGGGATGCCCATTTCAAAAGATAAGCGCATCGTGATGATGCTGGCCTGTTTTTTATGGACTATTGTAAAAAGAGATGGCATCAAACGAGTGTTTGTTTCCCTCCTCTTTCTTTTCTTTCTTCTTTGTGCGTGGCTGTCTGTGTCTCTCTCTCTCTACTATCCAGGCAAATTGTATCGTTAAATTCTTATATTAAAACACTTGCCGCTCACAGTTGGAGGTCGCAGATTATTCGACGGTTTGGTGTTGGCGGCAACTGGATGTCGGGTCGCTGATGTCCTCGAACCCATACTGTCGTCAACGACGCCGCTTCTTAGGTTAGAATTCGTACCTTGCTCATCAGCAGCAACACCTGGTGGCCTGGAAATTGAACGCTTGGAACTTTACCGTCTCGATGCAAGTCCTTATGACAACGATTTCGCATCACCCCCTATTTATTTTTATTTTTTTGTTGTAATTATCTCATTTTCATTGAATGACTCGTCCCGCTCAACGACATTTGTCCTAAATAAGGAGGCCAGCCGGGATTACTGTGGCCTCTACGTGTTCAACAAATGGCTGGAACATCGCATCTGCTCTTCGTCAATGGATGCCGACTCCCGTCGTCTATTGCTGGACAATGAAGGCGCCATTCAAGCAAGCGATTCCATTCATTTCTTTCTTTTCTTTTTGGTCCCCAAACGACCTTCCTGTTCGTCTTCTTTATTTGACTCTTTTTCACGGACCACAGCGTTAGTAGGGAACTGCAAGAATGTTCCAATATAGATGATCATCAATGGACTCGATCTATACGGCCGTTCAGGCTTGAGTTGGCCGAAAGTGTTAGCCGGCAACAGTTTAACGGGAACAAGCTGCGGTTAGCATCGTTGGAAGTAAATAAATTAAAACGCTTCAATAACACGATCAAGACTCCATGACCAATCAATATAATCCATGCCCACTATTTTTTTTTTGTGCTGCTGCTGCTACGTTTTTGGAAAGCAGCGACCGCCATTTGTGATTTTTGAACGCTCCAATGGGACTATAACCGGATTTAAAGGGTACTGCTATGAAATCATTCACGCCCTTCAAAAGATCTACAATTTCACGTATGCTTTTGATACTCTATATTTTATTTCAATTAAATACTACTAGACATCTTTCTGATGTTAAATTGATTACATTTTTCAGTTATGAAGTTGAACAGCCTAGTGATAACACGTACGGGACGGAAATGCCTAATGGAAGCTGGAACGGGATGATTGGAATGATCACCGAACACGTGAGTTGTATACGTATCATTTTTTGCGAGATTCAAACTTAGTTAAGCATTTTGACGCACAGGTTGTCGATATTGGCGTTGGACCTTTTTCCGTGACTCATTCACGATCCAAAGCTATTGACTTCTCCGTCGCATTTTATGAGGAACCTACTGCTATTCTGATTCCACCGCCAGCGGAAGATAACCGTTTGTTGGCTTGCATAAAACCTTTCCGTTTGGAGGTTATATTACAATAATATTTTTTATTTCCAGCCTTTCCTTTCCCTAAGTTAGGATTTTTTTAAACACAGGTTTGGCTTTCTTTGATATTGTTTGCCATTTTTCTACCTATAATACTATGGAAAGACTTGACATGTGTATGGAAAATCTACCAGAAAGCCGCACCAGTCACTCAAAATGGAAACTCAATTGAGAAGCTTTGCCAAGAAAAAAGGCCGGCTTTAGCGAAGCAATATTTCTTTATTTTAGGAGTTCTAATTGGACAATGTATTGCTTCATTTGTTACACTACTAAAAGATTCCCTTTTTGGGAAGGATTTTAATAAAACAGTTTGTCTCGTTCTGATGATTTAGCTGGACAAAAGCTGTCCTCAATCGGATTTTCACCTCGTTTTATTGGAGCATTTTGGTGTTTGAGTGCCGTGGTGTTTGCGAGCGCCTACGTTGGAATTCTCTTTGGTTTTCTAAGTTTCCCCAGATTATCGCCCATCATCTGTAAACTTGAAGAACTCCCTGGGTCAAAACTTGAATGGGGAGTGCATCGAGGAACGGCTCTCGAAACACTATTTACAGTACTACACTGATTATCTCGTTCTTATAATAATATGCTGTGTACATAGTGCGTCATATAAAAATTCTGTTTATTACACGTCCTTTAATAGGAGGCCACAACTGGAGTTTACAAAACTATCGGAGGTAAGACACTCAACATTTTTTCCTGTGCATTTTTTTAATACTCAGAAAATGTGGCTCTTAACCAGTATATCTATATTTCTCTACCAGAAGGCCTATTGAAGCCAGGGGCTTTAGTTGACGTTAACGCGGATGGTATTCAACGTGTGACCAATGGAAGCTATGCTTTCATAAAAGTAATATCCCAGTTTTTCTCTTTTTTTGATCTTCTTGGCAATAACTGAGACTCCCCATTTCGAATTCATAGGAAAAATCGTATCTTGAGTTTGCTGTCGACGAGGATTATGCTCGATTGGGAACCTGTCGTCTTAGTATAGCCAAGCAAGAGTTCTTTAAAGTGAATTTTGCTTTCGCCCTGCCCACGGCTAGTCCACTTAAACAACTATTGGATAAAAAGTAAAGTTTATACAAGGCACTCCCGCTTCCCATAACTGCCCTTGCACGTTATATCCACCCTTTTAAAGAAAAACTGAATCGTTAACGCTGTGATATATCTTAGCTTAGCTAGTACATAGTATCAACTAGTTTGGGAGTTGCCATTTGTTATTGCTGCAGAGTTGATCATTCCTGCAGGGTGGGCTATATTCAACACTCCAAGAGCGCGTGAACCTTATTTATTGTGCTAGAGAGGCGGAGGTCCGAGACGCATTTTTATTGCCTGTTCACGAGAGAATGTTCTTCATTGGATTTTTTTTTTCTTTAAAAAAAGGCTGCTTTACATGATAATCATGATGACTGAAAAAAGATATTTAATTTTTATTTTTGCAGGATTCTGCAGTTGATAGAAACAGGTCTTGGAGAGTATTGGAAGAAAATACATTGGCCACCATTGAGCAGAAAATGCGATGACATCAAACGATCTGAAGGACCTAAAAGTCTCAGCCTCACCGATTTACAGGGCGCTTTCCTTATTTTAGCTTTAGGCTCTGGAATGGCATCCGTCATATTTGTTGCAGAGAGGTTTATCACACGATTCATTTAATTTTTGTACAGTTAATCAACGTAAATCACACTCAAGCGCGGAGTGTATGTCATATCATAAATAATCAATGTATCACATGTAAATTTAGATTGTTTTCACGTCAAAATTCAAAAATAACTCTTAGCTATGAGCAGTTTAGCAGTTAGCACCAATTCAGTTTAGCCGTTGTGTCCCAAAACTCCCAACGCATTTCTCACATTAATTTACAGATTTTCACGGAATGTTATCCTTCGCCAAATAAATTATAAAATGGAAGGAAGGAATGAATAGAATACAAAGAAAGATTGAACTAAACACCTCGGACACGCCTCGAAAACTAGGATTTTATTTCTTTAAATAATAAATTCAAAATCTGTAATTTAATCTGAGAGTTGGCATCCTTGTAATTTATGACAAATAAAATAAGTAAATAACAAATTCCATGGTGTGAGCGTGTGAGTGTGAGTGCAATAAACTGAACATAGGTTTTAATTTTAATTGAAAGGAGAAGAAAATTTCGAGAAGAAATTACTGACTACCGAGTTAGAGACTAACAGAGTAACAGTCCATTTTAACAAAATTGCAAGAAGTGAATACTTCAAAACTTCATCATGCTCCAGCAGAAGTGTGTCACTGTCAAACAGATTCGTCTGCTGGTCCGCTGGTCGTTATGGCAACATTCGTGTTAGTTATTGGTGTACTAATTGGTGTTGTGTCTTGTGATTAAAACGTCGTTCTTCAGTTTACCAGTGTTTTGATGTGTAAAATAGTGATTGAATTGTCTCTTAACGACGATTATTTCGTGTAATACATTCATGTATGGGACTTGTATTCGTGGTGTAGTATGCACGTAATTGAACCAAATACCCGCAAATACTTTAAATCACTTCAAGGATAACTTCAGGCTCAAATTTACAAATAAGTTTTATATGATTATTGATGCTTATTAGTTATAGAACAAAGCTCATTTTTCAGATTTGAAAAAACAGCGCTTTTCTGTACTTCCGGTTTCTAAATGTGCTTATAGCTAAGTAACCATTATTAAGCTGATGCAAAAAAGAACTCGATTTTCATGTGAAAAATGCTTTTCATGTCTCCATCCAAAATACCTGAAAATTGTCGAAAATCGCAAAAAAAGCTGAACTATAGTCCAGGAAATTTTTTTTGGCCCATGTCATGGATTTCGTTTGAAACAAATCAATCTGAAATTTGACGAGGATCATGAATCTTTGAGTTTTTTTGTTCACAGCTCAATAGTTGAGGAGCTATTGGTCTACTTCCGGTGTACTTCCGGACAATTTGAGTTTTCTAATTGCCCAAAAGTAAAAAGTGAACACACATTTTTTATCAATTTAAGCATAGTTTAAGAAAATTACGAGTTTACGACAAGTAGTCTATTTAAGATTTGTTAGTGTCTAAAGAATTGCTGGATTGGCAATCCAGTCTGAAGCAAGGGTGTCTAATGACTGACGCTAGATGTCCTTCACTACTGTTGTCCTGGTCTTTGGAAAATGTCTTTCTTCCTTTGCGTGTTATTTTTTCGATTATTTATTATTTTATAATAATTTATCCGGTCTGACAGAACCAGCCTACATTGCCTTCTTAATCAACCAGTGGCTCAATTTTCCTCGTTCGTGTTTCAATTTTCCCTATCTGCTGCCAAAATACAACTTGTTTACCCACAGTACTTAGTAGGATTTCAACAGATGTTCTCCATTGGTAAGCATATTTTTTGGTTTCTATAAAGTGGTGCACTAGTGTGTGTACTTGGTGCCAGATATGATTTCAAGTTTAACCATGTTGTAATTGTCACTCATTTTACAGGTTCATTATGACAGTTTATACCATAGAACGATAGAAGTTGTCACATCAAGTCGGAAATCTTTTTGGAATCAACTGGAATCAATGAAAAACGCCAGCAGGCTTCCTGCTGACGAATATTTCATTTTTCAGTAAGTAAAATTTCACAATCCAACAAGCCATTTAATTTAAATTCAATTTTTGAGTTTTACTCATCAGCACTGGTATACATGATTTAGGTCCTATCAACTGGGAATTAGCATTATGCCTGCTCCAGTGCTCCTGGCCTGATTCTGCTGCTTTCTAGTTCTTCTACAAGGATTCAATGAATCAAGACTTTTGGAAAGGTATACAAAAATATATTTCCACTTCATTGTTGTTATCAGATTTTAAATTTTATATTTGTCTGGTGTCACTCAAGGCAGTTTATTTTACTGCACTATTCCGCTACTTGAAGAACGGAACTGGCTGATCCACAAGCGTTGTTTACATTCACCCATCCAAACAGAGGTGAATGTTTAAAATTAATTCTATTAAGTAGAGGAATTTGAACTAAAATTTACATGAATTTGATAGAAATGCCGATAGACAACA
Organism: Daphnia galeata; assembly: GCA_030770115.1. Classification (NCBI taxonomy): domain Eukaryota; kingdom Metazoa; phylum Arthropoda; class Branchiopoda; order Diplostraca; family Daphniidae; genus Daphnia; species Daphnia galeata. The sequence continues at coordinate 9,007,964 of CM061115.1, forward strand.
GCCGTTATGAAGTTCGAAAATTTTCTATCAGATGCGATTCGATGCTTCACGGTTTCGCTGGCTATTTCGATTACTGAACGCTAGATGTCAGTCGCAATTGTTGTTCGTGTCTGTCTTCACTCTTCAGAAAATGGCTGTTCAAGTTAATGTGATTTACTTCCCTCGTGTTAGTACCTACTTGGCTATTAACTATATTATTATTTACTTATGATTGTATTTTGACTATTTTTAGGGAAAATACTGTCATAAAGACAAGTGGTGACAAAGATAACAAAGTTTCCTGATCTTGAAATCTCCCTCTAGATTTCACCGACGAGTAAACTGCAATGGCCGTTCACGTGAGAAACTAGTCTAGCATTAACGTTTCGACGCAGTTCAAGGTGAATTTATCTTCCTTATTATGAATGTTTGCTAGCCAAGAAAATATTGCCAATTGCCAATCTTCAACATTTGTTGTGACATTTTATCTCTGCCAATCCAAAGATCACTCAATATTTAATCTTTTTCAGGATGTTTCCTGGTATATCAGCTGTGGAGTGTGGATGATGTACCTAGTGTTGCTGCAGTTCTTTTCAACAATAAGTAGGTAATTTACATTAAAATTGTATCTGTGCAATCTACATATTCATTTCTAATTGTTACTTTGAACTACAGAATTAGGCATCATAAATTGGAGAGACGTGGTGGTGAACTGGAACTTGGAGGTTCTTCATGGTGTTATGGCTTACGGAGTATCACTTCTCTTCTGTTTCTTTTAACTACTGTCAACCCCGGTGTCAACAACTTCACCTCTAATGGAATTGAATGGAAGAAGATGACGAATCAAGATTGGCGTCGACTTCATTTAATATATTTTAAAAATTGAGTGCATATTTGGGCTCCCTTTTTCCGTGGCCCCGTTTCCCCTTGCATACATGTGCCCGTGGTTGGTCATTCTTCCACTGTGATCAGCAGCTTGTGGTTGTTAGAGTACTGGTCGAACGGGGACTTGCAAGCCTCATGATTCAATGATATCTTTTGGAGGGTCATGGGGCTAAGCAGGAATCTTAGGTATGACTATCTCTCTCGAAAAAACTTTGCCCTTCGTCACTCTTGTCCCCTTTTATTGGGCCAGGTAATCTCCCTGGTCTGCTGGAAGTCAATTATGGCAGGGTCTATCCTCCCTGTCTTAGTTGACTTCCAATGCAGTACACGATTGCGCAACCTGATCCTACATGATCTCATAGGAGTGATGCAATCGATAACTGCTAGATCAAACAGCTTTCTGCACCAAACAAATAATAACCTATATGTTATTATCGCGGTCGAGAAAGCAACAGGGCCCCCCCGTGTGGGGGTCCATAAATAACTAGTGAATTATACAATTTTGTTTTTCTTATCTTTAGTATATAAATATAAATAATATATAATAATAATATAAATACTGTATTTATTTGACACATATAATATGTACAATGACTATATATGCAATAATTATTAACAATCAGCAATTACTTTAGTAGGCAAAGTTCACAAGTGCTGTATGCAGGTACACTGCAATGTTCACGAGTTGTTTCCAAGTTGGTAGCATTATTCACAAGTTGTTATTTAGTGCTGAGGAATAGCCTGATGGCACACACAGCTTGTTCTCGACTTTTTTAAGACCTGTAAAGAGAGAATGAAATCAATTACACACAAATATAAATAATACATACATAGAGCTTTAAAATCATCAATAATGTCAATACAAAAGTATTTCTTCAAGTATGGAATATACATTTAGACACCCATTTTAGAAAGCTTAATTGAATCAATGGAACAAACAAGTTAACCTATTTAATCGAGAAAATTTAGCAAGGGATTTTAAGTGGCCATCAATGAACAAAATTTACATCTAAATACCCATTTTGAAAAGTTCACTCGATGAAAAACTAGTTCCCTCTATAAAAAAAAGTTACCTGTTTTAGCTGGATGATAACAATTAAGCTAAACTAGAAGTGAAGAACTTTCCCTCTTGCTGAAAGGACCTGGACGTCCTTTTGTTTGCATGCATAATAACCAACATGTAGTTGTAAGTTGTTGATTCAGTGCTGAGGGAACAATTTGATGACAGAAAAAGCTTGATCTGGCTTTGAAGACCTGTAACAGAAAGAATGAAATTAATTAGGCACTACATTGAGCATTAAAAATGTCGAATACAAAAATATGTTGCAAGGTTGTTTTTATCAATTTGAAAATGAAATGTTTTGAAATGAAATCATAGAATTAATGTGGATATCTATGAAAAATGGAACATACACATAAACACCCATTTTAGAAAACTTAATTGAATCAACGGAAAAAACAAGCTAACTTATTTAATCGAGAAATTTAGCAAGAGATTTTAGGTGGTCATCAATGAACAAAATTTACATCTAAAAACCCATTTTGGAAAGATTACTCTATGAAAAACTAGTTATCCCTATAAAAAAAAAGTTACCTATTGTGGCTGGATGATGGCAATACCGATTGAAAGCTAAACTAGAAGTGAAGAACTTCCCACTTGCTGAAAGGACTTGGAAGTTGAAAAACCACACAACACTTAACTTATCACTCGACAATGTTGGCAGCCATATAACAACGAACATGCAACAGAATGCAGCATTTTCAAATCAACTCGAAGAACGATCTCCAACATGGCCAGCATCCATCGTCACAGCGTCATGGAAAGTTGGAAACGAAACAAAAATGGTTGGCAATGATGAATTGATGAATGATCTGAATGATGGTTTCAAGGTTGCCAGATGTCACTTTCACTTCCTGGACGAGTTTTCCCTTTTAAATCCACAGGCTCATTTATAGAACAATCCTGAATTTATTAAAGAAATAAAACATGATTGAACATGACTTTTAAAATATAATATAAATATGATATAAATAAATAGAAGCAGTCAACTGTTACCCAGGCCAGTGGTGACAAAAAATAAAAGTTGAGGATGAAAGGGTGATCCAACCATCAAACAATGTCCTGAAATTCTGACAATGATCATCCATTTCAGCATTTCCATAGTTGATAAAATCATGTTCTGAAAACAAAAATAGATAGAATAATTAACCATAATTCTGTACCTGAAATAATAACAATAAAAAAAAAGAAAACTGTCAGCTACATATCTTCAAGGCTTAAATAAGAAAAATATCAATTAAATAGTTTCCTAGATAACTATGACAAGAATTACACACAAAGCAATGTTAATCACAAAATACAAATCACAGGCAAGAGGTAAATTAACCTTCCTGAAACTTTCATTTACTAAATTTTGTCTCATTAAAGCAATGTCAGTAGAAAAATACTTATTTCAAGATTTCTATCTTCCTTCTTAAAAGTTAAATTTATGAAGTATTGAGAAATGAAGCCTTAAGAATTTACATCGGGTATCTACAGTATAAACAATGGAATATATAGAAAATCATTTTAGAAAGCTTACTTGAATCAAAGAAAAGTTAACTTACTGAAACAAGAAATTTAGCAAAAGAATTTATGTGGTCATCTATTAACAACAGGGTGTATGCATCTTAAAACACATTTGGGAAAGCTTAGTCTAGACAATGAAAAACAAAAGTTACCTTTTGCGGCTGATGATAGCAATTGAAACTTTGACTAGAAGAGAAGAACTTCCCCACTTGCTGAAAGGACTTAGAAATTGAGAAACGACTCAACACTTCACTTATTTTGTAAGGCATTGTACAACTATCACTTTCGACAATTTAATATTCACTAACTCACTGTAAGTTGTCTGCCATTTAACAAGGAACATCTCGCAACAGAAAATGAAGCATTTAAGTCAATTCGATCTCCAACATGAGTACATGACCATGACATGACTGTCGTAGGCTCCAACATGGCGTAATGGCTCATCCGCTCATGTGCCTCATCCCCATCCCCTCATGAAATTCACTGAAAAGCCGCCATGACAGTTGTTGCCATAGCAACATAACAACAACCAGCCGAGTAGCAGGGGCCATCTGGTGATGATTTGAGGAAGTAACGTAACTGATGAACGAAAATATTTGATTAAAATTCTAGCTAGAAGTTGTTACGGAACTAATTGAGGTTAAATCTGGATTGGCTCTGACTATGCACTGGGGTTTGGCGATATAGAAACTTGAGATATCGTTGATTTCTATCTTGTGGATAGGCAAAAGAGTGAAAACATTTAAGATTGAACATTGCACTAAAATTAAAAAATAAATAGAGGGTGTCAATCTGTTACCTCGGAAGGTAACTGTAAAATGACGTAAAATGAATTTAACGGATACGGAATTATATGTTGACATCATCCATACTTGGCCTGTCCAGTCCCAGAAACCCCATAACATTTATCGATAAAATATCAATGCCTCTTCGATGAAGGAGCGAAGGCAATTCACTGCGGAATTCTCTTGTATCAACGATCGAAGGAGATCTTTACCAGCTATTTGGCGAGTGTCGCGTGAAACCAACGTCATCTCAGAAGCCTTGCGTGGATCTCTCAAAGAAATCAGGATAGTAATTGGCGCGTCATTCACAATCCTCACATCGTCTAAAATAAAATAGTTATAAAAAATTTTAACGCACGAACAAACCACCCACCACAATCTCGCGAATTCTAGCGCTTTTCCTTCTATATTTCATCAGTGACTCCACTAATAAAGAATTGAAGAAACAATGCACGTCGTTAAAAGTTAAAAATATTTAAGAAATTCAGATAACACAACGTCACAAATCCTGTCACAAATGCACAAACTAATCAGAGCCATGAAAAACCCCCCTTTCATGGCTCTGAACTAATCGACATCGACTACGTCACGAAAAACTACGCGGAAATATATGTATGCACTATGCAGAGCAGACGACGAATGAGATAGAAAAATGAAGAAATAGAATAGATTAGTTCATAATTTTTCTACTAGCTGGCGTAGTGGGTTAGTGGCTTTTTTCAATAGTTCGATCGCGGACTCGCGGTTTTGCCCGTAAGGAATTTTCTTTAAATTTTTTCATCACAGAAATAAGCGTAAATAAAGAAGGCTATAATGGATATAATAGAAAATAAGCATAATTTAATAAAGACAAATAATGGGCAATAAATTTAACCTTTAAAAAGGACCTCATCATTTCATACAGATCACGGAGACAGAGCAATGGTTTTTTTTAATACCTAAAAGACTAAACTTCAGCTTCTATTGTAACCAAATCACCAAGAGTCAAGGGGTGCTTCAATTCTAGTAAACTTTCAGAAAAAAAATCTAATAAAACCGAAGGTGGTCTGTTTGGTCCTAACTAATTTCCAAAAATCTCCAAGCCAAGCAATATCATGTTGTTCAGTTATTCACATCGCTCCTGATAGATAGACGAGGTCAATCCTATATTCGACGAAGGTTCCTCTTGGACATTGAGAAGTTATTATCAATTGGATGTGTGTAGAGTGAAACACCCCTGTTAAGAGTACTTACTCTCCTTAATAATTAAAAAAGACGTAAATATTAGCAGAAAAATAAAACAGATAGTTTTTAACAAGAAACAAGAAAATTGTAGGATAGTGGGGTGTAAAATATTGTTATATATTTTTACAGATGGATAACTTTTTTTTTTATTTTTATTTTTTTTTTCATCATTTATGATATCCATTAATGCGCGATTCTTGCATCGATAAATCAAACCGTAATTGAGGAACAAAACTACACGGTAGTGGCTAGAAGAGATGGAAAAAAGACATTGGGTTTCTTTAAATTTGAACCCCCTACACAAGTTTCCCCAATGACAACAAAAAGATTTACGATTATAACCAATGTGAATTATAGAGTAAGACGGCGTGAAAAATTACAACAAAGAATTTTGATGGGATGCACTACCGAAACCGACGCCAGGATTGACTTTTCGATCTGTGGTGGTCTGATCCTCCACGACTGCGAAAGCCTTTACCCCGATTACCTTGATAACCATATCGATTGTGAGACTGATTATTTTTAAAATGATCAGGTTTATGATGATGCTGTTTTTGGTCTTTGTTCTTGTGAACAGAATCCTGAAACACTTGGAACGGGTTATAACCATTGCGAGAAGGACTGGATTCGGTGATTTCCTCTTTATTTGATTTGATTTTCTTAGTCTAAAATTAGAGATTAAAATTAGAATAAATGTCAGTATGCTTATGCTTCTTTTTTTTACTAACCTTTCCCTTGTCCATTTCTTCATCTACTAAGTCGTCAGCTGTTCGTTTACGTTGCGAACGCTTGTCATCCTCTACTTGCTTCGTCAAATGACTTTTACCGCCATCCCAAGTTCGAACTACGAAAGGGAAAAAAGGGAAATTGATTAGCGAAATAAAGTATTTTAATTTATGCAATACAAAAATGTTTAATACCTTGATCGCTGAATCCACTATGAGACATGCGGAGTAGTTCCTTTACTGTGTCAGTAGTGCGACTTCCATCCCATTTAATATTAATGCACTTAGCGGGCATTTCAGCAGGCAGTGTGTTCGTTACTGGGTCAGTGCTGGTTATTGGGGGATGCTCCTTAATGGGATCGGATTTCGAATCTTGAATTGTTTCAGTTGAAAGGGCTGCATCGTTACTATTACATGATTCGTTTGTCGGTTTTGCATCAACTTGCTTAGTAGAAGGTCCAAATATTTTCCCACTGAAAAGACGAATCTTGTTACCCAGTTTTCTCAAAGGAGGTGTGGCCTTGTTAGAGGGTGGATCCATCTCTGTGTCGCTATAATAAACCTTCTGCTCACTACGAGTTGGATTGGCTCTCTCTGATTCAGTATCGCTCAATGACCGAACGATCCATTTCTGGCCGGCACAGCCGCTACTTGTGGTACTACTGCTGCTGTTGTCCTGCTGAGTGTTATCCGATACTTGCCACTTGGCAACGACTGTGGCACCGCCGTTACTCGACACTGTAGGTGTCTCAACAGGAGTTGGAGAAGGACTGACTTGCCACTTAGTTTCGGTAGCTTTCAAGATAGCGGATGATGAATTAGTTTCTGTGGTAGCATTGATTGTGGCAGTTTCTTTCTCTGTTTCTTCATCCGACGATTCGCCATCGTAAGGCACCAAGGCGGTCGGGTTTTTGAGTGGAGTGGCTTTTGGAGCAGTGACAGAGACGATGCGTGGTTCTTCCTTGACAACTGACCCGTTTACGATAGGCGGAGTAGGAGGAAGCGTTGTAGAAGACTTGAATAACGACGTTCCGTTTCGTATGATCAATCGCGATTTTGCTTGAAGAGGATCGGCCTTTTTTATTTCAATTTGAATTTTGGGGCGAGAGGGCTCTGAAATAATAGCCGGTCGGGGAATCGGAGGTTTAGGCGTAGGAGCTGGACTGTTAGCCTGGATGTTACTTAGTTTAGCCATACTATTAGTAGGGGTAGGAGACGATTGGACTTTCTCGTAGATCAAGACATATGCACCCGTACTCAATGCGACATTAAGGGAAATTAAACGGACGGAGCAGTCGTCGAAGAGATACAGTTGTCCGTTGCTTGCTTCTGCAATCGCGGTGTAATGACCGCAATGCTGTGATGGACCCATATGATTGATGAGCGATACAAACTTGTAGGTAACGCAGGGTCCCCCCGACGACTGATGAAAAAGAAAGCGATTTAAGTTCAGGTTACGACTGAACTGAATATGTTTGGACATTTTCCCGCCCATAAGTCCAAAGCGCTTCAACTGGATGCAAAGTACATTCGGAGCACGCTCAATTGAAAACTTTTTTGTGGCAGGGACTTTGCTCTTGCATTTTTCGCATTTATAAGCATTGTCTCCTTCCAGCCTCTCGCGACGAAAATAATGGCCCAAAGCATCATCTAGAGTTGAGGCATGCTGGATATCCAAAGGAATGTCCTACATAATTAAAAGAAATATGAGAAAATGTTTAAAAATTATTTTTTTTTAATTACCTGAAAATGTTGAAAGGTAGTTGAAGTGTGTTTGCACTTCAAGCAAGTAACCTCAGTTCGTATGTAACCTCCAAATATCTGACCGAGAGGGTTAGTCTCTTTACTGCGAGAGTCGAGTTTAGTTCCGCCGACGCTCTGTAGATACGCCTTTTCCATAGCTTCCATTAAGTATCGCATAAATTCATGAGCATCTTCTTGCCTTCCATGAACCAAATGTTTGCAAATTAGTTTCAGTCTATTATAGACCAGAATAGGTTTGACCACAGATCCTGATTTGTCATGTGTAGACTGAAGTGTTTTAGCAATTATGCACACAACACAGAGCTGGCCTCCATTAGGATCACAGTTTTTACATTGTCTTACACTTGAAAGCCAATTTGACAATGATGGAACATGAAAAAGTGCCTAAAATAGAAAAAAACCTTAAATTTTCTGTTAAGATTCATAATCATTTTTCGACATACTTGTAATGTTGAATTCATGTAACAAGTATTTCCCATATTTATCATGCCTGCTCCAACTGGTACTGGGCCTTTCCACCCAACTTTCACATCTTCACTTCGAAATAGGGTGACCTTGGGGGCTGGTAGTGAGTCTTGAATCGTCATAGGACTTGATCCTATTTTGATTATCAAGTTAAATTTATAACATGACTAAACTAATAAGGAAAAGGAAATTTTTAACTATAAAAAGTACCATTTAGGGATGTAATTTTAGCAGAAAGGCTGGAATTGAGCACAGTATACTTGCTCTTTAATGTGTCCAGCGAAAGTAGTTGTTGCTTAGGAGCAGGTTCATACTCAATGGAAGAGAGCAATACTCTCTTGGCAGATGCAGCCAACCGATCCTCGAGTAATTCTGGGGCATTTTCAGTTTCATGCGAGTAAGGACCTTTTTTCCCGCTCAAAGCGGTTCGCAGTACGAGAGCTACCGGATCAGCCACTGAAGCAGGCATAACAAAATTGCACAATGTCAACAAAATGAAAGAAATCAAACTAGAGAAACAAATAGCAGTGGATTCAATAATTTTTCGTCAAAACGTCATGCCCAATAGTCACAAAAATTACTAGTAACACATTTGATTCGAAGAGCAACAACACGTGAACAACTGGCCAGGACACGTTCACAGCCGAAATCCTTCGCCATTAAAATGAGGTACCAGTTTCGTATCAACCCTAAACACCCTATCATCGGAATCGAAATCTGATGAAGTGATGATATTTCAAATGTATCTGAATTTTATGAGGGGTTTTGTAGCACGCAACATATTTTGAAAATATATGAATAATTAAAATATAATTTTAATAAATAATTCTTAAAGGATAAATTTAGCATAAAATTGATAATAGAATAATATTCCATTAATTCCCTAAACACAGAGTTGCTATGGATACATCAATATCATGCTCTCAAACAAACGTCGCCCCGTTATTTTGCATTCCTTTTCTAAGGCAACGCAGAAACAAAATTTTTAAATGTCGTATCGAGAAATTACGGGTAAATAACTAAATATATAGTTTCTGTAAATCCTAACAAAATATTATGATTTTCATTTTGGATTCTAAAAAATTCTAGATTTTATCGATAAAATGTGCTTACTTGGTTATCCGCGTTTAATTTCTCGCGAGAATTTCCGATCGACTAATTTCGGATTGGTAGCTGAGATATTGAATTGGTTTTCCCAGCAGTTGGATGCAAACAGCGGAATTAATTTTCTCATAAAAACGGAACAAGAACGCGTAGTTTTTGTAACATCCGTTGTAAAATTTCTGGTAGGCTATAATGCTTTCCCTTTATGCTAGCTGATCTGAAAATAATAATTTTCCTCATTTAGAATACCAAATTACAGATAAAGCTAAATCCTAAAAGACTTTATCAGGGTAAGTAATTCATAAAAAATTCGAGAATTATATCATACTTAATGATATGATGATTTCTAGCTGATAATATAGCAGTAAGAGAGCTACTCATTGTGGCCAATTTTTTCTATGAGGCCTTGCAGCTTGCCCGTAAGGGGGGTGACAATAATGAGCCTTCTCTTTATGGAATTGGTGGTCAAGTAAATGAATAAGGTTACCTGTAAAAAGTTTCCATATTTACACCTGTGTGGTTCAAGGCGGAAGACGTGCGTGAAATGCGTCAACTTGCTTCTGAGATCACAGCGAAGGGAGCCTCCATACATGATTTTTTAGGCCAAGAGATGCGGATGAAGAATCAGCGCGATCAAGTACTACAACACACCTATGAGTTGGGACAAATTGAATCTGCATTGCAATCAAAAATGAAAAAAATGGAGCTGCAAATCAGTCAAAAGCAAGAGGCTATTGATAGCATATCTTACACAGAAGCATCGCTGGATCAAAAAATCGATAAAAAGAGTCAAGAGCTTCAGCGTCTTCGCAAGCGCTTAGAAACGATGAAAAATATAAGGTTTTAGGCTATTAAGCTTTGACAAATGTTGCGATACAAATAATTTAGTTAGTTTTTCTTACTTTTATTTTACATACATAGACCACCTTTTATGGATGAATTCGAAAAGCTTGAAGCTGAGCTACGACGGTGCTACGAAGATTACGTCAGTAAATTCCGCTGTCTTTCTTATCTTGATAGTCAGTGGCAGGAACTAGAGAAAAATGAACAGCAAGAACTAGAGGAAAGACAGGTAAATGAACTTAAACTTTTCTTTTGAGAACCTTACTAATTGATAAGCTGGAGGGAAAAGGCTGCTGCACGGAAAATGGCTGAACGTTTAAGACAGGAAGAAACTCTACAGGTGATTTCTCAAAAATACGATTTATAACCCAAAAAATCGTTAACGTAAATTATCAAAAATGATTATAGGCTCTTGAAGCTGCTGTAGGTGGTACTTGGGAAGGAGGACAAGATTTTGATTTATCAAGCGAGGGGTCGTTAGAGAGCCCTGATCTCAAAGATCTAAATAAATCTGGATCACGACCACGTAAGTATTTTGTTTTGATGTTTCCTGAAGTAAATTTATTCTTATTTGAATTAAGCTTTTAAAGGAATTGGCAGCCGCCGTGCTGGGTTGAAAAATGACAGTGATCTTTTGGACACAGACACGGAAGATTCTGATTTAGATGCAGAAGATCCGCGTCTTGAAGAAGGGTCAGACTCGGATGTGACCATCGACGAATGGCAAAACGAATCTCGGCCATGGCAAGTCGGTCCTGGAAACAGCAATCGATCTATTGCACGAAACGAACCACTTATCAAACCTATTCCCGCCAACGTATCCGAAGATGACTTTTAAGTTTTAAGCTGAAAACTGATATTCTATTGATGTTTCATGATGATTGATAAAACAATATGAATACGTAATAACACACGATTTTAAAAATCTCATATAGATGGCATGACATTCCACTATGTTTACAGTTTACGTTTATGAAAACTTCTGCTTTTTTTAATCGCTATAAAATCATATTCGTTTTCAAGACAACAGTTAGCTAGATTATATTTGCATACAAATAACTATCTTCACACTACAATTTAAAAGAGGGATACAATGGAACTATTCTCTTTACCCCATGAAGGTTAGATATCAAACAGCCTATATCCCATTTTTGTTCTTAAATTCTACCTTTCCCAAAAGTTTGTACACTGAAAAATAATATGTGATTTTTTAAATGTTACAGTATTGGAAGCGATAATCTCTCTGCTAACGCCATTAGATCTAATTTCTTTATCATCGACCTGTAAGTTCTTTCGTGAATTGATGTTGAGTGACAAAGTTTGGGTAGGAGCATGTTACACACAATTTGGAATCAAATTAAGTGCTACTGGTGGCTTTGCAGAAAAATTTTACAAAAAAGGTAGATTTTTTAACATGACTGAGCAAGATACTTTTTAAAAAAGAATAAAATTACCATAATTTTTTTTTCAGTGTTGCACAAGTATGGGGAATTCTTGGGTTTGTGGAATAGACATGCAGATTGCTATGGAGGGCTCCTGCAAATCAAGGTCTGATTAATCATGTTTCAAAATTTATTGAAATTCAATATGCAAATTTTAGTATTTAGATGAAAAATTATGTGCCTTTGATCTTCAGCTGCCTAAAGATCCACACATAAGTAACTCTTTGAGGCCCCAAATAGTATTTTCAATAGAATTAGATGAACAGGACACCCTTAGCATTACATGCTGTATCAACCCTCTTAAAAAGCATCAATGCACCTTACATTATGGGAAAAAGGTAATTCCTAGTTTCAGTCTTAGTTTTTCTTTCTAATTATCTATTTAATAATGTTGCTATCATATAGGCATTGACTCCAAGTAGTCCCCAGTCATTTTACCTTACAAGGCAATGTGTAAATGGTATTGAAAATGCAGATCACCAAGATATTTTTGATGATATGGAGAATTGGCTTGATGAACAGAGCGACTATCTCGGAGAAAACTCAGCATATTCTCGAAGACAAATGATCTACAAGTATATGGTACTAAGACAAACAGCTTTAAAGACCCATTACTCAAGATTAGTTTTCCCGCAACGCTGCAATTTCCGCGTACCAATTCAACCAGGACTTTTCAAAGTAATTAAACATAGCTCTCTGTCAATTTACACTTAACAACTTGTAATAATATTGAATTGTCTTTTGAATGGTTAAAGGGAACATACTCATCCCTTGGTCTAGAGCTCATCATGCTTACCTATGAAGAAGACGTGAACAAAGTGAAAGCTATTAAAATTTCGGTAAGCTGCTTTCGTTTAACTTATTTCTGTCCCATAAAAATTGTTTCCTCTTCATCCGTTTTTCAAAGGGCGATCAAAATATTCCGGCTGGTCAAATTACTTTTCGTGCCGATCTTCCATTCTGCATGCATCTTTCTCAAAGAGAACAGGAAAACTTGGAAAATATTGAATCAATACAACCAGCTTCTTCAGATGTTGAATGGCATGAGTTACCTCCACTACAACCCTTTGTTGTTCCACAGGATTGCGTTGAGCGTCACAATCAAGTACCCAACAGTTGCAAAGCAAGGTATTTAACCTACCCTTAGTATTTCAATATTTTAACATGATTGATATAGATGATTTCACTTAAAAGATTCCACGGGTTTGGACAAATTGCTGAAGAAGGATTTCGAGAGCCTACTTTTGTTGAAGGTCATTGGATAGTTTTCAATGAAGATTTATTCGGCTTCCTTTGGATAAGTTTGCGAGCCCTCAGTATGTATCATCGTGTTCAAGAACAATTAACTAATTAGTCGAGTCACAATGTGTAATACGAAAATTTGAATAACTGGCAAACAATTAATGCTCAATTCTTTCGCCTCTTTTTAAATCCTCCTAAATCAAACGCAATTAATAATTAAGACATAACCCAACATTTATCATATGTGCTGGGATTAATTGTGTACCTTTCTTCTTTCCACCTTGACTTTTGCGCTTTGTTTCGGGAAGAGTCCCCATACCTGCTAATTCGCTAGCAAGTGATTTAGCTGAGTACTGTTGGCGATTACTGTGCCTTTCTTGGCGAGTAAATGGCAAGCGAGTGAAGTAAGTCTCTTCATACCTGTAATTTACGCAGGGAAATAAATAAGTTAAAATGTAATAATCTTTCTTGACGGTAAAATTTTAAGCATGCTTACTCTTGGCGTTCTTGGCGTTCACGTGCAATACTTTGCTTGCTAGTGTTGGCTGTTGACTCAACTATCTCCACTGGAGTATCCATGAATTCCTCTTTCAAACCTAGCAATGCGCTCGAACTCAATGCATGACGTCGAACTTTTTCTGCGAATTTTGATGAACGTTGTTCAGCTGTTTCATCACCATCTATAAGAAAATGAGTTCAACCCAATTCAAGTGTGAAGTACCATTATACTTATAATAGTAAAACTACCATATTTCATGGGAATAAGTTTTGGTGGGACATAAACTCCTGAATTTTTATCCCTTTTATCTTCCTCCTCTGATGATGAAGCATTGTCAACCTACAAATACATGCACATATTATAATTGTACTAGACAAAAAAATAAGTTTTATTTTTAAAAATTTACCTTGCTAAGCAAATTTTTGGGATTAGCCTTAAACTGTAAAGGATCAGTGGTCTCAAATTTTCCAGTGGTAGCTATCTTAAGAAGTTTTTCGATCTGATATTTCAGTTTATGCTCCACAGGACGCATTCTCTCTAATAAAGTTCTGATTTCAACCAATCTCTCTGCAAAAAGAACATGTAAATTATGTTTTCAATAGCACATATCTGTTGCAAGACAATACCAATAGAACTGCTTCCTTTAATGGATTCTCCAGACACTTTTTTCAGTAAAACACAATTTAAGTTCATCAAATACTTTAACAAAAGTTGATTTTTTACATCCAAGAAGCTCATTCCTTGAGCCGTAGGAAGTTCTTTGTTTTTCACTCGATCAATTAAATTTCGAACCATTTGATTAACTTGGTTCACAATTGTTTTGATATCATTTAGGTTTGAGACAGCAAGCGGCATGTCAGCTGCCAAAACATTATCGAAATCTTTTACATCTGATTCTTCCATGACGAAAAATCGAATGATACTTTATAACGTACTCAATAAGGGTTTATTCTGATTACACCAAAGATAATTTTTGAAAATTTCAAATTTGTCACAAATTCACAATAAAAAACTCGAACAGAACGAAAAGCAGTCAGTCAGCAACCACCCAAGCAGCCACGAGAATTAGCAGACGAATTGACCACATGGAAAATAACAACGCCATCTAGGAAATATTTCGAAAAAGTGTTTGTATCCAACACTAGATAGAGATGAAAATTTTTGTCAGCCATCTAACGACTCTAGTATTGACTATTGCCATCCAATAACGAAGCGGTAAAAGCCTGCATTAAGTTTTGTTCGTTTCGAGCCTTAAAGAATTTTTACAAAACTTTTGCCGAGTGACTTCTTCATTACGCTTTTTAAAAATCTTATATTTTAAGTGTTCATCAAACTGTGAATTACACTGGGATGGGGGCATATTTATCGCAACCTATTATTGAAAAGATCTCGTGTGATGAAAAGAGCAACGAGCAGAAGCTTAGCTACGGCGCAAGTTCCATGCAAGGATGGCGTGTTTCACAAGAGGTTTTTATTCTTTGACTAGTTATAATTAAGAACTTTCGCATTCTAACAGATAATTATACAGGATGCACACAACTGTGTACTTAAATTTGACACTGACACCTCTCTGTTTGCTGTCTATGATGGGCATGGGGGACACGAAGTAGCTGCTTACTGTGCAGAGCATTTGCCAGACTTCCTTAAAACACTGGATTCCTATAAACAAGGTGATATAAGCAAAGCTCTAGAAGAAGCCTATTTAGGCTTTGATCATCTTTTGACTAAAGAAGATGTTGTAAAAACCTTGCATTGTATTGCCGGTAAGCACTATTTCATTTACAGTACTTGTACTTTTATAGCTTTATGAGCTATATTTATTTATCTAACAGGTAATAAAACTAAAGAAGGTTCATCTGAAGATGATCCTGATGAAATGTCTGAATTGTATGAGGAAGCTACCATGTCAATCGAAGAGCTCATAACTAGATATGGAAAAAGAATTAAAGACTCTGTCGATGGAAGTGAAGGAAACAGCAAAGGGCTGTCCTTGGATCTGATTTCCAAAATGTGTGCCAAAGGACGAAAGCAGAAAAATAAATCAGATGCACCAGTTGACAAAGTAGAAGATAATTCTGCCAAAGCTGTGGAAGACAAACCGTCTTCAGAAAAAGAACATCGAGAAAAATCAGAAGATGAAACTGTAAAAATTAATTCTCCTGTAAAATCGGAAAACCAAGTACCTGAAGTGCAGAAAGAGACTAACGGAAAGACTCAGAACGGGTCTGACAACCACGAAAACGATCATTCTAATAAGACAAATGACGTACCAGTCAGCGTAAAAGGGAAAGGCGTAGGCAAAGGATTAAGTAACAGCATCCGCAAAACAGTAGAAAAAACACCAGAAGAAATCGAAATCGAGCGCCGTGAGGCTGAAAAAAATACTAAACGTCAAGAGCGGAAAAAATCTCTCAGAAGCAAGTCAGCGGACGAACTCTACAAGTAATTAATTTCATTACTATTTTTAAATAACCATAATCGAAAATTATTTAATATTTTATTCGTTGTCCAGGGCCATGGTTACCAACGATGAAGAAGATGATAGTGACGAAGATGGTGATGATGAAGAAGATGAAGATTTTAACGGGGAAACGAGTTCTGACGATGATGCTGCTGTTGAAGACGAAGACGATAAGGATGATGATGATGATGATGAATGGGAAGATCAAGAAGATGAGGAAGAAGAAGAAGACGAGGAGGAAGTTGAAAAGAAAGCAAAAAATTTTTCAATGAATTTAAAAGAAGAAGTACGTGGTTCCGTACTTAATAGGGCCTTTCAATTAATAATAATGTTTATTTATAGCCGGGTTCTGACAGTGGTTGTACAGCTGTGTTGGCATTGCTTCATGGTAATACCTTGTACGTTGCAAACGCCGGGGACTCTCGGTGTGTTCTAAGTCGAAAAGGGCGCGCCGTTCCGCTTAGTGCTGATCATAAACCAGAAGATGAGCCGGAACGATCCCGGATCGAACGGGCTGGTGGAGTTGTGACTGCTGACGGTAGAGTGAATGGAGGATTGAATTTATCACGAGCGATCGGTAAATATTTCAAATACTATAACAAATATCTTTATACTAATGCAAAAATAAAATCTTAGGAGATCACGCCTACAAGCAGAACACCGAACTTGGACCTCGAGAACAAATGATCACCGCCTTGCCTGATATCCAGTCAATTGATTTAGAAGAGGGCGATGATTTTTTTGTGTTGGCTTGTGATGGTATTTGGAATTCAAAAAACAATCAACAGGTTATCGATTTCGTTCGGCCTCGTCTCGCCGAATCGAAAACCTTGTCACAAATTTGCGAGGAAGTACGTATAGTAGTAACATGGGCTTGAAATTTTTACAGTAATTTAACGAATTTAATCTTACAGTTGTTCGATGAATGTCTGTCGCCCAACACTTTGGGGGATGGAACGGGATGTGACAATATGACCGCTATTATAGTACGTCTTGATCGGTTTCTACCAGAAGATAAAACCTCCAGTTCCGAAACTATCCTCGCTTCTCACTCTGTGAAACGACCGCTGACAGAGGACAATTCAACAGACGTTGCACAACCAGAATCTGAAGGTAACTATTGGTTGTTTGGTAGTCTACAGCATTAATTATTTTTGTACTGTCTACATGGTAGGAGAAACGCTACATAGGAACAAGAAACCACGTATAGACGAAATCGCCGCCGACAACGAGGATGACGCAAAACCAAACAATTTAGAACCTGTTTCATAAAAAGATATTTGATTACCTGCTTGCTGAACAGTTCAGAAACGTGTCACTTCAATTCAGAAACATTTCCACTTCAAAAGTGGGTAATTTCACTCGATCCTTCATCAATTCCATGGTGTCCGTCGTTCCAGTTGAGTCCATGCGTCGTAAGTTCCGAACTGAAATAAACTGCTAACGTTTCAATACATCATAAGCCATGATCACGTGAACCTGAATAACTTAACCTGTCACGCCATTTACAACGAATAGTCAAGAAAATGCATTTTCTCTTTACTGATTCAATAACGGTGAAAATCAAGAGGGATTACTTAACAGATAAGTAAAGAAAGTGTATTTCGATACATCTGGTTGGCATCAGATAAATACGATTTATTTAATCGTCATCAGATTCACCTTGTTCTTCTTTAGTTAAGAATTCTGACCACTTTTTCAATCGAGCAGCTTTTTCCTCTTCAGTTTCATCCTTCCTACAATTCCGATCGGAGGAATAATGTAAATCTTGTCATCATCGGATAATTATATCATTACCTGTATTTTGTCTGTCCATCCCACGTCTCGGCCGTTATCTTTTGACCGGCGAACCAGCGCCCATGTAGTACTTCAACACATCGATCCGCTTCTTCTGGAGTTTTGAAGAATACTTGAGCTGCTCCTTCTTCGTTCCTCTATAAATTTACGTTACTTAATTAATATTTTGCGATGGCCAAACCGAATAAAGCCAAAAACCTACGTCGAAAATAACAACACGCTTAACATGCCCAAACTTGGCGCATTCTTCTCTTAGATCACGTTGATATTCTAGAAGCATTGCAGGATTAACATCGAATTCTTCTGGTTTGAAAAGACGTTTCAGTACTACTACATTCTCGTTTCTAGCACGTTCACCTCGTAATTTATCCGGTCGCCAGTCGAACAATCTAAAAAGAAGTGGCGATGGTTGGTCCCATAACGAAAGTGTTTGGGAATTATAAATATTATGTTATTATGGTAGTAATTACTTTTCTTGTTTTTTCTTTAACTTTTCCACGTCCTTCTTTTTACGCTTTCTAGGCTTTTTTGTTGGGTCATAGTCCCCCTTGAGCGTGAACTTGGCGCGTTCAACTCCAACAGTTTTGTCTTTAAGAACGCTCCCATCTAAAATTTTCAAGGCAAGCTCGACTGATTCAATCTAAACAAAAAAAAGGATAAAAATATTAATAAAAGGGTTGCTTGCCGGCTGATTAACTGGCGCATATCCTTTCAACAATCTGGGACTTCTGAAAGATGAGACAAACATATGTGGATCGGATAAAAGGCCTCTCGACTCAAACGTATCAATTTCAGTGGATGCCTCATGGCACCAATCTGAAGAGAGAATGAGTCTGTCAGCCATTCATGTTGAAGAATCTTTCTTTTTGGGTTCGGTCAAGAAGAAAATAAATAAGCTGAACTCAAAAGCCCCAAAACTGAGCGCTACGACGCCAGAGCAACTTAAGAGAGAGTACGCGCATGTGATACGCTGTCAAAGTTCATAAAATCGTTCAACATACTTGTTCAAAATGCGCGCAATCATTTTGTTGGTGACGATTTTCCTGTCACATAACTCAGGTAGAATTAAACCGCTGCGGTTTTCAGGCAGTTTAATTGTAATTTCCTCCCTAATTAACACGACTCGTCTTATACTCATACGTTTGATTGCACAGAATCTCTCGTCAGGACCTCGATTACTTTTGCCCTGCTGATTTTGTTCGTCTTGGTAATGGATGCTATTACTTCAGCTCGTACATAGCAAGCTGGCAAAATGCGCACTTTGCCTGTCGTGACCACTGGAGCTCAACTAGCAGTACTTGACAGTCGCTGGGAAGACAGCACTATTCAAACTTATCTTTCCCGGCCAGAATTTGGTAAATTAATAATGTTTCTAATAAACAACTTTTTTTGCTAACTTTTTTCGCCAACAAAGCTCGTTTGGAACGATGGATTGGCGGATTGTACGATTGGAGCGGCCAGAGATGGTTGTGGGGAGCAACTGGACAACCTATGAATTTTCTAGGCTTTGGAGAATTGACTGAAGGGCGTTTACGTGAGTGGCACTGTGTTTACATGGATCCAGAACAATCACATAAATGGAATCACAAATTGTGTACAAGGTAGTCTTTCAGTAACTATACAGAAAAAAAAATTATTCTAATAACAAAAATACTTTTAATGCAGAAATCTGCACTACATTTGCGAACTACCATTAACAAAGGCGACCCCGGCCCAGATTTTGCAATAAACTTGGTCAAAAACACAATGATTTTCAAACTAACCTTGATATAGGTGCAAAGTGCATCTCCTTTCACCTGTCCATTTTCATCTCTGTAGAGCTTTATTTTGTGTTTCCCTGTTTCCAAGTCTTTTTCAATCATTCCACACTTTTGCATAAACTCAACAATTTCTTCTTCATTTATCTCAGTGGGAAGATTGGTGACGTAAACTTTTGTGTTCTTGGTCTGGTCAACCTCAAACCAATTTGGCTCACTGACTTGTTTTTTCTCTATTTTTGCTGGTGGTTCTGCCTTCTTTTTTTCCAGCTCAATAACTGGTTCTGCACTTGCCTCTCCACCATAACTTAACTGATATCGAGCAATAAATTCTTCATCCAACTTTGGAAACCAGGCTTTTTTTTCTTCATCCCATTCGAAATAAAGTTCCATCGGAAGGATCAGTGTAGGTTTTTACTCCATCACTACTCACATGAACATGATGATTGATAACACTTTTTTTCTGTTCAAGTAATTTCTCTTCTCCACTTTCATCTGAAGAATCAAACTCTTCATCAGGATTCTTGGCAATTCTTTTGATAGCCAGTGTTGCAAGTTTAGGTTTCCACTCTTTGGCCTCAAGATCCCATTCTAAAAGTCTCCCACTTTCATCTTTATACATATAAGTATTGCCCACCCTTTCGTATTTTGCTTCTGCATTAGCATCAGTGGTAACTTGTGTCTCGATACTTGTTTTGGGCTCCCATTTCTTTTCTTCAGCATTCCACTTATATTGATAGCCTGTCGCAGGATCAGTATGGATGCAAACGTCACCCTCGTACGAGTAAGACGATGCATCCATTTTTACTTGTTGCGAGTTCCACTTCAATATGTCTAACTGTTGATGTTAACTGTAAATCTACTCTAGAGAAAGAACAACGTTTTACAGCGTTTTTTTTTTAAACTTCAACTTCGATGATGTTCTTTGACAAGTGTCTGCAAGCCTAATACTGATTTTAGATAACAGCAATAACAGCATTGCCCTGAGCCAGAGGCAAGATAATCGTTTCCGATTAGCCAAATGAACCGACGATAAATGTGTAAATTTTAAAATATATATTACATACCTATTTCCCATTTTTCAAATTAATATTAAATTTATTCCTATGTAAGGTTTTTTCAACTGGTAAATTATTTCTCCGGCACCGTTGATAATTGCTTACATAGGTGGAGCTCTTTTGTTATTTTTCAAAGTTCGGCTGCTAGAATCCAAAAACGTGGTTTGTTTTACCCATCATCTTTCTCATCTTTTTCTAGCTAAAAATGAATTCACAATGAATTCGCAAAACTTACTATGGCTGTGAACAAAAACGAAAAAGATTTTGATGTACAGGACGCTTTTGATTCAATATTTGTGTCTGAAGACAAATTAGTGGCTAAAGCTTACGAAGAAGGAGTACTTCAAGGAGAAATAGAAGGATTTCAAGAAGGATTTGAATTAGGACGTCAAAAAGGCAGTGAAATTGGCTCAGAAATTTTCTTCTACCGTGGGTTTGCTAAGAGCTGGATTGCTTTGCTTTCGGGCGATTTGAGTGAAGTTTTCAATCAACTACTAGAAGTGTGTCCTGTTTCCTTAAATCCTGATGTTGTGAATGATATCCATCAGATTGGACTAAAGAAACAGCAAGAAGAAACTGATTTGAAACCCCTTAAAGCTTTGAAAAAACTTCTTGCTTTGCTGGAACGGTTTCCACAAGAGAATCCAAAAAATCAAGATATTCTAAGTTTGCTGCAAGACATCCGTGCCAAATTCAAGTATTGCTGTGCTGTCCTTAAAATTGATGCTAGCTACTCTGTCAATAATCAACTGAACTTTTGAACTCTAATACTAATATGGAAACTAAACGTGAAAATGTTCTAGCTGCTCTCAAAACATTATCTTCATTTCTGGAACCATTTCTTCATATTGTCAATACACATTTGGTAAAAAAAACTTAAATATATCTTTAATATCTAATTTTTATATTACTAATACACATATTTGTATGCAATATAATATACACAGGTTCATTTTTATACTGAACAAGTATGGCAAAAATTAAGCCAAGACTTGCAGTCAGAATTGATGGATCTCTCTGATACTCAAATTGCTGAGCTTCCCAATGATTATTTGAACATCAACATTAGCAAGCCAAGCCATATTGGTCCAAACTTACTTCAGTTAATGGAAAATATTGATAAGCACAATTTAGATTCTTTAAATGTTCTTGATGATCTCCCGTCAGTGTGGAAACAAATGGATATAAAGCCCTTAACTTCATTGATCCACTTTGACAAGTTCATGACGGTGAAAAAATCTCACGAAGTTGGAGCCCTCTGTGATACGATAGCATCGTTTGCAAATTATACCGATAGCAAACTAATTGTTGACCTGGGTTGCGGAAAAGGAGCGTTAGCTTCAATGCTATCTCTAAACCACGGATTATACGTATCAGGGATCGACGCCGCCGGGTTTAGCGCTCACGCTGAAGAGGGAAGGCAATCAATGCTTCAAAAAACATTCAAGAGTCATGTAAAAAAAGCACGCCTTACAGAAGATGAAGAGACTGTTAATTTGTCAGTAAGATTTAGGCGCTCAACGTTATACTTATCTAACAATTTCGACATCCTTCCCCTCATTGAAGAATGCAGTCAACATTTTCAACAATCATTCAACCAAGTTGGTTTAGTAGGACTACACACTTGCGGAAATCTGGCTTCGACTTCAGTGCAACTCTTTGTGAATTCGCCCGAGTCACGTTTCTTGTGTAACGTTGGTTGCTGTTATCATCTTTTGGACGAATTTTTCGACAAGAGTAGCAGTGGACTTGAACCTGGATTTCCTCTTAGCAGCTATTTGAAAACCAAGAGTTTTTCCTTAGGACGAAATGCTCGAATGGTTTCATCACAGCCGTTAGAACGATACGCTACTCGCAAACAAGTACCTATATTGCTTTAGTTATACGTATACGTGGCAGTCCCAATTCTTTCGTTTTTAAAAATTTAATATCTAGATGCAACCTGATGTTCTCTTCTATCGATCACTTCTACAAGTTATTCTTGAAGAAAAATTCCCTTCTATGGATTCAGTTGAATTTCACGTCGGACGTCTGCGTAAACCTGTGAATAGCTTTCGAGAATACCTTCAGTGGGCAACAAAAAAATTGAAGTTAAATTTAGAGGTGAATTTTAAAAATATTGTTAATAATTAAGACAAATAAAATAAACTAACATAAAAAATCAGTTGACGGACGAGGAGATCGAAGCATATTTGACCCGTTACAATGGAGATAAACGAAGACACCTATATGCCTTCTTTCAACTTCGTTTGCTATTGGCCAGTTTAGTGGAATATGTAATTTTGCTAGACCGACTAGCTTACCTTACGGAACAGGTATCATTTACTTTACTTAATAGCTGAACACTAATAAATCCTATTATTTTTTTAAACATCAGGAAGCTGTAAACAATTCATTTCTCGTCCGGATATTCTCGCCTGTGACATCTCCTCGTTGCTACGCCCTCCTCGCCTTCAAAAAGCTCACAGAAAAGTGCATTTAAACTGTGTAATGAATGAGCAATTAAAGAAAATATCAATTCTTTTAGTTGGCGACACCAGAAAATTTCTACATAAAAATAATTAGCGAAAACAGTAAAAAGTAAAAGACAACTTAAAATACTGGGAAGCGCAACTAAACGTACACACAAGAAGAAAGTTATTTGGAAGCATTTGCCTTGCCAACAGATGCGAATTTTCCACGACCGCGTCCTCGAGAACGTCTGGCAGTACCCCTTCCACGGCTCTCGTTTATCGCTGTTCTATTTCCGCTGTTGGTTGCTTCGATCTCGTCATCCTCCGATCCTTCTTCTTCCTCTGGATCCGATCTTGATTTATCTGCATTACCTTGCAAGGCTTCCTGTCGGTACCAAATAAACATTATAAAGAAAATATCCAATTATTAATAATGTAGGGTAATTTTTACTTACGTTGACTTTGTCAGCTTTGATTTTGAAATCCCTTGTAATACCCAGTTTGGATCCGAACGATAAGTCTTCCTTTGTACGTTTGGTAACGCCCAATATAGCTTGATTGTATTGCTCCGAAGCGTAGGTTAGGGCTGGTATAGATCGAGCACTTTTGTCCATTTTTGTAGCAATAACTTTATCCTTATCTCCTTTCTTGCGCTTCACACCTTTCTCTTCTTCTTGCTTCTCATCGAGATGCGAAATAAAAGTGTTGAGATTTTTTGTCAACTGCGTTGCGATCGATCTGACCAAGGTTCGGAATGCAGGAATTATTACTTTGATTTGTTTTTTTGCAACGCGACTCATCGTCTGTTTGAAAAAAAAAATCAAGAAATTGTCTAACATTAAACAAAAATTAATAAAGATGTTGAAAAGTACCGCGTAAAACGTGATAGCTAGTTTAAGGATCAGTTCAGAGTTGGGACCAGGACGTATGTCCAAAGTAACCAGCTTACTAAGCGCAACGGCAATTAATTTGAGACGTGCATAAATTGACTGTTCAACAACTGGCGATGCGTCTCCACGTTCGACGATTCCAATTCTAGGTAAAGCCCATTCGACAACTTGAATGAGTTGATCCAATCTTGCTGTCAGCACAGTAAGAACAATAGCAGCTGTGTCTTCGTTAACTGTCGACAACTTGTTTGGTTGTTCCACATCATCTTCGTCGTCCAAGGTACCGATCGCCGAGCAAACTTCAAGGGCGATCTCATTTAAAGTGCTTGGACTGGATTCTGATGCCATGTTCAAGTGGGTAAGAAAATTAATGAGGACTTTCACAATAGATGGATCGGAGCACTCAACATCTCTGCAAAGTTTGTGCATCCAATTGAACAATTCTGCATATTCAACGCCAGTGGGGTCTAGTTGATCTGATAGTACAGTCAACGTTCCAACAACGGGTATAACTGCTTTCGCGACCAGGTCCTCGTTTTCTCTTCCCGATAACAAATGGTTAAGTAAATCTTTAAAGTGATTCAAATTTTTCGAAATTTGATTTTCCAATGGCACTGCTGCTGACGGTGTTTCGGTTTGATCCATCGCCATCAACAAAAGTCCCAGCTTAGTGGGATAGTGTTTACAAAATCCGTGAATTATTTCAAGAAGGCAGTTTAAGGCGGCACAGTACATGACTGAAAGTGGACCGTCAGGTAATTTGGTTGCTTTTTGGCAATGCAATAGTAAGGCACATCCAATAGATCCACTCAGTTTAGACACACTTTCAGCACTTAGCCCTTCAATATCTCCGTTATTACGAAATGCCTGGTATTTAGTGAGGGCTGACTGAACGACCCAGAGACGCAATCCATTTTGCGATTTGAAAAAAGTGAATATTTCCTCTTCATTGCGTTTAGTACGATTACCTTCGTTCAAGAAGTTGATGAAAAGTGCAATACTTTGTAGACTTAGGGTACACATTTCAAAAATCTTCTTCTGCGCTTTCGGAGCTTCATCCTTTTGAGGCGATTCATCAATTGTGTTTTCATTGTCTTTGGTCTTTTTTGCTCTCTTGGGAGCTTTTCCTTTGCCTTTTCCTTTAGTAGCAGATTCTGCCAGAAACGCATCGAAACGTGTGTACAGTTCGTACACCTTGACGAGGCGTTTGGCCGCTGGGATACTGGTGGTGGCGTTTTGGGTGAGACAGAAGTCGGCCAACGCAACACAAACAGATGACAAAGTCTGAATCTTTAAGTGAACGCATGGATCCTGGGCATCTCCTACCGCGTAATCTTCAAATGAAGATTCCGCCACATTAAGGACCGCTTTTCTTACTAACAGCACTCCAAGATCTACTTGGTCTTCGCTCTTTGGATCAATATCCTCCTTTGTGATGTGTTCATTCTTGCCGCTTCGTAAAATGGTCTACATAAATTAATTTTAAAAAATTGTGCAAAATAAACATAAAGTATGTTAAAAATTTAATAAGGAAATATTCTTACCTGTAGAATAGATTGAATCAAGTGACCTAACGGTTCTAACAGATGAGAATCATGACCATCTTTGGAAACACACATTTCAACTTGGATGACCGCTTCAGGATCAACGAAAAACTTTAAATGGCAACGCAACATCTTGATGCATTCGGGAAGAAGTTCCGGATTGCGAGAAACCACTTCAGGTAGATTTTGATACAGTATTAAGCGAACTGATGCCTGTTGACTCAAGGCGCACTGAAGAAGTTTTAAGAGTTCACAACAAAACGCCCTTGGTTTCAAACATCCAAAAGATAAAAAACAAAGAATCTTTGTGAAAAACAGAAATTGTCTAGTTTACCTGTTAGAATTCGAGGTTTGACTATGGTGCACATCTACCGTAGCTTGGCTACTTATGGAAGTCTGACTTTGAGATGAACCCAAACTTGGTGTATAGAACCGAAAATTTTTCAGAATTTGAAGAAAACCCACCACCGCAACCTGTCTAACTTCTTCTAAACAACTAAATAAAGAATGGGATCTATAATAAGAAGATTTGCATTTTAAAAAAGCAATTTGCATACCTGTGCAGTAGTTTTCGCAGTACCAAAAATGCACTGTCACGCAAAGCCCCTGACGAACGAAATAGGGGTGAGATACCCGCAAACAGACGCTTGGCAGAAGCTAGTCCCCGATATTCCATGCTGTACAGCAAAGCCGTAAAAGATAATTTAGATTCTAACATAGTCAGTGGATTATGTTGAACCATCAAGCTAATCGTTGTGATGTACTGTGAATCGTTGCTGACGTCTTGAAGTCTATCGAATCAAATTCAAAGTTAGAAATGGATAAATGATCACAAAACCAAAATAATGACCTCTCGATGAGTTTCTTAACAATGAAGGAAGCCGAGTCTGGGAACTTTCTGATCATTTGTATAAGAATATGCGAGCCGATTTTCCAGCATTTCTCTGTTACAGAAGTGATGCCTAAACACACAGATGAGAGCTATACAGTGTTCAAATAAATTGCAATTTCCGACATACCTGTTGAACTAGATGCATTTCCTGTGGCAGCACTAGATCCAGCGACCACCGGACGGCCAAAAACACATGGATTTTTAATTTCCAGCAATCCAAAAGCAAGTAGTTCGAATCCTATTAAAGACATCGGATCAACGATCATAATTGTTTTCTCATCTTTAAGGTTAAATATTATCGAAATACCTTTGACAATGTTATCTCCTTCACTTGTGCCTTGCTGCATAATAGTATCGAGAATCTTTTGAATGTCAATTTGTTTACCAAACATCAATTCCCGCATCCATGCTGAATGATGCTGTCTTTCATTGGATCGAAGAAGGTGTTGCATTATTTTCCGCAAAAAGTCTATAATGTCTCGAAGTTGTGGGAGGGCACCCAACGACAGAGCAACCTCTAGTATAAAGGGATCAAAAACGAGTTCCGGAACATCGACTCTGCTACGAAGAAATTTCACAAATTCTTTGCCGAGTGGATGTCCGGTTGCAGCTGCTCGGGAAATGTGAAAAATCGAAGTTGCTTTAGCTTGCAAAATTTCCTTGGGAGATCCAGTTTCTACGAAATACATGTAAAATACTCAATCCGTTGAACAACGTATAAGAGAAATAAAAGATATATCAAAGAAAGATTACCTATTTCACAATCGATATCCATCGAATCTCCTCTAAAGTTCGACGAACTAGCCTTTTGACCACATCTTTTTAACTTTGATTCAAAATATTTTGTCAAATGCTGCAGTGGAATAAGATGGTCTGACTGATAACACAAGAAAAGTAGTTGGTAAACAAATGGAGGAACTTCTTGAGGTTCCATCTCAGGTATGATGGCACACAACTTTAAAACAAATCTAGGATAAATGGACAACATTGTGAACTACCATCCATATTTCAAACTGGTTGATTAGTTAATACTTGCTAACTGTGCTTGATGGGATCTTTAATTCTCTCAGAACTGCTGTAAAGGCTACTGCATCATCTGTTGCAATATCAATCTCACATAGTGAATTAATTATCTCGCTGCAATACTCTTCACCTGTCAACATATCTGTCTCAACAGTAATTCTGTTCTGTTTTGCTAATTCAGAAAAGATCATTGGAAATAGAGAAAGCCATCTATATCAAAAATAGTTTGTGGAAAATAGATTATTTAATAAATGAAATGGAATCTAGGAATTAGAGAAACATACTTTCCCTTCAGATTTTTGCCTTTCTTAATAAATGATAAGCAAAGTTGCACCAATTCAGCCAAATTATTGCTACTCAAATCATGGCTATTCAAACTCATCAGATGGACTATGTCAACTGCACAGTTTTCTGGTACAGCTTCGCTGTCACATAACTCAGTTAACATAGATTTCATGACACTGAGAAGCAAGTTACTTCTTTGATTAGTACTTTTTGACACTCCTTCGAAGATAAGGCGTACAAGATTTGGTGCCCCATTGGAATGCACAATATCAGGAATCGCTTTCAAAATCTATGAAAAGTGCTTCAATTATTTGGGAAATGTGTCTATAAGTGTTGTTTAAAAATAATGTACATCTTCTCTGCTCAGTTTATCAATGGCTTGTTGCGTAATTTCCTTTTGTTTTTGACTATTGTCATTAGACTGCAACAATTTTGACAATATCCTCACCACATCAACAGCCATCTTTTACAAAGCTGATGAATCAACTCCAGAAATCTAAATATTATTCTAGCCAAAAAAAACAACAGAACGTAATTCTTATCACTTTATCAGTTCCCAGATTGTGTGCATTAAAGTGAATGCAAAAGCAGTAAGCATGTTCACTGTTCACAGCCTTCCCGCCCTCTGGCTCTGGATCGATAGTGTTGCCAGTTTTTTTTTATGTTTCGCATTTCGCTAGTAGCAGCGGTGTTTTTTTATACAAGAAAAAAGGGAAAAAACTCGACTCATTTAAAACTGTAAATTAAATTGTAAGTTCAACGCGCTAAATTTAGTTAAAATAAAAGTGTCTATCAAATAAAACAAGAGTCCTAATTTACCAATTCCGTAATTCCGCGCCTAATTTGTCGATTGTCGTATGACTCGTATCAGGTCGTATAATCGCGTTTCCTGTTTTGTGATAGTAGTTTTCCTTTATGTTCCAGACTCAAGTTGTTTAATTTTCATAAATATTTTATGTTCAAGATTTGAGCTCGCAATCACTATATCCTAAGTCCCTAACTTACGTAATATTACATAATACTAAGAAAATGTGCCGTGTAATGTAAATGTGTATGAGTCGCCATTATCTAACAGTTTAGAATCCAAATTAATTTTAATAATTTTTTGTCATTTTAATTTTGTCTGCATCTCACATTAGAATAAGATCAGGATAAAGAAGTATCAGCTGTGTTAGTTGATACACAATATTGCGAAAAACAGTGCGTTCAAAGGGGGCAAGCAACCACGCAACATTGGTACATGGATTGGTACACAGGTGTGTGACATTTGGTTTCCAAAGACTCAAAGAACTAAACCTGTTATCATTTAGGAAAACAACGAAAATAAATAGGTAGGAAAATAGAATAACTAAGCTATCTATTGAGGAATTTCACATTGAAACATTTAGGCTGGCACAGTTATTGTGGATAACAAGAGGTTTCCATACCGGTTATTGTAACGGAAAATAAGTTAGTCGATCAAATCAATTTGGGTTCAACCCAGTCTTGCTTCACGAATTTCAAAATTCCGAACGAGCAAAAGCCAAACCTTAAGAGATCATACGTATATGTAGCTTTATACATATAGATTAAGATGTGTTCTGTTGCATGAATAGGCTAACCGGTCTTTTAAAAAAAGTTTAAAACCAAAAAGAGTTGTTAAAATGGTATTTTTTACAGTAATATTGAAAGTGTCGATGCTATCGGTATAGTCTTTGAAATATACGTAACGAAAAATATATAGTGTCATTCTAACGAGATAGACGACATCACTTTGTAATTATTGCGCGTTGCACAAACGCATGTTCAGACTTCAGAGTGATTCCCATGACAGCGCAATGCCCATCTCAACGCTCTAATTGAAATAAGAAACGCGTTGAGTTCATTGAACAATTTTACTTAAACTAGCTAAAGCAATGAAACTTCAGCAGCTCAGCTGTTGATCAACGTCCTTCACAATAACCAGTATTTCTTCCGTCTCCACGATATTGCTGGTATATTAACATCCTACCAACCAGTCCTAGCACCCCTCCTGATGAACTGCCCAAAAGAGTTGCACTGAATGCACTAGAGTTCATCTAAAGAAGGGGAAAAGGCAACACCCTTGTAGTTTGGTTTTTAAAAAATGCGACGTTCGCGCTTCCTGCTTCTATTCGAGTTTCAGAAATCCACCCACTGTACTCCAAAAGAGTCTTCGAGATGACTGACCCCTATTAACGTCCTTTTTACATTTCCTATACAAGAAAACAGGATTTTAGCAGTTGTTTACAGCATTAAATAATGAGGAAGATAAATCTTGAATTTAGTTCAAGAATGCGACGAGCAGGACCTACCAGAAGTTGCTTAAGTATCGTTCAGACTATACAGCAGTGTTTTTAACGTTACGTATAACGTAATTCGGTTCAAGCAACTTTTGTGTGGAAGACAACCAATTTTCCTAATGCGTTAAACCGTTGCTGAAACCGGATTACAAAATACGTAGCGCTTTTAAAAAAAGGCTGTTGTCTGAAAGGCTGTTAAGTCTTTTATCTGATGATGTAAACCAGCAATGGCTATTCCAATTTTTAGCAAAAACTCCAGTAGCCTATACTTTAATATAAAAGCTTGTTCGGAATTTGATCGATGCAGTTATCGAAAAAGATAACTGAAGAAAATGAAACAAGCCGTCAATGGTCTATATACTAGCAATAATAAACTCAATGAATATCGTGAATACGCTTTTTATGAAAAAGAAGAGAAAAGTTTGTTAAGATTAAATATACTTTTGTCGTACGTGTCACTCCAATTGAGTGCTGTCGCTAATGAAGAGACGAAAGACACATGACAAACTCAAAATCAGGGCGTTGTTGCATTAGCATCTAGTAAAGGGAGAATACTTGGCTAGAGCTACGCTATATCATGTTACGAACGACGAGGACACGGGAGGACGTCGAACTGTTGAGGATATACGACATCGCATTTTGTATGAAACCCAGCTGTAAACGAGTTCAAAGAAAACCAGTTCGAAAATATAACAATGCGCCCGGTCTTCTCGTTCACCTCATCTCTTATAGCCGATTCAACTTTCAACTAACGGAATGTCATGATTCCCATCTTAATCACATGCGCTCAACATTTCGTGCAATTTGCCCAATTTTGGAGACACTTCAAACCTAAAAACAAAGAAAACAAACAAAAACTCGGACAGGAAAAAAACTGAAAAAATACACGTTTCTTTGTACCTATTAGCATTCACCACTAGTAAGATGTCCCATATCGAATACTATATAAATGCCGTGTGCTCATCTTTGTCGTCATTCTGTTTGAGTTGCTCGTCAAGGAATCAACGAGAACATTAGTGGAGAAAAGAGGCAACTATTTCCTCTTCAATTAACGATGGCATTTGCTAGCCCCGCATTCACTTTTACGTTGTTGGTATGATATTTAGATCCACTCTTTAACAATATTAATAAGTCTTAATCGTATTTTTATTCAAAAAGATCGCAACGGTGTCTTGTCTGATGCTGACTACAGCTGAAGAAATACCTGATACACCAGAAGTCGCAATCGATCGTGAATCCAAACAACTTTTCATCGCACCTCAGTTCTATCCCGCAATCTCGCAATATTATTATCCAGAAAATAGTCCATACGGAAATCCGTTTGGAGTACCGGCAGAAGGGTCTTTCGTTAGCAACTACCAACTACCGGGAGCTAGATTACCGACTTATCCTTCTGCTTATTCACCATTAGGTATAATCATTCTACAGTACAACTTACATATTATTAAAAAGAACAATGATTAATCAAATATGTTCCCTTTTTACATCTTATAAAGATGATCCCAGTACTCCTTCCTGGAGGCATGTTCAAACCGGAGGTCACGATCATTTGAAATGGTGGAACAAAAATTTTCATAGAGAAGCAACCATCAACATAGCTCCGGCTGCAGCTGGTAACATTTAACTGTTTATTGGATGTGCTAAAGTATCGCGATTGCTCTCTTAGACTAAGTTGTGTGTTTATCAGTTTGAATTCATTTTGTTCATATTCCTTGTTTTATTTGGCATTAGAATGCAGCGTCGCAGCTGCTAATAATCCTAATATTGTTACTGATGGCCTTGGACCTTGTAAAATTGCAACACAAGCGGAACAAGGATCTATCACTGTTACACTCCCTGTAGCTAACCAAGCTGCTTTTATTGCGATTACGGCTAATTCTCAAAGGAACACTCGAGTCAAGCTCATTTGCACTGAAATGACGCCCACCGCCGCTGCTACCATACCAAAATTGTTCACGGTAAGTCGGATTGATGCTAGTTCAAATAATAAATTATTTCATCGCGTTTGTTTTTTAATTGTACAGCAAACGGGAGAAGTCAAAGGCATAACGGATACTCCTAGAACCGAGATTGGATTCATGCAAATCGTAGTAGTTAGTCGGGCTGCTGCAAGCAGAGTAAAATGCAATTGGCATTCGTATCATCATTACACAGGACTGTATCCTTGAACATCCGCAGTGTACATCCGACCAGCGCGCTGCTTCAGCTCAAAATTCTTTTGCTTAAAATCGTCATATTAATGAGTCAGTGTATAGACTACATTTCTCATATATAGAGACGATTTATGGGTAGTATTTATTTCATTCCCCACAAAGGTCTGATTTTTAGATGCCTATTAAATAAATACACATTTGAAAAAATTTTCGGTTTTATATTATTTAAAAAATGTTTTTAAATACGGGCGCAGCAGATATAAAAAAAGGTGTCAAACAATGATGAAAAGCCTAGATACTGAAGCCTTGCTTCAGCATAACACAAATTTACAAATAAGAGCTTTAGTTCGATTAATTCGTATCATTGGTGTATTGATAAATCAGTGAATCCATAAGAGT
The DNA here is from genome assembly GCA_030770115.1 of Daphnia galeata. Classification (NCBI taxonomy): domain Eukaryota; kingdom Metazoa; phylum Arthropoda; class Branchiopoda; order Diplostraca; family Daphniidae; genus Daphnia; species Daphnia galeata. The sequence goes on from CM061115.1 coordinate 9,040,502, forward strand.
TGAGTTAAACTCTTGTTCATACCGCCAATACAAGATCAAAGTGCATACCCATGGATATGAGTAACACGTCAAGAACTTCCGTAGCTAGTGACTTCCATACAATAGAAGGTGCTTACATGAAATGAATTCTATAAATCAAAAATTCTAACCTGTCGCAGTGACTATACAATGTATAATTTAATAATATACGTATAATAGTGATAATATAATACTAGGATTTTGGTACTGCAGGCCGCGTTTAGGTCATCAGCCAGTCAAGGTGATGCAAGCAGAGACTGTTGTACCACTTAACTGATTTCCAAATGTCTGTTTGAAAAGTTTTACAACACAATAAAATATTGTATGAAAAGAAACAAATGATGGCTTGGCTGTATACAAAATTATTGGTAGAAATGACAATGAGTATATGTGACATACTTGGAATGATGAATTTACTATACAGTATCATGCAAAAAAAATGCCAGGCTGCTTATAAAATAATAGCTCAAATAATATTTTTTTATATTATGGATGGCTGTCATCAAATGCCTTTCTAAAGACAATAAATGCCAAAAGTCGAATGTTTTACATTTTGTTCCTTTTTGCGTGCCATTACATTCTAATTAAGGGGAATGGGATATGTTGCGATGTACATAGTCTTACGAACTAGAAAACAGTAGGACATCGAACTGTTAAAAAACGAAAACCTATCTACTTGCTCTATTCTTTTAATACGGATGTAGTACACGGATATTTTGAAGAAAATCTTCGACCACAAGGTCGGAGTGGTCAACACGCCTCCATAGTCGTCATTACATGCACAGTGCGTGGATTCAACCACTCAGCAAATCAACAGATAGATTTCTCGTCTGTACCGCCCAGCCATAATAACAAGTTTTAAGTCAAGAAACCAGTCCAGATAGATTACCCCATTGAAAACATCACGATTTCCCTATTGTTGACCGTCATGTCTTTTATAAGTTTTAGTTCAAATAACGGAATCGGCATCTTGATCACACACCCATCCTAAAAAGTCGCATAATTTCCCGAATATGGATATTCAAACAGAATGGAAACGCATTTTAAAACTAGTATGTATAAACTCACAAAATACACATCTTTTGTACACGAGCATTCCCTCGAAGCCCCTCCCTTCTTCCAGAGTTCCCGATCCCTATATAAACATCGAACACTTATATCTTAGTCGCAAGTCCACCTGAATCGTTCGTCAAGGATATTACACAGAATTCTACAGGAGAAAAGAGGCCGTTATTTCCTCGTCGATTAACAATGGCGTTTACGAGTACTGCATCGTTTTCCTTGTTTTTGGTAACCATTTTGTTTAAAATTCTTATTTCTTTAGTCCGGAATAATTGTAGTGAAGTTAACCAATATTTAATATATATATATACATTTCCAATTATTTAGATGGCAACAATCTGTTGTCTGATAGTGGCTACAGCTGAAGAGCCACTTACGCAAACAGGAGAAAATCGTCAATCCAAACAACTTTTCTACGTACCCCAGTACTATCCTGCACCACAGTCGCAATACTACTATCCTGAAAGCAGTCCATATGGCAATCCATTCATGGTGCCGACTGAAGAAGCTCTCGTACCTCAACAGAGTAGAGTACCGAATTTCCCATGGGCGTATCCATCATCCTTGCCTTTAGGTAACCAATCACAATAAGACTAATTCAATCGGCAATCATCAGAACAGCATTCATTAAGATTTTTTCTTACAATACTTTTTACGTAGACGACAGCAATCCAAGCTATGCAGCGTGGAGGATACATGACGGAGTAGATGACAAGGATAAACTAAAATGGTGGAAAAAACGATTTAATAGACAAGCCCTCATAACTATTCAGCCAGCTGCAGGAGGTACTGGGCCTATTTAGATTTTTTGGAAATAACGTTTGGCATATTTTATAATGTGTTTCATTTGGTATTAGAGTGTCTCCTTACTAGTATTGCTACAGATGGTCTTGGACCTTGTAAAAAAGCAACTGATGCGCATCACGGAACTCTCGAAATCAAATTGCAAGCAAGTGGGCAAATTGCGGTTGTCGGAATCACTGCAAGCTCATCGGTGAACACCAGAATCCGACTGATCTGTACTGATTTAACTGCTGTAAATGTCTTTACGGTAAGTCCTTCAAAAATTCAAATTTGTAATGGCAACAAAGACACGTATAAGGAAGACTTGAAAACTACCTTAAGAACAAGATATTTTGTTTTAATATTTTAAGAAACCTCAAATTGTCTCATTTGTTTTTTATAAATTATTTCTTTCAAAAATCTTGTTTTTCTTTTCTATGTGACAGCACACGGGTCGAATTTCAGCAGTTTCAGACACACCAAGAACTGAGATCGGATCTATTCAAATGGTAGTGGCAAGTACTGCCGCCAACGGTATTTTGAGGTGCAACTGGCGGTCCTATTACCATTACACAGCTGCTTACCCTTGAGACTCGTACATCCCAGTCTCCATCCGACCAGCGTGTTGTTGCTTCAGTTCAAATTTCTGTTGCTTAAATCGTCATATTAATGAGTCAGTGTATAGACTACATTTGTCGTATATAGAGACGATTTATGGGTAGTATTTATTTCATTCCCCACAAAGGTCTGATTTTTAGATGCCTATTATATAAATACACATTTTTTAAAAAGTTTATACCAGCTTAACACGATGAATAATGCTCAACTCACAAAATTATCTCTCTTATTTTAATGCCATCTGCCTTGCCTTCACTAGAATATACATAGATTGCAGACTACATATGGCAGCCTGACACTTGTCACACTTATTTCCGTAACATTCAATTCAACAAAGGATATCTCAGAAAATTAAATTAAAATTCTTGAGAACGCATTTTGTGAATACGCGCAAAAGTGTACGAATAAGATTGGGCGAATAAGTGCCGGCAAACAGAATGGGTTCTACTATATGCCATCCTTCTCCATAATATGTTCAGAGACTATCTAGCCTATCGCTCCAGATCATAATTTCGACCGTCAGAACCGGATCCAGAAACTTAGGGAGAGCAACGAACGATGTAAGAAATTCCAGTTTAAACTCTGTTACTTGAGAATTACAAAATTGCTGTAAACCAAATAGCAATCTTTAAGATTTCGCGTAGTTCCCAAATACGATGTAAACTGTTATGTATGGCGAATAATAGCAGCTGCTTTTCAAAAGCCAATGTATAATATTCAGAAGTAAGAATGATGACGACAAACTAGAATAAAAACTTGTTTTACCGGTTTTCCTTTTTTAAAAAATGCAAATAATTGAATATGTATCTCATTTAGCCTACATTGTTGCTCGCATTGTTGGCTGTATAGAGAAGATTGTCACTGCACTTTATCTACGATCAAGGCAAAAAGAATTAAGGCAATCGAAGTAAGAGGAAATTAAACGATCGAGGTCCAGAACTCTATATGACGTCAATCTTTGCAACATTCAAAATCAAATCGGCGTGTCGGAATAAGAGAGCGGTGGTTTTGCCATAAATTATGAATCATGGAAACGAACTGTAATGGTATATACTGCCGATGAATCTAATCCAGGTGCGTCGCAAATTCTGAAACCTGTAGCAAAATTTTGCCTGTGCGTTTAGCATGGACGTGATCGTGACATGACGGCTAATTTCAGGATTTGGTTGAATGCCAGCCAATATAAAACAAAAGTTGATGTTCGCTAGAATCGCTATCGATGAGATCTTCAAACTTTCCATAACATGTATTTCTAGACAAAAAAAAATACACACAATGGACGAATATTAAGAGACAAACAAGTTCAGCTATATACAGATCTTATTTTATTAAACGATGAATGGATCCCTCGGATGAGTTGCGTCTAAGTCGCGTCGAAAGGCTTCTCAGTTGTCAAACCATCAGTAAGATTTGTTAGACTGTTAAATCAACCATAGGATTGAAGATTTTGAGACTGAAAACTAGCGCATGGAAAAACATAATAAAATCTATTTTCTATTTTCAAGTTATATAAAAACCAACCAGTTCAAAATTTTTTTCTCATAACATTATTCAAGACGATTTTTTTCAATTATGTGCAGGACTATAGTGGAATACAGCCGGTTTCAGCTGAAATAACGGAATGTCATTTTGATCGTAGACGCCGAAAAATTCCAATTTTTTTTAAGATTACGTCATTGAGAAAAAATGAAGAAATTTAAGAGAGACCTTTAAAAGACCCTATTATGTTATACACGCATTCATCATTAGCGAACATTCACGCACGCACAAGTTCTCAACCCACAGTACCACTTATAAATTTTAATCAATATAAATCTCATTTCAAAGTAGTCATGACACTTTTTTCTTTTAGGATTTCTAATATAATTTCACGTCGAAAATAAGAGGCCGATATTTAATACTGGTGTGTCTGGCTCGATAAAAATTGTACGGCATTTAAATCTTCGTAATCGTTTTTTTTTTTTCGTTTTTTCATTGTTGGTCTTGAAGTTCATTGAGAAATCCATCGTTTTTACTACAAAAACTATGGGACATAATATCAGGTTCCCTGTATGTTTGGCAGACATTATAATTTATATAATTCATTTGTTACGTAAATAAGCTACTTGATTTACAGGTAGCGTCAGTTTGCTTCCTGATGTTACGTTGCTACGTATACTGTCGTATGTTCCCCGCCACATAATAATTCTCCGTTTCCTTCGTTCTAGCCGTCTACTAACACGCTCTTGTCAAGCGGAATTCGAATTCTTTAAAATTTAAAAGAAAATACTGTATACTTATGTCGATTTTAATATAACAAGTCAATATTAAAAACAAAGAATCCTTATTAGACCATTTAAGGGCACAATTAATGATTAAAAAAAGCGATCACATTAAAATTTGTAATAGAAATGCAGATCACGAAGGCGGAATTTAGCTTTGCCGAAAACCCGGTAATCTAATCAGTAACTGTCGAAATAGATTCCAAATCCCAACCATAGAAGCAACTCTTTGTTCTATGTGAAACCAAATTTTTCGTGCATCGTTGATGTTCTGTTCTTGTTATTTCATTTCAATGCGTTCAAACCGGTCTCTGTGTCATTAGGTAGAGGGCCGAAAACGTTGGTAAACTCCGCACCAAAAGAAAAAATGGTCAACAAAGTTCAACATCCTGGTGGCTAATAAGGAAAAAAAATGCTGGTAGATTTGTACTATAGATGCCAAACTTTTAAAAAACAAGTTTAAACTAGCCAGTTAAAAATTCAAAATGATGTTTCCTCGTTAAAATTTCACGCTCATCCTGCATACCGTCAGATGGATTTTTTTGTATCCCGTATTTCAGGTCCCAAATTGAAGATGCGACAATCAAGATTTTAGTAACAAGCACACCCAATTACGACACCCAAATTTGGAAATCCAAAAGGGGGAAATTGTTATTTGGTAAACACAAATTCAGTTGAAAACTCGTCCATTGGAAGATTTCCCAATTCAAGCAGGAATAGAATGTTAACATAAAAAATAGCAAAGAAGTGCGATGCCAGTTAGGCTAGAAATCTATTTGTTTTTCTTGGTGTTAATGCACTTCTAAGTCAAATTAAGACTGCATGCCTTGTTTATTATCAATAACCTGTTGGTCTACGCTGCTCCGGTAAAATAGAAAATATTAGCGAAATGCGGAAATGCGGAACTATTTAGATTACTTAAATCGCTGTCTATCATAAATTAACTAGCTTATGTTATTAGAATACAAAACGGCTGCTATCTTGATATGGCACACAACTGAGCATACTTGATTTAATGTTGATAAATGCTCTTTGCAGTCATAGTACACTAGCAGTACTAGCTATTGATAACAAGATTCCTAATAATAGCCTTGATAATAGCATCCATATAAAAATGGTATAAATAATATAACTAATAATTAAAAATTTTACGATTTCAGACTGATGGTGATAGTAGCTTACGGATGGAAGCGAACCAGCCAAAGAGTAGCACCGGAAGATTTACCCCAAAAAGTAAGGCGCATTATTTTCAAATGTTTGATTTCTTCTCGATATTCTTCGGTGGCACCATCTACTTCTAGCAAAGAGAAACGAAAAAGGGCATCTATCGAGTTTCATACAAATTTCCGACTAAGCGCGGCTTTCTTATAAGTTTTCTTAAAAATACGAAAATACTGTTTTAGATCTGCCAGTACTTATAATAAAAAATCTATTTACAGTAAAACGCTATTGGTTTCCTGATTAAGTTATTGCCAACCAACTTCTACTGGCTTCAAAAGATTCTTTGTGACATTTCGCACGAAATTCAATACAATATAAAACCACCTCACTCGGGATAGCATTAAAAAGGGGATTTGATAGGAGAGGAAATTTACGTTTCGGGTTCTCACTCCATCTCTCACATAAAAGATTTTAAAAGTACAGCGGAACAATCCATCTCAAGATGAAGATTTCCGTTTTTAATTAGTTGCAACTTGCAAGAGAGAAAATGGGCCAATTAAATAATGAAAATAATCTGACTTACGGATACTGGCGTATCAAAATGCGATCCAGGTCTAAGCGTCCGCGAAATGCACACCTGATGAGCCGCAAGCCGTCTCCAAACACTTTCGACACATTCCTACTAGGATATAACTTATCCAGTTGACACGATCATTTAAACAGTTCACTCGTCATATACAACATCACAACAGCAGCAACACAAATAGGGTCATAGATTTGCATTTTTTTAAAACCAAAAGCTATTATACGTAGTTCACGGGAGTACTTTTAAAAAAATACAAATTCACACAAGAAAATTATACAGACACGCCAGGGGGAGAAATGAACATGCACTCACTTGACGACAAGACAAACTATACTGGGGTTTTGTCCTATCAAAAATGTTCATTTACTTACCCCTTCCCGACTTTTTGCTTTTTTTTTAATTTTTAGAAAAATGTACAAAAGTCTCGAAATGGGGTGGTGACAGGAACGCCCTTTACTTTTGATGACATTTAAAATTTACTTTATTGTATTCCAATTGCGCAACACGTAAACAATCCTTACCGCCATGTATGAGAAAGCAATTCAGCCCGTTAATTATTATCAAACTAACGGACACGGAGAAAAACACTGGATGAAAATAATCTAAACGTTATGTTCCTTATTTCCTTTATTCGTTTACATGTATTTATTATAAGCATGAGAAGTCACGGATGTTTTATTGACGCCTCTTATAATTTGGTGACGTTGACCCCATATTTATCCCAGTTTTCAACTTAGAATTTCGTCAGAGGTAGTCACAGTAATTGACACAGTTAATGGCACAATGTAAATATAAATAATTAAGCGAAAATTGCCTTGATTGAATAATAAAGAATTTAGGAATGGGATATTGCGAAAACGAGATTTATGCTCGTGATATTTCTGACTTCCCGTGGTAGCCGTGTACTGGTGTCATCGCGTTCAAATAATTTTTCAGATACTTGGTTCGATCGAGAAGGTGTTCGATAACTTTGCCATCAACATACTCAGCTTCATCACCGATTGGCTTGGTAGAATCGATTTCTCTGGAATGATAATCACCATTGATTCTGCGGTCAACTACCGCTATGGCGTCTTCAACAAAATGTCCAATTTCAGAGTGCCATTTTGTTTCCATGAAGAAAGTAAAAACCTCGAAGATTTCCCCGAAGTGACTCGGCAGTAGGTTCCTCCAGTTGAAGACCGAATTGTTAGAATTCGTCGAATATGCTCGGTTGGATTCAGGTGCTTCAGTCATCGCATGGACCGGCGAGTCTCCTTAGACAAAAGAAAACAGAAAATATAAATGGATTAAATGGATTTTTAATCAAAGAGAAACTGGTATACCTTCAGAGGCAGTTTCGCTGCTAATATTTTCTGCTACATTAGATGGAGCTTCAAACATCGCGGGATGTGATGCAACATAGTGATTTAATATCAAAACCACCAGTATCAAAGTCGACAAGATTCTGGTGCGCATCATGTCTGGTAGGGAATAGTTAAATTTAAAAAAAAAAACTAATTTACTTGATGACAAGTTGACAAACGGAAAATGGGAGATTGCTCTCAAGTCTCACCTGTATTCCGGTATCCTTCAGGTTAACAGTAGGATTGCACTGCCAATAAGTGCGTGTACTGCGGTACCTTCTGTTTATATAACCGCTGGATCGTGAAGATTATTTATAAATTAATTATCGCTGTAAAACCAAGAATATAAAAACACTATTCGCATTTCCTTCTGTTGCAAAATCACTGATTACAACACAGATGTAAACAGACGCCCAGTTGTACTCAATCTTTAAATAACCATTTCTTCTTCTTTGAAGTTCAGAGACTTAATGTGCTCGTTAAGGAAGTACATTTCAAACGCTGTCGATGATTACTTGAACAACCAATAATATCCCATTTTAAATGCTATGTTTCTTAAATTTAGTTGCCGCAGAATTTTGTTGTCAATAACAATTCAATCTCGGTCTCACTCAACAATCAAATCTTCACTATTGTTGTTATACAGCCGTTGAACAACGAACCACTTTGGTAAATGAAAGCCTAAATCAATAAGGCTCAAACCCTACGTACGAAATATTTTTCAGTTTTTTAGGTTACTGTATATTTATTGCGCTACGTGACATTTTCCCGCATTTCAGTTGTTGTTGAACCGAAACCGACCATGAAAACATCAATTCTCTCGCTAGATGGAACGTTCATTCACTACTCACTCTGTAAAATATTTTCAGTGCCGGACAAGTTTATCAAGCTACGCAGAAACGTTACAAGTTACCCAACAATTTCATTAAAAAAAAAAACGTATCCGAGCGAAGTTTGGAAAACCAATCAAAATCGATATTAAACTCCACGAAGCGTACAAATGCATACCTGGCCCTTGGTAAACTCTGCAGTTTCATCAAATGCATGTAGTACCTACGCTGTAATAATACATTATTAGGCAAAAATCCCTGTGGAATCCCGTACGGGATTGTTTGAAAGCCAACATCATCCTTATCCAACTAGAGAGGAATACATGTAGTCAAGAGAGATAATGAGCTAAAATAGGAAAAAAAAAAGAAGCGCACACATTGATTAATGGCTCTCGAGTTCCTTCGTTTTTGTCGAGCAAGTTGGGCCGTGGAATGCTCGGTGTTGCGACTGTTGTGCATATTTTGAATTGTCGGGAAATGGGAAACGGCACGAGTTCTTCCGACTGTTGGTTGATCGATTTCCGATTCCCGGATCACGTGCGAGTTTCTTCCGGTGTGCGTTAGTGCCATACAGTAGTAAAGTACTATATATGTAGTGCCGTAAGAAACGATTTCAAGAATCCAGATGGAACACCACCCGGACGCGGATGAAAAGAGTCGCAAGTCAGCCAGCAAGTTGCCGTTCAACGGCCACACGGGTGTCGTCCGTTTCACTCGATTTCGTCACGAAGAATAACCGGCACTTGGCTAATACATTCCAAACGTCGGCGTAAGCGAAACACAACATGACGAAAAAACAGTCCTCGTGTTGTTCAAAGCGGAAGCGATGCCTCTTCGTGACGACGACGTGCGTCTCTAGCGAATACCACAAACAGCACAACAAACCAAGGCAACCCATTCCAACCAGAGAAATAGACTTCCAATCGTTGCTCATGGCAGATGGATCATCTTCGACTGACGGATCACTACCGGAAGCTCCTTCTGAAGTAGACAAAGATGACGACTTCAAATTGAACGCCACCGTAATAGGAATACCGACGCTCAACGCAGCGCAAATGACTCCGTAAAGTCCGTGGTAGAGCAGCCAAGGATTGAAGAAGAACAAAACGTGACCCGAATGGAAGATTCCAACGATGCTGTTCAAAAGCAAAACATCTACGATCTGAATCTGAAATTAAGATGAAATATTTCACGTGAGAATAATATCTATCATCAGTTGTCGGTCATCATTTTCAATTGAGTTTTTATTAAATATTATTCACTCTGTTGGAGTGGTAAAGATTAGAAGCGGCTCCAGCACAAATCAGGGCCTCCATGACGTTCAAAACGATGAATCGGTTTCGATTGGACGGCTTGTCCGGTCCTAAACGTTCAGAGAGCGATGTGTAACCCGATAGAATCAATTGAATTAACCAGATCATGACGATGACAACACCGCCACCAGAACCCGAAAAGAAGGAACTGATTGAATCGTCGTAGATGGCGAAACACTCCATCACCGTCAAGCACAAGATACGCAAGGATAGCAAGCAGTACACCTTTCTGAAGAAGAATGGGAAAGGCCTTTCATAGATTCGTTTGAATGGTAGTTATCAAAAATGGGAAAGAAAACAAATGAATATAAGCAAACCTGATCAACTGGGCCGTCTGTTTTCGACCGTCTTCTTCATCGACAGATAAGGATAACAACCGGTCCTCGTTGGAGTCGTTCCTTTCGATTGCTACCACGAGTCGAAACTGATTAACACTAGACAAACCGACGTATGCAAATTGTGAAAAACTATATCGATACACACACCAAGTCAAGAGTCTGAAATTGATGTACGTACCTATCCATTCTCTAGTGATTGTTTTCGTGAAATCTGTCATAGCAAAGGAATCCTCGAGTGACAACGGAACGATCAAGAGTTCACACAGAAATGACAGCTGAAAGTGTGGCTACACAAAAGATTGAGACGAACGAACGAACGCATCTGATGGAGGGACGACTTTTCAAAAAAAAAAAAAGAAAAGAAAAACCCAACATGTGTGTGATAACCGGTGATAATCTTTTCGTTGCCATACGACTTGTGAGCGAACCTGTCGTATTCGATATTATCTTCTTATCGTCTAGTTTTGTTTTCGGTTTTACAAGGTGCGGGATTGTGCTCGATCACATATCAAAATAGCAGATGGCTTCTGACAGATGCAAGTCAATAATCGCTGGTCTACACCATCTGTGTGTAGTACGTCGTAACCAACCAATTCCAGGTATCGCGAGTTTACAAATGTCCAACAAAATACATTAAGAAACCGTAAATTGTTAAGTACTACAGGATTAAAAGTTGTAATACTTCAAAAAATAAGATTTCAATCTTACCTATATTGAACTTGAATATTGGAGTGAAGCAGAACCTTATTTGAAACCAACTTGTTTTTAAAAACTACAGTTGTTTCTATATATGTACTTGTGTAGGCATCTTCTCTCTTCGGTTTGTGTTGTCAAGTGGTTTTTAAGAGGATGAGACTGCTGGAAACGCAGCGACGCAAGATGACGTCGCACGCGTCGCTGTTTGTCGCTTATAAACAACGTAAACATGTAGCCGAAACTTTCTCATTTCTAGTGGTTGTTTCTCTGAGCGCATCACTTTACTAAGAATAACAGCAGTCATCCACAGTCATTCTCATCGAGGATTTCTAGGGCTCCGTGATGGGCACAGCAGCAACCCACGTCAAACGAATTCCCGTGTCATCACAATTAAGAAAACCATAATATTAAAGAATATATGAATTTAAAGCATCAAGATTTTATTGTATTCAGTGTAAACAAGGAATTTGGTGCTGCGCTAAAAACGAACGAATATAGTAGAGAATGCAATTAGGGGTGGGCAGAGGATCGCAAGAAACTCGATGTTAAGCCGAAAATAAGAAACAGGCATGTGCTTGTAGAATATTTAAAGCCGAGCCAAAAAAAAAAAGATAAAGATAAAAGAGTCAGATTTCATAGAGACTATGGAAATTGGAGGAGTTGTTTTTTTTTTCTTCTTCCCTCTTATTCTTTCTGCGCCTGTTGCTATTTGCGTATAGCGCGTTCGGTTTTCGCATGGGTTCGAAAACAAAATGAAACGGTTGGCTTCCGTTCGTCATGTCACCCGACAGAATTCTCTTGTCAAAAGAAATTAAAATAAAGAAAAAAATCGAAATACTGTAGAAGATTTGATCTGCGCACCTGATAGGTCGGCGAGAGAGCAAACGCACACACAACAAATCTGATGAGAGAAAGGAATGGCGTCTCTTGTCGTTCCTTATTTCTCTATTTTGTGATGCTGTCTTTCACTTTGTTTATCTCTTCTGCATCTTCTTTAACGTTATAGCTTCTTTGCTTGTTTCTTTATAACATCGTTCGCCTGTCTTATATATTTCTGTCTCTATCGGCGACTTGCGTCACGATGGAAAACTGCCATACGCGCTCTCCTATCTCTGATTCTGTCACTCTCCACCATCATCATCTTATCTTCCTTAAAAAGAAGAAGTTTGGACTTATAGGCTACCTGGAGTCCCCCCTGCTGCTGCTTCTACCAGCCTCCCTCCTCTCCTGTCCCGTATGTATAAATGTATTTGAGTTTTGACTCTCTCCTCCGTTATAAGAGAATGTCAAGTCCCTCCAAAAAAAAAGAGTGTGCTGTATACGTACCTATATGCTGAGCTCTTTTATTTTATTTCCCATGGCTCTGTTTTGGACGTTTCTCAATTTTATTTTGTGTTTGTTTTTTGTTTTTTACAGTTTGCACACAAAAAGTTGTCTCTTGTTTTCTATGAATATAAACCAGACGTCGATGATTATCATACAAAGGAGGTACAATATGAAAAAAAAAACCTTGTCGACGACTCGGGTTGTTTTTTATTTTATTTTATTTTTGTAACGGTGTCTCTCTGTCACATAAAATGACGGATGACGAGCAACTATAACTGTATAGTTGTATACAGTGCATTCAAGCAAGACAAGAAATACTTTAACGTCTTATTCTCGTCGTCTTTTTTCTTTTTTCCTTTTGTGGATGCTGAAAACAGCTGATGAACCGGCAGACATTTGATGCGCTTCTCAACTTGTTGACCCCGGATCGCTGCTGGGGTCTTGTGTGGCCAAGAACTGTGCCAACTTTTATGAAGTGTGATTGGCAAAAACGAAACAGATGAATGCTCAGAAGGGGGGAAAAAAAACAGCTGAAACCTCGTAACGAAAACCTCTTCCAGCCTTTTTCTGTCAATTTGTTGGACCATGTCTCGTATTCCTTTCGTATCTCCGTCACGATCACAACCGAATTTCTGTTCCAAATCAAAGAAGCCATTCCTTGATTTTCCTTTTAAAGAAATGCTGTTGTTGTTGTTGTTGTTGTATGTCCATTTTGGACATTGTGCAAAGCTAACGACAGACGAAGAAGAAGAGTCTTTTGTAGAAGTTCCCTACACACCGAAAAACATTTGTCTGGTTCTACAAAGACTCGATGGCATCAGGTGATGAACCGACTCTCTATAAATATAACGATCCCTTTAAGGTGGAAACGCATCTATAAATGCATTGGTCATGGACGTGAAATCGTACGTGTATGCAAAGCAGGTCTTTTTCTATCTCCGCCTCTGGTTTTCTTGCTCTAGAGAGAAAATTGCGCCTTCACCTCGTCAGATCCATCTTCTACGTCTAAAAAAAAGAAGTGCAAGTCATTTTCCCGGACCGTCGCCTTTTTTTTTTCTCTCTCTCTTTTGTCAGGAGAATCCGTTTTCTTGTCATGCTGCACTTTATTCGATTTGCTTACCTATACATATCTGTTCATATTATGTCCTGACATTCGCCTGACTTTTCTATTCAAATTGAACAAACAGACGAAAAGGCAGAGACTCGGCGCGGGCACTCACCTGTCTGCTGAGGTGACGTAATCAGCAGCCCACAAACTCCAACTGTCACTGCTGCTGTGCTGTTCCTTTTCAAAAGATTTTTAATGCAATACTAAAATTTGTTGTTTGCTTTATTTTCGGTTTTTGGAAAAAGATAAAGAAAAACAAAACAAAAAAAAATGAAATGGAATTTTGAAATATTTTTTTAAAAAACATTTCAATTCTTATATTCTTTTTTTTTGTCTATGATTTCCCCTGCTGTGTGTAGTTGAGTTCTACCATCCTTAAGGAATGGGTGGCTGTCAGTTCGAGTTAAGATAAAAATCGACTCTCTTAATCAGTTGAACAATCCAATCCATTCGTTTCTATAGGTCGGGCGGTCGGCTGATGTGGCCGAGCGCGTGTCCGTGCCTCCTCATATCTGCGGCTCGTCTATATAGTTCAGATTCTTCTTCGTTCTACACAGCTCTAACATTTCTTCATCTCTTGTATATTTTCTATCTATTCAAATGTTTGTTGCTGCTCTACATAAATCTTTCGTTTCTCTCCTACTACTACATAGCCAACCACACAACCTGGACAGTGTAAACACAACACCAACAACAAAAAAAAAGATGATGGATTAATCATATACAGCAGAGAGAGAGAGAGAGAGAGAGAGAAGAATAAATAAAGATGAGAAGTGTCTTTCATTCTATTTAAAAGAACAAGAAATAAAAAAGAAATGAAGAGGAGCTCGAGTAAAATAAACCCGTTCCCATATATGCAATTGTACTATACACACGATATATGTCCTTCTCCATCCATCGACCATTCACTCTCTAAACATTCCGATCGGCCGATAGAACACGAACCCATTCCCCTATAGCGCCTTTTATGTCCTCGTCATTCATTTTAAAATAATCATCAAATAATAGGATTTTTACATTGAACGACTAACAGGATCACATGAACTCTAATATCGCTTGTGATTCTAACGATTAAACGTTTAAGGGCAACCATCAACATTCCAAAACAAGTACAAGAAAAGAAGAAAATCCGATGGGAATTTAACAAAAAAAAAAAAAAATGGCCAACGGGAAATGCCCGATCGGACGAATAAACACGGTTGTGTATATCTCGGTGCTTGGTGCAAGTTGTCAGCTGGAGGGCTCCCTACATACATTCAAATTCAAGGGAATCAAAAAAAAATATCAAAGCTCTGACAGACAAGCTCGGCAATTTCTTCTCAATTATATAGTTATACGCACAGCAACTTGGCTCTGCTCTAATACATATGTTGGCGATGCGAAAATCTCGCAAGGTGGGTGGCTCCGTTGTAAACACGCTATATTGTATAAGGAGAGGAAACGAGAGCGAACACACACAAATACACACACAAAAAAACACAAGACGAGAGGAAATTTGTTTTTAAAAAGAGAAGAGGAGCCAGAAGGGACTGAAGCGAAAAAAAAAAGGGAAATAAGATGAAGGTTTCGTATACAATCGGCGAGGTCTATCGGCGAAGCTGGAATAAACACACGCCATCAAGTTCATAAGACGAAAAAAAAAATAAAGGAGGTAATAATAAAGGCAGAGGGAGAGACTAAATAGGACGACGTTATAAAGCGCGCAGGCCATGAAACAATAAACAAAAACAGTTGAAAAAGGCGATGTGCAGCGTAGTGAGAGAGAGTCTAACTTGGCTCATCACACAAACATGTGTGCCCTGTCCGTTCCCCGAAAGGGAACGGCGGAAAAACCACAGCGCACAAGCAAAAAAACCCAGGGAACCGGTGCCTCAACAGCACCCGATCTGTTGCTGGACGACTCGTAACAAGGGGCTCCTGCAACCCCCGAAGTAAAAAAGAAGAGAACCACAGAACACGTCGCTATAATAGAAAGCTCAGAAAGCTCTTTTTTGTGTGTGTGTGTGTAAGAGAATCCCCGCTGTCTTCGCCTGCGTGTAAACAAGGCAACGTATTGGTGCTCCCCGACACGTCAACAGTTCACCAACACACACTACACTCCATATCCAATCACGAAAGGCAAGAAGTTTCGAAGCCAAAAGAAAACTTATACACATACAATGTTCTGTCACGCAAAGTCTGCTGGAGTGGACGTTCAGTTCGGTTCTGAAAGAGAGTTATACGGATCATTTGAGAAGAAAGTCAACATTTATTCGAATTCAGGATGCTAATTGGCCATTTCTTGGAGTAGAGAGCGAGGACAGAATATATACTAATCTATCGGACGAAAGGATGGAATAATAAGAAAAAGAAAATTCTAAAAATATATCAGACTGCTGCTGGGCTAGAGCGGTTTTTGTTATTCTATTTGCTTGTGTTAACATCAACAAAACGCCAACGACGTCGAGGTGGTAGAATCACATACACACACACAGAGCTACGAGCTGGATCTTATTTAGACAAGCCTTGCCTATATCATAGACTTGAAATTGCTCTGCCACTCTCCTTTTTCCAAGTTTTAAAAACGGGTGAAAAAAAAATATCAGGTCGTCGTCAACCATAAACTTCCCTGTATATATGACCAGGACCATATAGAACCGGAATATAAATATATAAAAATTTCCAGTTTCTTTCGGTTCAACGGCCACACAGAGAGGGACAATTGGGCGTCGAACTCTATGTGCAAGGATCGGGTTGCGTTTATTCCAGCAATTGAGAGACATCTACTATAACCCCCTCTAGCAATTCATCTCTCAAAGTCTTTCAAAAAAGCAGCACACAGAAATAAACCAAATTGAAAACAGGCTGTATACACATTCAGAACAATACAGGTCTGTTATATAGCCCCAACAGCGTATTTGTGTTCTGTTTTTTGTTTTTTTTGCGGTCCGTTTTTTGGTGGCCTTGTCATATTGTAACATCCAGCGGTTTCGTATTTCCCGTCCTGGAACGAAGACACAACGACCAGTTCTGACAATAACAACATTGACATAATAATTCTCCGAATCAAAACGAAAATAGAAAAAGGTGAACGTGTTGCATCTGTATTCCATTGCACCGAATGACTATAAATAACGTCAAACGATGCGCAAACATGGCGGTCTAACACATACACATACATACTAATATACTATAGGTATAGTATCAGCTGCTGGGCAAAAGTGCATCATTGACATATGAAACAATCTCGCTATAGGCGGATTAATATATAATACCGTACATAAATATCGTAGACCTCTCTTCTATTCTTCGTCTTTTGCCTTTCTTCCATCGTCGATTTATCACACGGCCGCGTTACATTCATCATTTCGGCCGCTCTGTGCTGTACCGTGGAGTCTGTAGCGCGCAGTATTTATACGCCGTTGATGCTGGACACAGCCAAATCCATCTTCGTATCATGTATACCTTTGCGTTTGCTTATATTTTTCCCTGTCTATTGCAGTACATGTTTGTACACAACACACATAAGACACACACTTATGCAGCGCATGTGTGATGTGTATAAATATATTTATGTGCTCCATACAAACATAGACTTGTTATGCATATCTATAGCGCATGATGGATCCGTGTGTCAGCGATGGATGCGCAGTCGAGCTTATAGACGCACACTTTCCCAAAATGTCTTGCGCATTTTTCTCGTCGACTTTCTTCTTCTTTCTTTTTTCTCTCTCTTGTATGTTGTGTCATTCGATACCGCGCTCCGTCTCGACGTCCAATCCATTCACATGGTGAAATTTTGGCTTGAAACTCTTCTTCTTCTTCTTCTATACACAAAAACATATCAGCCCCCCCGGTTCACTATTCAAATCTAGGCCGACACTCAACAGAGAAAAAAGAGAGAAACCTTAGATTGTTGCTATTCGGACTTGTCTTTATTCTCGCCATTTAAAGAATTCCTTACGGAAAAAAAAGAAGATCCCAAACTGGATCGTTTGATGCTCCCGTTGAGGAATGCCAAAGGGGCAAGGCAGCAAAAGATTCTACTAGTTTTGCCGAGCGATGCAACTGATAGAGACAGAGAGAGAGAGAGAGAGAGACTATGCACTATATAGTGGAAATCTTTTCCGAGTAATTCGAGACCTTATAAATACCCGCCCCGATCTGTTCGTCGAAAATAGTGTTGTCGATATTTTAAATAAATATTTCTTCCTTCTTGGATTTTTACTCTCTTCATTTTTTTTTTGTTTTCCTGTTTTTCTTCTTCCTTCTTTTATTAAAAAAAAAATAAAGCGCAGAGCGCTCTGTGTAGAGAAAATCGTTGGCATTCTCTCGGTTTTTCCACCATCCAAAAGATATACACCCAGTGATGCCATACCACAGCGATTGGGCCATACCACAGCATTTTGATGTGGATTGTGAATGCTTCTGACGAAGTTATTTTTTTTTTTTCGTTTTTCTTTATTCTTTATATTTATTTATATTTTTTCCAGTATTTGTTATTTGTATGTTCTGGCGTCCGTCTGTCCGTCCTTCCTTGTCAGCGTTGCATCATTTTATTCAAATATACGCGCAAGCCGTAGTCACATATAAACAGGCAGTTCGTCGAGTATATGTACACCATTACTGTATATATTAAAATCTATAAATTTTGACATTAAGGTCTCGACCGTGAGACGTCGTCGTCGTCGTCGTGAAAATAATTCAAACTCACGAGAATTTGATGTTTGAAATTCTTATAATTTTTGTTTTTTTTTCAAATAAAGAAAGAAAAAAGGGGTTAGAGAGTCTATTAACTCTTTTCATAATATCCTCTGTGTACAGTAGGGAGAGACGACGTAATAGCAAATGCTGAGCCAATGATTAAAAAAAAAGTTTTCTCTCCGCGGTCTCTGGGTCCAAGTTGACCGTAAAAGCTCGTCGCGGAGATTTCGTGCCTTGGCGGCAAACTTGTATTTGAAATTGGTTTTGTTTTGTTATTTTCGAATGTATAGACTGGACGTGCTCCGTTCTCTCCGAGAGGTTCAACGACGCACCGTCGGCTGCTCCTGCAAAAGCGGATCAGTTTATTTTTAGGATTTTAGCTTTTCCTTTTTCTCTCCTCGTCCCCCTTCAAAACTACAGACGGCGATCGTGTGTGTGTGTATGTGCTTTAACGTTGTTTACCGGCGTCTAACGCTCCATCGGACCGAGAACGCCAGAACCGACACGGAAGATTTCAGAAGCAGCGAAAAAAAAGAAGAAATTAAGAAAATGAAAGAAAGAAAAACAAACAAAACAAACAACTTCACCCAGTTTTTTCTCCCTCCCACTTTTATATATCATCTCGACACGCCTATTTTCTATCAACTTGTATTATCAATTTTGGGTTATTTTATGTGAAGTTGAGCGTCCAGGGTGTATAATAACTCAAAAAA
The DNA here is from genome assembly GCA_030770115.1 of Daphnia galeata. NCBI lineage: Eukaryota > Metazoa > Arthropoda > Branchiopoda > Diplostraca > Daphniidae > Daphnia > Daphnia galeata. The sequence goes on from CM061115.1 coordinate 9,059,344, forward strand.
TAATCTTCCAACGTTCGAACGTTCGTTTTCTTTACGCTTATCGAAATGACTGTCTGGAACACATCCAGAATGAAAATATAAGGAAAGACCGTTCTAAAATCATCGCCATTTGACTTTCTTCCGCTTTTAATATACACACAAAAGTTTAGCCCAATAATCACAATCGTTTCCGCTATTTTAAATTTTCGCACAAAACAATTTGAGCAAAGATTTCCTTTCTGGTTTTTTTTTAAATTATTTTAAACACGATATTATATTATTTACGCACGATAGATGGCGTCCAACTGTTTCACGCAGTTCACTTCCTTTTTTCCCCCCTCGCCTGTCACGGAATTTTCAGTCTCGAGTTCATAACAAGGACAATAATCATAATCGTAACAATAAATAGAATTTGTGTGACAAAATGACGTAGCCAAAAGGAAGAAACACAAACAAAAGGAAAGGGAAAATATCAAGTGAAGAACGCGGGAGGAGGTGAAATGAGTTTTTTGAACGAGTGGGTTGCGGTGCCTGCATCAGAGTGGGAGTTGCAGTCAAGTAGTTTTTTGAGCTTAGCAGTTTCAAAATGTATCGAGCGACGACGAGGCGCCAGATGAACGAGACAAGCTGTTGCTTTTCATTTCTTTTGCTGGCCATTTCAAATCTCTTCAAAATAAATATTTAAAAAAAATAAAAGTTGGTCGTCATAGCTCTGTGATGGTCTCTCTATATGAGCTACGCTTGTTGTTGTCGTTCACGGTTGTTATAAAAATGTCTGGCGGCGAGGAGTAAATCAGATGAGGAGAGAACCGGGTCGAAAAAGAAGAAGATCAGCACAACTTTTTTGCGCTCGACTGTTTGTTCATGTTATGTTTTATATATTAAAATAACATAAGAACCAGCACACACACACACACACAAAAAAAAGAAGTGCAGAGTTGTATAACCCGCTCCCGGTCTCGTCGTGAACAGCGCGCACACACACACACACACACACACAAACTCTTTTTTGTTTTGTTATTACTGGGCAGGTTTTTATTTAGACTTTGGGCTGCGCTATAGAGATTGTAAAGACCAGCATCAGCTTTGCCCAAGCGTTTGTGTATATGTATGTAGGTACTACCTCGTATTGCGTGTGATGATGTTGATGCGTAACGATGGCAGAAGGGAGTTTTGTTTACCATCAGATGGCCAGTTTGAAGAAAAAAAAAAGGAACACAAAAAAACAACCAGCGCAAGTCCGTCATCAGCACAACAACATTCGAAATGCTTCGGCGCAATCGATTTTTAATTGCATTTCTCATCATTTCTCTTCAGATGTTTGTACCAACGGTTCCACGTTCAAGAAACAACAACGAAAAAAATAAGCTAAAAGAAAAGAATGGCGTGAACTAAATCACCACCGTGTAGGATCTGCTGGCGCTGATTAATCGATGGAATTTTCAAAACTCATTCCAGTCACTTGTAGTCGTCTATAAATCTTGAGCGCTTGGATTTTTTTTTTCCTTTGCTCCGTGTGTGTGGGAATTTCAAGATGGAAGAGGCAAAAAAAAAGTAAGGGATCAAATTTGATTGTGTATAAGAAGAAGGGAAGAAAAAAAGGAACATTTGTCCCCGGTGGGAGAATTGTCGGGTTGCGTATAATATACAACGGCCGCAAGACGAGCGCAGACATGAAGGATTGTCTTTCACGTACAGGGGGGGGGGGGGGGGGAGCTGCACACACTGATGGCCTGTAATTTGTTTATTGTTAGCCATCAGTTGAGAGAGTTTTCTGCCGGCCAAAAAGAAGCTAAGAAGTACACAGCAGCAGCAGCATCAGAGGAAGTAGAGCAAAAACATCACTATATTCCCCTTTGGTGTTTATAAATACACCACCCGCGCGCTCTCCTTCCTTCCTGTAAAACGTTACGTCTTCATTGCGCCCACCAAAAGCGCAGCCAAAAAGACGTGCCCAAAAGACCAAAGATTCTTGATCATCAAAATCCGGCGTCACAGAGACGAGAGAATGTTGAAAATGTCATGTAAGAAACAATCGAATGATGATGAGTATATAGTCGATTCCTTATATCTTTTTTTCTGTTTTTGTTTGTTCTCTTGCAGCGCTCGGACAGCCGAGTGGCGGTGACCTGTGTTCGACCCCATTTCGCCTTTCTCATCGATGGATGAGACAAGGGACTGAAGGGAAACGTCTAAAGTGCTTTGGCGTGTACGAGCCATCCATGGGGAATCGATAACACGAAAGGGAAAGAAAAAAGAGACGAGGTACGACAGCGAGCAAAAGATTCAACCGTCGTCGCATTGCATGTTGGATGGTGCGGACGCTCACCAGCAACTTTTCTCTCTCGGTTCGCTTGTCCCGATAAAAGGGCCATCGAGCATCTCTCTCTCGTTGCTTTCTCCCGCGGCCAACCGAAACGAAAATTCTTTATCCGAAGAAAACTACCAGGAAACGGCCGAATGACGCGACAAATTGGCGACAAAGATTTTTAAAAAGAAAATAGTACAAGACAAAAAGCCAACTCGCCATCAGCAGCTTTTCAAAGGAAAAATGAAAAGAATAGTACCGTATACATATAGTCAGTCATCATCTTTTGACCTATAGAATTTCATCTTTTGGCTTTTTCATCTTTTGCGTCTCTCATTTCGGCTCTTGTTTGTCTTGTTATTTCTGATGTTTTGAAATTCTAGCCGGTTTGTCTGTTTGTCTTCGACGTAGATGATGCATGTTCTGTTGTGTTGTGCTTCTGATGGCTTATATTGACCTGCATGTTCACCTACTAGTTACTAGGCCGTTTGCCGAGCTAAATACACATGGGTTCCACATCGCAAGTCGAACAAGAAAAGGAAAGAGACAATAGAAAAACACAACAACAAGGAGAGTGAGAAAAATCCAGACAGAATGTAAGGCGATAATTTATGCGGGATATATATTTTGATGATGAAGGTCAGACTAGAAAAGGGAAAAACAACACGCACAAATAGACTCTCGCAGCACATGATGAGAAGAAAAAGAAGAAAAAAAAAGGAGTCACTATCGAGCGAAAATAGCGCGGCTTCGATGTCTTTTTCAAAAGAGCTTCTTGTCTTGTCACTCGTCTTGTCGCCAAAAAATAAAACCTGCTGCCCGTCACCGCCACGATTGTCTCCCTTTTTTTCTCTCTCTCTCTCTCTTTTCGGTCTGGTTTTTGTTATAATATCTAGCACTATTAGTCAGCACTCCTTCTTCATAGACGAGACACAAAAGCTTAGACACTATTATGCTATACATGTACATAATAATAATCATGGCAATTTTTAACGAGCAAAAAGATGGCGGTCGGTTTCCCCAGCCGTCCAATGTTCAATCGCAATTGTTCAAACAAAAATATCAAACGCAGAGAGAAAAAGAGAAGAGCACATTTCGCTCTTTTTTTTTTTACCATCACGTCCGCTTGTTTGTTGACTCACGATCTCTCTAGTCGTCGCTAGCGGCCGTTGGGAAACGCGACCAGAATAACCAAACTATACACACACACATGCACGTTGCTGCTGCTGCTCGTTTGCTGTGTTTGAGAACTGGCTCTCCATTGCCCCAGCACCAGGAGATTGTCGCCTGAGATACGATTGGACAAAAAAGCGCACGAGCGTTGGCTGCGACGAATGTCTAAGAGCCTCACAATCGAATATTTATTCGTCCTTTAGCCGACTGCATGTGGCTGACAGCTAAGATGGTCGATCCTCCGCATTGTTATCTATTCCATTGTCCGAACGACAAGAGCAACAGAGGCATTTCCCTTCCTGCGGATAATATCGACATACTTTGCCCATGCCGTTTGCTGCTCTGGCGATGATCGAGCTCAAAATATGATCGCAATGTTTATAACTATATAGTTCTAGTCTGAATGTTGTTGTGTAGCTGAATTGCACTTTCGTTCCCTGGCGACGAGTTATAAGACAATAAATTCGTTTGAAATTCTAGAGAAAGAAGACGACAGGATCATCCAGCAGCGGCAACAACAGCCGGTGAAATAATAAATATTAGTCAAATGTGGTCTACTATTGAATATCGGTCGCTGAACTTTCCATTTGCCAAATGTTTTTCTATTCCTTCGTTGTCCAGAGAAAAGAATATTAGAGAAAATGGCCGCGACAGTTGCGCTAAAGAAAGAAATTAGTAAACCGAAATGATTAGAAAAAGGTGGCCAAGGATTTTCTAAAAATAAGCGCAACATGCTAGTAGCTAGCCGGACAGAGAAGAATAAATTTTATTTATAAGGAGAAACCGATTGCACGGTTCACCTATTATTTCACAGATATCCATAAATGATGTTTGTCCTGGAGACGAAAAGAAATCCAAATGTTGATACAGGAGGGATAGAGGAGGCCCCCCTCTTTTTTTTTCTTCTTTTTCGCTTTCCTATTGTGTTGTCTGTTGAATGGAAAATGTCGAATCAAGAGACGAAGAAAAGGATTTTTTTATTTTAATTGCTTCACGCAGCCGCCTGCCATATTTGGAATCGACGCGTGTTTTTTTTTTTGTTGATTCAAAGAAAAAAAAATTTTTAAATCAGAAGGAAAAAAAAAAGACAAGATGAAAAGCCAAAAAAAAAACAAAACAAACTTAACTAAAAGATGCAGAAAGAATAGTTAAGAGACGCGACCAAGTGACTAAGCAAATCCGTGTTCCATGTCTTTGTTTTCTTGAACCCCCCGTCTCGTTTTTTTGAAGAAGATAAAAAGACTGGACACATGAGGACGCACAGGTGCTGTCCCCTCCAAACAGAATTCTTTTTTTTTTTTAAAAGAAAAAGGTCAAATACAATTTCACTTGAATGATCAATGCGACTCAAATGTGGCGCAGAGACTCTCTCTCCCTTGCTCTTCTGCTGTTGCTGGTTCCCCCGTCGGAAGAAACGAACACGTTCAGCACTTCTCTGTTTTGTCTGCCCAATGTCAACACACTGACAAATTGCCACACTCGGTTGTATTCACTATTCAGCTCTCGCCCTCTGTGGAAACTATGCGTGGATGTTGTCCAGCCGGGTAGATAGCTTCACACTAGACGTCACTTGCGTTTCTTTTCTTTTTTTTTTGCCCTTCAACAAATTGGCGAACAACAGTTACTCGTCAAGTATAGGAAAGGACAGCTAAGGATAGGAACCCCCCCGCAAAAAGTCAAATGAGCAGTAAGAGAAAAATAACACGCCACAAAATACAACCACAATAAAAACGTCATTGGCGCCAGGGGAGAAAGTGAAGAAATGTCAGTTTGCGTTGTTTTGGCAAATTGATCAGCTGTTGAGCTGACGTTTTCCGTCGTGCAAACAGCTCCAAAGGCAAATAAGAAGGAAAGTCAACATGTTGAACTAAAGGTACTAGTATCACCCTCGTATTAATATATTATAGTCTCTACAAACTTGGCGCTTGTTGGCTCGCGACGGAGCCGCACAACTGTTCTCCTTCTGTTTCTCCATTTTTTTTCGCTGCTTTGCAGATTAGCAGTTGCAGTTGGCGTTGAAAGATGCTGCCGGGGAGACTTCAAATAGATCCTAGCATAGGTCACAAAGTCTAACAGAACAAGAAGAACAAGTCGACGCTATAGAAAAAGAGGAAAAGATTCTCAAATGTCTCAAATATCGTCGTCCAACGAAACTGGGCGTGCGCAGCAGAAGTTTCAGCTGTTCTCTATCTCTTTCTGGCTATAGAAGTTGTCGAAGTTATTAAAAAAGAGTTTGGCCCTTTATTGATATTCCGCATATTCGTTTCCACATGTTACTGCTGCGCGGAATATGTTACGGTATGTAACGAAACGACTACATATACGATGTGTGTTTCTTTAATACTCGGTCGTTATTTTAATTTCTTTTTTTCCTCCTTCTGTTGAAATGAAGAAAAAAAAAAAAACAAATAAAAGACAAATGCAAAATGAAAGAGACCGTCTCTAAATGATGGGGTTAGAAATTGCGACGATCGTATACATTTCCCTTGTTTTGTCCGTACCACGCAAACTTGTCTACTTGTTCGTCCTCCTCATCATTTCACTGCCTTCTTTTTTCTGCAGCTAAAAAAAAATCAGCATATGGCTTAGCGCAGTCTGCGGCTGAATGAAATGACGCTAGACATAAAAACGATCGTAAAAAAAAACATAGAAGGAAGAAGACGGTGGGGGTACCTTCATTATACGTTGCATCGCATAGCCTTATTTAATTTTTACGTTATTCATATAAATAATTTGATGAGCAAAGAGGAGGAGAGAGAAAAATAAAAATAAAAAAATAATAATAAGAAGAAGAAGCAAGGTGAATAATAGACAAAAACTCTGACAAGATGAGGGCCGTCGATTTCGAGATTCTTTTTCGACCGGTCCGCGGGCGGCGGCGGCAATTTCGTTGGAAGAATAAAAGGGAAAATAGTTAAAGTTTATATATTGAAGGTTTGTTATTTTGTTGTTGTTTTGTTTTTTTGTATCCATCAGGCGTCGACACAGTTAGTTCCCTCCAACAGTCGGAAAACGGAGGAATACCTGTGAGACTGTGCTCCGTGTGTGGGCAACGGTGGCGGCGTGCTGCTTCTGTTACACGGCGGCGGCAGCGGACGAATTAGCGGACGTGGAAAAGAGATAAAAATGAATCAAGAGAACGAGAACGAGAATGATATTCATGGGAGTCGCGTTAAGGGTGGCCTGGCCTCAAGCGACACATAATATATTTCGAGACTTGTGTGGAGTTGGTTACACAACTTCTTATGACGATAGAAGAAAGGCATTTCGAGTCAAGTGCTGGCGCAAGAAGAAGCAGAACAGCGACATACTGGAAAAAGGCAATTCCAATAATACAAAAATAAAGGGGGAAAGAAGACGAAGAAGAACTCTAAATGTTTGAAAGAGTTTCTTCCACGGAACAGCAGCCCAAAGTTGAGGTGAAAAGAAACAGACGTCCCAGTGCAGCCACTAGCCAGACTCTCCCATAACACGCACACGCACGCAGCACCGGCCGTTTCCCATTTCTCATCATTCTTTTTCAATTTTCTCACTCTTTTTTTGCCTTCTGTTTTCTCCGACTGGTATTCTAATGTTTGTTAGTATTTCCCTGATGATGTGGCGGACACTATAGCTCGTGGGAGAGAAACTCTTTAGTGGGTTTCGGGGATAGACGAAATGAATTTTCCATCAAGTTGACCAGAAAAGGGCATAAAATGTCGACAAAACGGATTTTCTGTTTGTTTTGTGCCGTGTTATTTCTCTACGATTGAAAAAAGAAAGAAAGAGAAAGACAAACTAACCGTGATCGTCGTGCGAAATTCACTGGCAACTATTCAAACAGCATTCAAAACATTTCAACGGTCACAGTCAGTGAGACGCCGGTCGAAACTTTTACACGGTCGGTGCATCACCGCCCGTTTCCAAAACACGATCCTCCTGAAATTGTCTTTCGACGCCCATCTATTTTTTTTTCCCCCGTTTTCTTGATTGGGCCACTATCGTTCCATCCCGGCAATCCTTGCCTAAACAGTTGATGCAGTTTATTTGGTCACATCGATACAAGGACAACATGGAATACTAAGGAGCCTCTCATTTTCATTCCAACGATAAGAGAAAAAAAAAACGACGTGACTAGAAATGGCAAATCTTATCGTTTCCAAAAAAATGTTCTTGTATGTATTTAACAGCCAATTTATACGGAAATCTCTCTCGAACTCTTTTCCCAGTTCGGAAGTCGTCGAGCCGCGCGGCCGAGTTTTCTTTGGAGAGTCGGTTCCCGTTGAATGGAACAGGACGGGACAAACAGAAAAAGGTTTTTCCTTTCTCCGTCTCGCTCGATTAGAAGAAACAACATTCAACAGTGGCTCCCAAAACGAAATACGAAGAAGAAGAGAGAGCGCTCGATCGTCGCTTTATAAAAGAATCACAAAATAATCTTTTCAAAAAGAAAATGGAGGTCATCCAGAGAAGTAGAAGAAATAGAAGACGGTCTTCTGGACTTCTCTATCGACCTAGAAATTCGAAACTTCATTCCATTTTTCTTTCTCTTAAAAAAAAAAACAAAATAAATAAATCTTTCTCCCCCCCCCCCCAACTCCTTCAGACCTTTTTGACCATTTCTCCTTGTTATCGTGCTTGCTGTATTTCCTTTGAGCAGCTCTCATATCTTGAAAAAAAGAGAGAGAAAGAGGGAACTTGTGTCTGTTTGACTAGTGCTACTACCCAACTTTACACGCGCGGAGAGAAGAGAGCGAGAAAGGCCACTTGCAGATGAAGACACTTTGGGTCGATTGTATACGCGATTCCCATCAGATCGTATCGGTATTTGTTATTATGAGATTCGGAAAATCGTTGCGTAACGCCACCTCTTTAAGAAAACGAAACGAAACGAAACAAACAAACAAAAAAAAACGATTGAAAGCGATTCGATTGGGTCGGAGAGTCGATGTGTCGCCGATTTCACGTTTTATCTTTCATCTGCCGCCGCCACTGGCCGTCGCATTTGGTTCCCTATTATCCTGTTTAGTCTCCGATCTCTCCGCCGGCACCAAACACACTTAAAAAAACCAAAACAAAATACCAAAGCCAGTTTAAGACAAAAGGAAAAAAGAAAAAGAAGAAGAAGAAGAAGAGTCTCTTTATATTTCGTTTTGTCACACAACACATAGTGTGTCCTGATGTTTCTCGTCTGAAAAGGAACAAAAAGAGTCATGTCAACAACAACAAACTACAAAAAAAAAAAAAAAGGAAGAAATGTATGGATGTGTTGTGTCCCTCTGAGTATAGAGATTCCCATAATAAGCGTCTCTTCCTTTGGCGATTGATTTAGTGTTGGCGACCGAAGCCAAGAGACGACATCAGCGCAGAGACGAGGGGGGTGATTCAGCAGCAACTTGAAGCAAATGCCTTTAAGAGCTTTGAGCTGCTGGCCAGGCAAAAGGGAGAGAGATAAAGAGAGAGAGAGAGAGAGAGAGAGAGAGGAGAAATCTACATATCCAACTGCTGGAACCGGCATTGCTTATAAGAGATAGATAGGAAAAGAGACGAGGACCTTGAGATCCGCGCGCTGGATGAGAAATGAAACGCCGTAGCGCTCGCGCGCGTGCTTCACCTAAAAATAGGCAACAACAACTACAACAACAACAAAAAATCAAAGAGTCAGAAAAAACACAACAGATGACGCGGACTCTTGTGACAAGGAAATGATTTCAAGTGCGTCGTTTTGTAGGCGCCAGCTCACGGATCCTTCTCTCTCTCTCTCTCTCTATCTACTCTTCGCTCACACTTCAATCCCTTTCGGTAATGTTCCACTGTTGTATTCGTAGCTCTCCATCTCTGTCCGACCTCTTCTAAGGCAATCAAAACAAAAACTCTCAAGTGTATCCAATTTGACTTGGCCGCCAGCCAGATATAATCATAATCACTGATTATACACATTGCGATCCGCACACACTTGTTTATACACTTTTTCAATCTCTCTAGATGATGGAAATCTAAGACTATTTTCAAAGATGATCATCAATTTAGATAAAAAGTTTATAACATTTTATTTTTTTTTGTGGTAGGGTTTTTCAATGCCATTACAACCACCGTCTGTTACGTGTTTTTCGACTCTACGCTAATGATGAAGGGCGCACAAGAGGAGAGAGAGAAGAAAAATTCCAACCGGTCCGATCCGCATCGCTTCAAATTAACAGCAACGAGAAGAAAAAGAAAGAAGAGCAAAGAAAAGGATATATACTGGTTGTACTCCCTTCTGTGTGTCGCCTAAAATGTCCATGATGATGATGATGATTCGCTTGCAGTCAACCACTTCAACACCACTACTCTACAAGAGCAGGAGCCAGCGAAGCACCAGAAAAAAAAAACTCGTAACATTATTTCTAAGAACATTAACATAAGGGTTGGGAGGTTTTGTGATTAACGATAAGATTTCTTCAAACCAGAACACAGTCACGTGTGTGTTTTAATGCGTCTTCCCCGGTCCCCCCCCCCCCCCCTACCACCAATTTTTCTTTCTTGGGGTCTTTGGTCGAGACTCATCAGCACGCGACCGGATCGTGTTAGTTTTTCTTGAATGAAATAGAAGAAAGATTCCGAATTTTAAATAGAAAAAGACAATAGACTAGCGTGATGATGGTCTTTTTTTTTTCATTTGAACTGCGTTGAATGTTTTTAAAAAAGCCTGAACTGTACCAGCAACCCGACGATGCATGAGAAAACTGTGTCGTCGAGGCTGAGGGGGGAGAGTTCGTGTTCGGGGCCAAGTCCATCTGTCGCCACGGTTGATTCATTAGACTATACAGTCAAAGTCAGTCACAGTCACCACAGAGCTCGCAAGGATTCAAAATAGTCCGACTACTCTCTATATACTACTATCCAACATCGGCCTGGGCAATAATGAAAATTTCAAACACAAAAAGAAAAAAAGAAGGCAAAAGAATTCTTTGACTTTTTCTGTGTTTGTTGTTGTTTTTATTTGAAATCTTTCACTCTGCTCCTCATATAACGTCGCTTTTAGCTACTATACATTTACAAGGCCGTGTGTGCATAGACAAGTAGTCAGCTCCCTTATTTTATTTTATTTTTTTTTTTTGTTGTTGTGTTTTTGTCTCGTTTTCAAAAGAAAATGCATTCCTTCAGCTATGCAGCAGCAGCAGCCTGGACTCCTGTACAGACGACACAAAGAGACTGGTTCTGGTCACGCGGGAGTGTGGCAAGCTCTTTTTTTTTTCTTTGTTATGTTATTCTTCCTCTTGGCTTGAAAATTTAGAGACTAAATCGAGCCGACAGGGCCAGCCAGGTGCATTATTAATGAGGTGGCGGGCGGGTTTTTCTCGATATGATGGAATATCCATTAGACGGACGTGCGGTGTGTAACGACGAGAACTGTACATAACCAGTCTAACAATAAACATGAAAAATCGTCAAATTATGGAAGAAAAGAAAAAGATTAGAAATAAACAGAAGAAAAAGGAAAAAGATGACGGCGATTTATGCGCAATAACAAAAAATAGTAATAATAATAATAATAAAGCAATGCAAATCTATGTAGAAAACAAAGAACATATATATATAAAATAGAACAATTAGAATGCACCAAGAGATCGCAGCAGCCCGATTGAAAATAATAAAAAATACAACGTGTTCACGTCAGTTTGCGTGTGCGGTCCCTTTCAATCATTGCTCAACTGGGTTACACACACACACAGACACACACACTTGTATGTCTAATTGTCTATACACTTTCTGCCTACACGCTACTATGACGTCCTACTACTACTCTCATGTATCTATAACGGCGGAGGTACGATAATTTTATTCAATATGGTTAGCATATTGATTATAGTGTAGTACACAAGGCGCGCTGTATTTGCATGGATAGAATGAATTTTTTTTCTTTTTTTTTGGTTTCATGTCGGCCACAGGTGGGCAGGTGATGACGTCATCCGTGAAAACGAACTGAAAGTTGATCCAATTGTCATGATGGACAGGAAAGGACGGACGATAGTCAGAGGCCGTCTGGTTCTCTTAGATGTTGTTCAACAATTTGGAAGACGCTGTAAGATACAATAAGATTGCGAATCATGCGGCGGGGAATGAGGGGGAACAGCAAATGGATTCCTCACTCATCATCCATCACCCAATTGTAATTACAGAGGACCTTCGATGGCAGCGACGGAGCGGCCGGTCCCGAGCGCGGCCGTTGCGTCTGATTACCACCACATCTTTTTGAGGAAAAGGGCCGCTCATCGCAGCAGGTGGTCGTTTCTTGATCTAATAAACAGCACAAAGAGAAGACAAAAAGAAAGAAATAAAAGAAAGAATTTCTTCGATCACTCGTTCCATCATTTGCCTGAGCTCTGTTTTTTTTTTCTTTTTTGGTTTGTTTCTATTCTTCTCGAATGCGGAGCGCCGCCGCCGCCGTTTCGGGGTCAGAAGGCGTGGCTCGACGAGTCGCAACTCATTACAGGATTGTTGCTGTTTGTTGATGTTGCCCATTCGTAACAATGTGGAGCTGCTTCGCCTTGTTATGGTTGATGTTATGTGATATCACTTCTTTGAATCGTTATTCGTTCCCGCACCACTACAAGACTCGTTAAGTATGGCAACGTGAAAAACCCTTTTTTTTGTGTGTGTTGCTTTTATTTTCAGCTTTTTCTTTTCTTTCTTTTGTTTTCGGAATTTTTTGTATCATTTTTCTTCTTTCTCCTTTCAGTTATTGGGCGTATAACAGTAGAGATTTTTTTTTTAGCGCCTTGCGGGTCGGTGTGCCATCCTTCTAGTGTAATCACTTTGCCAGCAGTTTTGCCTCCTGTTTCATTACATACGCCTGAGCACGGCCTTCTGCTGCTGCCGCCTGTCCGTTTTTTCTTTTCTTTTTTTCCAAAACGAAATGGAAGCGCCTGCATTTGAAAATTTCATCGAAATTGTTTCCAAGGATATTTACGTACATCAGCGAGCGAAGCTGTTGAGCTTGAGACCTGAGCTTTATATATACTGTATGTATATATACCCCCGTAGTTTCTGGTTTATTCGTTTCTAAAACGGGCGGGTTGCCGACATGTTTCGGCGTCGTCCACCTACATTTATGCAGTCATTATTCCAGGTAAAAGAGAGAAAAACGAGTCGAAGAAAAACAAAATGGAAATGGAACAACTGACGGCAGTATTTCCCAACCTGACAGGACAAAAGGAAGAGCGGCGCCGGAATGCGGCGATGAAATGCAACGCCAACCAACGACGAGGCAAAAAATGAAAATAACAAAAATTGAGCGCGTAATTTCAATTTTCCAAATGTGAAATGAGATGATATTTACAGACACGAAAAAATAAAAGAGAAGCAGCAGCAACTGCTGCTGACGTATCAACAACATTATAACCTCCTTAGTCATGACGCAACGTTTAATCATAATAAATAACTGAAACCAAACCCCTTGGAGCAGGTGTGATGAACCCTCCCACTGAAAATAAACTTCACTGGTCGGAGAAAGAAAAGAGAAAAAAAAGGAATCAGTTTTTTAGACAAATTTGAACTCTATTGCCTTGAAACTAAAATTCTTGATTTAAAGATTTTTATAAAAAGAATTTGAAAGTGTAAAAGTTCTCACTCCCATCGCTGACATTAAAATACAACGGAATAACCTACCTCAAAATGACGATTCAATAATGAAAATAATGCGCGACTTACCAAATTGACGTATCAAAATAGGAAATCCAGGTCCGCGAAATTCACACCTGAGTGGCACGCCGGTCTCCAAACACTTTTCACACATCCCGTCTAGGATCACACAACAACATAAATGGAGTCACTGATCCAAGCGACAAAAGTTACACGTACAGTTCGCTGGAGGTTTTCGAAAATTCACACAAGAAAATGACACATCGTGAAAAATTGCAACTTCACTCACTTTGGTGGCAAGACAAACTAAGTCTGGATTGCGTCCTTTCAAAAAATTGAAATGTTCTTTTTCAGTTTTCTTACCCCTTTCCCGACTTTTTCATATTTTTTCTTTCTAAATTTTATAAAATTTGTCTCAAAATGGAGTGGTGGCAGGAACGCCCTTAATTTTTGACGAAATTTTAATTTACCTTTTGAAAATGTTATCGAATCAAATGTAATTACATATTGAATTCGACAACAGCACTTGACTTAATTATCAGTTTTATTCGAATCGCGCAACTGCATGTTGACGTATCAACAACATTAGAAACCTCCTTAGTCATGACGTAACGTTTTTAATAACATAATAAATAACTGAAACCAAACCCTTTAGGAGCAGGTGTGATGGACTATTTCCACTGAAAATAGCTTGACTGTCAGAAAAATAAAAGAAAGGAATCATTTTCGAACACAAAGTTTGAACTCTTTATTTTCTATACTGTATTTTTCTAAAAAGAATTTGAAAGTGAAGTGAAGAAAGACGAAGGAGTGCCCTGTTGAAATGGAGAGAAGACTACTATATGGTGGCGGACGACTTACTTAGTTGCAACGCAATGGTCCATGCCAAAACGACCCAGGATCGTCCTATTCTATGGACGTCTAAGTCGTCGTTCGTAACTTCTTGGAACGAGAAGTAAAGCGACACATAGAAAAAAAAATAAATAAAATGAAAGAATTCGGGTCAACTCTTTCGTTTGGCTTCCCCATTTTGCTACCGTGTTTTTTGCCGAGCATCTCTTGTCATCTCGTCTCTCCATCGTCGCTGTCTTATCTTTTTCGGCTCCACCACCACCAAGAAACCAAGTCCCACACATGAAGAAGAGAGCCAATAAGCATACACACAAAGCGTCCGTGTAATTAGTCAAAGTCCTTGTCAAAGTCTCTAGCTCTTTTGAAATAGCCAAAGAGGCCAAATGTCGGTGGATGTGCAGTCATGTCGTCCCCTTGTGGCGGTTTGTCGGCAACAATAACAACAAAACATTGGCAATGCACTACGTTTATCCCGCGTGATATTATGAAAATGGGAAAAAATCATTTTCATCCGAACTTGGGGATGTGCTTGGGTTAACGATCAACTGATTTCTCGTTACCCACATAGCTGCATAGTCTTAGTCATGATTCTCCCACGGTCCCCTTCTTTGCTGTTAGTATACATATTCTCTTTTCATGAGTGTGTACTATGTATACATACAAGCTTATCTCCGGGTCGTGATTCATTTTTTCCTTTCTTTTCTTGGCAGCAATAAAACGCCATATAAGCATTACAAGCTGCTCACACAAGACAACACAAGCGCGGAATAATTTTAATAACTGGATTCAGGTCGTTGTGTTGTTGTCGTCGTCTTGTAGCAGTGGATTGTCGCGTTTCGTTGTTGTTGCGCGGCACCAGAAACAGCAACCGAAAAACCTAATACGCCAGCGCTCAAACAATGAATCCTAATATTAGATTTCTTTTCCATTGCGCCACATCAGTTGAACTGGCATATAATGAGCCCATTTTCTTAAGACAATATGTGCGCGTTGTTTTCATTTGATGATATGCGCCATGACTTGGTGGTTGTGAAATTAAAAAAAGACAAAAATTCCATTGACCTCTTCTCGCGGACCTAGAAACAAAAAAGAAATAATAAAATATTTGCTCTGGTTTTGTCTCGGAATGGGTTTGAAATGTTATTAATATACGAGGCCCTGCTTGCAGAATAATAATAATAATAAGATACTAAGAAGAAGAAGAAGAAGAAGAAGAAGAAGAAGAAGAAGAAGAAGAAGAAGAAGAAGAAGAGAAACCCATAAATATGACATAAAAAACGAGTTGAGGTGAGAGAGAGAGAGCTCTGACTGTTCATATAGTCTCTTCACACCTGGAAACTTATCACCGACTGTGTTTGTTGGTTGTTGTTGAGGCAGACGATTGAAAATTCAAATCAGTTTTGTGCCTTTTCCCTTGCCTTTTCCTCCGTTCGTTTGTTGTTTCCCTGGCCAAAGATTTGGATGTATAGGAACGTTAAACTGTGGGCGGTTGTTGTCTGAGTATTTCTATCTCTTTTTCCATAGTGAGAAAGAAAGAGAGAGAAAGAAATGGAAATGAAAATGTTTGTTTTCTATTTTGTGTGTCGTTCGTCGAGCTGTTTTCTTACTTTTCCCATTTTTGCTGATGAAATAAACGTCGTACAACAACAGTCCTGGAACCCCCCCCCCACACTCGACTGGCGACTGGCTGCTAGAGGCAACACACGAGAAAAAAAGAAAAATACTTGCGAAGAGATGAGATATGGAAACGACCTAAATGTACTCCTACTATTAAAAAGAAGTCAAGATGAGAGAAAATAACAACAAACTAAGAACCTTCCATTCTATCCTCATTTAATAGTCTCTTTCACTCTGTCTCTCCGCGTTGCTGTGCGTTGTATATAAAAATCTATTTTTTTCTTTTCTTCCGAAGAAGAAGAAGAAGAAGAAGAAGAAAGAAAAATGCCACAGCAAACGAGGACACCCAATAAGAAAACAAAAAAAAAGTTTCTTTTCTCTCTCTTTTTTTTTTGTCTTTAGCTGTTTTTAGTTGGTTGGAAAGGGGAGAGAAGAAGAAGATGAGAGAGGCGGAGAGGAGCCCATCCAAACAAATATACATATAGGGTAGGAGGTGGTAGCGCTGAGGGAAAACGAGTCAAAGTTATACGGACAGCATCACAGCAATGCGGTGCATGTTTGAAAAAGATTTTCGTAGCATCAGCATCACGTAGGTAGTATAAATAAGGTAGGTTGGGACTTTGGGTTGTTGTTGTTGATGGTGGTGGCACCCAGAGCTCCTTCTTAGGAGCCGCTAGCCGAGCGACGCTACGGGCATAATAATCAGTGATCCTTGGATGTTTCGTTGCCTGTGTGGCCTGACCAGTCTCCCTCTATTTTATTTTTTGCCCTTTTTGATGGTCTGTTGGGTGCCTCGTTCGCTTCTCTTTTAAGAAAAATAAAGTAGAGAGACTCTCGTCATATGCAAATGAGGCCGCCCTTCACGTTCCCTCCTCCTTCGTCCGTTTCTATTCTCCCTTTCTCTCGTCGGTTGATAAATGGCGACCGAAGCCAACTTCAGACAAATATCAACAAACAAAACAAGACTGACTGGCTCGTATGTAACTACTATCTTCAAGATTCATCGCTATTCCTACGCTGGGTACATTTATCTATTTTTGCTTTAGGGCAGTTCGTAATTTCCCTTCCTTTTTTACACGGACATATCAGAACGCAGTGACGAGATTCCCGAATGTCTACGTGAGACAGTCCGTCCTCGCGTCGAATCGAAAAAATGAAATAAAATAAATGCGATTTTTGGTGCGAGAATAATTTTTTTTTTCAATTTGAATATGACATTCCTCTTAACTCGCGCGCACACAATGTCAACTGCAGTCCCGATGTCGATCCATCCGCTTTTTTAAAAAGAATAAAACAATTACAAATAACAATCACCTTTTTGCGCTTCAATAGACGCGCGGACCGTTGCGCTGCGTAGACGGACATGGTCGCGACAAGGATCGAACAAGAGACGGGCGTAGACGCTCAGGACCCAATTTATACGCATTGGTGAAATAACAACCGAAAAAAAAATATGTGGAATGTTCGGTTGTGAGCTCGTGTTATTGGCTATCGGTCCCCGTTTATTCGACCATTTCTCCTCGTCTCTGCCATTTGAATTCCGCTCCTTTTAAAAAAATAAAATAAAATAAAATTTCAATTTCCATTTTCAAATTTTTTGGGTGAGATTCATTTGATTGGTCAGAACGTTTTTTGTTTTCTCTCTCTCCAACATCGGCATTTAGAGCATTGGATCATTTGGGGAAATCTAAAAAAGGATTGGGAGAGAAATAAAACAAAAGAATAACAAAAAATGATTGAGGTTATTTTTTTCGTTCTCTGCCTCGTCTATAGTTGCCAGGACATTTGAATAATGCCACACGTAGTACAACGCGGCGTTCCTATAAAATCTCCTTTTATTTTTTTAAAAAGAAAAAACAAAATGAAAATTTAGACAAAAAGAGATTTTCAAGAAAGTGCAGGTATACATAGAGACAAAGACGCTAAAGAAAAGAAAAGGATCAAAACAGAGAGAGAGGGGGGGTTCCGAAAAAGAAAAACCTTTTTTGAATATTCAAATCACGAGCTCTACAGCTTGGCAACTCGTTGGTTATTTGATTTCCTTGTATTTTCTTTTTCTCTGTTATTTTTTTCCAGCAGGTTGGACTTAATTTGCTTTTCTTTTATTGCCATTGTTTCCTGCGTTCGGCTTTTACCGCGACGCCACACAAGTGCGAACAAACAAATCAAAAATGCAAAACGCAATAACGTTCGTGATTATCTCTGTACTCAATTTGTTATCGGAGCGCCATAGCACTAAACTGCGTGTTACATAATACAACAACAGGGTTAGAGATGTAATAGAATATGGTAGGAAAGAGATTTCCAATCGAATAGAAAACTTTTTTGAGTCTTTGTTTTTTTTTGGTGGTGGTGGGGGATTACATGTTGGATGTTATCTGACCGTGTTATTACCGCGTCGCGCAGCACCTTTCCCAATCAATCACTCCGTGTTTTGTAATTTCACACACACACACACATGACCTAACTTTTGGGGCCTTGTGTGTGTCTTATAGTGTGGGCAGCAGGTACACGAGATAACAATCGACCATATAGCCAAAACCAGTGTAGAGAGAGAGACCTATAGAGACTTTCCATATAGATATAATTAATAATACGGTATGCATACTATATAACCACCTAAAGTTATCTTTCCTTTCTCTCTACTCTCATTGGCCGTTTTTAAATTGAAAATATAAAAAAACATTTTCATATTCTACGATAGTGGGGGGATATTACACTCGACTATATTGGCCCTTTATTTTTCGATTATCCACACCCCAAACTAAAGGTAAAGCGAAAAAAAAATAAATAAAACAAAAGCAGTAGATCGTCCGTGTCAGAAAGGGTCCGCCCAGGTGGTCCTTATGTATCGCTCCCGCCGCCACCACCACCAACACCCATCAACCCGTTTCTTTCTTCCTTTCTCTCTCTCATCTTTCCTCCCTTTCAAGAAAGAAGGAACCTCTTCTCCTACGTATATGTGAAAGAAAAGAACTGATTTACAACGCCAGCACCTTTCGGTGATGGGGTCTTGCTATATTATACGACACGGCTGTGATTTATTATTAAAACCAGCATCTTTGGCTATAGCTAGCTCCGTATAGTCTACATGCATGCACATCACCTATAGACTTATAGACCGTAACTGACTTGTATATAAATAGTAATAGGTTATTCTATTGATTATTACCTTTTTGGTTATATTTTTCTATTCGTGTTTGCCTGTTTGGTGTGTTTTGGGGGTTGATGGTGTATAGACCCCTCAGCACCTCGGGGTCGTTTGATTTTTCCTCCTGTGCCCCTCTGCTTGGTAGAACCTTCGACTGAGCTATTAACAAAAACAATTATTATAAGAAAGAAGAGAGAGAAGAAAAATATAAGTCAAGGGGGTTCAAAAGATGATTGCGGGCTTCGATTGTAGGGAAAAAAATGAAAAGATCCTTTTTCTTATTTTATGGTGGAGTCATAATAATCTGCCCGCAGGTTTTGAAAATTTTACTTCTTCTATTACTCGTTCGACATTTGTTTATTTTTCCGTGCCGTTTTTTTTTTTTTTTAAAGGGATGAAAACGAGACCTACCGCTACAAGACTATCCCGTGATAGGCCGTGAAAATTGAAACCTACTATAGAGAGACAAACACAACGACGCTGCTGTCAAATGTGTGCTGCGATTCCTGGGAACCGTTTGGTATCTCATCCCATTGTGTTTCTTTGTTGTCGACCGCTAAACAGAAGAGACAAGTGGGAAAGAGGAACATTTCGCGACACCCAATCCCGTCTAATAATGTGCCCAGCGACGGTTATGCTGTGATCTGCTGGTTTACAAAATAGAATAACAAATCTGCTACAGTAATAAGGAGTTGGTGGCTTGAAATCCGGTCGTCGTGTGGTTGCCAGCACCTTCAACCCCCCCGAAAACATGTGATGGACAGGCGAGACAAAGCAACAAGACAAGTCGAAAGGAAAGAAAGGTCATCATCAACCCATATCCAACAGGCGGATAAGAGGTCACAAACCGGAATCAGCTTAACCCATCCGCTCAGAGTAGAGAGAAATGCGGAGCACATGGAATCGTCACAAAACCGCCTTAGTTTTTTTGTTTTTTTTTCAAAAATCTTTTTGGTTGTCACTTCCCATTCGTCAAATAGGAAAAAAAAAGGGAAATCAACCGCAGTCACACAGGACAGAATTGTCGCTGTTTCCAATTTCTTTTCTCTTTTATTTTTGCCGCGCAGTTGGGGTAACCGGACACTCGTCCGTTGGACACACGTCGCCGATGGGTCTGCTGTTTAAATTTTTTTCTCTTCGTTTTATGTATTTCTAGTTCTTTTTTTGGTTCTTTCTCCTTCTTGCAATCATTTCACCAGGGAAAAGATCAAAAATGAAGATGGCGGTTATTTTGTCCATCCAAACAAAATAAAAACTCTAAAATATTAATGACATCTCTAACGCAGAGAGAAAAAAGATGACGATTATTCTTCTTGTTCGTGTATAGATAAATTTGCGTGTTTCTTTTTGTTCGCACACTATCGCGCTTCATCCGTCTGTCTGTCTGTCTTTTGTATAAATCACTTAACTCTATGACGAGCGGACGCGCAAAAAAAAAGAGGCGGCGGACATGAGAGAGAGAGAAAATGGGAAAAAACTTAACGGCCGTTGCTGCGACTGATGTCCGCGCTGCTGCTGCGGAATGCGCAGCGGCCTCAAGAGAGTCGTTATTAACATGCAGGACATGAATGATGAACGAGAAAGGATGAACAACCTAAACAGAAGGTGAATACACAGCACACGACGTCACATTGGCGAATGGCATTCGTGGAAGATTCGACCCTGTATACAAGAG
Organism: Daphnia galeata; assembly: GCA_030770115.1. NCBI lineage: Eukaryota > Metazoa > Arthropoda > Branchiopoda > Diplostraca > Daphniidae > Daphnia > Daphnia galeata. The sequence goes on from CM061115.1 coordinate 9,079,702, forward strand.
AAGCAGATGGCCATCATCACGAAGGAACAGGAGATACGACAGATATACGACCATTAGATTCACGCCGAGTAAAATGGCGGGGCAAAAAAGGGGTGAAACTAAACAGCAATTCTTTGTGTGAGCTGTTGTCTCTCTGCTCAGAGAATTTACGAGACGAGTTTTTGTTTTATTTGAAGAAATAACAAAGAAAAAATAAACTGGGACGATGATGACAAACACGGCACGTGTTTGGTTTCTTTGACTTATAGTATCTCGTCTACTATTTCAAATGTCCAGCAGCTGGACTGTGATGACCGTTTTTCATGTTGATTGTTATATAACCGAAACACGCGAGTGCTGCATGTTGTATACCGTACAATTCTACTGTTGGGAGCGCAGTAAATTTACGATACCAGCTCTTATTATTCCTACCGTCTCTGGTTGGCAGCTTATCTCATGGGGTGCCAAGATTTACCTGCTCGTGGCACTGCTCACGGTTTACTTTTCCCATTTATAAATTTGAATTCTAATCGATTCTTGTTGTTCATTTGACTATTCTACCCAGTTTTCATACGTTGGTAGTAGCAATCTGGCGTCAATTTGCATTTGAATCAAATCATTCAAAGTGGCATCCGTGTAATAATCGTCGTTCATCAGTACCTTCTTTATCATTCACCGCTTAATGCTCTTTATGATTCCCTTTGTCTTCTTCTTCTTCTTCTTCTTTTGTTGATATCATCGTCATCACAGCAGCCAGCCATAACCAGCAGCTAAGGGTGGTCCATACTTGTTCCATCGTCCTTGGTGGCTGAATGTATATATACAGCATACACACACTTGGAAATCGACCGCCAACGTTCTTCTTCGTTCGTTTAATCATTTTATATCTTTGTGTTTTATTGTTCGTCGTGTGTGTGCTAATTTAATTCCCCTTTTTTTTTTCTTTCTATTTCTCTCAAGAAAACGAAAAAAATAACATTCGTTACACACACTGGATTGTGTATTAGGTATAGGCTAACAGCAGACGAACTGCTGGTTGCCCCCAATTCCGCAAGGAGAAAACCATTTAACTTTCAAAAAGGAAGACAAAAATATTGAAAGGAATTCGCCTATTCGACATTCCCGACACCTTTTGACTCTTTTCGCCGAAACGCAGCAGCGTGAACAAGCCGCAACAAGTCCAGCAGGCCAAGAAAAAGAAACGATTCGATGCTCTCTGTGCGTGATGGAGGTCGGAACCTTGACACTATAACCAGTTACTCCTATGTATGCACTGCCTCCCTTGCGTGTCCCACATATTTATTTACAAACAGAAAAAAAAAAGAATACCATCACATAGCATTATTGCCACATATTTGCGTCGACGGTCCTTAATTGGCAAAATGGGGAAAAAAATAAAAATAATAATTCGTCAAGTGAATTCATCCGGTTTGTCGAGTTCGCACGCGTACGCCGTCACCGACGTTGTGCTGCGTTGCCAACCCAAATTCCGGGAAGTTCAATTGAAGTTAGCGCTACTATAATCGCGTCATGTAATTGCTTTTCTAATGTGTATAGAGTGAAGGTGGTACACTTTCTTTATGTTTTTTTTTTTCAAATTTTTTAAATTTTTTAAGGAGAATATAGAGAGAACGGCTCATTATATTTTCTATCGGCGTGTGATGTAATAATGCCAAAGCGATATGACGTAGAAAGCGCTAGTACGCTGCACTGGTCAATAAAGCAGCTCGCTCAAGGCACAAAATGAAAACCACATGGTTGACGTTGAGCCGCATTTCATATAGAAACAACCACACATCATAAGGAGAGACTCGTTTATTTGATGTGTGTGTCTCTCTCTCTCTCCTTTTAAAAAAAAACTTTCTTGCTGAGCGCAGACGAAAAACGTCATTCCATCTTTCCTCTAATCCCGTCCAGATCTCGGACTGTCGGGTTAACTGCATTAACGTTTTCTTGACGAGTTCAAAAACAGGGAGGAGAAGTTGAAAACGAAGGGACGGAATAATAGACAGAAAAAAAACCCCGAAAAATTAAAAAAAAGAACTTGAATTTTTTTGACGTTTTTTTGTTTTTTTGTTCAAAGAGAGAAGAAGGACACAACACACGACGCGATGCGTTAACAAGAGCGTAGAAATAAGATCGCGTGTTGTAAATCAAAGACGGTTGGTCTTTTTTCTCAATATTTTTTTCCTTCTTCTTCTTCTTCTTCGCCTTTTTCCTAATGAATTATTAGTTGAGTCAGTTTTTCTATCGATGCCAAACCTCGTCGTATTGACGATGATAAATCAGAGACAATTAGACGAGCCCTTAAATGGACCGCGCGGTCATTTTCGAATGAAACATTTTCGTGAAAACAGGTGAAAATTTTTTTTATTGAAATCATTTCTAATGTTATATGATAAGTATTTCAAGATTCCACCTCATACGGTTGAAGGAAGATGATGAATAATTGATTTCCACCATCAAACGAAATCACGCCAAATGGATATCCAGACGACTTATTTTTTTTTAATTCTTTTTGCATAATAGTATAATGTAATGTCGTAAATCAGTTTTGAAATTTTTTTTTTTAAATTTCTATTCTTTTTGGACTGCGTCGTGCTGTCCATTCCCATAAATGGTCGACCGTTCATCTTTCATTCAGGGTGGTTGCCTTTGGCACTTGGATTATTTGAGTGTTGGGAATAAACGAAAGAAAACGACACGAACTCGCTGATTTTACGCGCAGATGAATGCGTCATGAAAATGGTTGGAATTGTTTTATTTTTCTACCAAAGGCGTTTTCTTAATTGTATAGTGTCTGTCATCTAAAAAAAAACGAATTAAAACAAAAACCTTTCTTTTTTTTTTCAAAAATAGAATAGCGGATAAAGGACAAACAGATGACCGGATGTTGAGCAAATTCACTGTTTCTTTTTCCGCTCTTTCTTAGAGCTCTTCCGGTCTCCTACAGTTTCGTGGAAAAGGAAAGTCAAGGCGATGAAATGATGATTTCATCAACATCGTCGCCGGCGCCTGTCTGCTGACTCCTGCGCTATATTTGCTCTTTCATCTCTTGATGGTCGGTCGCCGCCGTTTATTTGCACGGCTTCTTCTTCTTCTTCTTCTTGACTCTCCCCTTCAAAATGTTTCGTGCACCGGAAGATCTTGATCGCACGGGCCATCTGGCGCTATCTGTCGTCTTCCTTTTTTGTGTGTGTATGTCCTTTTTTTTTTGTTGTTTTGTGTGGGGTTGATGCGCTTTCAAGATTGTGTTTCTTTTTCTCTCTGTTTGCATGCAACACTGTTGCACTCGCCGCTACCATAAGTTCACTTTCTGTACGCACGATAAAACATATGTTATTTAATTTTTAGAGACAGAATCAGAGTCTTTTATCCTTGAAGAGAGAGAGAGAGAGAGGTGAGCGCAAATAATGCGCATCGCTTCGTTTTTTGTTTCTTTTTCCTTTTCTTTTAAAAAGAAACAGAAAATGGGTCTGAAGGTCGTTTCCATTCCGTTGGGAAATATAGCGCTATTACGCTAATAAATGGCGATCGTTGTGAATGGGTCGTGAATCGTTCGTCCCTTTTCTCCCGACGCCACTGGAGATCTAAATGAAAAAATTCTCGAATTTTGTTTATTTTTATTTTTATTTTTATTTTTTCTTGGCGGCTATTTATTGGGCGCATCGACGGAGTTAGCGGCCTACATATATCCCGTCCGTTGATTTGCATCCGCAATCGCTTTCATGATAGAAATAAATGGTCGCCGTCCATTCCCCAACTATTTATTGATCAAGCAGCCATTTAGTTTTTCTCTTTCCTTTTCTAAATAAGAAAACTAAGGAAAAATGATTCAACAGTTTGGAAAAATGCCTTTCGCGTTCATTTCTTTTTAGTTGCAATTTGTAAATTTTCATACAAACAAAACCCGAAAGGCCTGCGCATTCCTCGGCTGTATAAAAAAAAACTTAACGGGACAATAAGAAGAAGAAGATAACAACAAATTCTTCTTCTTCTTCTCATTGCTACGAGGTCAAGCAGACAGCAACGAAGGCTGGGCACCCCATCAGCAGCCAACAAAAGGAATTTATGGTATTCTTTTTGCTATACGCGAAGACGATGCGACATCGGATCCTGATCGGATTAATACGCGGATTTAACCGCTTAAAGCGAAAGAAATGCCGGTACATCCTGGGCGCCAGTGTCTACTATAGCGATTAGTTTGACTGTTACACAAATGATGCAATATTTTCATAAATATACTGAGCTGTGAGGGGGATAATGGATGAACGTGCGCATGAATAATCTTGGGTCCGTGATTTGTTGTGTCTTCTTTTTAACTGTTATATTACACACATATGTTCGATAGGCGTCGTCTTGCGACTCGAATAACAACTCATCGGATAGAATATTTAGTTAACTATAAAAGGCCGCTACTATAGAGTTGCTGGGCCTATTGAGATGTGTGGGAATAGGCCCAGAAATGAACATCATTGAACGGAGGGAAACCTTTGGTTAGATATTAAATGGAATAAATGTATACATACTGCATAATAAAAGGGAGTTTATTTTACGTGCATGTAGGCATAGAGAACTATATAGGAAGGGAGGATATGATTCGGTGCGGGAACTATGATATTATTATTATTATTCGGCATCACATACGACCAACAGCAGTCCAGGATAACTGACACGACGACAAAATATAGAAAAAGAAGAAGAAGAAGAAAAAGTGCTCGGGTGTCACTTTGCAGGATCATCTTGTGTCCCAGTGTGACTCAAAAATGGCGGAACCCAACAGTTCCAGTGAGGGGAGACGAAAAGAAAAAAGGCGGAGGAGACCGGATAACATTTCCAGCAGCAGTAGCAAGTATCAGTCTCTCTCTCTCTCTTTTCTCGTAGTTTTTTTTTTTCAAAAACATGAAGGGAGAAATGACCGTTTGCACTTGGTTGGTGTGTCCCCGGGTGTTTCCTATATACATACAAGGACGGACAAATGGAAAAGAACTGCTCGGCCGACAACACATTGTCTCCGTCCTTTTTTCTTTTTCTCTTTATGCGGCGTGAAATGGACACACATGCGACCAACACATGGGACATGGAAAGGACGGATGGGGGGGCATCATTTGGTCACCATCGATACTTTTCGTCTCGGTTTCATCTACGACTACAGTAGAATGGATGGGATGTCCACCAGGTTCTTTTTGGCATCATCATCAGTTGTGGGATATAATGACCGAGAAAAAGTTCATCAAGATCCATGAGAAAGAAAGACATTCGAGACCCAGTGAAAAAATTTCCCAAAAATTGTAATTTTCATTTTTTTTTTCGTTGGAAAAATGAATGAGGGTGGAGACATTGAGGGAAACGATGATGATGATGAATATCGGACAGGAGGGCAAGCCAAATGTGTGTCCTACAGCAAAATACATATAGAAAGTTGGCGATTTCTGATGGGTTTTCACCGACCTCTAATAATAAATATTTTAGAGAAAGAGAACCACTGCTACCAGCCCCTTTTGTGTGCTTCGATTTCCTTCTTGATGTATAGACAGACAAAAAAAAGAGTCCACATTGAATTTTGATGAAGGATGTGGCTCCAAGATAAGGTGGACACCTTTTTTACTCGCACATTCAGGAAAAGACTATTCTCATATTTATTATTTGCTCAATGCCTTTTGAGTTGTCCGTCAACGATTTGCTCTATGAAATGTGGACCATTTAGCAGCAAAAATAATTTCCCATTCATTCCTTTTGCCCCTTATTACTAAAAAGGTGTTGGTGTGCTGGGCTTGGGGCCTAAATTTCGCGATGTTTCCTTTTCAGTCACTTTGGCACTGTGGTACAACAACAGACGGACACCAGCACATTGATACGATGGTGGACACAGCAGATATTCATCCATCATAATCGGCTTGTACGATCCATCATTCGTCGTTTCTTTAGTCTTTTCTTTTTCCCTATTTTCAAATCTTTTCTTTCTTTTCTTAAAAGAGAAAATGTTTCACTGTGTGAAGCAGAGAGACCCTCCTCTTTCAAGCATTTCCTACGGTGTGCGCGTGTCCTGTCACTCTCTCGCGCCCGTCTCGCTTTGAATCTTTTTATGGACTCGACGCTGCTGCTGTTCGAGTTGGTTTTCTTGCAAGGCGCTTGTGACCCGGACGTCAGCTGTACCAACACTACACATCCAGCGCATATATATATACAGGAAGGAAAATGGAGACGATATATAGTGTGGCCTCTTCTTATTCTTTACTGGTCTCTCTTTTAGAAAAAAAAAAAAAAAGAAAATAAAATAGTGTCATTCAAAACGGAAATGATCCGAGTAGAAGAAGAAGCGCAAAATGTTTCAACACGGTAAAAAAAAAATAAGGTTCCGTAGAGAAATAAGACGAAGGGATTATTATATGCCATAGCTGCTCTCAGCTAGTATATTTCTAGAGGTTTTGAGCGTTGATGAGCCCAGTCAAGTCTCGTCATCTGTATAATAGCCTCATAGATTTTTGCCTTTAGGTTTTTTGGGGTGGTTTTTCAAATTTTATGATAGGCCTATATAAATTTAAAGTGTCTTTTAATGGGGGCTCCGCATTTATGACCGGTGGTGAGGACTCTACTGACGAGAGACGAAAAACGGGCATTCAACTTCCATCTTTAAACAGATATATCGCTTGGTCTATCAGAGCTAGAGAGAGACCGTTCCTATTCTGTATACCTTTTTGTTTCAACCATACAGGAGGGACGGACCATTGGCTATATAGAAACCAGTGCAGCAATAGGAAAGAAGAGATGAATATAGCAGCAGAGTGACTATATACGACGTCCCATAGGGAATATCTCTGCTGAATAGTTTTCTCGAGACTCTGGCGCGCCTGAATGTAATTTAACTGATATAGCATAGAAGAAAACTTAGGTATATAGCGACAGACACGAGCCCTCTTGTAACATACATATTGGGAGAACAAAACACTGATGGCAACTTCCATCATCTGATCATGTGTCCGGTTACTCTGACGATGGATCTCCCTCCTTCCGGCTGCTCGCGCGAGCGAACAACACACGGCAGGCAGTTCAAAAAACACCACACACATGGATAGCAGCACCCAGCGCTCACTAGAATTTCCGTTGCACTGCAACTTGAAGACGCTTTAGAATTAATGGTTGTCACTACTATACATGTGAAGGCATTTTTTCTCTCATTCAAATGGTAATTCAAATGAATGGTTGTGTGTCCTCCCGATGGGTAAAAATTCATCCGGGCCTTCGACATTTTCTGATATGACCATCCGGTTTATTCTCTCCAACAAGATCGTTCGATCAAAATCGTCGGGGTTTTTTTTTTTTTTTTGTCCACTTTATTATTCCGACACAAACACGTAAACAATCGATCGCCATCAAAAAATGTTACGAAAATGTTTGGGTTGGTTTGAGGGACATCCTTGACGGAGCGGCGGGATCCTTTTGAGAATTTTTTTTCGCCGATTGAAAGAAATCGGCAGAAAATCTTTCGATGATGGAAAACATTTGAGAGAGACAGGGGGGTCCGGTCTTCTTTTTTTGAGCTATTGCAAATGCGTCGTCCGCCTCCCTCGGGAATCGAAACGCTTTTGTGTGTCGTCTCCCAATCGCCGCCAAAGTTGTCGCGGTGCGGCAGAAACAAAAATTCAAACATAAAAAAATAAAATAAAATATGAAAAGATATCTGCCGCTTCCCTGGAGAGTCTGACGAAAACGGAAGTGCGAATTTTCATAAGAAACTAGCAACAAAAAAAGTATGGCGCGAAAAAGTCCAAAGAGCGCAACATTTTTTAAATATAAACGAATTCACATTTTTCGATTGTTAAACACTTATACAATAGAAACAGACATATGTTTTATATATACATTGTATCGAAAATAAAAAATTCAAGTAGTCGACGATGGAATTCAACCCGATCGCATCGCTCAATTGAGTTCCCAACATCTCAATTTCTTCAAGCTGCTCCCCCCTTCTCTTTACACGACGAATTCAGCCCGTCAATTTTTTTTTTCTTTTGATCAAAGCCTTTTTTTTTTCTCGTATGCTGGAATGCTTAGTATTTATTTTTTTTTCATCATTGAGTGTGGTGTTACGTTTTTTTTTTAAATCGAGGGGCTAAATTTAAATCCCACATCATTTTTTTGTTGTTTGGATGGTCCTCAGGCTGCTGTATAATAACTCGGCTGCAAAATGGCGTAATTCGATCCGAGTAAAAGGGGGCCATCGCCTTATGGCGCAATGCTTGGTAGACATTGTCGTTTTTTGTTTGGGTGGAAAGACTCACTTCCACATATCTAAACATTCCAACTCTCTTAAACGTGCGGTTATTATGTAAGCGGGTAAAATGGAGCATCGTGAGAGCGCTAGCCGATTCAGAGACTCCTCAGGGCACCAGCAGAAGAGTCTTTGAGTGTCTTTAGGGCAAAAACAAACAAAAAAAAAACCAAATTAGAAAAATATTTAAAAAAAAAACGCGTTCATATAGAAGGAATATGTGTTTGTATTTCTTATATTTCTAGATATCGTCTTCTTCTTTTTCTAGATTTGTTTGTATGTAAATAGTATTAAGTCTGTCAGTGCAGTGCCATCCACGTTGGTAGCGCATGAAATTTTATGCCTTTCACGTCTCCTCCGTTGCATGTTGTTGGATCTTCATCTGGAAAACTCCAAAAAATGTTCAGTTGGCTGTGTTTTCACTCTTTCTCTCTCTCTCTCCCCATTTATTCATGAGTTATAGGTGAGCACATATATACATACACACTCACTCAAACACAGTATACAGTATACACCGTCTCTGCTGCTGTTGCTGCTGCTGCTGCTCCGAGTTATTTTTGAAATAAAAAATGTTCCCTTGGCTGCTCCTTTCTGCTTCTGTTTTCATCCCCCTCTTATACACGGCAGAGTTCTATCTCTCTTGTGTCTTTACCTCAGAGTTCTTCTTCTTTTTCTTTCTTTTCCATGGAAACAAACAAAACAAACAGAGAGAAAGAAAAAAGCTCCAGGAAAATATCTCAGATGCCTATTTGTTTAATGGCGCGGACGTTTATGACTCGCCACTTTCTTAATGGACTTTTGGGGGTTCTCTTCTTTCTTTCTTTTTTCCACTTGTATTCTTCTTCGTTGGAGGACGATGGAATGATGACGATGACGACCGTCGAAAAACAAAACACAAACGAGAAAAAAACTGGCAAAGAAAAAAGAAAGAAACTCTTCATTGGTTTGGGATGTTTTTTAATGACTTTATTGACCGTGTTTCTTTGCACACATTTAGAATGTTGACCGCTAACATTCGCTATGCTCGTTTCACACATGATCGAGAGGAAAAAGTCGTTATTCTCTGTCCAGTTTTCTCTTATAGGTCCCATACAAGTCCCATAGTAGTACATCATTTGTTTCTTTTTCTTAAATTGTCTTTTCTGAAAGTTTCGAAAAATGCGCATCGATCAGGATGTTGTGTTTTTGAATTTTCAGAACCCCGTCAAGTTTTTCCTTTCTCTCCTTTCCATTCTGAACTGAATTGATCAGAAAAAAAGTGATGCGCGTTTTTCTATTTTCAACCCGCGCGACCTCTATATAGTTCCCCAAAGGTCTGGCGATGAATGATTTATTTATTTTAACTTTAATTCATTTCATGTTCATTGAAATATAGGGTAAATTTGACATCATCTGAATGTCGTCTGTTTAAGAAAATCTTCTTATGAGAATCTTCAAATGAGACAGTTTGAGAGAGAAGGATCTTTCGTAAAAGGAGCGGCAGTTCAAAAAAGGTTGAAACTTTGTTTTCAGTCCAACAAGAGTCAAATCAAATAGTCAGTATAGAGAAATACGACAAGGATGTGACTGCAAGGCGGCAACGTCTAGAACCCTTAGAGAGAGAGAGAGAGGGATCTACACACATAAGATTGTGCTGGGAGAAAAACATGGAAGGGATGTCCTGTGTGTGTTTTGCGCACGTGTTTGTTGCGGAGGAGTCGTCGTCGGGAGCTCCTGAAGGAGGTGGACGAGAGGGGAGGAGACTTTAAGACATGGGCACTAGCAACTGCCGACGTTATTTCCTGAGCTCCCAACGAAATACCATGTGCGTTCCAGCAGTTCAAACTCCCCTCCCATATGCAGCAGAAGAAAAAGAAGAACGTCTCTGAACATTCAGACGAATTATTACGCATCCATAAAGAGAGAGAGAGAGAGAGAAGGGGAAGAAGAAGAAGAAGAAGAAAAAAGAAGAAGTTGGTTTTTCTTCCACCACAACTCGTCTCTCTCTCCCCCAACATCTTTACCCCAGCCAAAAAACACGAGCGCACTGTACTAAACTTTTTTGTTCACTTTTGATTGGGGACTGTGTGTGTGTGCACAAACAGTTGGCGGAGGGTGCGGTATCCTTCCGCCGGAAACGGACCGTACTACTATAATATCTACCTCATCTTAAGAAAGAAGAAAAGACGCGCCCAGGCTCGGTGAATGGAGGGGGGAAATTTGCATAGCCAACTGTCAAACGGACAATCTTTAAGGAGGAGGACAATGGCGAAAGTGTTGAGAGACCATTTCACGCGCATTGGCAAAGATAAAAAAAGGGTCGACCAAAATGATGGATAGAAATCCGAGATGGGCAGAGCCTTGAAGCGGACCTAATCCAATTGCGATTGAAATAATCGTGTTACACCTACAATACCCTTTATCTTCGTGTTTCTTGTATGAACCGCTCATCTACGCGTCAATGGCCATCGTCTATACTACAACACAGACCGTCAATTTCGATCCAACAACGGCCACCTTCCTTTTGTTTGTGTCCACACCATTTTTTGATTTAAACAAAAAATTGACGTTTCTAATTTCAACTGTATTGTGTTCACTAATCAAATTAGTTGCCTTGAATAAACCATAGAGTTGACGACACTCAAAACACATTCTCCCCTTTCTTTTGGGAGAAAATCTACTTAAGATTCAAGCAGATGATAATAATAATAATAATACTAAGAGGCATTCAAGCGTATCATATCGTGTGGAACTTTGTGTGATCCTATCAACGGTCAAAATCTGTTGAAAACTCAAGTGGTCTATACCTAATCTCTTATCTTTTTTTTTAAAAAAAAAAGAGGAATAACATCATATAAGTTAAAGGTTAAAACATTTTAAATTTGTCTTTATCGTCTTGCACGGAAGAAGTTTAAAAAAAATTCATTTTGTTATAGACTTGTTATTATTTAAAAAAAGAAATTACAAATATTGTGCGTGTTTTCTTCTTTTTGTTTTTAATAGCGTCAAAGTTCTTGAGTTATAAAATGGCAGATTGCCAGTACGTCATGGTTTTACCTCTGTTGGCCAGTCTCCATATTTCAGATTTTCTTGTTACTTTTTTTGTGTGTATGTTATTCTCTCCCCCCTTTTTTTTTCGTTCAGTGTCGTCATTCGATTTACGCACGTTAGTCGTTTACAGTTTTTTTTCTCTTGCCCCTTTTTTTAAAAAAAAAAACTCCTTTTCGTTCTGAAATTAGAAATAATGAGGTTTTCTTTTTCGTCTGCGTGTTGTTTCCCCCTTTTCTAGTCTAACAAAAAAAGGGAGAAAATGTCGTTTTCAAAAAAGGGATAAATGAAACGGCCTCACTAATGAAGACGTGCTCTGGCTGCTGTGACCGTGATCAACAATCAAAGATTCAATCCGTCCCAACAATCATAATAAATACAAGAGGGTGGCCGCACTATATTACTGTACACCCCGAGCGAGTGCCTCTACGTGTGGACTATAAAAAGAACACGGTTGTCTACAGGGGACTTTGAAGACGATGCCACAGGATCACGTTTCGTGATGCCTAGATGTGCTTTTCTGCTGGCACTGTACGTCTATACTCAATTGAGAGAGACGAGCAGAGTATATACACATCCCCAAGTGGCTGTATCGGATGATGAAGTAAAGCAGGAAAGGAACTGTGGGAAAATGAAACCAAAGTCCTTCCATCACGTACCATATCACATCAAGTCTCTTTTTCGGGGCCAAGGAAAAAGTGTTTCTCGATCATCATCGGTATTAAGGAGCTACCAGAGGCCAAGTCTCCATCAACATTACAAATCCCCTTATTCTCCTGCTGCAAGGAGGAAGTCTTTATATTTGTATTGTTCCCGTGTTTTGATTCGCCATCAAGACGACGACGAAGGGACTCGATCCATCGGACTTTTTCTCTCTTCTATTTTTCCATCGGATATCTATGAGGGCGGATATACACAATAATGGTTCGTTCGCTAGTCGACGTCTAGAACCTTATATTCTCCTTTTAATAAATACTCTTCTATGGTGGGTATACTGGGTATATATACGCATGCATATAGGGCCTACATAGATGAGGGATTGTTCTCTTGTTTTCCAAGCTAGGGGAGAATAAGAACGAAAGGGAATATATAGAAGAAAAATAGAAAATCAAAAGAGCTGCAATGCCGATGGTCCGTCTCCTGTTACAGCGGATACACTCCGCCGTCTATAGATCTATCTATCTAGCCTACTATACTATGTAGTCAGTACGTGTATTGCCGGCTCTTTTAGACGACTCTCGATTCTCCGTCCGTTTGTTCAATCTATTCAACTCTAACATGGAGAGGGCGTGTTTCTTTATATATCTCTGTGTGTGTGTACAACACTCCTCTGTCTGTCTCCTGTGTGTATAGTAGGTACACATATAGAGAAAGCGTCGTCCTTTTAAATTTGAGAGTAGTACCCGAGCAAAGCAAGGACCGTTGTAATATTAACGTGTGTAACAGCCTCTTAACGATCCCCCAACACAAATGAATGAAAGAAGATCTTCTTTCTTTTTTTTCAGGAACAAGGCAAAAAGACTTCCTTCCTCTATTTCTTCTTCAACAGTTTGCTGTGTAGGGCTTATAGCCAACTAGTTCTCCATATTTCTAGTTTATCCAACGCTTCAGCATCCGGACAATCCCCCAAATCATCCACGGTGTGTTGCAGCGCCTGAGAAATAAGAAGGGGAGAAAATATTGTTTGTTTCCTCTATACAGTGAGACTGGTGATCTTTTGAACCTGTATGCCAGCAGCAGCAGCAATGAGAACATGTTTCCGTTTCTTCTTCATCATCTTCTTTTTCTCAAGAAACCAAAAACGATATGATGAGGAGTCTGATGTCAGACACGAGCAGCATCGTTCCTCGTTCTTTCCACGAGTTTAACAGATGACGGGAAGAACCGTTCCGTGTCATAATAAATATTTCATGTAGTAAAATGAACGTCCTGCGCGCTTCTGTGGCGAGTGCGACGCCAGCATCGGCTACCAACCCGCCCAACGCGTCAATAAACATGTTCATCTTTTATACATATACAATCTAATGGCGAAATACAACAACTATATGCTGATGTTTCGTGTGTACTATACAAGTCTAGCGCAATGTGTAACCACTTTAGAGTCGATTTAGTGAATAGATAATAATAAACAGGAGCAAGACAGTTCAACATATTACATTTCAAAATGGAGAAATGATTCATTTCTTATTGTCTCGAGACTGACATTAGTCACGATTCTATCATGCTCGGCGGTCAGTTTTCTAACTGACTTTCTGACTGCTGTTCTGATTTTCTGAGAAATCACTGCGCGGTGCTGCCGCTACTGCTGAACTGTTACCTATGTTTGTTGTTTGATATGTGCTGTGTAAACGCACTTGTGTGTCGTCAAACAAGTCGACGTGCAAGCGTTTCAGGATTCCCGTTGAGATTCAACCTGTTCTACTTATGTCTTATGTTGAACATTTTGATTGAAAAAAAAAAGAAAAGAAAAGAAAACCAGACGTTATAATAAGAGAAAGGAAAAAACACTTTAACAGTCGGCCACGGTTACATAGCACAAAACTAGAGACTTGTACAATTACAATTCTACTTATTCTTATACATATACAGGGGCAGCATGTAAACGGTTGTTGGCTCGGGCGACCTACCTACTTAGCTAACTCTCTCTCTCTCAGACATAGCCTACCTGCGAGAGACCTGGCAGACCTTCTTAGTTCGGGACAGACAGACCAAACTAATGTGCATCAGCAGGGGATTCTGATAGGCCTATCAAGTAAAAAGAAATAAATGACTGTCCATTTGTTTATTTTTTTATTTTTTGGTATACCTTTTCTTTCTATAGGTGTATATACTACCTATGATGGGAACCCCCTTATAGTGCTGGTAAGGTACACTCTGTGACTTTGGCTATCTCTCTAAAAAAGACCTCCAAAGAAGTAGAAGAAGAAGTTGAGATACTGGTATAGCAAGAAAGACAAAACGGTAGGTGGAGACTCTATTCTCAGCATCTCGATTGCCTTTTATTTTTGTTTTGTTTTCTTATACTCTCACTGTATAAACTTTAGCATGCCATAACTCCCCCACCAAGCAGACAGGACCGTTCAAATCATTTGCATACGCATCTTTCAAGGAGGAGCAGCTCAGAGCTCTGTGTATGTATTTGATGTGTAGGTTTGTTTTTAAAAATCCTTTTCTATATGCTGTGATAACACTCACTCACCAGTTCTCAATAGGTATCTATATAGTACTACCTACCTACCTACCAAAACCTATAACTATATAGAATATATGTACCTCTTTCCTTCTTCTACTGCTGTGCTGGCATCTTTTGGAATTGCATAGGCAATGAAACATTAGGGAGAGTGTATATACTGTATATATACAGGAAAAAGAATTTTGGATGATGACCATCTTTTGATTCTCCCCCTTGGTCTATCTACATACGAGAGTGTGTAAATTATATAGCCCCTTTTGTGTCTTCAAAAGGGAGTGAAAATGATCGATGATGAAAGGTGGATATCGGACGGGCGCGAAAGAAATAGTCAAAAGAAAGAAGAAGAAAGAAAGAATTTGAAACAATCATCAAAGGTAATCGCCAGGCAACATCATTAGACATCATTTTCTTTCAGTTCTCTTTTCATTATTTCGTGTTTTGTTATTTCTCTTTTCTTTCTTCGTCGTCCTCTCCACTCGAGATAATTTGATTATTCAAAATGAAAAAAAAAAAAAAATGAAAAAAAAAATAAGAAATAAGAAAATAAGAAAATAAAAGAAATGAAAATGGAGGGTGTCTTGCGGCGGAATCATTCACCCTGGTCCAGTTTTTCTCAAGTGGACGCCAGAGAGAAATGATCTGAAACATCTTGTAAATGTATATCAGAGGTCGTTGGGATGATTTATAATCTCGTGCTGCTGCAATTGAACAAGGAAAAAGAATATAAGAAAGAAAAACAAGAAATATTATGTTAATTAAGTGAACTGGAAGAGAAAAGAAAAAGGCCACCAGAATAAAGGTAACAGATCGAGATTGATCCATGACATTGATTAGAGGGGGATGTAGCGGACGTCTCCTTTGATTAATGAAGTTTCAATTTAAAATAGTTTATCTTTTTTTCTTCTCACAGAGTTTTTCGGTGATGAATTTACCGAAAGATTACCCATCTAAAGAGATCAAATCTTCGAATAATTGGGGGCAGTTTTTTGTAATGTTATTTTTTACGTAACAGTTATTTATTTTCTGTTCTCTTTCCTTTTTTTTAACCCCCCCCCCCCCCAAAAAAAAAAAAAAAAAAAATTATTCTCTCTCTTTTTTTGTCGACCTTCATTTACATGAAAATGTTGCCTCGTGTGCGCATTTACCCTTTTCTTTTTCTCGCTTTGCATTTTCTCGTTTTCTATCGTATTTTTTGGGCCTCACGTAGTAATATTTACCTTTTTTTTAAGATTTGGGGAGGTTTTTCTGAGGTTATCGCATTTATCTTTTTTCAAGCCCCCCCCCCCCCCTCCTTCATGTCTTAGTTACTCTGCCTTTATAGTTGACTGCTATATCTACTGCTATAGCTGAAAAACAACTTGGCGATTGTTTTGTTTATAAAAGTCGGACCTGAAGTGGTCTCTCGGTGGTTTTAGTCGTCAAGGGGTCCTGTCCACCTTTTTCTTGACTTTTCCTTTTTTCCTTCGAGACGTTGTTGTTCTAGCGTACACACAGGCACTAGGTTACAGTTGAATTGACAAACGCGCTGATAACGCACACACACTAGCCTCGTCTTATCTTCATATTTTTTTGTATGCCTCTACTCTTATTTACAACTGCGATCTTACACGATCGTATAGTATATACCGAGCTATAGATAATAAGTCTCACCATAATGATAACAACGTAGCCTGCCTAGCTTAGTAGACATACGGTTAGTTGGTTAGTTACAAGACGTCGTATATATCTACAGGTTATGTATAGGGATATCACGTTCAAAGGTGATTGTTATAATCACATTTGAAAAAGATTTTTTAAATAATAAAAATCTTGCTGGTTTTTTTTATGATGTGTTTGTTTGCAGAGCAGTCGAGAGTGAAACTATTGATATTACCGCTATAGGTAACTACAACAGACCTCAACGACATGCACGAACGAAACTTAAAACGTAGAAAGAGGAAGTGACTTCCTTTTATTTTTATTTTTTATGACGACGCTCTTATAACGAGGAAACGCTAAGGACATTCTTCTTGTTTTGTATTTTGCTCCAGACTGTCTGGAAATAGAATTTCTGTTCCTATTTTATTTTTATTTTTTTAAATTCTAGCTCCTGCAGATATTTCCGCCTATAGGTGGCTCTGTCTTTTGTTTCCTTTTCTATTGAATTAAAAACCACCAAACAGGGAAATAATTACAAAACAGTTCAAACAGAATCGATAATTCAAACATTTAAGTGTGCCCATCAAATAGTGAATATCAATCTCCTAAATAAAGGTAGAGAGAGTAAAGGAAACGATGTGATTGGTTGGTCGTCAAGCGAGGGAGGGAGAGAGACAGGATCCGCCAGAGGGCCATGATGAGCTCCAGCATCTTGTCTCGTGGTAAAAGGCGAGAGTTGGCTCAGTCTGCGTTGAGCTCGCTTATAGTACACATCGTTTTCTTTTTTCGTCATCTCAAATCTTATTTTCATTTTTCTATCTTTAGATTAATAAAATAGTAAACATTTTGAAAAAAACACGAAAAAAAACAAAGATAATTTTCAATAAATTTTGTGTGTGTGTGTGTGATTGACTTCTTTAAGTTGTGCGTGGCAAAATTTAAAAATTGTGTCTCATTTGTGGTCGAGTGTTGGTTCGACATTGTAAGTGAACGTGTTGAGAGACATCAGACAGAAAGCAAAAAGAGTGTTTGGGAAATATTGGAAGAACCTGCTGACCTTATTGTGTTTTGTTATTACTTTCCATATTCGTACGGATACATTTTTTTTCCTCCTTCCAAGACTTACAAAATTCTCTCCTGGAGCGACAAGACGAAGAAAAGTTGACTGTACATCATCAAATGACGACTGTCCGTGATTAAGCACATCAGGTGAGATTTATTATGTTTCGCTTTCTAGTGGCAATCCGGGAGCGTGAGAAACTTTATTTTTATTTTTTTGGATGGGGTTTTCTCCCGATGATGTGTCGTAGAGATTCGCAACATTGGCTGAATAGAATTTTAAAAAAAAGATTGAACGTTTGTGGAATGTCATCATTAAAAGTCATTCGTCATCTCTTGGGTTAAAAAGAAGAAAAAAACGACTTTTGTGTGTGTATCGTGATTACAGTCGAGACTCGTATTGTTGTCGCCATCTTGAAGGAGTCGTATTGAATTTAAGTATTTGTGCTGTTTCATTTCGATAAGAAATTTAAAAACAAAAATTCATTTTCTTGGTCACATGCCGGTCAATGCAATTTGAGAAGAGTCCACACCACCAAACGCGAATCCGTTTCGGTTATCCTGTTGTGTTTTTGTCGGTGTTTCTGGGTCGACTAAGCGTAACACGAGTCTTTTATTATTGGTTCAATAAGAAGAGCCCCAATTTTCATTCTCCCGTTTTTAAAATGATAAGAAAACAAAATATATACATCTAAATGTTTTTATTCTGTCGGTATATGGTTTTGACCCATTGTCCAGTCGGCGATTGTTGCCCTCCCGATTTTTTGTGGTTCAATGGCGCCATATAGTCCCCCCACCCCCCCCATTTCTAGAAAAACCGTTTCGACTTTTTTTTTTTCAGAAAATTTAAGCTTTTTTTTAGGCCTTATGTGTGGGTAGAGATGAGGGGATGAGCAAGAAAATGAGAAACACTTGTTGTTGTAAAAAAGAAAGAAAGAAAATGAAACAAACATTTTTCAGGGGGGCAGCAGCCATAATGAATTTTGTGCATACGCGTGTGCGCAGTTTTTTAAAAAAAGAAAAAGAAAATGTTATAATCCCCTTCGGTTGGAAAATTGTAGAGTTGATTGGATTTTCAACAGGAGAAAACAAAGCGATAAGACCCTAACCCTTGGCGAAATAAAGAAAAAGGGGGGCACCTGTCTATCCATAGTCTGACACGAGCCATGCGTCTCATTTGCATAGAATTTGGATTTATATAACTATAAGAATCGGCCGTCAGGTGAGACGACAATCAAAAACTCAAGCCGAGCGATTTATTTTTAATTTTCACTTTTTTGTTACTTGGTTTCAAGTGAAAACGTTTGTACAACCACCACCATTTTCCCGACGGTTAGATTGATATCAAGGGCAATTGCTTCAAGTTTTTGATAGAAGAGAAGAAAAAAAAACCCAAGTTGTATTTTCGTATAGTAGTTTTCGACATCCATCATCTGATTTTTTGTGTGTTGTTCTTCATTGGACTTGGCTAGTTTTATTCATATGCGCAACATTCTCCAGTTATCACGTCATTTGTTCTCGTATTTGCAATCGAGCAACTTCTAAAACAAAAGTTGAGAATATGTTAAAAAAGTCGGCGTTGTTTCAATCTTTCATGCGTTTTTTTGTGTGTTGTTGTGGTAAATGAGGGGTGAAAACTTAAAAAAAAAGTGCCGATTTTCTCTTGTTTTACGACGACGACGACCATCTTCTTTTATTTTGAAGTAAAATACAAGTCGGTCAAGATGAGAAGAAGAAAAGAAAAAGGGCGGGCGATTTGAAATGATTGGGAAGGAGGGAGAAACTAGAAGAAGAAGAGAAACTATAACCTCAGTGGGGTTGTATATATGAGAAAAAGAGGCACCTTTGACCTGGCCGGCCATCGGTCTTCTTCTTGCACTTCATCTTCTTTCTGCCTATTTCTTCTTTTTCTTTTTAACTTTCTGGAAGAGACCTGTAAAACGTATAGAAGAGAAGATGTGTTCTGACTTTCTCAAGTCTCCTCCCCCGCCCTGCCCCTGCTATTATTTCCAATCGACACCCAAATATGATTATGACTATGATTATCAATTTTCATCTTTTCTTTCAACGAAGTAGAAATTGTTATAATTTCGTTTCCTTTGTTTTTCTTTTTAGTCTTTACTTGCCTAACCTCTGTGATTTCTATTCCTAGTCTTTTCTTCTTCTTGTTCCCCGTGGCGTAACTCTACACGAAGCGGAGATTCTTCTGGCACTTGTCCGTGTTTGTCTAAAAATAAATTCGGGAATCATCCCGTTTTCTTCTTCCTCTTATTTTATATAGAAAGTCACCAAAAATAAAGAAATAACAAAAATTAAGATTGATCTCGTCCTTGTGTCCAAAATAACATGCTGGTGGACGTTTGATATTATATGCCGCGGTGCAATCGGACTATTCAATTGCACATAGAACGGCGATTGAACAATTTTCTTTTACTCTCTTTTTTTGACACGTTAAATTGTGTGGGGCACGCGCTCTCGAATTGCTTGTGTGTGAGTCTTTTGTTCGTTTTCCACCGTCAAAAGAAATTTTCAAAACAAAAATCTAGACCAGAAAACCCCTTTTAGTTTTATTGTCGTAAAGGTAAAGTAGATGGACCCTTACCAGTCGAGACTTTTTGACTGCGGTAAAGTACCGAGGGGTGGGGCGTCTAGCCACTGATTTATTTATAGGGATCAGGTGGATCTTCTTACCTGTTTAGAAGAGAGAAAAAAAAATCTACGAGGCCCCCCTGATTTCTGACCTGTACCTTTTTAGGGTTCTATCGCGCGGCATTTTGTACATTTTCTTTTTTTATAAAAAGCATTTCATATTTATACGTCTAGTACGTGGTAGACTATGTATATAGAAATTGTATTTTCTTGTATATTTTTTAATAATATAAATTGTGTGTTTCCCCCCGCAGATGTTTTGATTGGAGGCAGCGCGTCGCGCCCTTTGGATTTTTTCCCTTTTATCTTTTCATCCCCGACTTGTTTTGCTGCTTCTTCCACCCCCTTGGGTTTTCTGATTGCCTCTGAAGAAGGCCGCGCTCCATACGAATAAGAAAGAAAGACAAAATGGACCGGATACTCTTGTTGTCTGCCTTGATCCTGTTTACCGCCGCCTCAGTCATTGTTGCCGCACCGACACAGCAGCGATGTAAGTATTTCTTTTTAAATTACATCAAAATATGGTTCTGAATATATAAAAGTCACATTTCTCTGATGTGAAACATCCTGATGATTCCTGCGCACCAGGAAATGGAATCTATTTGGTTGACAGTTTGTCTTGACGTGTCTTTCCTATTTTCAAGCCTGAACGAGCAATTAGCCAATGTCAATCTTCCAATAGTCTCTCGATGGGCTGACCGACTGTAGGAGAAAGTAACGGTGGGATTTTGTTGTTTGTGATGGGGGAGGGAAATGATCGATTCCGACGAGTTTGTCTGACGTGCGGAATAGCCCAACAGAACGGAAATAATGAGGCACTGCATGTTGTGATCAACCGTGTTGTGCACGAAGGCGTTATCGCCATTTGCCAACGCTCTCTGTGCGCCATGTAGGAGGAATTTTTTGATTGATTCTCATCAAAGAGAAAACGGACGCCAACAATAAAACAGAAATGAAGAAAGATACAAAAACAAAAAAAGACGGCGGTGATGATTGTGGCGGGTGACGCCCAATCACGGATGGCTGATCATCCGGCTGAGAGAGAGACTACAAGCGTATAATTCCACAATGCCACTGTTGCATAGGATTCTGATGGAAGGGATTCTTGAATCTGAATGGTCAAATCGATCCTTTCTCTCTGTGTGTCTCGTTTCTTTATCAAATTGTAATCGCCAGAGAGAGAGAGAGAGAGAGAGATTCATCGGAATGTTTGGTGGGCGCTAGGAGATGTCATACGGCCGTCGCCATGTTGAACAACTCGTATAAAAAAGCAGCGGGACGTCGGGAATGTATTCGAGAGAGAAAAAACTTGATCGTAACCTCTTGTCGTTATTCAAATAGCAAAAAAAAAAAAAAAAAAAACCTTTTTATTTCTCATTTTTTTCACGATTCGACTCTTGTATTGTTTGTTGTTGTTGTTGTTGTTTGGGATGTATATTTTTTCTCCTTTCGACTTGACATGTGAAATGTCTGCGCTCTTCTCTTTCTCTTTGCTGGATGGAAATCAAAATAGGAGAAAAAGAAAGATGGGTGAAGTATGTGTCGCCCAGGGGCCATCTAGTGATCAAAAACTTTGATCCACCTACTTTAAACCGGCCCGTCGTCTAGTCTTCTTCTTCTTTCTTATAATAATAATAGACGACAAACTAACCAAATCGAGAAAGTAAAAACTGCATTCTTAAGTATAGGGTTAAGAAGAAATGGCAACGGAACCTGTGGGTGCTGTAAAAGAAAAAGAAAATAGAAAAGATCAAACAATTTTTGTCGTTCCCCCTATATGCAGCACTGAGTCTGAAATGTTTCCCAGAGGGCGCTGATGGACGCCATTAAATATAGACGCGCCGAGGTTTCGGATGAGGGGAGAGAAAATGTGGAGACACTGGGTGCGCGTTTTTAGGTTTTTGTGCGCTAATGAGTTGCAGGCGGAGCTCGACTACTCCATCGCGAGGTTTGTTGCACTTGGACAGCAGCAGCAAAAAGGATGAGGGGGGGGGGGAGAGAGATTGAAAACGAGTCAAGAAGATGATGAATAATAAAAGTTGCTACCACTGAAAATTCTAATTCAATTAACGGTCGGGGTATATATTTTTCTTTCTACGAAATTTTCTAGCTTGTGATTCATTACCAGTCGTGAGATTTTGGCTGGCAGCCATTTCGCTCGTTTTAGGCATTTGATGGCGATTTAAAGGGACTAGGTCCGCCTCATTCTGGAACATATTACTATAAAACGGTGACGTTTGATGGTCAAAAAGAAGGATTCTCTGCACTTAAAATACATAAAGAAAAATAAGAAAATAATAAACAACATCAAGAACGAGAAACTTGAAGGCAGTCGGCAAAGATTTCGCCAAGAGTTGACATCTTTTCGGATCCGTGTGTGTGTTTTGAAAAAGAAAAATTCATTTTTTACTACTGAGGTAAATGTCGGTATCGGTCGTAAAAAAAAATAGAAAACCACGGTCCGTTTTTTATTTTGATAGGATCCGGTACTGTGCGTCACTTGACCATTTCGACGGTTACCCCCAAAAACTTTGGTGACATCTAAATGTTTTTGTGTGTTTTCCCACTGCGTATTTCAATAAAAGAAAAAAGGAAAAATAGCAATGACGAATAACATATAAATATTTTCAAAAGGCGCTTTTGAGAAAGTACCAGGATGCGCGCGTTTGTTCTTTTTCGATAGACATAAATAAATTTTTATCATCATTGACGGCACGAAAATGTCGTGATGGATCACAAGTATGGATAGGTGATTTTTCATCTGAATAATATTGCGACTCTCTCTCTCTCTCTCTCTCTCTCTCTCTCTCTCTCTCTCTCTCTTTCTGACTTGTCTGATTCTATTCTGCTGCTCTATCGATTCACGATGGGGAGGGGATCACTTTACAAAAAGCACAAAGTTGCGCGATGTTTTTAAGTGTCGACCTACTTTCTCGACCTGACTTCGTGAACGCGCGTGATCAGGTGCAGGTTTTGCACTCTGAAGGTTTTGCCGCTTTCGTCGTCTTATCTCTCAACCAACGAAAAGCTGGAGCCCCCCGAAGAAAACCACAACAACAAAAAATTCCACTGCAAAATGAAATAAAAAAGAAGTGAATATTGAAAAGCAAAAAAATATTAAAATGTGTCTTGTGTATAGCGAAAGTATAAATATCTTGGCGAACGATGCTGGCGCGCATTGCTCGGTCGTCTCTGGCGTCGACGCCAGAAGGTCGGGATCAGACAGAAAGGGCGACATTTGGGGGAGTTTTGTCGGCGATTGAGCTACTATTTGAATGACGGAGCAGATTCGCTGCTACTAGACTTTTTTTTCTATCTCTTCCTTAATATATACTTAAAAAACTTGCGTCAGAGGGTTGACGGATTGAGTCGTGTCGTTCTAGCAAAGTCATTTCTTAAAAAAATGAAATAAAATTAATATGTCTGATTTTGCATGACAAATTTTCGTGTTTAATTTATTCATTTCTCGTTCTTTTTCTTTTTTTACTTGACGTACCGTCATGGTTATTTTTTTTTTGTGTGTGTGTGTTGTTGGCTGCCGTGCCGGTCGAGGTGTCTTTCTAATTTGCTGGAAATGGCTCCCAGGTGTCAGTCGTGTGTGCACTGTGCGGTGTTACACACACACACACACACATGCCCATTTGAATAAATCCTCTTGTTAGATTCTCTTCTTTTGTTATCGAGTTCCCTCGAATCCTTTCCTTGCCGCCTAAGTCACGTGATTCAGCAAAGCGACTCTGACTTGGCTCCTCTTCTTTTCTGATGGTCTATGACGCCATCACAATTTGAAAATGTTTTTCTTTTCTTTTCTCCCAAGTCTTTTTTTTTCTTGTTATTTATTTGGGGATGATGTAATGAAAATCTTTCTCTTATACCTGCTAACTGCGGTCAGGCCGATAGAAGAGGAGCCCCATCGGTTGAAATTGACCATTGTCTATTGTTGTTTCTTTTTCATTCCTTTCGGGCTTCCCTACCTTTCGTTCTATCTCTATACTTACCTCTATTGTCTCTGAGAAAAGAAACTCTTTTCAGTATTTTGAAATTTACAACACCCTTTTTTTCCCATTCTTTTTTACTTTTCCGTGTTTAACCTCTGGTTAAGAAAATGCTGATGATTTTTCTTTCTTGTCGGGGGGGAATCGATAGAATGGGGGGCTCGTTCTTTTCCCACAGAATAAGAGACGCACACCACAACTGTTGATTAGTTCTCCCTTCGAAAAAGATGATGAGCAAAATACCTTGAGACTTGTTCCTGGAATACTTTGAATTGACATAGTATAGTAACAGTGTTTTGAGAAACTTCTTATTTATTATTAGTCGGTCTTTTCTGCAACAAAAAGAGGATGAGATTAAACGAATCATTTTGAAATATCTCCCCTCTCAGTTTCCCCACCACGACATGACAAGACTTGAGGCCTTTGTGCTCGAAAATTGTTAAATAATAAGAGTCTCGAATTACCTATTATGAAAGGTAATAAGGTGGGCGCGCGAAGTTAACCGCTTTTCTTCTTTGTAACTATCAGCCTCTTTTCTATTGTGTGAATTTCTCTATCCGGCTCAACGGCCGCTCAATGGTGTCTCACAGTGTGTGTGTGTACGTAGCAAAATTCCAGCAATTTCATTTTTTTTTTTTATCTTTTTTTTTTCTTTCTGCGCAGACGAAGAAGTTGTAGTTTACGAAGGTGACACGGTCAAGTACGATTGCCCGTCTGGATTAACTCAACTGGCTGGCCATGGTGTCGAATGGTACCACAACGACGTCCGAGTGGATCCCCGCCAGCACTCACGCATTCGATATGCCAAAAAGAAGTACGCATTTTCTCTTATCTATCGATAATAAAGAAGAAAACATTTTAAAAATGAAAATATTTCTATCAGGAATTCAATCACCATAACATTCGTCG
The DNA here is from genome assembly GCA_030770115.1 of Daphnia galeata. Taxonomy (NCBI): domain Eukaryota; kingdom Metazoa; phylum Arthropoda; class Branchiopoda; order Diplostraca; family Daphniidae; genus Daphnia; species Daphnia galeata. The sequence goes on from CM061115.1 coordinate 9,104,423, forward strand.
AGTCTAGCGATGGAGGTGCCTGGTCTATCCGCCCAAAAAGCGTCCGATTGATGGATCCAGCGCCAAAAATGACCCCCTGGTGTAACTTCACCGTCATCGTTAAAATGGACGATGATGATGTCAATGCCGCAGCCGCCGAAGAGCTTCAAAGTGACCAAGCCGATGACGACTACCATCCCCATTTGTTTAACACGCCATCTCTTCATCCTGAAGAGGAAGAAAGTGATTTCCCAATGGCTGACGATGACGTTTCGGGTTCCATCACTTCGGAGTCGGCTGACGGTGAGCCTCAATCTCCGAGTTTCATTCGTATCAAGAAAATGGAAGCCTTCATGTCTCAAGTGAAGCCTGCCGGATCTACCGTCACTTACAAGTGCCCAGCCGAAGGTATTTCAAATAATATTCACGTCTTTCCTCGAGTTTCACGTTGACCTTTTGTGTGCCCTCCCGCAACAGGATATCCCAAACCGGAGATAGTGTGGACGAAGGATGGCGGTCCGATCAAACGCCACCTGGGTTCGGCCAAATTGCAAAAATGGTCCCTGGAGCTGGAGGAGGCCACCACTTACGATTCGGGAAACTACACTTGCACCGTGTCCAACTCTCACGGCTCTGTCTCGTTTACTTTCAAACTTCTCATCCAAGGTAAATTGTTGTTTTTATCAAATTGTTTATTGCTTGATATATACACACAGCTGGTGGCGGTAAGGGGAGGGGAAGAGGTTAACTATCTTGTATTGAATGGAAACGGAGGGAAGGATGAAAGGGAAAAACCCATAGACAGATTTTACCATACAAATGTGTTTTAATGCCATAATACGTCCGTGTCGTTTTTTGGGCGGAAGGTGAGTCTACTAACAGCTGTGCACGTAATATTGGGACCGGTCGCATGTGCAAAGGCCGTTCTTTTAACACTAACCGCATTGGCTTTGAAGCTTCGTGATGGGACTGGAAGGCATTGTTGGAACTTGTTCAATTATTCAATTATTTCCTGGGAGTTGGTTGTCTGTTGGTTGTGTCCTTTTTCTATAAAAAAAACCAAAAAAAAACCAAAAAAAAATTCCCTGTCTCAACCCACGTGAGAATAAATCACGCTCTGGACAATCAACCAACCCTTTCCTCGTACGATGATGGCGTTACTTTTAATAATAAACCACCACCGCCGCCTCGTTTGCAAGTTGACGAATCAATAATGTCCGTCACGAAGAGCATGATGGAAAACACGAGTTTTTCTTTTGTTTTTGTTTTTTCTTTCTTGGCTGCATGGAATGACTTGACTGATGCATGTTTTTCTCGGTATATTGCCATGCGTGTGCAGAACGTTTCCCGCACAAGCCGCTCATCATGGAAATGCACAATTCGACGGTGTCGATTGGCGGGACGGTGTCGTTTGAATGCCGCGTCATTTCCGACCTGACGCCTTACGTCCAGTGGTACAGGCACTTCACGGACGACAACGGCTCCTTCGTCAACGACACAACGGGCACTCCTATTGGCAATGCTCTGCAGGTGAGTTTCCTATTTCATAATAGCCTGCGACTTATTTTACTATTATTTTGAGCGCATGTTAAGAGTTAAGAACGTGACAAACGAAAAGAAAGAAAGCATAAAAAAGTGTGTCGCCAAAAGTGCGGACACACTACTAGGAATTCAATTTTAAAGAATGAAAATAAAGGCGGCTTTTCGACCATACATGTATTGCGATTTAAAAGCTCGTAAAGGTAGGCTGCTCTTTGGGGTTCTCTCCGTTTTATCGGTGGTGATGACGAAGCTGTTAGATGTAAAATGTTTGCATTACGCCCTTCGTTTCCCCAAACCACTTGACAAATGCCTTAAAAATCGACCCATTCGTCCCGCCAACTCAGAACGTTTCCTCCACAAGCCGGTGATTAGCGACGAGCTGAAGAATACAACGGCCAAGGAAGGCGAGATAGTCACGCTGGCCTGCCGCGTCACTTCGGAATTGCATCCTCATTTCGTCTGGATTAAACACTACCAAGTGAATGGCTCCTGGGAGGATGAGGAGAAGAAACCTTATTACCGCCGCATCTATCCAACTCAGGTTTCCATCCGCACGACAATCGCGCAAGGCCTTGCGGAATGCCTCCCAAAATATCTCAACTGTCTCTCTCTCTTTTCCTTCTCTTTGCTTCCCCTCCACTTGCGGGGGAAACAATCGATTCCATTTGCTCGTCTTTTTGGAATTAAAAAAAAAAATTAATTCCCCCATCGAAATTTCGATCCTATTTTATAGTCTCTCTTTGAAGTGTTGCTCGAATCCACCGCTAGGTGTCTCTTGGTCCTTGCATCCGCACTAACATTCCCCTTCCGAGATCAAAAGAGAAGAAGATGCACGGCAACTTCCTTTTAAAAATAAATATATTTATTTATAAAAACAGCATGTGAAAATGAAATGAAAGATTGCACGTTTTTACTTTTAATTTGCACGACTTGGCACGTCACGCCAGACGCCAATGCTGAGAAATTTGTTTTCTAAAAATAATTTTTTCTTTTTGAATAAATACAGTTGGATGAAGACGGCGAAGTAAATAACGATCATCAAGTGCTGCGACTAGAGAACGTGACTAAAGAGGATGCCGGATGGTACACGTGCATGGCCGGCAACAGTTTGGGCATGTCATATCGCAGCGCTTGGCTCACTGTCGGTAAGTGGCGAAACGATTTTTCAACATTGACTGATGACGATTATGATGAGACCCCTTCAATTATAATATTTGTTTTGTTTGTTTATTCTTTTCTCATTCGCAGTGGATCCAGAAGAAGAATCACCGTCCATCGATCATTTATTGGAAGGAAGTATCCATCATCTGCAAGATCAGAAAGTGGTGATTATCTTGGCTTCCGTCCTCGGCTCAATCGTGTTAGCCTTTGTCGTTCTCTTTGCCCTTGCTTTCCGCAAAAGATACAGGTATTGGTTTATTTAAATTATCATCTAGTATGGCCATTTTTAACTAATTCCTAATTTTATTGGTTTCCGAGCAGTCGTCAAAAACGCAACAAGTTCATGGCCTTGGAAACAGCTCACTGCATTGCACCCTGCACTAAAAAAGTCATCATTGAGCAACGATCGGCCGTGAATGGCGTAGGTGGCGGAATTCACGATCCGCTGCTTTTTCCCGTCATCAAAATCGAGAAGCATCGCTCAAGGCTGGGCACGGACATTGGATCCGTTTCTGAATACGAATTACCTCTGGATACGAGGTGGGAATTTCCACGCCAAGATCTTCAATTGGGTAAATCGCTGGGCGAAGGAGCTTTCGGTCATGTGGTTCAGGCTCAAGCCAACGGAATTATTGAAAAGAATTCTGTTTCGACTGTCGCTGTCAAAATGCTCAAAGGCAAGTTTGATTTTGTGTTTGATTGATCGACTAAACAATTCCGTTATTAATTTATTTCTTTTCCTTTATCAAACAGAGGGCCACACGGATACGGAATTGATGGACCTTGTCTCCGAAATGGAGATGATGAAAATGATCGGCACACATGTCAACATTCTCAATCTGCTCGGTTGTTGCACTCAGGATGGCCCCCTATACGTCATTGTGGAATTCGCTCCGTACGGAAACTTGCGTGACTTTTTACGCCAACACCGCCCCAGTTCGGGTTACGAACGCGCCATTGGACAACTAGGATGTACGATCCTTTTTTTTATCTCCTTTGTCCTTTTTTTTAAAAAAAAAAAGACGTTATACTGATGATATTTTATGGTTCTCGTTTAGTAGGGAAGCTCGGCAATACGTCATATGAACACCCGATTGAGTTTAACAACGGTAGCCGGATGAGTCAGGATACGCTGACGCACAAAGATCTCATCTCGTACGCCTACCAAGTGGCCCGCGGAATGGATTACCTTGAATCGAAAAAGGTATGATTGATTCTTGCCGCTCATGGTGTTTGGCATCTAGAATTACATCTAATTGCATTGTTTTTTGTTTTTTTTGTTGTTTTCCCACGGATGGTTTCTGCCTTTTGCAGTGTATCCATCGTGATTTAGCCGCAAGGAACGTGTTGGTCAGCGAAGATTGTGTCCTGAAGATTGCCGATTTTGGTTTGGCCCGCGACGTGCACATGCACGAGTATTATCGCAAGACGACTGATGGCCGCCTGCCTGTCAAATGGATGGCGCCAGAAGCTTTGTTTCAGCGCGTCTACACTAGCCAGTCGGACGTCTGGTCTTTCGGCATTCTCCTCTGGGAGATTATGACCCTGGGCGGCACGCCTTATCCGTCTGTACCCAATATCGAGCGACTCTTCCAGCTTTTGCGCGACGGACACCGCATGGAGAAGCCAGTATCTTGCTCCCTCGAAGTGTAAGAGTTTTTTTTTTCTTTTTCGTTGGATTTTAACATTTGCAGAAAATTCTAACTTCCCTTTCCCTTTTGAATCGATGCAGGTATTTGTTGATGCGTGAATGTTGGCAATACAATCCCATGGAGCGACCCACTTTCAGCGAATTGGTTGAAGATCTAGAAAGAATCTTGAAACTCACGTCAAATGAGGTACGTTTCCATCTTCATTTTAGTTTTGGGCGGAGACAGCCAAATTAAACGATTGCGTCTTGTTCTCTTGGAAAATTTCAGGAATATTTGGAGTTGGGTTTTGAATCTCCCGAAACACCGCCCAGCAGTCGCGAAAATTCCGACTGTCGGACGCAGTTTGTCGTTTCGACAGTCTGATTACCCCTTCTTCCTTCCTTTCTCCCCCCGTCCCCGAAAAAGAAATCTACTTTTCCATCTTTCCTTTTTGCTGTGCCTATTCCTACGCCCGTCTCTTCCAGCCTCTCCCATTTTTTTCTGCCGATTAAAGCGGTCTTGGGATAACATCAATTCCAATGCCAAATGAAAGGGTAAAGAAGAGGAAAAAGAAGACGTAGATAACACACATACACGCAAAATTAAATAAAATCAGCGATGGCGTGACCACGGTGACCTGCAGAAATCGTTACCATCAGGTTGCGCGCACACACACACATACTCGACTGTCTGCGATCAAATCAATTTCCGGCCTACGCCCCCTAACCTTCAAGGAGCAGAGCTTCACGTAAAAGTGTGTCGTGTTCTACAGGGTGTGCACCGACCAACTTGATAAAAAGAAACGTTCCAAGTTGGGCGTGCTATGTGGAAAACGTGCCTTGCATGATGAACAAAAGTTGCAAATCGTGACTCGAGTGGTTTAGTCTCAGGAACAAGGAGAAAGAAGAAGATGATGATGAAGGGAACGAGGGAGAAACGAAGGTAAAGAAGAGTAATTTATGTTCCGGCCAACTGCTTGTTAGATTACAAGTTGCGTCTGGATTCGACAAAAAACCAGCTCGATTTCCAAACATATTTCAAAGAAAAAGAAGAATTCTCTTGTGCCTTCTCAATACGCAATTAATGTGTATGTCGTGATCCCGTTCTCAATTCGCGCGCGGTTGACACGCATTCATTCAGTGCGTTTAGTTGTTTGATTTTGTTTTCCCCTATTTTTTTTTTTTTGGCAACTCCTAGTCACACGTCTGTTCATTTAAGAGAGCCTGATTGATTCGATTTAAGAAAAGGAAAAAGAGATGGAAACAACAAAAAAAAAATAACGCATTCGAGTCAGCATTTGTCTGAACTTGGGCTTTCTGTTGCATCAACATTACATTACATAAACATAGAAATTTCGATTGTCAATTGAATCATCATTTTATATTATACATAAAAACTGGCCTCGAAAAAGGTCCACCGACCGTTTATTCTTGTGTGCCTTCTGTTTGTTTACTTTCAATGTCATGTACAGTTTATGTCAGATTATTTGTATATGTAGAAGACCCAGTCGTATCCCCTGTTTCTGGTGATTCCTCTCTTTTTCTTCAGCTGGCCATGATGTCTTTTTCTTGCCCCTTCGAAAACAATCGACAAAATAAGAAGAAGATGGGGAAACGTGTCACACATTTAAAAAAACAAATACGATAATTTAATAATTTGATTATCCAACATTATCCAATCAAGTCGCACGTTTTGCCTATTGTTCGCCTAAAAGCTGGAATACCCAATATTCAATCTAACCATAACTAAGAAAACAAAAATATGATTCATTTTCCCCCGTTATCTTTCTCCGCTGTATTGTTTTCCATTTTTGTGTCAATTCCATCGCCATATGCCCAACAACATCTATTTCGTCAATTAACTTATTTTTCCTCACACATAATCCATTTTCCCCTGTTCTTTTTTTTTTTTTTTTTGTTTTGGTTTACCTGTGTTTGCGTTTGTTTCTTTTATTCGGTTGATCCACAAGTTTCTTCCGACACAAATGTTCGGGACAGTCGTCCAAATTCGCCAACATTACAAAGAAATACAATTAAAAAGTTTACTTCTCTCTGCCGAGAATCAGAAAAAAAACGTGTCTTATTTTAATTTGAAAGTGTTGTGTACATTTGTGTCCAAACTGCGCAGCGTATTATGTTACTGTAAAATGGAATTCTATACAGGATGGGCAATACGTATTACGTATTATTATAAGTTCTATTCTAATAGGGAAAAACTTAATTCTGCATGTTATGTAATAAACGTATAGCTGACAAAATGCTGTTTTCCCGGTTTGTTTGCGGGTTGGGTGGGATATTTTGATCACTGCACCTTTTGGGATTTATGTCATTTTTGAACAACCAACCTCTTCCTCCTAGTTTTCTTTACCTGGCCCTTTCCCTAATTTATTGCATTCACAAAGAATGAAGTAGCAGCAGCAGTTGGTTTCAGTTCGTCTCGTGGCCAGTTGGCTGCAGATGTTTTACGGTTTCTTTATACTTCTTTTTTTTTATTGCGAATTTGTATTATTATCCCTGTGAATTGCATGTTAAATCTGGTGTTAGATTTCCTAACTATATTTTAACGGTTGTTCTGCAGTGTTTGAGCGATCGTGTGAACTGAGTAAATTAGACGGTGTGTTAAAGAACTTTGTGTGTAGAAGGCTTGGCTGGTTTGAATTTTGCAGACTAGCCAACTCGACTTGATCTATCATCTATTTCCGTTTCGGTAAGTCACGATGAATTTAATTATTCGGTTGGCTGTGTTACTGTTAAAATGCATACCTCCTTAAATCTTTCTCCTCCAAATGGAATCAGACCCCTTTAGAAAAAAAAAACGAACAACTTTGTGTGGTGGGGTGGATCGTCAGAAGTTTCTGTCCATCGTAAACTCGATTTTGTTTCCAACGTTCTTTCTCGTAATAATGTCAAATGAGTTTTAAAATGTGCATTGGTATTTTGCTCAGAAACGATAACTCGTTCATACCAATTTCATACCAATGATGTGAATGGATATCCATTCACACTGACTGGACTTTTTTTCTTTATTTTCTTTCAATTTGTTTTGTTTTCGTTGTGTTAAGTTATTGCGCACGAAGGGAAGAGGGAGATTGAAGCTGCGGATGTCGAGAAATATGGCCCGTGTGTGTTTATTGTGCCGGATCCGTTCATCCGGTAGCGAACCAAATGTATGAAGGAAGGAAGAAAGAAAAAGATTGTTGAAGTAGTTTTTTTTTCTTATTCCAGAAACTAGGGAGAGTGATGGAATCCTTTTTTTCGTCTCTTTCAACTCTAGTGGAAATTGTATGAAAAGTAAACACTTTATATCCCTTCGCACTCTGGCGGAATGAAATAAAGCATTGGAATAATAATAATAAAAAAGGAAAAGAGGAGAGAAATGAATATGAAAGTGGGTAAATCCTTCTTCTTCTATGGTTGGATGAAGTTGGCCGATAACTCTCCCACAAAACTCCCAGTTTCACTCCTCCTTTTTTTGTGCTTGTCTGTTTTGTCATATTCAGCAAACGGGACACTTCTCTCTCTCTCTCTCTCTCTCTCGTCGTCATATTAAATTGCAAATATCCTCCTTTGCTGGACAAAAAAAACAGAGTTATAGAGAACCGGCTGTGCGATAAGCTTCTACTTGGATGTATTATTTCCAGACTGGATGGGAAGGCGGGGATGGGCTACCGGATGGGAATACCATCAGTCTTGTCCACTCGGACCGTTTCAACGACTCGCATTGAGCGCAGCAGCTAAAATAACAAAAAATAGCAAAAGAAAAAGCATTTTCTAAAGCTGTCCATCTTCAATTTCGCCAAGTGGAATCGTTGCAAGTTACTTTAGAGGTTTGTTACGCATTGGATTCTGCTGCGGAATATTATTCTGCGTCAGCGAGTTAAAGAGTAAATAACATTTGAAATGTAGGATATTATGAAATCCTTGCGGGTTGGCTAAGAACCGACTAGCGACTCTCTCTTTGAAGTCGAAGAGGTCTCGTTCAGCTCATTGTTTTTGTTTAGTATTATTTTTTTGTGTTTTTTGAAGGTAAATCTAATTTGTTGCTGACGAAGAAGATGCGTCGTCACCGACGTCGCCAAGTGGACAAAGTGGTGTCTTTCGACATCGTTACATTACTGTCCGCGTTTGCTTTCGCCTAATGTAACAAAAATAAAGGAAAACACAAAATTGCCAAGTAGAAAAATAATAAGAAGGCAAAAGTGGAGTGAGGAAACAAGTGGTAGAGTCGTGTCTGTGGGAAAAAAGGATAAACAAAAGCCACCGCCCAAAATAGTGATTCTTTTTTGTTGTTGTTACTTTTTCTTTTATCTTATTTTCGATGTGGAGCGTCTCTGACGCCTTTTTTCCGATTGACTTTTGCTTCGTCTCACTCGCACGACGACGTCCTTCATTTTCCCTCACTTTTCCATTGGGCCGTTCTGCCTTTTATTGAGTCAACGTGCGATATAATGGTGGATATCGATTGCTGCCTTGCTCCTCCTCTCTAACTCTCTTCCGTGAGTTTCAGCGCTTCAACAAAGGCTTTTTGTGTTTGGGTCTCTGCGAAAAAGGACGCTGGCACGACGCCTCGTCGTCTCTCCTTGTTTTTACAGACTTACACACACACACACACACACACACACACTCTTGAGATATTGGATTTGATCGCTTCCAACTCGTCTTTTCTTTGAAAATAACGCGAGATCTTTTTTATTATCAGATAATAAACGGTGCGTGGGCGAAAAATTCGATTCGGTTTTTTTTTTGAACGGAGGCGATTATTTTATTGTTTATATCAACATGTCAATATAGAAGAACAAATATAGAAATCATCGCAGTGTGCGAAATTTCTTCAACATCAAAAGATTGCATGTCGTCATGCATAAGAAGTTGAATTTTTTTTTTTTTTTTTTCGCTTTCTCCATAACAGGGCAAGCAAATACGCACGAGACTTAGTAATTTAAAAAAAAAAGGAGCTTTATCCTCTTCCTGTAAATCTAAATAATCTGGAAAAGTTTCCCTATATAGTGGGTTTTCTACGAATTGAGTGTTTGGCTATGCGTGCAGTCTATTGAACTTTTTAAAAAGTACTTTAACATGATCTTCGTCAGTAGTCTTTTAAGTCTCTTTTTATTTTTTCTTTGTGGGTGGAATCACATTGACTCAGCAAGTGTTACACAGCACAGTGCGCCGCGTTCTACTTCCAATTTGAATGCACTTTAGCTGAAATCGTGTCTACAAAAAGAAACATCTCGGGTAACTTAGAATTGGTGAAACCAAGTGAGGATTTTATGAATAATTCCCGGAGAGCATAAGAAATTCCGTGTGTGTTCACTTCCTAGAAGACGTGAGGCAACTCACGTATAAGAGGCAATTGGCACTCCTGTTGAATGCAGCATGAAGGCTTCTGTGCTGCTCTTAAGGATAAATGTGTAAAATATTTCTTCATTAAACGCGATGAGAAACGACTCACCGTTATATCATGTTGTAATGTACGTATATACAATATATTACGTTACGTTCAATTCAGTAGGTTAAAGTTAAGTAAGAAGATCCTATTGATTCAATTTCTTTCTGTTTGCTAGCCAAACGAATTCCCCAAAACTAATCGAGTGAAATCAATAATTTAACTCTTCCTTCCTTCCTTCATTCCTTCCTTCCTTCCTTCCTTCCTTCCTTCCTTCCTTCCTTCCTTCCTTCCTTTTCTTTCTTGATTTCCAGATCAGACCTTTTGGCCTGCAATACCAAGACAATAATAATATGTAACAAACAATGGCAAGAGCTAGAAGCAGCAACTAACACTCACTGTTGCCGAATCGGATGATGTTCTCCTGATGGAGGCATTTGGCTTGAAAGGTGGATTTGGCATTGTGGGCTGGATGGATCCCCTCGTAATTTAAAGGAAATGAGGCGGAATGAGAAATCGGGTATCACGACTTGCTACGGACGATAGATTCCACTATGATTCGGTCCTTTTTTTGTTAGGAGGGATAATTCTTTCTTGTTTTATTAAGGTTCGTAGTATTGGAGTACAGATATAAACACACCTCAAAGATGACTAAAAGAAAATAATAGAAGAAAAGCCATCCAATCAAAGAGGACGAATGATCATGTGATCAAATGGTGACGATTAGTCAAGAAGAACGATTATTGCATGATACTGACAAGAACATCATTGCCAGAGCGATAACAAAAGCACAAAATGGTTGAGATGTCATTTCTAGATCGCCATCCTTGTCAACATGTTCCTTTATTCTTTTACGAGCAGATGAAAACGATCCGTTAGTACATACAGTATATAATATACACACACGCACACACATTTGTGGAACAAAGATGGTAGGAATAAAGGAGCAAGGCTTTGCCACACACTGCAGCTCTGTTTCTACACATTTATCGATTAGGTGCGGGGGCGCGCGTGTCTCTCCCGAGGGAAAAGGAAAGGCCGGCGTCTTTTTCTGTCCGTCCGTAAATTGGATGGGCCTATTCGCCGTGCACTGAGATCGACAGCCAAAAAAGAAGGGCACGCCTCGTCGTGCATCAACAGCACGCAGAAAATAATAAAAAAGAACCAAAGATATTTCTCTCAATGGATTCCCAAGACAGAGTTGTCATCTTTTTTCCTTTTTTCTTTTTCTCCACTGAGACGAACGAAATCTGCTTGCAGTCCTACAAGTGTATAGGCCTATAGATTGGCTCTTTTTTTAAAAAAGAAGAAAAGAAAATACGACTAAAATTGATCGCCTATTTTGTCTTGTGAGAATAAATCAACTCGCGCATGTATCACGCAATCACAAAACCGACGTTCAGGCGTGTTTACGTATAAGATTCAATTTCTTATTCTACTGTAGTGCACGTAAATAATGTGCAATAGGAAAACCTGACGGATTCTTGTATAGTCCTAAAACTCTTGATTGTACACGATCTTTTATCACAGAAGATTTGACAACAGAATTGGATTGCATGAACAAACCTAGTGAGAAATTGGAAGCCACGTTTGATTAACTCAACATCATAAAACTTTTGTTCTTCGTAATGTTTAAACGGCGGATTTGGTATTCGATCACAGTTGGATTTATTCCGTTGTACGCTGTGCACAGCATATTATCTTTCTATCGCTATATACCGTAGTTATTTCAATATTTCAAGACTTTTTGTACATGACTCTTTGTCTGCCTGATTGTGTTGTTTACCATTTTACAAAGATAAATGGTGATCCTGGTTTCGTTATATACCATACCGTGCTGTAATTCTCATAAATGTTTGGAATTTTCTTATTATATAAAAGATTGTTTATAATAGCCTGTGTGTACAGAAGAAAGATGCAGCCATTTTGCTGCTCGTTTTGCTGCCGCCGTAATAGACCTATACATAAGGAGAAGAAAGAGGGAATCTATATATCTCTGCCCTCTCTTCTTAGACTCCCCTTTTCTTGATACATGTTCGATCGCTTCTTTTTGTTTCGAGAGATGGAAGAAAAGAAGTTTCCTCCGCCCTATATACCGTGCCCGCTCCTTATTCCCTGTGCTCTCTCTGAAAGAGAGCAACTCTTTGTTATACTGCCGTCCGAACTGTCGCTTCCCGAATGGCGAATGTGTCGCCGTCTCTCATGGTTACATGTAAGCCAGTGGGAAATCTGATTCCATCTAGAAAACTCAACTAAACCCTTGTCTCTCTCTCTCGGTCTCCAACCCCGTCTGTTTCTCTATAGCTGCTGCTGCTGCTGTCCAATCCCTGTCTCTTTCCATCTCTCCCGCATCTGCTCACAATCCAGCACATAATAACATTTGACCTACATCGCAGTCGGACCGCGTATATACTCGCCGGCGTGATACATCGCCGGCAGCTGACTCGAGAGACGTAAATTTGCTTTTCAAGAACCTATTTGTTCACTGTCAATATTCTATCAAGTGTTTGATAGCGATAAATTTCGAGAAAATCCTTTGCCTCCGCCTCCCTTTATAAGGTTTCGCGATTACACAATATCGCTGCTATAGTTTCTTGTGTAATAGTTTGTTCATTATTATAAGATACTATGTGATGTGAGTATTTCTGTCTAGGGAGGGGCAATTGGCAATTGAGAAGACGAGTCATAAAAGTCCTGGACAAGTGCCACGCGCATAGGCGGCAAGCGGCCGATCTGGACAAGTTGAGAAAGAAGGAAGAAAAGAAAAAAATAAATAACAAATTTGGTAGGATCTTGGGCGTCGGCGTCGTCGCGTTGCGGCTCTTCCCCCCCGTTTTTTTTCCTCTAAAGGCCTGCAGGATATCAGCAGTGCTGGTCTCAGTCATTGGCGAGGCTCCGGCCTCTTATGTTGCGACGTTCCTGTCGTCTCTACTATTTTACGATGGTGCTTTTAGTGAGGTGCTGTGACTCAACGACAATAAGATAGTGCCCCGTTATTACGGTGCAATTCGGTTGCGATGGTCCTGTTGATGTACTCGCCAACCGTTTACAATCAGAGTTGCCTATGGTTGTCCAGCCTGCATAGTCCGAGCAAGTCGGCCATCAACAATGCCTCTTCTTCTTTGTTGTCGTCTAGTAGTACAGTACAGCAGTCTCACGATTGGGGATTGGTTCTAGCTACTGCTGGGTCATCTCTCTCTGGCTACGACCTATTTCGCTGCGCCGTCATCCTGGTCGTCACGTGTGGATTAATCTCGGGCAACTTGATCCTCGCTCTGGCCGTCAACTGTAAATACTCTGCCGGAATCCTTCAATTCCAAGTTTGTCTTTCATCCTTTCCTATCCTAACATATTATACGTATATATATTGCGGCTCCTATTCTCTTTTCCGTCTTCTTATTTTTCCCGTCATGACGTTGAAGAGACTGGTACTATAAAGATCCATCGCTCCATTCTCTCTGACGGCCATTTATCATATGGGGCAGATTGGATATTTCCAGATGCACACACCAAATCCTCAGGCTGTAGGGGTGTAACTATACGGTAGTAGTATAGAATAGTATATATATATAGAATATGCATAAAGCAGTACGCAGACGCCCTTCGGCAACATTGATGCTCTCACGCTCCTAAAACCTCCCGCCGTATAGCAATCTGCATAATGTTCAGATTCAGTTGGTCTTTCTTTCTCGTCCCTCTATTTTGATGAACGGATCAAGGAAGGAAGGAAGAAATTGCTTTTTGAAAACGATGGGCGTCTGATGCGGCAAATCGTTTGAATTCCAATTGCCAAACTTTATATCGAACGCTACTGCTCCTGCTCCTGCTCCTGCGTTCTAGTATTTCCTTCATAAGGGAGGACAAAAATGGTTCATACTTTCAACTTGATTTATTCGACTTTTATGAAATGACTGTCGTCAAAAGCTTGCGGCTTGTCAAGCTCGTTTGAATTTTTACTTCTCTCTCCACCCCACATATTTGACCCGTTCGTTTATTTTAAATAAAAGATTCGACGACGCATATACAGGAATAAAGGAAAAATGGTTCAGCAGTCATTATTTCCCTTGTATTGATTTTTGGTTTCTACGAGCTCGTGAATGATGGTTTGAGATTCACTGTATTAATCCATCGAAACGTCTCTTAACGCGTGCAAACCGACGGTGCAAATTGAACCTTGTTGGAATGAAGGAGGCCATCAGTACAGGACTGGTCTTTCTGACGCCTGATTAATCGACTCCTGTGCTCCATCATTAATTAAGACCATCTCTATGACAATAGTGTAGACGCCGCCGGCTTGTTTGCGTTCTCACATCATAGATTGCCAATAGCAGCTATTATTAATCTATTTTTTTTTTAAAGAAAAAGAAAATAGGATTTGTTTGTTTTCTTCTATTGTCTCTACCCCTCCCTTCTTGATTGATGGATGATTTAATCGATGGATAGGGGGAAATTTTTGTGAGTTCCGGTTCGTCTCGTCGTCATGTTATGTTTACGTTTGTCTTACGCATTTGACAGACGCGCTGTTTACTCACATCGATCGCTACCAATCACGTCGCTACCGGGTTATTAGTCACCGTCTGGAACATCTACCCCAGTTTGATTAGTTGCTGGCCCTACGGAGTTCTTCTTTGCCAGATACAAGTAAGTTACGTCATCATTCGCTTCTTTTATGAGGGATCCTTCGACGAGTATATATGTTGCAACCACTTGATTTCCATGGCTATTGATGAGTGTCTTTTTTGTGTGTGTGTCCTCCTTCCTTGGGAGGAGCAAACGTGTCATCTTACATTTGCTCCATCAGCGGGAATGGAAAGGGGTAAAAAAACGCGAAATAATGTCACTTTTAACGAGGATTTTTGGCAAGAGTTATGGACTTTCTAGATAACTGCCCAACATTTTTTATGGGAAGTTTTTAGAACAGATCGAGCAATCCAAAAAAGTCAACTTCTTTTAAGACGAGACATGGGATAGTCTAACATTTAAATTGATGATGATATATATTGACTACACTATTGATGTTTTTGTTATCTACCCAATAGGCAGTGCTGCTAGGTTCGCTGAGTCAGCACAGTTCCATCCTGTGGATATTGGTGGCTCTAGATCGCTACATCTTCGCTACTCGCCGTCATCGATACCTGCAACTAGCCTCTTCCAAGGTAATACCGACCTACAAAATATTTGTGATATATATTGTATGAGATAAAAGGGCGATTTCATTTTCGATATCAAAAAGAAAACAAGATTGATGGAGATCGGAAGACCATAAACAAGATCAAAAAGAGCTAGTATATACAGCCCCCTCACTGTTGAGATGATGAAGATGAGAGATGACCGTTTGACCCAAAAAAAAAAACAAAAAAACAAAAACAAAAACAAAAACAAATCATTTCTGGTCGATGCGACAGGAGCAGCCGCCGGTGAATGTGGGGGTTGCGCCAAAATAATAAAAAGAAGAGACAAGTTGTAGCGCTCCCCCGCGCGCTTGTAAGATAAATGTGATTTATTCGGCGACAGTTAATACACATTCGTGTACATCCAAACGCCTCTTCGACAGGGCCATCGTTCCTTGTTTTCGTACACATATCAACAGCGAACTACTAGCGCTAATAGCCAGCAACGAAGAAAATAGAGGATTCAATGGCCGTTTCCGGGCCAAATATCCCATCCAGACAGAAGCCTGTGCTGTGTAAATGTTATACATATTTATTATCTCTGCTGCACGATATATTCTACGACAAGATGAAAAGGGAAGAAAATGTCTGGGTCATTGAAGATGGAAAAGGAGACGCATCAAGTATATTGTGGTGCATTGGCGCGTTTACGGAACCGAAAGAAATATACCGCGCACAACACATAGGTCGAAATAAAAGAAAACGGGATGATACTGCGGTTTATATATGCTGCTGGATACCGTACTTTGGAAGTGCTCCAACATGTGTATTCATCACGGGGATGGAGATTGTAAGATGACTAAAAAAAAAATGGCTAAAGAAAACAATTTGTATTTCATATTAGATTTAAAAAAGAAAACAGAAAAAGTAGAAAAGTTATGTGTATAACAACTGCTATCGCCGTAGGAGGAGTAGAACATTCATCGTTCATGCCAAGTATATAAAAAAACAAAAAAAAACAAGAAACTTGTCCTATTATATAGTCGACGAAAAAATTTGCGGCTCGCGGCTACTGAATAGTCAATTGGGAGAAACCGAACAAATCAAAATGCGCCAAAAACAAAAAAAAAAAATATGGAGTTGGTGGGGGTTCTTTCATATGAATCAGAAGTCGATATGATGTATAGCCAAAATAGGCATTCATCTCGTTACGGTTCGATTACAATTTCCTATGACGTTCTTCGATCCGTGAGACTATAACAGTTATAGCTCCGTATGGTCGGGGCTAATACTATTACGAAATCGACGTCATCAATCCGCTTATTTGTCGTCTCATCTAATTTGTCATTCACGTTGTTGCTAATTTACATTTTCCCGCTTACAGTTTTGCGTTTGGGTGGCTGGAACGACTTGGGGCCTCTCCTTCGCCTACTATACTTCCATAGTGCTGCCCTACAAGGCCTTCGACTATAGGTACATTATTCCCTACACATGTAGGCTACGAGTAATAAATAACACATCACGCAATGTCAATCTATTTTAATTGCAGCAACGACGGACTTGCCGGTTGTGCGCCAGTGCCACAAACTGGCGTTCTCATGTTGGTCAGCACGTGCTTGCTCTATTTTCCGACGACGATGACCCTACTTTATGTCTACGGCACCGTCTTCCATTCGCACAACAGCAGCCAACGATTAGTTCCGACAACAACGAGAACTGTGACGCTACCAGGCAACAGCACTAGCCTCGTCAAAACCACCCGTTATGAGTGCAATGACCATTGCACGGAAGGATACTGCAACGTAACGTTTTTTTTTTCTCTGAGGATTATTGATCCACCTCCCCCGACTCTACATAATGAGAAATTGTTGTTTTTGTTTTCTATTTTCCGTGAAAAAGGTCAAGGTGGAGGAGGCAGTGACTCGGTCCGTCGCTACAATGTCTTTGGCATTCATTATCAACTCGACGCCGTGGATCATTAAGCAAATCATCGTTGCGTGTCTCGGCAATGATGTGAGTTCTTATTATTCGCGTTAAAAGAAAGAAATTTGAATTAGAATCTAAACTAAATAATCTAAACATTGACAGATGAAGATTACTAACAGTTAACATAAATATGATTCAATTTGTGTTTTGATATGCTGCAGCGTTTTCTAATTGTATGTTGAATTCCAACGTTGTAAGGTTGCGCCGTGGTTGGATTTTGTAATCACTTGGAGCTCGCTAAGCATGGGCATTTGGAACCCATTACTCTGTTGGCTGCTTTGTCCGCCGATTAGAGACGGTGTCCGGCACATTCTATCGATGGCTTGCGTTTGCTGCTACACCAACAATTACTCTCAACCTACAAGTATACTATGCGATTGACTCACTATATCCCTTTGATTTTGCCCAAGTTCTCTTCAAATTTGGATTCTGATGCACTCGCCCTGAAACCCTGAACCCCGCCTTGGGTATACCGGTATAGTTGGACGAGGGGAACGTTATACGTTGCGATTACGTCAATAGTTAGATGCCCCACAACATTCTGTTGCTAATCTTTTTAGTCTTTTTTTTTGTGGTACTCGCTTTTATAATCTCTCCGCCATTTCATTGGCTTCAACTTAGGACGATCTTCGACGTGGGCCACGGAGATATCGACCGTCAACGGCCTGTCCGCACCGCCTTGCGAGATTCATCCCAACATGGGCAGTACGTTCGTCAACGTAATCAAGCCGCATCCCAATTCGCCCGCCACGGAACCCACGACTCCCGTACGTGGAATTCAGCACCTGCCTCACATTTTTCTCCCTCCGCCACCTTCGTCGGTCATCAACGCGGCCGTTCAGGTGATGGCGGCTTCTCCGTGTTGCTCGCCCGGTCGATCCATCGGCACTGTCGAACACGACGAGCGAATTTGGAGCGAAATTCTCGAAAGGAGTCTTTCTTCCAACTCCTTACATCATTTACATAGGTTGCATCGTAACCATGACGACGACGACGATGGCAACCGGTCGAGTCAAGTGTTGGAGGACTCGATGCGAACACCGGCTGCGTCGTATCAGCAACAGCAGGAAGAGAAACGTCGCAACGGGAAACCGCTTGGCAACTGGCACGTCTGACTCGAGAATCACAGACGTGCCTTTTGAATTTCACGAGAAAGAACTTTTTCTTGGCGGACAAAAGGAAATGATCGAAACCGAATCCACCAGAAAATCAATCTGGCATTGATCCTTTTTCTTTTCTTTCTTTCTCTCATCCCGACCCCACCCCTCTATACCCTTGTATGTGAGGCGCAATAAGGTTCTTATCCTCTTTATATTCGGTTGAACGACTCGACTCATTGTAGCCCTTGAACAGTAGTTGACATTGTTGTCATCATACATCATCAAGTAACCTTACATTCAAAAACTTTGCTTCTTTTATTGGAGATTGATTTTACAATTCCCAATTCGCTCCCGTTTGCCCCCCCCCCTCAAAATCCTGAAACTCGCATTTTTTATTGCTGACGAATCCGCTTGATCTTTAACCATTTTTAAGGAGTGACAATTCTATGCTTTATTATAACGTTTTTCTTTCTTTCTTTTTTAAATACCGTGTCATTTCTATTACCATGATATTATATATTTGGCGTGATGTAAATACATTCCGGTCTACGACGGTGCCCGTTTCGACCGTTGTTTGTTGTTTCACCATCAGAATTTCAAATGAGGTCTAGAAAAATCTGTGTTGTGGCAACGGTTTGTGATGCTTCGCTGTATCCAATTCATCAACAATGAAAGAGGATTTCCAATAGCGACGCACATTCCGAATTTGGGACATCAAGCTGAAGTCTTTTAAAATAGCCGGATCAACGATTGTCTGATCTCATTTGAACGAAGAGATCCTCTCGATCAAGACGTGATGTTTCTCCACGTCATTCTGGTGCTGGCCAGCGCCTTCATTCGCGTTCAATCGGCTCATTACGAACTGTATTCGGAACTTCGTCCGGACGAACGCTGGTTTCTTGACGATTCGAAATTAATTCCCGTTAGTTGCGAGAATGGCGATTGCAGCTCTCTTTTCAACAAGCACAACAAGCACAAAATTGCAAAGCGGGCCGTCGTTCAGGTAGAAACCATGAAGGACTACATCAAATTTCTATTGCGCGGCAACAAAACCAAGGACGACGAAACCAATACCGAACCATACAGGACTGGAAACATTACTTTAGGTAATATATATTATATGATGTAATAACGTGTGCTGAATGGTGTAAAGATTATTTTCATTTCAAGGCGTGGTTTTGGATAAAAACTTTGTCGGAGATGTGCAGACGTTCACGAAAATGTTTGATATCTCTAACATGCCGTCAAGTCCCGAGATGGAATATCTTCGCCTACAGAAATTCAATGTTACTTTTTTCAACCCGACTGATAAACTGGCCTCAAGTTATTTTATAAAACTGGGTAAAATTAGGAAAATGTGTTAATTCCATTTTGGGACATTTGTCTGTAAATTTAGATATCAACACTGTCCTGTCTATTTTACCTTGCGACGTTCTTAACCGTTTCGACAAGAATCTCGTCAGCCTGCCGATCGTCCATATCGCCATCACAAGTCAGTATTAAAAAAACTTATTACGTTTCGATCGATATGAACTGAGTTTTGTGATGAAGGTGATAATTGTCCACGAATCACTCGTTGGGCCGTTTTGATGGTACCTGTCGTGAAAACGGGAGCCGAACTTCCTCAAATTTTTACTGATTTGCGTTTAAGCGAGACACTTGACTGGAAGGAAGGGGTCATTATTGCGGAAGAACACACAAGTAAGTTTCTCTTCTTTTTGGGAATGCGGTGAAATGAAGTCTCGCTAAGAAATTCTTCTAAAAAACACGTTCATCTCAATATTATTTCTTTAGATAAAGAATTATTTGATGGGTTGGTCGATAGCTTGAGCCGTCCAGTTCTTAAGAAAAACCCTCTTGCTCTGACTGTTGTTAAACTTCATGGCCCTGTTGCCTTAAGGTATATACAAAAAAAGCAGTTAAATCAATTTGTATGTGGTTCAAAAATGTATCACTTTCAGAAAAAAGAACTTTGAAAATCAATTGATGAATCTGCAAATCAGGCCAAAAGGTCGTAATTTCATCATGGTAGCTAGACAAGAAACTGCTTTATGGGCGTTTGATGCGGTAGGTTTATTTCAGTATTTTCATAGGTAGTATTCAGTATTATCATTATTCGTTATTAATTTTTGAATTTTCAGGCTAATGACATTGGAATGGTGAATCCTTATTCCCAATGGCTGTTCCTGATCACAGATTCAACTGATCCTTCCATTTTCTTGCCGACTGTGGACGATGGACAGAACATATCTTTTTTGTACAATACCTCTAATTATGAAACATCAGGAAACACAAATTCTTCATCGGAACGGTCCAATGACCTGCAATGCTACACTTCAACTATTCTCCAGGTGTATGTGAAGGCTCTTCATCAGGTGATCCGCGAAGAAGAGACGCGCTACTTTCAAACCACCGAAGATGACTGGAGTAGATCCAAACCGTCAGCTGGCGATCGTAGAAACAGTATCTACCAGACTCTACAGGTAAATTAATCGACTGACTTCTGACATGCATATTCATCAAAATCATTTCCCTCGTTCAACGTTGGTTAAAAGTTTGGTTAAACTACGACTTTGTTTTTGTTAGAATATTTGGAAAGACACGAATAAATGTACTGGTTGGTTGACTTGGAGTCTAAAGGCTGTCGAAATCAAAGAAACCAAAAAGCCAACGCTCTTGGATGTCGGCGTTTGGGACGCAATTCATGGTCTTATCGTCTACGACGATTTATTTCCGCATTTCACTGGAGGACTTCGCCAGCGTGTCATCAACGTTACGACAATGGAGGTATTCGGTTATGTTATTATGAATTCATTTATGTATAAATTCGTCAACGTTAAAAACATGGGAACTTACAAACATGATTTTATGTTAAAATAAAACACAATTGAAATGTATTGTTATATATTTAGTTTGAAATCTAAAGTAATAACGAGCTGTTTTTTCCTTAGTTTCCTCCGTGGCAAATTTTTGAGCGAGATAGAAACGGAAAAGTAGTGCGCCACACAGGTTTGGTATTGGAACTGGCCAAAGAACTTGGAAATCGCCTAAATTTCAGGTTTCATTACGAAATTTTCCGTTGAGTAGATGACGTGATTTATATCAAGTAATCGTTAAAATAGTATGAATATTGTGGAACCTCCTGATGGCAAATGGGGCTCTCGACTTAGCTTCAGCCGTTGGACTGGCATGGTGGAACAAATTCGCACAGGATCGGTATACATTTTCTGTATTTACAGGAAAAATGTAATAGATCTTCATTCGTACATTTCTTACATTTCAGGTAGCATTTGCCGGTGCAGGATTTACTGTCACGGCTGATCGTATGAGTGCTGTCAATTTTAGCATGTCTCTAGACGCTCAACCTTACACTTTTATGTTTGCTCGGCCTAAGCAACTGAGCCGTGCATACCTCTTCATTCAACCTTACACTCCAAACGTCACTATATTAAACAACAAATACAAATTAAGAAAATATTTCTGATTATTATTTATACAGGCTTGGATTACTATTTTTGCCATGACGATCGGTGCCGGGCCATTAATCTGGGCCTTCAATAAAATCACCCCGTTTTACGACTTCTACCCGGATCGTCCAGGATCGCCAATTTTTAGCATCTGGTACAATATTTGGTATTGTATCGGCGCGTTGCTTTTTCAGGGTAATAATGATTAAAATTCAAAAAAATCTAGTAACCTTCGAATGATTCTATTATTCGATTGCGAGACCGAAATTAATTAAATGTACTTTTTACTAGGTCAAAGAGAAATGCCTATAGCTCTAAGTGGTCGTATGGTTGTAGGTTTCTTTTGGCTCTTCGTCATTGTTGTTTTGACTGCCTATTCGGGTAATTTCGTCCAAGCTATTAAAACATAATACAACATTTATTTATGATAATATTCTTGAATTTAAGGCAATCTTGTCGCTTTTTTGACATTTCCCACGTACACAAATCCTATTAACACTCTGCAAGATTTGATTGACAACAAAGGCTCTCTTACTTGGGGTATTCTTCGCGGAACGGCCCTGGAAGATTTTCTCAAGGTAATTTGTGAAAACGTAACCGTGTACAGACACATACTGATAATTGAATGTGGAATCATCAGACGTCGGACGAAAAAATGTACAGAGAACTTTATGAAGGTGCCATTCTGCATGACAAGGCTGATGATGTGCTGTTGGACATGATACGAGATCAACAGCACGTGTACATCGAGTGGAAGACTAACCTTCAATGGCTAATGAAGCAGGATTTCGTGAAAACCAATTCGTGCGATTTCTCCTTAGGTAGTCCATCATCCTAAATTACTGCACTACGATCATATTTGAACTGAATTTTACCGATTAGGTACGGAAAACTTTTTCTTGCAGCAAGTCGCCTTGGCTTTCCCCAGAGACTCTCCCATATTAGAGAGAGTTAATCTTGAGTAAGAAACTATAAACCATAAAGACCTACGTTCTTATCTCAGTGAGTGTTACCTGCTTTATACAGAATTATTTACATGCAACGTGGTGGACTTATCGAACATTGGCGTCAAGAATTTTGGCCATCGGCCGATCGTTGTTCAGAAACAGCCACCGGAGGAAGTGACGGCGACACCATTCAAGCCATTAGCGTAGCAGATATGCAAGGATCATTCTACGTCCTATTTTTTGGTATGAAAAAACAAAAACTGTGGGTGCAGTATTTAAAAGAAGTTAACGGCAACTTCATGAACGAATAGGTTGTGGCTTGGCGGCCGTGTCATTCATCATTGAAAGACTGATCCATCGCAGCAAAGAAAAACGAGAAAGCGAAGTTATACGCCCATATTTGAATTAAAATGGATTACTAGTAGTTAGCAATAGTCCCCATTCTATATTTATTCTAAACTTTAATCCAATTTTCACATCCTTTTTCAAGTTCTCTTAATCACCAGGTATATAACATAGGTAGGACGCGTGCACGACACGAAATCAAGAAATGCCCGGAGTATATTATAGTTATTCTAATTATATATTCACCGTAATATGAAATGGTGAACATTTCACACTTTGATATAAAGTTCCACGATTTTACCTAAACCGTTAAAGTATTTTAAAAAACACAAATTTGAAATTTGGTTGATTCCAAAGGTCACACAGAAATCAAATAAACCTAGTAACTTAATCCTTCTTTCAAAAAATTTCAAAAAATTTGAAAAGGCTAAAATCTCCAAACAAGACACCTGGCTGTATTAACAGGACAGTGAAAAAAGATAGTACATCGATTGAGCAACGAAAATAAATCATAGCTCGCGAATCCAATACTGGTCAAGTAGTCAACCACATGAAAAGAAAACACTAGCATAGTAAATGAACGATCAAGAGTAGGGGAGATGGGTAATTTTCGGTCGCTTCGTCTCTGTCTCGCCGGCAACAGCTATCTCAAGACCTGCAAAGTCAAAGTTTTCACATATTAGCCAGTATTGGGACCCACAATCACGTCCTTTGAATGTCTAAAACGTCCGCTGTCATCCTATATGGGTAAATAGATGAAATTCTTGTAGTTTCTTGGACAGGAAACACACCTGTAGACTGTTGATAATCGAACCGCGAGGGTCTCTTGCCCGCCAAGCTTCTCGTGTGTTGAGTTTGTACCGACTGCGGCTCTCTGTTGACAGCTGCAGCCTGTGTCAAACTATTTTCCATGCCGTAAACCATGGCAACGGCAGGATAGGCGAAATTCCCATTAGGAGTTGATGACCTGAATGAGAGCCAAGGTAATTAAAACACATCATATGCACAGCAGTTAACGACCCTGGAAAATTTCATTATTCAAATGTCGTATAAACCTGAAATTGAGAAAGCAGGTTTTAGTTTCGTAATCTAAATACAATTAATATTTACCCGCTATAGTATGGCTGGGAAAAGGTGTAAACTAATTGCTGTTGATGTAATGCTTGTTGTTCTCTTTGCCACTGAATGAAGTCTTGTTGGAGAGTTCCAACTAAACTAAGCGCCAATGATCGAGCGTTTTGAACTGCTGAAGGTTCAATATGCCTGAGAAAAAAAAACGAATACGCTCGTATTTGAATATTTTAAATCGAAAACTATAAGATCAATATAAAAAACTTACTCTAGTAATAAATGATGTGGTTCATCACTTGCACCTGATGAATTAATTCCCTGGCCTTGGAGAGATACACTTACACCAGTCTCTGCTTGAATGTAGTTGACATTGTCACCCGAAGGACCAAGTACTCTTTCAACAATCTTGAATGTTTCAGGTGCATGATCAAGATTAATGTAAACTTTATCTCTAATAAGAGTCACTTGAGGAGGGGGGTGGTTAGGGACAAGAGTTGGAGAGATTATCGGTGGTGTTGGACTAGATCCTGTGTGCTCAGCAATGAAATCTTGGATATGGTGAATAGCTTCATCTACGGCATGCTTATCAACTGCTTGTATGCATATGTATAATGGCCTTTCATCATTTGCTGTGAGTTTTTCTCGTGGTGAGACATAACGTCCCTTAGTACACAATGCAGCTTCTAAAAATACACTCTTTTGAGTTCCTTGATAAACCAAAATTTGTAACTTGTCAACACTACTTGATTTCCATTGGATCTGTTCTTGAATGTATCCTTTAGTGAGCAGATTTCTTACTCTAGGAGGCAGGTTGTTGATTTCAACTTCAGCATTGAAAAGATCCTTTCTCCCTGTTTTCATTTTTTTGTCTTTCTTCTGAAAACCATTGCTGGCTTGCAAGTTTTGTTGTGACTGAGGTTGGATTTTCCCTTCAGCAGCTAGTTGGGCATTAATTTGTGCAGCAGCTTGGGCTGCAGCTTGTAAACTCTAGAAATTTAAAAGGTATTGGTAAATTTAGTAATCATTTATTTCTTTATTGCTATGTGTAGTGACTTTTCAAACCCATTTACTTTAGGGTTGTCAAGAAGATGCTTTAGAAATCATTATTGATTAAAGGTATCCTTACTTACTTGACTACTTAAACTGGTTCTATTGTTAGCTGTGTTATTCATCACTATCCGATTAAATACTAAATACGATTTGGAAATTCTTGTATCATTAAGTTTTAACTTTTAAGATCAAGGTTGAGCGAGATTATTTTAGTTATAACTTTCTAATTTTCCATTGTTGTTAAACAGCCTACTATGTACTATGTAGAATGAAGGCCATATGTCATTGGCCCAAATTATTTTAAGAAGAAAGAGTTATCAATTATCATTGCGGCCGCCAGATGGAGGAAAGAGATACGTGGTTACGCCACCTGGGAATCGTTTTGTGCAGTTTGCTAAGAAAATGGCGCGGGACGGTGATTGAAAAGGGATTGTTTTGGTGATGTAAAAACACAGTACTCAAGCAATGGCTTCGAAAGAAACCGACCAACTTATGGAAGATGAGCTTCAAGCTTTACATCAATCCATTGAACAGTTGAACTCAGGAAATTCCGAATTGAGCCTTCAAAATGGTAGGTTAGAAAATCAGAAGACCGGCAAAAGAAAACGAATGAATCAATCCGATGTACAAACTCAAACTCCCAGGAAGTCTAGAAGACGCAATGTTCCTATTCCAGAAGATTGTCTCAATGATCCAGAAAATCCAATTGATGAAATCTTGGAAGAGATTGCTCTACGAAAAAATCTTACTACAAACAATGTGAAACATCTGCTGCGCAACATAATTGCAAATGAAAGTGTTCAAGAAATGCTGAAATGCTCACTAGATTCCAACTTAAAAATGAGTTTTCAGCCAAAGCTTACTCGTTCAAAAACTAAAGAATGGCTTGAAAATCAAAATAACTTAGCTTGGCCATCCTCGGCCAAAAAAACTAGTGATACACAAATTTTAATGGAAAAGGACTTCCCCGAAGATTCTTCAGATGAAGATGTTGAGTACCGGTAAGCAAACAAATGTTAAATAATTTGAACTATTGATTAAATGAAAAAAATTTCACAGGCCTAATGAAGATGATACTGACAATCACAGTGATGAAGGAAGTTTTCTTTCTTCTCACACCAGTGATATTGGATCACCTTCATCTTCTTTAGCCTCCTCTACACCTAAAGTTTCACAAAGCACTGATCCATTTAAAAGACCGTTCCCCATAGAAGCTCACACGCAAGATGATCTCATTGGGTCTCGAACTCGTTCAAAACTACCCCTGAACGACACTCCCTTAGAGCATTTGGAATTGGCTTTTATTCCTCCTGATATTTCAACTGACATGTATGATTCTGACTGTGATAATGAAGAATGGCGGACATTTTTAAAGGTATGCCAATCAAACAACAATTTAAATATATTTATCTGAATCGAATTTGTTATAAACTTTTTGATATTTTAGGAGTTTGTTTGCCCCCCTTCGAACCACTTCTCCGAGAACCTTGACGACGAAGAGGCTGATCCAGAATATAACGTTTTAGAAGAAGAAGAAGAAGTCGACGCAGAGGAACTGCGTGCAGATCGCACTACTCAAATTACCAAGAAAGAAGTCAGTGAATTGCTGTCAGAACTATTTGAAGAGGATTTTTCTTCGTCCGATGAAGAAACTACTAAACCAAGCTCTCATCTTCCTCGCGTGCAACAACCGACCGATGACATTCTTCAGACAGTTATTTCTGATATAATAGTTCAGATGGAACCGAGTTCCCCTGGAACAAGTAAAACCTCCGGTAAACCCACTGGAATCGTGCAACCTCTTGTTTCAATCCACGAGCCACAAGATATGCCCTTTACTATCAGTTTCCCTACAATGGATTTGCCACCAATTGAGGTGCAGCCTAACCATATTTCTTCATCGAACGAAGTTCCTTCATTGCAATCTTTGGCAGTAGTATTCTCACCAGAAGCAACATTACTGTTAAGTGAACAGTTGCGGAAACACGTGCAACTGCTCACGCAAATGCACTTAATTACTGCAAACCAGTCAGGTTTAGAAAATGTAACAGAAGAATGCCGGTTTATGCTACAAGAACTTGTTCCCTTAAAGCAACGAGTTGATATTGCAAATCTAGATGAAGCCATTGATTTAGTTAATCACTGGGAGACTGTTGTGACCAAGGTACCACCAGAAGTACTTGTCAAATTTCAGAGAACTATCGTCAACTGTGGGTAGGGTTTTTGCACTAGTTCCGTACTATTATAATTTATTAATTGTCACATATTTTTACTAGGGAAAAGAAGAAATTCTTTAAGCGCTCAACTAAACATCCTGAGCGATATCCTTTCAACCCTAAAATGGTAGAACTAATGGCAGAAAGCCGTGTCTTCATTTACCCTGATCTACTTCCTAAGCTTGCAATCTTTCAAGTTGAATTAGGTTTGAATTTTTTCTCATGACATTACTTTACTTCCAACTTTGAAATTTTAAAATGAAACAGGTCCGTGTAAAATGTGTCCACATGAAGATCAGCTAATTGCAATGGGAATGGAACAATTTACTCCCTTCTGCGAGGAAATTTTATCTGGTACCAAGAGGTCAGTGGAAAATTTGGTTAATTCCATGATTTCTCACTACATGTTACCTCATTGGACTAACAAACAAATTGGAATTCGTATTAAGAACAAAAAAAGATCGAATGGAGATGTAAACCCTATCAAAGTAAGGTTTTGTTTTGGTCAACGAAGATCGTGATAGTTATGTTAGGTTTCTTTCCATTAAAAGTATTATCTGGAAAACAAAGTGGCTCCACCCATTATCCATACTATCCAGCCGTTCGATCGCAACTCAGTGACTGCACTATGCGATGTCTCACCCAATTTGTTACCGGAACGTTGGCGACAAATGATGCTGATACACGGAGGCTTCCATCATCGGTCTAGAAAGCAAGATCCGTTTGCATTCTGGTATTCAGTTCCTCATAGTCAACCGACACATTATATCATATACGGAATTCCGTCACTTCCACAATCTACTGTGTCCACTCCATCGTTGAACATAGAAAAAACGAAACCTGGAGGACGTACCCAAAGAAAAACTAAGAAAAACAAATCGGACTCAAGTAATTCACGAACGAACAAGCAGATTGGGCAAGCTAGTCAAAGAATTTTACACTCCGTTAATTCTTCAGTTCCTTGCGACCTCGTTGAATCTGAAAACAGTAATTCACTTTGCAAAAACATCGACTCTGATCATCCTCAATCGACTGAGGTAATATCCATATTTTCTTTCTTGAATTTTTGTTAAACGGAATTCTTTTCTACTACGGTAAAATTAAATCTTTGCACGCAAATTAATAATAGGTATTGAAGGTGTCTCAAAATAATGAATATCAGAATCGAAAACGCAAAAATTTCTCAGAAACAAATTCAATTAATGTTACAATACTTCCAGTTGTCGATGAGGTAAAATCAATTTGTTTTTGTTTGTTGCGCAAATACGGTACATTCAAATGTTATAATAAATATTTTACGACTCTAACGGGATTCAGGAAACGGAAAAAGTAAGCCATGAAGAGAACAATGTTTCTTCGGAAATGAATGGAATGACTACTGCGGTTTTGGAAGAGGTGTGTACTAGATAAATTGTAACAATCTTCGATTTACTTTTTGCTAATTTCACTCTAATTTCAGATAATCCTCGCTGAAACAAATCGTTCGTCTACTGTAGAAAAAGCTACAGCAGAAACATATACAGAAAAAAACGGGAATAATGAAAACTTAGCAAAATCCCCTGAACCAACAGATGTACCAAGCGGTTGTTCCAATCCACTAGATGCTATCGATACTGATTCCGAAAATGAGCCTCAACTACCTCTCGATGCTTCCAGTCCTAACGACGAAAGTAGTCGAATTTGCCAATCTTCTAATCAAGGAGCCAAGCGTTACGTCCTAATCCACCGTCCAGATTCAAACATGACACAAGTCATGCATGTTTGGGGACCATCGAGCTCGGCCCAACAAACTAGCATTCCTATTCGAACAGCTGCTGACCGCGAAGCAAATACTACCAGAGGAACAAATCCATCAGCTCAAGTAATAAATATAATTATTCGTGTAAACAATAAGTTGCAATAAGTTTGAAACAATGCGTCTTTTTATTCGTTTAGGGAAATCAAAAGTCATCATCTTCAGGTGCTGAGGGTAACAGTGGCAGTTTCTGTCTATCTGGATCAGGTGCATCGGGAAGTGCCGGCAATAGCGGAGGAGATGATGGGGATAAGCCACCTTCCAGTCCAATAGGCAGCCACCATGTCGATGAAACTGTAGTCATGGAAGACGACGACGAAGAAGAAGATTCTATTTCACTTGATTTTTTGACGACTATTCCATTGGCTACACATTCTGCTCCTAAAGGAAAGAGTCCTGCTCATCGCCATATTCGACATCAACGTAATGCAAAGCGGATACTTGACTCTTGGATGGCAGACGATGACCCAAATCAACCGCGCAGCGATGGTATTTCTTATATATTTAAAAAAATTTACGTTGACTAACGCTCTTTTATTTTAAATTATTAGCATATGCTCAAATATATTTCATGAAAGTTCGAAATCGGTTGGAACAGTCAAATCCCGTTGCGTTTAAAGAATTTTTCACTACTCTGGGCCAGTTTCAATCAACTTCTGGTTCATTCTTGGAGTTGTACAGAAAAATTGAGAATATTTTGAAAGATAACATGGATTTGTTGGAAGAGTTTGTTCTTTTTTTAAGTCCAGAAGCAGCTGCTCAATGCGGAGTACAATTCCAACATTTTTTGTACGTCCGAATGCGCGAATTTTTCTCAAAACTTAAGGTAAATTTCGTTCTTGGACATTAATTTTATTTAATTTCATTAAACGGATTGTAATATTCATAACAGATTCACTTCAAAGATAGCCCGTCACAACTCAAGCGAACTCTAAAGACACTTCAGCAAGTGGAATGTAGTGCATCACCCAATGTTAATGACATAAAAAATGCTATTCTTCCTCTGCTTAAAGGAAACGCTCATTTAACTCAAGGTTTTCTACAACTTTTTCTTGATGATGCACCGCCTCCAAGGTAAACCATAACGTTTGAGAAATAACCCTAAACAATTGCAACTTTTATCTTGATTATAGCGATGCTGGAGACTTTGAAGATGTTAATATGGATCAAATCAATAGTGGGGATGAATTTGAACATGTCCACTTGAGTGAAGCTGCCACTCAAGCCAAAGAGAATGAAGTGAAATCAGGAAAACGAACAGGTATGAAGGGAAGTGCCAAGAATAAGAGTAAAGGAAAGTCTTGGAAGAAATCATAATTTATATCGATATTTATAGAAAATTTGTTGTCTTTATTACCGAAATTCATGTAAATACAGACGCTTTCGAATTAATCGTATCATAGACTGGTGCTGTCTATTTTCAGCAAGATTCGTGCAGAGTAATAACGAACTTGGAGCCAAAAGGTGAATCATACTCGATACCTAATGACTGAAAAATCTTGCGGGGTGTAGAAAGTGAATACAGGTACAGTTTTTCCATCGCGATCGCCGTATGCTAGTGGTAAGTCGGCCGACAAAGTGCATTTAACATCCAACCAGGGCGTAGCATTGATAATAGCAGATGGGGGTTGGTCGATTGCCATTGTGGGGGCACGCTGTTTGTTTGCCCATTCGATGATTCCTTTCATCTTCGAGATTTCGTCTCCGCCTTCCCAAGTAGGAGGAAGCAAAGAAGCAACGATCAAATCAACCGAGACTGATGGCAAGTCTGTTTGAATTGGCAAGAATTCAATTGAATTTTAATAACATAATAATAAGAATAGCACAATTAATTACGTTTTTCGTTGTTGATGACCGATTGACCCGTGAGTTTGTACAATTCAATTTCTTTCTTCAAGTAGTGAGACACAGTCAAAGTTTGTAAGTAGACAACTGTTTGAACTCCTAAAGTGGCCAAATGACGGGCGGCACAAACAGCACCAGCAGCTTCAGGATGATTACCACACAAAACCACGACAACCGGTTTTTGATGAGAATTTTTAGGTGTCAAGCGATGAGGGCCACCAACAAAATGCAGGGCAACTTCGGCAACCGCTCGAGCTATAGATTCTGATCTTCTTTCAACACTAATACCTAGTTTTTCCATTGAATCTTGCATTGATTTTCGAAGCTCAGCACTCGCACTGGGTACAACTAATCCTGTATCTATAAAGTAATAATTTACATGAAAGTTTAGGGAAAAGAAAATGCAGCAATTAAATATACCAGTAAGGAATTCCTTTATTGATGGTGAAGGAAGGTGAATCTGGCGGTAAGTGGGTGGTAAAGTTTCTAGAACATTTTCATCATGTCTAAAATTGGACACTGTTCTGGCTCCAGGACCAAGAGGAGGACCTTGTTGTTTTCCTGACTGTATTTCTCCCATCACTGTCTTTTTATCAAAGAGTGCTAAATTTGTTTCAAAGTCAAAATCCTTTTCCATGTTGACATCAGTTCCAAAACAAACATCATCTTTCCCAACTCTCCCTTTCAACTTATTTAGCTTGCTTGGTGTATCTGGAGGGGCAGGTTGAGAAGAACTTCCATATCCATCAAATTTGCGGGGGGAATCTCTTGCACTGGTTTTGTTTTTAATCCGATGTGATTCTGAATGCTCAACTTCTGCTCTATTCACAGTTTTTTCATCCTTAGGTGAGGGAATGATGGCAAGACTTAGGATGTCTTTCGCCAGCAATGTTACCTCATCAATGGAAGATTTCAACCCATTTTTCCAAACATCTTTCAAAGTAAGTGTCTGTTTAAGAGTATCAACATTACTTACTTGCCCTTGATAACAACCGGATAACTCTCCACAGTCTACTGTCACATACGAGCCTAAATACTTTCCGCTCATATTGTAACTTTTTAAATTTAGAAAACAGGTGGTTAAAATGTTTGGAGATAAAAACCGTTAAAACGGGAATCACTCAAAAGAGTCGTTCGTGGTTCGTGCGACCCAAATGTTTTCGTCTGCCTAACTCCCGAGTTTAGCATACACAGGTGAACGATATAATGGTAGTAAAAAGTAAATGCCTCTTGATTTCTTGTGTCTTGTTTTAATTTTTAAGAAGAAATTCTAAATTGTTCTATTTTATTGTTACGATCAACGCATCATTCCTAATTAATTCAACAGACTAGGCCGATCTTTTTATCTTTTTACTTTATTCTTTAATATCGACACCTAGTAGATGAATTCTGTACTATTTTTTGAAATCCAGTGCTGGCTTTTCTATATTCGTCTGCTACTTCACTCCCGCGTGGTTTTTGGTTTCGGTGAATGGCGGTCGATCAGGTAGATGTATTATTTCTTTTTTTAAGTAAATCTTTCATATTATCAGTTATCGTTCAACATCCTCCTTTGTACTTCTTTTTCTGTTAAAAATAGAAGTAAAATTTCTTTTTAACTAACTATTCAGACATTTGTTAATAATCTTGAATGCAAATTGATGTTCGACACTTGACCAAAGACTACATAGTTCGTAACCTCCACATCATACTAAGTTTTCTCAAAATGTAAATTTAAACTAGCTAAAAAATGTTAATTAAGTCTACAAGAATTGCAAGTGGGAAAGTATTTCACTTCTTGTTCAGCATTCAGTCGGTATGCTGTCATTTATTAGTCACAACAGGTAACTCTTTTTAAATAGAGGCAACTAGTCTTTCATAGAGTAAGCCATGGAGTAAGCTTTCCAAAATGGGTTTTATTAGATGCAAATTTTGTTCATTGAAGACCACATAAAATCTAGCTATATTTCTTGATTAAATAGTTAACTTGTTTTTTTTTTCATTGATTCAATTAAGCTTTCTAAAGTGGGTGTTTGCATGTATTCATACTTTCATAGATATCCACGTTAATTCTATGGTTTCATTTCACAATATTTCATTTTCAAATAGATAAAATTAAGCTTTCCCCAACAACAAAAGAAGCAACCCCCAAACAAAAGAAATTCCAGGTCCATTCAGCAAATGGGAAAGTTCTTCACTTCTAGTTTAGCTTTCAATCGGTATAGCTATCATTCAGCTACAACAGGTAACTTTTTTTTTGTAGAGGTAACTAGTTTGCATAGAGTAAGCTTTCCAAAATGGGTTTTTAGATATAAATTTTGTTGATTAATAACCACTTAAAATCTCTTGCTAAATTTCTTGATTAAATAAGTTAACTTGTTTGTTCCATTGATTCAATTAAGCTTTCTAAGATGGGTGGCTTGTATGTTCCATTGTTCATTGATGTACTTGAATAAATACTTTTGTATTGACAATCGAATTTAATGCTCTATGTATGTAGCATTAATATTTGTGTCTAATTGATTTCATTCTCTCTTTACAGGTCTTTAAATCGAGGACAAGCTGTTGGTGATATCAGGTTATCCCTCAGCACTAAATAACATCTTGTGTACATTGCTGCCTACTTGAAAACAACACTTGTAAGAACATTGTTACTTGGTAATAACAGTGTGGGGTACTTGGAAAAAACGCTTGTGCCCAATCCTGACTTGCAAAAACACTTGTAAACTTAGACTTGATTGTAAATAATGAATGTATATTATTAATTGGACATATTATATGTATATTTTAAATGTATATATTAAAAGTTCAAAGAAATACAATTTTATAACATTGAATAAATATTTAAATTAAAGACAAGAAATTAACTGTATATTTTACTAGTTATTTATGGTTAGTTATTCACGGGGGGCCCTGTTGCTTTCCCGACCGCGATAATAACAGGTTATTATTAGTTTGGTGCAGAAGCTGTTTGATCTAGCAGTTATCGATTGCACCACTCCTGAGATCATGTAGGATCAGGTTGCGCAATCGTGTACTGCATTGAAAGTCAACCAAGACAGGGAGGATAGACCCTGCCATAATTGACTTCCAGCAGACCAGGGAGATTACCTGGCCCAATAAAAGGGGACAAGAGTGACGAAGGGCAAAGTTTTTTCGAGAGAGATAGTCATACCTAAGATTCCTGCTTAGCCCCATGACCCTCCAAAAGATATCATTGAATCATGAGGCTTGCAAGTCCCCGTTCGACCAGTACTCTAACAACCACAAGCTGCTGATCACAGTGGAAGAATGACCAACCACGGGCACATGTATGCAAGGGGAAACGGGGCCACGGAAAAAGGGAGCCCAAATATGCACTCAATTTTTAAAATATATTAAATTAAGTCGCCGCCAATCTTGATTCGTCATCTTCTTCCGTTAAAACCCATTGGATGCGACGTTGTTGAGACCGAGGTTGATGGTGGTTAAGAGAAACCGAATGGAAGAGTGATTCATCTTCGAAAAGTCAGTGAAAACGTCTATATATAAAATCAAAAGTACGTAATATTTAAGTTAATAGTGAAGCACTAGAGTACTAGAGAAATAAATAGCTGCCATTTTCTGAAGACAATAACAACAATAGTGAGCAAAGTAGACATAATAAACTCTACGGAAAGATCGCCTGGTAAATGGAACTCAGGATGAAACTGTAATGTACCCTACACTCGCTGTAATTCTGGGCATGAAGCAAGACGGAGAAAAATCATCCTTTCTCGATAGACAAACACTTAACGCAAGCGACTTAATTGTGAAAATCTTGACCAAAAATTCAGAGAAGCGGACGATATCATAGGAAGGTGCCGAGCAACTCGAAAGAAAAAAAAAACGTGGTCTCAAATTTCAATCATGAACATGCAAATATGCAATGATACAATAATGATGGTCTCAATAAGCGAAAGGTCTAAGATAAACAAACTCAGATGTTTGCTATGCGTTGCAGAAAAATATCGAAGCGTGAAAAATCAAGTCTGATCAAAAACAAGAAATCGCCTGGAGACAAGAGGGAAAAGAAGGGAGTCTAGAAATGCACTTTGTAAGTCTAAACGCCCGCCCACCACTGCTAGTTCAAGGGTGTTTCTAACCACATAGACCCTTAGAACCTCATAGACCCTTAGAGACCTCTAATCGGAATCAAAGTGAGAAAAGGAAAGTAAAGACATCAATGTAAGAAATATCGAGATCCTCTTTAATTTACTTCTCGAAAGAAAAAGAAAATGATGAGGGAAGATTTCGACACTTACTTCAAGATGTCTGCGCCAAGACAAGAGCACTGAAAATTGAACAAAGTAGAGTCGATTTTAATAAGCGTCCGTCATCAGCTCCACCTCTTGAAGTAATATTGTTAGCAAAATCTGAAAAAAAAAAACAAATAAATAAATGTAGTGTTTTTTTTTTCAAATCTGTCTGCTTAAATCAATTCAGAATGTGTATCGCCATTGACAATTGCATGTGACATCATTAACAGAAATAAGTTGATAATTTGTATGTAGTGTCTAATTTCACTATCAATGTTAGTGGGTAAGCGGCCATCAACAAACAGATAATGTGAATCTACAGAAAAATGCCATTCTATGTAAAAACTATTGTGATAAAACTGAAAAGCTTTTTACCTGCATCATTTGAAGGCAGATTTGAGAGATCAAAATGGTGAACAGGTGAACTTAATAGCTGCTGGTGAATCCCTGCTAAATTTCCTCTAACCTATAAATGGAAAAATATAAAGATTATTGAAAATACCAAGCATACAAAAGTTTTTTCTGTAAAAATAAACCTAATCACTCTTTTCTTTACCTATGAATTCATTAGAAAGCTGAATGAATTGAATAAGAAAAGAAAAGAACTTTCTCTACATCCAATCATCATGACGACATACACAACCATGACATAACCAAAGAAATCAGCGCCATCCATTGGTAAGGCTCAAAACTCGATCCAACAGATAATTTTGAATTTTCGATTAAATGCTTTTTAAAATGAAAGAAACCGTGTCCAGTGTAAAATATACTGTCAGCTACCTGCGTTAGCAAGGTACCCGAAGGGCTAATTTCGATTTTTTTATTATTTCTATATGACTATTTTTTAAATTGTAGAGTGAGAGATATTAGGTGAGTTTTATTAATTAAAAAAAAAACTGTGGAAGCTGTTCGACTTGATGAAATATGGCATTTCATAACGCATGTAGAGTTTGATTCTTCGTAGGTATATCTAATGCTAGGCCTTCTCCTTTCAGGACTTTACCTTTCAGTACCCTTCAGGCCTGTAAATAAAATGAAAGAAACCGTGTCCAGTGTAAAATATATTAAGCGATAGATTGTTGGTAATTCATATTAGACCCTGAACCCTACCTTCGTCCCAGCGTTATTATTTCTAAAGCAAGTGTTTTTGGTTATAATTTTACGGGCAACAAGCATGAGTTGGAAAACACGGCAGTTTTCAAAATAAAAAAAGTTGTGTGAAAGAGATTTTAATTCAAACTATGAAGGAGAAATGTACAGAACTTATTCAGCTCTCAATCCACCAGTCGATGATAAACCTCGTTTTTCTGTTCACGCACGAACGCTTTACTGTCATCCGAAGACTTTTAATTTTTTATTACGTGTAGGTTCACTATGGCCCTCAAATATCCAACTATTCTAATCCGTACACAAACTAACTAAATCGTTTCTATCCGTGTTACGTACTGTATTTCCTGATGTAGTGGGAAAACTTTCTAGAATTCTATTCTATTCTTTCTATTCGAATAACCCGTAGTTTCAAAAGTATGATGAAGATGATAAATAATAAATATCTCTACCTGTGAAGTAAATAATCCACGTTAATAGTGTAGGTATGGTATGTGACTAATTATAAGAAAATGTATGTTGCGAACAGCATTTTTCGACTTTTACGCTTGTCATCTGGGCAGAAAAAGATCCATCTATAGTGACAGTAAAAAAAAACTAAAAAAGTTTTTGAGTAACTTTCCTAATAAAAGTCAAACTATATTTTCTATATGAGGGGTTCCCCACTCTTTTTCAAGGTGCACATCGGGAAATATTTTCGAAATGCCCGACCCTTCTCCAGAAATTTCTTAAGGAACGTGCATCGGGTAAAAGAAAGGGCAACACCTCGTTTGATACCTAACATTTATTTATGAAAGGTTAACTAACCTTTCTTACTTCCAAGAGTAAGTACCCAGAACGATATCGTCTACAAAGTTCGCTGTTTAATTATTATGTAATCGTTTCTATCGTATTTTAAAAATTCGCCTGTGCATCATTGTTGCTTTAGCTACAGTAGAATTTAAGTTGAGCAAGCGCACGAGGAGAATATTTCAAGGCAAAATAGAATTCAATTTAGTATATCAAGTACTACACTGGTCTGATGGTGATAGAACACAAACACTACGCCCAACGGTGTACCGAAAAAATGCACAGGCCTTAATCACATAAACAACTCAATTACGGTTAACAAAGAAACGGCGCAGCAGGCAATAAGTTTCTGTTCTTTCTTTTTCAACATGTCAATTTGAAACAATCTAAGATGAAGATATAGTGCAAAGAATTTTCAAGCTCAGTAATATAGTTAGTAGGGCAAGCTGAAGTATTAGAAGCAGCCTTCTTGAAATTGTATAGGAAACAAAAGTTGCCTGACGTCCTCTGACGGTTTGTTCGACGTTCTAATCTAACCTTACAATTAGAATAGATCGCTATGACAAAGATTCGTCAGTCAAATGAAAGCTGCTGCGAACTATGTGAAATATTTCCGCTTAAACAAGAAAAAGCTATTTAATCACAGTTTTGTTTTCCTTGTTCATAACAAAAGCTGATTGTTGCCTTCATCTCATTTATGCCATACCTTGTGACGTTGCTCAACTCAAGTTGAAAACCACAGGGAGTATGTTGGTTGAGAGGTAGAAGACCTATCATATGGTCCCTTGCAATCCTGCATTCCTAGTTCAAAAAGTACGCGATACTACTATTTGGTAAACTAAGTTCCATCCAAAATTTGGCAAGATCATCAGGACTGAGAATACATCATGAGCAAAAATGAAAGCGAAAAATGAGCCTTTTCCCCACTTTTAACAATAAAATTATTTCCGAAAACTCATTTTAAAATTCTGGCACGAAAGTAGTTACGGAGTAAACTATGATAAACGTATGATAACACTTTGTTTTGGTTTCCAGATGAAAATAAAACAATTTGGCGTTTGTTGAAAAAAAAAACAATTATAGTATTATTTCTTCATACTTTTGATGAGTGAAGACTGAAGAGTGGCTGAAGGCAAATTGAGAGCTTTTTCCAAATATTGGTCACAAGTTCACAACACAATCACGACATAATCACAACTTTCACAACGTCTCCGACACTTTGACAAACCGCCATGACAGTTGTTACCATAACAACTAGCATAAATCTGGATTGGCTTTGAATATTCACTACGTTTTGTTTTGGATACATTTTTCAAAAGAAACTTTAAAAGAGATATCAGAGACTTCTTTTCTAGTGTCACTTGTGTGTAGATAAAGGAGCGTCTCCAACTGAGATAGATTATTCCTATGGAATTCAAGAAATTTGAAAATCACATTAGTTAAGGTTGTAATGCGTTAACGAACACGTGACGTTATTCTAATGAACTGGAATTGAATTTTATATCAAACAATTTGCTTTCTCTTTTTAATGATGATATCCTATTTTTGTGAATGGGTTAATATCCGACTGTCATATTTACTATTATCTCTTCTTTAAGTAATTTTAAAATGTTGACTGTCACATGCTTGTACGGTAGTATACGACCAAGGGCCCTCGATGACAATCATACAATATGCCATCTATTTGTTGTTGCCAAGACTCCCTAACAGCCACGAAGTCCAGACTCCAGTCACGCACAAAGCATTTTTAAAAATGCACTTTATATGTAAATACAGCTAAAATAGTAAAATCAAGATTTCTGAAATCCTTAAATTGTCATCAAAATACATATTCGTGTCTCACATATTCGTGAACTTCATTCCGTTTGCCTTTCTTCCACTTGATGATGTATCTGTTCAAGCAGACGAAATATTTGGTTTTCATTTCGTAAAATCTAATCTATTGCCAATTTGCTACGATAGAACACAGAAGTAGATTGGGTTAGCATAGGTTGCCATGGTAATCTGTCGTGGCAATAGTCTAGACTACCGTTTTATTTTACAAAAAGGTAGTCCATTTACATCGAGTAGAAATCAGATGATTTTTTTACTAGTCGCTAAATAATCAGATAATTCACTTACTCCGTCTATTTAATAGTTTCAAAGTTCACTTACTTTGTGTTCCCCACTGAAAAGTCTCCGCTGAAATATGGACTTTGTTGTGCACCATTGATGCGGAAACTTTGTAATGGTATACTCAGTGTAGCTACCAGCTCAACTTTCGACTCGTTCTCATCAGGCCAGATGAGAAAATTGAACATTTCGGGATGTTGATAAACAGTAACTTAATTTACCGATCTTCAAAATTCACTATGTCCACTTAAGAAAACAAACTAACAAAAGGCAAACGCGAATTATAAAAGCGTTTCCTCTTTTAGAATCAAAATTTGCACGCGTACAATGAGGAGTTAGCAAAAAAAAAACGTATTTTTAAAATCTGGAACAAGGATACGGGCTAGAGGCGAACCGTGACTTGCGTGGGTACGAGTAATTTGACCCCACGAGTCGTTTCGTTTGTATCGACTTAATTTACAAGACGTGCTCAGTGTGAATCCTTGTGTATCTTTCAAATGGCAGCTATAACGCCAAAAGACATGGAAGAACGCAAAGAAGGCGAATACATAAATCCGAAATGTATTAGGAATGGAGCTGGAAATGAAAAAAAAGTCCCGTTATACAAACCACCTCCACCGAGCGTTGTGTATCACAGAGGGATATCAGCGACTGGCTTTTGAGAAATGTGTCAGATTCGAAAAGGTAAGGGACCGAATTTTTTTAGAGAAAAAAAAAACGGAAGTTTTATCAAAAGACGAATCATAATAATAAATTAAACCTCAAATCACCCAATCGCATGGGTAAGAGGAAATAGGGTGGATGAAAAGACATCGATATTCGATAATAATTACATTGGGAAAGAGTGAAGATGAAAATAGAGGAGAGAAAAACAAACGTAAGGTCACAATCTTCAGTCGGCTTGGTTTTTATTCGATGAGACCTGGCTCCGGGAAAGATTCAACTGATTCAATAAAATAGATGCAGGACCAGGACCACCGCGCTGCATGGTGTAGGAAGCTAGAAGGGATTCAAGAGCGGCAGAATCAATTTTGACAGGTTGAAAGCTTTCAACATCGCTGAAACTCTCACAACCTTCACTCATGACAGATTCCTGGAAAACAAATTCAATAGGTTATAACCAATTTTTCCATTTTCCCACAAAGAAAATTACCTTGCGAGTAGGATTGTCCACGGAAGTACGGTGAACATCAGTGGTTAATAATTCTTGATCCATTGTTTGCATATACTTGTTCATTTCCTTGTCTATCAATTCGTCGCCTTCTTCTTCTTCACTGTAGCTGCTCAGACAAGAAGAATTTGATTCCAAATCCCAATTGTCTTCAGGCAGTGCAAAATCTACAAGAAAATCTTTAAGTTATTTCAAGAGTTCAATCAATTCACAAGAAATGGTTGTACCAAGAATCCCTTGCATTGCGGATGCAAAACTATCGGGATCAAATCCGATATTAGTAGAGAGTTGAGAAGCGTCAGAGGCGTTTGAGAGAGTCGACGTCTTCCTTGAGGGCGGAGCTAGATGCGAAACCTTTCTGGATTTCTTCCTGCCGTTGGCCGGCGTAAGGCCTTCGTAGTCTGACGTCCGATTGAGGAAGGTTTCAAGTTTAGGCAAGATATCGGCCTTGGCCTCATCATCATCGACTCCCAACAGACCAAATTTGTCGCCAAGGATCTGATCAAGGGTAGCAGGATCGACCGATAACCAAGAGTCATCTACAGGATAAGTAAACATTTAGTTGTTAGCATAGAAAAGTTTTAAAAGTATAAAAGCTTACCGTCATCCGCAGGTAAATGGGATTCCGCTTTTTTGAATTTCTCGACATCGGCAAAAACGGACTGCATCAACCGTAAAATAACAGGTTTCTTTGCCTCACCTTCTACTCCCACACTATTGACATAAAATTCTCGAGCTTTTTCCATCAGCTCATTATGGGGTTTAGAACCATCAAG
Source organism: Daphnia galeata (assembly GCA_030770115.1). Taxonomy (NCBI): domain Eukaryota; kingdom Metazoa; phylum Arthropoda; class Branchiopoda; order Diplostraca; family Daphniidae; genus Daphnia; species Daphnia galeata. The sequence goes on from CM061115.1 coordinate 9,145,265, forward strand.
GAAATCCTGAAAAAAAAACATTCAGAAATAAAAATAAAACACAAATTAATCGTTGATTTAATTTGGATTATTTTCAATAAATTTTACTTGGAAAAATCCCTTTTCTTTAAGTGTATTTAGGAATCGATTCCAACGCGAATCCATTTCAAAAGAATAACCATCATCTTTCTGGTGTAAGGATTCCTCGTTAGCCAACAATTCGAATCCGATAGCCTGGATTTTTTTTTAAATAAATTTGGTTAACAAAATAAAAAATGAAGTAAAAAAATTGCGTACAAGTTTCATGCCAAGGTCTGAACCCGTTCGTTTGGAATCGCCAATAAGTGGTAATGACCAACCAGTCCTGTGATCCGGTTGATAATTTCGGTGAACAAGCATAGCGTAGAGACATTTTGTAAATGTCACTGATGTCCATACTCGAGTTTCTGGAGGAAAGAAGCGCATAGCGCGGATAACCTATGCGATATAAGAAGAGAATTATTGAAGACACATTGCCTTCGAGAACTAAGCTCTGAGCTGACATTTTAACCAGACACTTTTAAATACCTGCAGTTGAGAGGCATCGCGCTGACAGAATGCATGAATAGCTGGTGCTACGAGTGTCGGATAGGATTGTAACAAAGCGGCAACACCAGCAGGCACGAATACATTGCAACGGTGAAGACTGGAATCGATCTGAGATACGCACCTGAGTTAGATTGAGAAAAAAAAAAGAAAGAAAAAAGGGGAGTTGTCCCCATTACGAATTGGCCTTAAACTCAAGAACAAAATTAGAAATTTCAAATTTACTTGTCAATGCGCTGGTGGATTGGCTCTTGAATGGGAGCGGGTGCTATGGTCAAGTGCGGCATGGAACGAACAATGTGAACAGCGTCCATCAGTGAAGGTTGGCCGGACGGTAAAGGAGTGATACTAGAGGGGCGATCAGCTATACTAATTAAATGAACTTGGCCACCATGGATAAATACCTGTAATTTTAAGTGTAATCCTGGTTTAGAAACGATAAAATTGTTAGGCAAACAATGGCTTACCCTGTTGATGCAAGTTTCTGGGTTGGCCCAACGCGGAAGACTATCGGCAGCTTCAACCAGCAAGAATTCACCATCTGAATCAACAATTCTGTTATGGGAGGAAAAAGAACAAAACAACACTGGTTAGAATTTTAATTGTTTAGACCGCCTGGATTAAATCACTAATTAAATTATATCCGCACAAACGGAGAAAGGGACCGATAACACGGGGCTAGTAATTGATTAAAAATAGCAATTACAATCAAGAAACGGCGTCAAAAATAGTCGCTTACCAGTTTACAAGGGTGGACGCGTTTAAAAATAAATTAACTGCGTGTGCGGCAGAGCCAGCAGTTGCACAATTTAGAGCATGTTGGTGACATGATGGAATTGGGAAAGTAATCAACGACGATTCACGAAAACAATTTATCGAGTGTAGAGAACAGGAAAAGTCTTCCTGATGAGAGAGTGAGCGAATATAAAAATAGCACAGAGGCGGCGATGTGGCAAAGACGAGAAAAACAGGAGAGAAAGAGAGATAGAGAGGAGAGAAAAATGGAGAGCTCCTGTTGTGTCTACGTGAATGGAAGTTCGGCGGACAACTGAGGACTTCAGGTGGACCCGCACCTTCCTTTAGAGTTGCCTTTGAGTAGTGTGTCCAGGGCCGACTCAAGCGAGGTGGTGGGGTGTAATAGGCGGGGAGGGCGGGCTACGGGAGGTGGGAGGCGATAGGGGGAAGAAAGAGGGAGGTAGGAGAGAGAAAGATAGAAACAACAGCGGACAAGGTCAAACGGAAGCCCGGCCGCAGTGCGCCAGCGCTGTAGTAGCAGCAGTCGTATGGCAAGTCAGAAAGAAAAGAAAGAATAAATCGTTCACCAGTCCCGCTGCTGCTCCAGCGGCCACACTAGACCAGCTTTGAGAGGTTTGATGGATCCCCCTCAAAAAAACCTCGGCCTTGGGGGGGTCGTCCCCGGCCTTGAAAAGAGGCGTACTTCATTGGCAATGACCCGCTTTTCTCAGGGACGCACAGCAGTACACAATGCACAAAACCAGCCAAAAAAGATTAGGTTTCTCGTCGTCCAGCTCCGGCGTGTATAGCCTTTACAGCAACTCGCTTAGATTGTTATTACACAACAAGCCAAACCACTGAAATTCCCCAAAACTATTGCATAGGCTACGAGAAAGAAAAATAAATAACTCCCCGTATACGGTCGACATTTCTTTTTTAAATATTTCTATTCGCCAGACTTGAATCAAACCTATAAGAAAGACGTGCCCACGAATATGATGTGAGGTACGATCGTAAGCAGAGCCAAGGTTAAAAGGTAAGAAAATAAAAATGTCTCGATTCATTCGTCGTCAGTCTGACAGCGGCCAGCAAACTAACCTGGAAAATCGACATAATGTCTTCGAGGAATGCAAATTCATAACCTCGTCCCCTATCGGAGAAAAATCGCCCAAAATAAACAAACTATTATTAAAAAAGGAATTTCTCATCTGCTTTGAGACTGGGCAAAAATTCCTGCATACGACGATGTTCTATTTTCTTTGACGTCGGGACGCGCATAGGTATAATGGTATATCTACAGCTGTTGCACCATTCTTAAAGCAGCTAACCTTTATCCCGAGGGAGTCTCGTTCGTGTATTGCGTCTTCTGCAGTGCGGCCCGTCTCGTCTGGATACGTGTGATGACGGAGGTCTTCCATTCGCAACATAACAAATGCACGCTTGTTGATGCACGCTGTTGCTCCCGACGCAGTTTGCCGTACCAGTTTACTTTTTCGACTTTCAATGGAACAGGCAACGTGCAGACAGAAAACCCAAATCTTTTTCAAACAACGAAGAAAATGACGTCACGACGTTCGTTCATTGCTCTTTCACGTCACCCATCATCCAGTCTGTGTTGTTGATTGAATCACCTGAGAAACGACAACCGTAATCTCCCATTCCTCCCAACTCCTCCCATCGTGTATACAGATTGTCCGAAACTGTTTAATCGTTTCAATCTTATTTTAATAGCATTGACCCGTTCACCCAGCCAGTTGCCCGCCCGCATGCCCTGCCTCCGTGCCACTGGAGCTGTGCGGCATTTTAAAAAGGGCAAAACTCCACCCTTTTTCAATCCCTCGGACGCGGTGATCTAACGGTCTCTCTGCTCATCTCGTGAGACCACCCGTTCAACACACACACACACACTCTCTTACAGGTCTGTTAGATCCCGTTATGTTAAGAGCATCAAAAGTCCTATAGCCCATAGCCAAGAACACAACAACAATCTCGGTATGAATAAGAAAAAGGAGAAAAAGGAAAAGAAGAAAGAGAAAGAAAGAAGGAACCACAACAAAGGAGCTTTCTGATTATTAGCGTGAAGCGAAAGGGCCACTGGGTTAGCTGGTTACTATTTCGTTCGTGGCCAATGCACTCTGGTGCATGTTCGGGCCAATCTTTTCTGCTTAAATATTATTTTTTTTATTATTTCTTCGAAATTTTGTTGTTCTTTTTTCTTTTGGGATGATGTTAAGAGCCACTTCTCGAAATTTCTGCGCCCGTCATTTCAACAAAAAAGAAAAAATAACAACAATAATGGTTAGGAGTTCTAAAAAGAAGGCACACAAGTCAATGACCTCTGTTACGGGTTTGGCCTGCGATCCGGCCGTACTAGACGCATCAAAATGCCGGGGGATTGACGCTGCTGCTGCATTTATCCAATTTCCACGTGGACTTACTACATTGCTATATTTACTACAAACAAACACACAAGCAAAGCCCAAATAAGTTAAAGCATTGAGCAAGAATATTGTCTTGATGACCGCGAAAAAAAGGAAAGAAACGAGCAAAAAAGTATTCCACAAAAAAAAACAGCGGCGTTTTTACGCAATCAACCTAGAGACTGTAAATGAATTCCTGTATTCAAGGCTTTCGTCTAACCTTACTGGTATACAATCAAGGGCGCGGATGGTGTGCCGGAATGGATCGGTTTCGGGTTATTCAACACAGACACACAAATAAAAAAGTAAACATAATTTTCAGGAACTAGCTGGCTTCAATAATCGTCAGGTTCACGTACAACAAGACAAAAACTACGAGCGAGGAACTGGACTGAAAAAAAAAATTTCAAAAAACGGCACAGGAAATTCCAAGGTCTACCAGCTATTTTAGCCGACAATGAAAGAATATAATACTAGTGGGCAGTATCCGGAAGCGCTCAAACTTGGCCAAATTTTTTTTTTCTCAAGCGGAATAGGATAAGTTCTTTTCCTCGAAACGGTTTGTGTTGTGGTCCGGTCTATTGCGGTTCTGACTCGACGGATGAGTATATAGTATACTAGTACACGTGACCATGGAATCCAGTTTCAACTAAATAGATAACACCAAGTGGCCATGGAAGTATGGAACGTCGTGAGGCAATGTCAATGTGCAAAAAGGAAAAAAAAAAAAATATCCATTTGAAAATATTTTGATACGACGCACAAACTCTTGTAAAAAAACAAACAACGGGTTTAGCGTTTGACATACTGTCTGACGAATGACGTCAGATATGGCACGTGAGTTGGTCATCTCATTCTTTCTCTACATCGTATAAAGAAGAATAGATCGAAGTTGTAGAGTCGCTAGAAAGGCCATATAAGGCAGCGTGCAGCAAACGTTCTAGAGTGAGGGGTGCTGTTGAGCTATGTGTATAAATGGGCCTTGATTTTTCAGCTGCCCGGCTCCATTCCGTCACCCGACCTTGGTTTTTAGGTGGGTGACTGGTTGAGACTGCCAAGTCGTCGAAAATCCGCTGTCGGGTGGTAAAACACGACCACGAATGTAGAGTCTCTCTCTCTCTCTCTCTTACCCACTCTCATCTTACGACCTTGTAGATATCATCATCCTTCATCGACATTAGATCCATTGCCGACATTTAGTCGTTGCCACGAAAATATCCCATCAACGATTTCTCATTCGTCTCGAAAAAAAAAAAAAAAAACTGTTCAAAATAAATGTTAAAAAACATATAGCAGCCGCAGATTGATGCCATCGTCATCGATGAGCCTATAGCGATTATGTTAAGAAAAAACAAGAAAATAAAACATAACACTTGGCCCTTGGCGCATGGTCACGGCCGGTGAAAATGATCACCGCCCTTGAATCGTAGATGGAAGGGCAACCTTCAAGCACAAACACTCTCCGCCTTTTAGACGCTCTTCAAAACAAAAATGTATGCGTGCTTGTCAGCAATGTCTTAAATGAAGGGACAATGCATGTGTGTTTTTTCTCTCCTTTTTTTGGGCTGGTATCAAGGTCGGATGTCCTGTCGATATAGTGCCGTGTTCCATATTCTGTTGGAGCACACGCACAACTTCCTTCCGTTAATGTTAGACGCTTCTCGACTGATTCCCGCCGACCCAGAAACAGTGTCAAGAACACACTCCTAGATTAGATGGAAAGATTTGCCGACCACTACCTGCTGTGTGAGTGTGTGTGTTTATGTGTGTAACAAACAAGACAAACAACACAAAAGTGGAAGTCAGAAAATAGAAGAAGGGCCACACATTCGGGAAGCGATTGAAGGCTGCCCGTGAAACAGGGTCAGACTTCATTGCACTATGAGACGGGTAATTCCGATTTAATGATTTCGCCAAATCTACAACGCGAATCGTGTTCATCATCTTCCATTATTACTCGACTGCAAATTCTTAGGAACAAAAATTGCATAACCTAAGGGAAAACCCACCTAATGACGACGTCGTTTTCGGTCACGGAGAAGCTGCGAAGAAGGTGGACGATGAACCTAGAAAAGAAAGAAAGACGTTTGAATTAACATTTGATTACGTCATAAAAAGATGATAACAACTACCATTCATCCTCTACATTGCAACCAAATCGAGTCTTTCCATACAGATGAGGTGGGCTGTCACCTGAAATAATTACAAAATAGAATTTTAAAATTATTTCACAGAAAAGCGTCCGTAATTTCTACCGGATTCAGAGCGTCACATTAAATACGGCCAGGAAAAAACAACCTCGTGTGTTATGCTCTATCGTACGGAAATCGGTCGGTCTCCTTGGCCGCCAAAAATGATTATACAATATAACATCGGTGGAACTAACTGTCAATGAGATTTCGAGTTTGACGAGGTACGAGCCGTTGAAAAGAGCCGAGGTCTTTCCGTTATGCGTGGCCCCAGTCCAAATTGCAAGTATTACTTTATCCCAGTTGAAAGACAGCAACAACAACTACACGAACGAAAATGATGGAAGAAAACAATAATAAAAAAAGGCCCGACAGAATCATCCCACTCACCCGAGGGGAATCGGCCCGTTGTGTTGCACATACCGACAACAGCAAAAAGAAAAATAACTACAACAATACCAATAAACAATGTGAGTGTAGTGACATGATAGAAAACAGCTAAAGTACTGTTATTCCAGGAAACAAAAAGAAGAAAATGAGAATGCTAAATTGAAAAAACAATAACAAAAAAAAAAACAACAACCGCATTCAATCCACCCCACCAAGTGAGTAAAAGACATAACAGAGAGAAGCCGGATCAGAACCCAGGTGTGAAGGCACACCTGGGCCAAGGTACAGTTTGAAATCGAAGAATCGAACCAGGGACACTTTCAAAAAAAAATATAAACTTGGTTTGCTTTCAATATGTTTAGTCAGATCTTACACACGTCAAACAAATGATCATTCACAAGGAAACGGTCTTTTGAATATGAAAATTTAGAAACTGTTAGCTGATTAAATATTCCCACAACAACCTTAAACCTAAACCGCTCATGACGTAACATCTGTTATTAGTGGGTTCAACCTTGAAAAGAAAACACAATAAATTGTATTTTCCCCTACTACAGTGAAAACCTTTTGGGGAGCTGCTGCTGCTGTTACTATTTCATTTCGTCATGATTATCAACCAGATCAGACAGATGATGGCCGAGGAGAGGGAATCCACCAAAAGTGAAGGCAAAAATGGTTTCTGTCGACCCTTGTTCCCTTTTTTGTTATCTCTATGCCATCAATATTATGAACGCTATACAAAAATGTTGAAAAAATGAAATAAATTGTCTTCTCAATTCTTCTACTCCATACATAGCTTATATCTCTTTATAACTTTTTAATATTATTATAATTAACTTGAGGTTAGATTTAACTGTTTTGGCCTTGAATTCCGAACGACAAAAAGAGAGATGATCTTTCAACGAAAATGTCGCTGGAAAACAAGTTTCAAATAATGTAATTCATTTCATTTGCTTAACGCCCTCAAGCTCCTCCTATATTTTTGGTAAAAAAAAGTTTGGATCTTGGTTAGGCTCCCCTCTTTTTTGTTAAGTTATTCAACAGCTGACCATCGTTATCTTCCCAACAGAAACCCAATCAAAAAAACGGCGAACAAATTCAAGTTTTAACCTTGTACCTAGGAAAATGGTCGTCGAGAATAGCCAACAAGGAAAAACTTTCACCCTCGTTTAAAAAGAAAGGAAAAGAAATGTTTCACCCCTCTTGAAGATTCAAACTGTTTTTTTTAGCCCACCACAGGCATCAAGACAAAAGGAAAATCAAAATAAACTAAAAGGAAAACTATAACCTAGACAGACGTTCAAGGCCGAACGATGACAATGGCCGCACCCCCACTGTACGGTGCAAGGCGCCACGGCCAAGAGTTATGATTACGAAGCCAGGGAAGCCGAGTGATTGAAACTGACCGTTACCCAGGTGGTAAGCAGGCAGCACAACACACAAAGAAAGAATATATCTCAACCGACTATTTATCATGCTACATGGGGATACACACATGGTATAGTTACCAGCAGTCCTATTGGGGATTATATTCAACTTGATTGAGTCTTCATGCCAAATATAATTTCGACTTTGATCGTGAACAAAGGTGAAACATCTCGTTCGGAATGCTTCCAACTTTTCCAGTTCGTCTTCACCTTCGAATATATTGGGAAATAACCAATATTCAACGGAATCTTCCAACTCAACACGTGAACTTGTCTGCGCAGACATCTTACTTGTCTGCCAACTGGAATATTCGTCTTCGACATCTAGCGTCCGAACTCGAAACTTTTTACCTAAATTGCAGACGAAACAACAGTGAAAAAAGTTTTTTTTTCGCAAACAGGAAGCCAAAAAGTGGTCTGATTAGATATTAAATATCTTTCTGAAAGCATCCGATACCTTGGTATTATCATTCCACCGAGTCTATAGATGAGTTGTACAAAAGGCCAACATTGGTGGAAAGAGTGTTTGCGAAAATGACGTTAAATTTTCTCCGTTGCCTCATGTGTCGTCAGTTTCGAACGTATTTCTTGCTTGTGATAGCCATGGCATTCATTTTTCAAAGCCTACTTGTGTTCTACTTGTTGGCTAAAGTAAAAGATACTGAAGGTCCTACTGAATTTGGATCTTCAGACTCATCAAGAATTCATCAAGTTTTAGTGAAAGAAAAGGAATTGGGTGTCCTGGGTAAATCAACGTGTGGATCTCTGAGCAAAACAGCTCTTTCAGCTATCAAGAGAGCAACAACTAAAAAGTGCAAAGAAGAATTAAGCGATGTAGCTTGCAAACTCAAAAATAATCAACTGGTACCAGAGAGACTACCAAACTATTGCCCCCGAAAGGGTTCCATTTCTGGAAGTTCTCTAGGCTGCTTCCACGACAACAACCAATCAAGGCTACTTTCCTCATATGGTGTAAAACTCCCAGGATTAACTATACAAAAGTGCGTCGACCTTTGCACTCAGTCGGCGTTTATGTATGCTGGCACCCATAATGGAAAAGAGTGCTACTGTGGGAACAAAAAACCATCGTTAGAACATCTTCTTACGAGAACGTATTGCAGTGTTGCTTGTGATGGTCAATCTAGTCAAACTTGTGGGGGTGTAGACTCCACTGAAATATTCGACTCGGGAGTCCCCACTAGGGAATCTGCTAAACTGCGAGATCCCATCATCAATGGAACTGCAAAAAATAGCGTTTATTCTCACTTTGAACGGGAGAGCGCTGCGACAAGTCACTCGCCTTCTGAGAGTTATATATAGACCTCATCATGTTTATTTAATTCATGTTGATTCCAGACAAGACTTCCTTTTTCGCAGTTTATTGCAATTGGAGTTGAAATATCCTAACATTCGTTTGACCAGAAAACGACAATCATCCATATGGGGAGGTGCGTCTTTGTTGGACGTCCTCTTGCAATCCATGGAGCAGTTATTGGAGGTCGATAGTCAGTGGCAATTTGTTTTCAATTTGAGTGAATCCGACTTTCCTTTGAGGTCTATTGAAAGCCTGGAAGCCCTTCTGGCTGCTAATCCCGGGCGAAACTTTCTCAAGTCACATGGACGGCAAACTCGTCAGTTCATTCACAAGCAAGGATTAGATAGAGTATTTCATCAGTGTGAGAGCCGCATGTGGCGAGTAGGTGACCGCGTTCTGCCTGCCGGTATTCGAATCGATGGAGGATCGGACTGGGTCGGACTTGCGCGTTCTGTCGTCGAGTTTGTCACATCGCCCACTCACAGAAATGACCCACTTTTGCGTGGGTTGAAAGAACTTTATCGCTATACCCTCTTGCCGGCCGAATCTTTTTTTCATGTTCTCATCCTGAATTCCAAATTTTGCGAAAGTTATGCAGATAATAATTTGAGAATGACACTGTGGCGAAGAAGTCAAGGTTGCCTTTGCCAACATCGCCACGTCGTCGATTGGTGTGGCTGCTCACCGATGGTATTCCGGACAACAGATTGGACTCACTTAACTTCTGTTATGGCTAAATCAACAGTATTCTTCGCTCGTAAATTTGAGGCAGCAATAGACCAAAGTATCATGAATCGCCTTGAAGAACAACTCACGAACTCTTCGTTAAATTATCCAGGATTGGATAGCTATTGGGAAAGTGCATATCACAGAGCTGATCTAACACCGAAGACAAATCACGCCCTTTTAGCCGTTTCTCTCAGTCTGACAAAACACGCAATTTCTCTTTTGTTACAAAATAGTGTCGTCGAGTGCTCAGGTCTCAGGCCAAGCCGGATTGTCTCTACTACTTCCTATTTTCGACATGATCATTACTTGGGTGATTTGATCCACTTCGAAGTGGATGAAAATAACGTCGAATTCGAGACTCTAGTCAAGCCCCTCACGAAGACCACTCACTTCATGAATTCTCCGAGAATTCTTAGTACTCTACAAGTTGGTTCAGATTTTGATCCTAAAGAACAAGTCCTCCGAAATCGTTTAGGAGTTCTCTCGTCTACTTCTAAACCCGTGGTGATCTTTAAATGGACTGGGCATGTCAATTCTACTACAGCTCAATTGTCTCATTTGATATGGTTTGACCCTGATGACCACGTTAGAGCCGTTCACCATGTAAATTTGACTGATGCTTCCAAGGTAATTTCTTTGTTTTCTTTTTAAAGTTTACAGTAAGCTCAAGGCCATCACATTTTTTTTAGATGAATAATCAGATGTTGGAAATTGATACACCTCTGAAGCCAGGAGTGTGGCTAATTGCCGTCGTGTACGATGGAAAGAAAATTGCTATGACCGAGTTCCTGATTGTTCCTCAAATTGCCGACGAAAAAATACAATTTGAAGAAAAAATGAACGAACTTCAAAAGATATGGGGGAATTATTTACCTGTTGACGCCAAGTCAAAAAATAATCGCCGAGAAAAGGCGTTATTGATGAAAAATGACATATCAACTTACTTGGAGAAAACGACGGCAGAATATTATGCCATTCAAGATATTTGCTACACGGGCCATCCACCACAGTGTGCGACCATCCAACTTCATGACTGGCAGTCGTGCTCTAACACGGATTGGAGTTCTTTCTCTCAGGATCCAAAGTCTAAACTATCATGAATGTTGATCTTTTTTTACGTATGATCATTTTTTGCCTTTTATCGTTGTCGATGGACAAGCATATGTGCCAAATCAATGTTCCATTTAATTGCCCCTGCCTTTTCCATTTGCTTCTCAAGTGCTTTAGATATTGCTGTATCACTATTGTTTGTTTTTGTTTTTTTCCATGTGAAGAAATATCAACATTGATTCTATGTACTGGTCATCATATTTCTATACTGGTTGTATCGCAAACATACGCACTTCGTATAGATCATTGGGAAATCGTTGCTGTTTTTGTTCCTTAACGACACGGAGCCCAGCTTTCTTGATCAGTTCAATAATCAATGCACGCGGTCTGGTTACTGAACTGTCAGTATTATCCATTTCTACTTCTCCACTTGAGGTTAGGTTTTCTTTCAAAACAAGAAGACCTTTGGATTTGAGACCAGATCTGATGACAAATAAAGAAGCATATCAATGAAATTGTTCTAAAACTTTACATAATAATTACTAGGCTACTTACTTGCAACGTATGAAAAAAGAGATTAAATCATCATCAGTCAAATGACCCAATACCCACTGCACCCACATTATATCATAAACACCAACTTCAGGTATAAATTTCTGCAAGCCTTAAGATAAAATAAATGTAAAACAAAAATTATTCTTTGTTTTTCTTTACTAACTTTGCTTTAGTTGGTTTAAAAAAATTCCTTACCTATATTAAAAAATTGACCCTTATGCTTTGTTGGTTCTAAAGCTTTTTTAGCTTCTTCAAGGAATTGTCTATCCTGCTCAACCAAGTCTACAACAGGAAAATTCTTCATTAAGAAGCCCTGAGTTACTCGCCCAATGCCTGCTCCACCATCTAAAGCTCTTTCTTTTCCTGGGCATTCAACAAGCTAGGAAATTTGCATTCACATAACTTGATTTTAACTACACTAAACATTGAAATTACCTGGTATATTGAGTTGAGAAAACGTTGAGATCCTTTAAGGTCAATGTCTGAGATACTTGAAAGTCCACCCAACATTCCATCAACTGAGAATAAAATAATATGCTACAAGCACATTTTTAAGAATTTTAATTGGTTTAGTTTTCTAAGATACCTGTGGGTGGTACTTGTTCCCAGTATTTTGCAGCATCTACATAAAAGGCCGATTCTTTCGAATCCACTTTGACGTCATGGACGGATTCTGTATAATTATCCATTCTCTTTAAAAAAAAGTGAGTCTCTTCAAAAGGCACGGGGAACTCGCACGTGACTTCCCCGGTAAACAAAATCGAATTCTAACAACCTTATAGGGTTATGGCCAGCCAACAAAATGCCTAGGGCTCAAAAATGTCAAAACATTTAAGTGCTGTCAGTTTTGAAAAAAACTAAGAAACTAGCTTTCAATTATTTCAAATCTAGAAATGATAGAAATGAAAATTAATGAAAATTCATAACTTTCTATCAAAATTTTTCAATGAAAGAGGAGAAACGAAGACATTCAATATTTTTATTTTGTTCCGCTTTCTACTTTTCAGAAACGAAGTCTAATGGCAACGCAGCTCTTAAGGGCGATCCTCTTCTCAGGCTAGATCTTTTTTGGAAATTTTGCCCTTTTCGATCGAGAAAAAATCTCTCTTGTTTATCCACCTTATTCTAAAACATCTTTGTTTTAATCACCGAAAGGATGCAGTAGTTTGGTCAGCTGTGAATCTTTCGTCTTTATCCTGAATTTCTTAGCTGTTTGTCTACGAATTTGTTTTGAAAAAGTAAGCTTCAGTGACGGGCAAGAGTTGTCTTTGTTGGCCTTGCCCTCCATTTGTTTACCACTGCATCTACGAAGTTAAATATTTGAGAATACTAAGATGACTATGGAACTCAGAGTCGGAAACAAGTATCGGCTAGGAAGAAAGATCGGAAGTGGTTCATTTGGTGATATTTATCTTGGTTAGTATTTCATGTATATTGGTTTTTATTGTGTGTTTGTGTGTCCTGAATTTCTAATCATTCTTGGGGAACACTTTCATTTAGGCACCAATATAGCCACTGGAGAAGAAGTTGCTATCAAGTTGGAATGCATCAAAACCAAGCATCCCCAGCTTCACATAGAATCAAGGTTCTACAAAATGCTGCAGGGTGGGGTGGGAATCCCTGCTGTAAAATGGTGTGGCTCTGAAGGGGACTACAATGTCATGGTGATGGAACTTTTGGGACCTAGTTTAGAAGACCTTTTTAACTTCTGCTCCAGAAGATTCTCACTTAAGACAGTACTCCTCCTAGCCGATCAGCTTGTTTGTCGAATTGAATATATCCATTCTAAAAATTTCATCCACAGAGATATTAAACCTGACAATTTTCTTATGGGACTTGGTAAGCTCTACTTTCTGGTTGCACATTACTTTAAATGTATGACTTTCATTGCTTCTGTTTCTAGGTAAAAGAGGTAACCTTGTTTATATTATTGACTTTGGCCTGGCCAAGAAATATCGTGATGCCAGAACCAATGCCCACATTCCCTACCGAGAGAATAAAAATTTGACTGGTACTGCAAGATATGCTTCAATTCACACTCATGTTGGAATTGGTAAGGATTACATTTAGCAAAAATAATATCATTCACATATTCTATTAATTGTTTTTAATATCAGAGCAAAGCAGACGTGACGATCTAGAAAGTCTTGGGTACGTTTTAATGTATTTCAACCGAGGCTCGTTACCCTGGCAAGGCTTACGTGCAGCAACAAAGAGGCAAAAATACGAAATAATTTCAGAAAAGAAAATGTCCACTTCTGTTGAAGAGCTCTGCCGTGGATATCCAGGTAAGTTATTTTCTTCTCTAAATTATGGTAAATGCTAATCTTTGTATTATTTACTAGCTGAATTCGCCACCTATCTGAACTATTGCCGGTCGTTGCGCTTTGAAGAAAAGCCAGATTATCCATATTTGCGACATCTTTTCCGGAACCTGTTTCACCGGCAACGTTTCACATATGATTACGTATTTGATTGGAACATGCTCAAATTCGGTGGTGCCCAGAAGCCAGCTTCTGGAGCAAATGGAAGTAGTAGCAATGGATTAGCAACAGCCAATTCAGCCCTCCCTGTAGCACCAAACCCAGTGTCAATGCCTGTTGATGTAGCCGCATCTTCTGAAGATAAAGAACAGAGAGCTCGAGCCTACAGGAATACACCCATCGCTCAGTGGGTAGGCCAGACGGCGACTTTGCCACCTGAGAGACCTGTACAGCCAGCGACCAATCCACCAGCCCCAACACGGCCCTCGTTCTCTCATCCTACTAATCCTCTGCCTGCAACGTCCGCTTCGTGGGCTGCACGTTCCCGTGCAGCTCGTACCCAACAGTGAAATAATGAAAGTATCATTTGAAGGCTTTTAAAGATTTGATGGTAACAATTGAGTCATGAATATATGGATATTGTTACCGAAATGTACGACCAACCCTTGTTGTAAATGTTTATCATCCATTTTCTTCCTCTGATCTTGCCACTCTTTTGCATCCCTTCCCGTTCTCCTCAGTTCTCGATTTGCTCTTCGTAACGTGTCGCAGCCTTGGAAATCGTGTTTTTGAAGTTAAGTGATGAAATTAAAAAAAAAATGTATGTTGTCACACCTGTAAATTACGCGACAAGCTTATCGGAATACAAATGGTTTCTAAACACCAGCCTTACTGTCTTAACATGACACAATTTACTCGCTTACAACAAAAAAGGAAAAAAAGTACATGTTCGTGTCAACTATTTATTCAACTTAAAACTTACGCATCAAACCACTTTCCTTTCTTTCCAGTTGATTTAACATTCCCCATTTTGGGAAGAACGGTAGCAGTTGTACTTTTCTTCTTCGTCAATTTTGTCTTTGCAACACCCTAAAAAATATCATTATAAGTTTAAACTTAAATCATTTATAACAAAGAATAACTTAAATTTACCGCTTTTTTCTTCGTGGCTACTTTGCGATTCTCGGGATTTCTAAACATTTTTCTTCGAATCTTCGGTTTTTTCGATGGAACAACTTCAGCATCGGGGGGACTAGGACGTTTACGATGACGAATTTTCGGTCCTCTATGCGATGGTAATCCTTTAATTTTGGGATCAGCCTTTGCTCCACTGAATTCTTGAACGGGTAGATCGGCGGCAGTCGCGTTGTTAGATGTGGTTTTTTCATCTTTGCCTTTTTTTACATTTTCAAGACTTTTTTGAACACGTTGCATTTTGGCTTTTACGGCAGCACGATTCTCCACGCTGAATTCCACGATAGGTCGCTAAAAAAACATACGAGTTAAACATGTACAGATGGAAGTAAATTTCTATTTACCCTGTCTTTTGTAAACAAAGTGGGATTGTTGTTTATGTTACGCAATGCCAGTAATGCATCTTCGTGTTTGGTAAACGTTACAAATCCATATCCTTTGGAAGGATGCACATTTCCTTCACCAACAGTTTTCAAGTTTCTCATAATTCGAGCCTAAAATAGTTTAAAAGTAGAGGTTTTCGTCACGTGAAGCCAAAAATTCATTGAACCTCTATGATTTTAGCATCTGTGGATGAATGTTTTTTGAAAATCTTGGACAACTGTTGATCCGTAAGTGAGGGCGGTAAATTATGGACACACAAGCGTTCACGTGAAATAAACATGTGGAGATTCCGAAGCATTTGTTTTTTCCAAAGTTCGTTCTGCTGTCTTTTCGCCATGTCAGTTGGAGAAACTCCTTGGGCGGCTAAGGTTCCAGGCCTAATGACTAAAATAAAATGATAAAATAAGCAAACGAAAACAAGACCTAATATAAACATTGAGGATCTTACATCCTTCGCGAGCAAGAAAAAGATTTCTTTTGTCCTTATGTTCCTTCTTATCAGCTTCTTGCTTTTTCTGATCGAGGTTTTCACGAGTAACTGCAAGAGCTACGTCTAAAATACGACCATCTAACTGCAAATAAGGATTTCGGGACTCTTCCAAGCACTTTTGAGCTGATTCCGAATCCTAAAAAGTTAATAAGAAGTTTTTAAATATACAAATTTAAAAAAAATGTGCGACTTACTGTAAATTTCACAAACCCAGTGCCCTTGGGTCTCTCCATAACTTTATCTATGCATAACAATGCATAGTGAACACTGCCAAACTTTTCCATGAAATTTTTCAATGAATCTTTTGTAGTAGAAAAATCCAAATTTCGTATAAAAATAGTCTTTCCCTCTTCTACATCACTCTTTCTTTCTATTTCAGAATTATCACCCTTCCAAGGTACTTTTTCTTTAATTGGGCTTTCTTCATCACCCAAGTCACTTCCAACTTCAGAATCAGAAGCTTCTTCATCTTGTCCTTCTTCATCATCATCTTCATCAACATCTTCATCTTCCTCATCATCAGATTCATCTTTATTTTCATCTTTTTCAGCTGATGGTTCCACACTTGGAATCTCTACTTCTTCTGCAGTTTTGTTGTTTAGCGCAGCATACTGTGTCTTAGGTATGGCCCAATCAACAGCTATTTGTCTTCCTGTAAAAAATATCAAACCACAATATGAAAAATTTTTCTTTAGTTTTATTGCATAGAATGCTCTTAGGCCCTACCAAGAAATGGTTTTGCATTGCATTCTTTGATTGCCTTGGCAGCAGATGCCACAATTTTAAATTGGACAAAACCACAGCCAACTAAAGTACCATTAGGTTTCTTTAATAATTTCACATCGTCAATTTCTCCATATTTATCAAACCAGTTTTGGACAGCTTCTTCTGTTGTCTGTTAAGGAATCCAAACATAAAGACAAGTTACATTTAAAAACACTTCTAGGCTTACTTTAAAAGACAAATTGCGGATAATTATTCTGCCTCTTTTATTGGGTGGTCTTCTCTTTGGCACATTTTTTTTAGTAACAACAGAGGCATCATTTTTTTTAGAAAAATCTCGATCATCCATGTCGATTTTTTAGATCCAAATTCACACACGTGCTGTACCCACAAGCAGACGATCGCATGTGTCAAATGAGGCTCAGACTGTTGCCATTTGATTTAATAACGAATTAACGACTGACGAAAATTAACACAGAATACAGCAATTATTCGTAGAGTAACTTGTTTGCATATTTATTTCAAGAAACAATTTATCTCACTTTAAAATGTAATAATAAAAGCTAAATTATAAATTATAAACACTTAATCAACGTTGCCTTACTTCGTTCCAAAGAACGAGTCAGAGTCGGTCGACGCCATTCCCAGCCAGTTCTTACGATCAAACCGGCTAACAGTCAAAGTGAAAATTGGACATTAATTAGCTGTTTTTCTCTGCTGTGTTTCATCTTATTTTCACGCCAAATTTAATTATCACACGTTCGTCATGGGAGAAGACAAAGATGATCGTAAAGGTTTGTTTTAACTTAAACTACTTTTGTTAATACCAAGCTGTAGTAATGACAAGCTTTGGTAATGATTTGTACTCTTTATGTGGTTTCAATGCTTAAAAAGAAACATGTAAAGCATAAACATGTAATGTAATTGGAGATATACTTTATTTTTAGTATGAAATTTACTATTTTTTCCTTATTGGAGTGTCATGTCTTGGGAAAAACATGGTGTGTTAGGAAATATTAGATTAGTTATAGTAGTGGTAATAGTAAGATGCATCCAATTTACCTAGTTGTGCTACTAACATTTTGAATACTTTAGTTGACAGGGAGAGAGATCGTGACCGGTCAAGAGATAAGGAAAAGGACAAGGAAAGAGACAAGGATAGGGAAAGGGACAGAGACAGAGACCGCAGACGTTCCAGATCTCGTGACAGAAAGAGAAGGTCTAAATCCAAGGAGAAGGAAAAGGAGAAGGAGAAGAAGCGCAGTAAGTCCCGTGAACGAGATCGTGAACGCAAACGAAGTCGTTCTCCTGTTAAAAAGCAGCGCCGAAGAAAGCCGTCTATTTACTGGGATATTCCTCCTATCGGTTTTGAACACATCACACCCATGCAATATAAAGCCATGCAAGGTACTAATGCTAATGCAAGTTAAGATTTTAATGCCTTGTTAATTATGGCCTTAAATTAACGTAGCTGCCGGACAAATTCCAGCCAACATAATGACTGAAGTTGCCCCACAAGTCCAAGTACCAGTAGTAGGTAACACAATCACTCGTCAAGCAAGGAGACTCTACGTTGGAAACATTCCTTTTGGAGTTTCTGATGTACGTGCAGCTGAGGAGGAAATGATGGATTTCTTCAATCAACAAATGCATCTGTCTGGTCTGTCTCAAGCTCCAGGTCATCCCATTTTAGCTTGTCAAATTAACTTGGATAAGAACTTTGCATTCTTGGAGGTTTGTTGAATTGTTTTCAGTATTGTTAATGTATTTTTTGAATTAATTTGTTTGCTTGTTTTTTTATTGCTAACTTACAGTTTCGGTCCATTGATGAAACTTCTCAAGCTATGGCTTTTGACGGAATAAACTTTAAAGGTCAAACTCTAAAAATCCGCAGACCCCATGATTATCATCCAACACCTGGTGGTGGCGGAGGTGGAGGAGGTGGTCCTGAAACAACGCCCGGCATGAGTTCTGGCATACCCGAAAAGAGGGCTCCTGGAGCAGGAGCAGCAGGTGGAGGCACAAGTAAGAACGACCAAAAGCAATTATTTTAAAGCTAATATCTAAAAATGCTAATCAAACTTGACTACAATTAGTGAGCACGATCGTCCCGGATACACCCCACAAACTGTTCATCGGTGGACTTCCCAATTATTTGAACGAAGAACAAGTAAGTTACCGGTTTCGTCGATGTGTGACTGTAAAATGTGCTTTCGATTGGGAGAAGAAAAAAGAGAGAAATGGGATTTGTGAGCGTTTAGTTGAAGCAAAATCGATTCTGATGAATGTCTTCTTCTTTCGTTCTCCCTAAACAGTGGTCACGTGATCCTTAAAACTTCCCACCCATTCCAACCACACTACCACAATCCATCTCCCCACCGTCGATCCCTAGATTGTTATTTTTGAAGGTCGACTCTAGGCACGCACGCAAATTGTCTCATTCGAATTTAGGTAAAGGAATTGCTGATGTCTTTTGGACAACTCCGAGCCTTTAACTTGGTTAAAGATACGGCTACTGGCTTATCCAAGGGATACGCTTTCTGCGAGTATGCTGACGTCACCGTCACTGATCAAGTAAAGTAGCCCACCGTGTGATGTTCCTTAAAATTACCTATACTAATTGTTTTTGTTTTTCTCTCAGGCTATTTCCGGATTGAACGGTATGCAGTTAGGAGACAAAAAGATCATTATCCAGCGAGCCAGTGTTGGAGCTAAAAACGCCGCTGCCTACGCCCAGATGCCAGTCCAGATTCAAGTACCCGGATTTAATCTCGCTGCTGGTCCAGGACAACCGACCGAGGTACAAAAATCAAACTAGATTTAGTTGCGTCTTAGTTTCGATAATATATTTACGGGTTTTACTTTTGCGTAGGTTCTCTGTCTGTTGAACATGGTAACACCGGAGGAACTGAGGGACGACGAGGAATATGAGGAGATTGTGGACGATATTCGAGAGGAATGCAATCGTCATGGAGCTGTTCGTTCAGTTGAAATTCCCAGGCCATTGGAGGGTGTCGATGATGTACCGGGTGTGGGCAAGGTCTTTGTCGAATTCATTTCGGTGAGCGACTGCGTTAAAGCCCAGCAAGCGCTGACAGGTCGCAAGTTCGCTAATCGTATCGTCGTCACGTCATTTTATGAACCGGAACGCTATCATCGGCGGGACTTCTAAGCCATGACGGCTCCTGTCAACAGACAACAATTAATCCGCAAGATACACCCTTCTCTCCTTTTTTTTTTACTTTGAAACAAAAAACGTCATGACGAACCGACGCTTGATGAGAATAAACAGCCCTGATGCGTACGGGATTTCCCTTGATGAATTTGATTTGTTCTTTTTTTTTTCATTTCCTTTGGTTTTTTCGATATTTTGCATCAAGTCTGTTTTCCCAACCTTTCTGTTTGGCGTGTCGGTGAAAAAAAATAACATGTTGTAGTAATGTATAACCAAACCATATTTCCCAATACACAAATGTGCGGTAAACATCAAACTGCCACATAATTCCATTTCCAAAAACTAATCATACGAATTATTTCTTTCAATTTGAACTGTACCAAAAATCAATAAAAATGAAGCGCTAAATTTGAATTTCGTAAAAATGGAAAAAAATGTCTTGCTTTTGTTAAATAAACGAAGTTCAAAAAACCTATTTGCGTTTTATTTTACATATATAAAATGTGAGAGATACAAAAATCAGTTCCATTGCGACCAACGATTTTAAATTGGAATTGCATTGTTGGTCGACTAAATAGAAATGGTTGCTGGATTAGTTAACCACCTGGCGAGCTGGGCTCTCATTCATATAAATAAGCGTTGATTTGTCCTAACGTGTTTTGTTTCATTTCATATCAAAGAAACAAAAAAAGGAAATCATAATTATTTCTACGCAGAGAAACTCGCTCATTTTTTTTTCGAGTGATAAAGACACAAAATGAACGAAATGAAACCGTGAGATAGGCATGTTAAGTTAAACGGACTAGCAACTAGCGCGAAAACGGATTTTTTAAACAAATGCATTCATGATTGTACGATCATAGCAACTGAGCCGAACAAACAAATGTCTCTCCCGCATCGTCAATAGGCGATTCCTCTGCGAAGATACTATTAGTATAGAAATTTCAGATCGAAGCGGAATAGTTCGCCTCTTGAAGTGTTTTGTTCCCATTTCGCGATCAAGAAATAAAAAGGCTCAAATCATAGCCCCCCTTTAGATTATAATAGCCCTTTCTTATGAAAAAAGAACAATGGACTCATCACAGATTTTAGAATTTGTTGTTTTTGTTGATGGGAGGGCAGCAAACTTTGTTATAAAAGCAAATGGCAATTGAAAATGGCCACGTCCTCGTTGGACATATTAATAGCAAGTATTTTGAAATATTATAAGCTTCCTTCTTTGAGTAGAGAACAACGCTATCAAGACTTGTATATAACAAATTTGCCATCAACGTTAACCACTAGAAAGAAGACCAGTTAAATAACAAAAGTATTTTTGAGCGTGCCCCTCCTTTTTTCCCCCTTCCTTGTGCCACCTCTTGTGGTGAGCAATCGTGCTCGGTTAAACTCCTTGCACTTAAACAATTCTCACTGAAACGTGAAAAGAATTAGGGGAGTTTGTCTAGCCGACAGTCGAGTTCAAACTCAACAAAATCCACTAACCCAGCCCATGCAATAAAAGAGAATAGAACAAAAAGGTGAGAGTTGTGTGTGTTCAAAGTCTTTGAGAAATTCACCACAATAAGCCTGTCGTAAAAATGAAACAAATCGAATTGCCAGCGTGAACTGACAGAAATCGCGTTCATTCAATTCTCTTATTCCCATTTATGATTGTCTAGAATAAAGTACCAAGTGTGGGGGGAGCGCCACGCTGGATTTGGGTTGGAAATCCACACAGACAGTCATTTCGCGAAGGGTGAAATAAGAGAAAGGAGACATAAACACTTACACACGGAGAAATTAACAGTAACAAGTGGCTGTGAAGTGCATTTCGTGAAAGGACGAAAAAAAGAAGAAGGAACGACCTTGTCGTCATCATGGACGGTCGTCGCTGTTTGGCTGTAAAGCCGCAACACTTGCGGTATACGCGTCCAATCGCCCCAAGTAGTTTGCGTTTGTTTTTATAGGAATTCCAGAGCACTGCGCAGTGCCCACACGCAAAATTGAAAATTCAATAAAAAAAACAAAAATCCAGAAGAAGTTGATGGAAGCGGCGAATTGCTTGGCGTACAAAATGAAATCTGGTGATTCGACATAAACTTCATCAGCACCTTTGTAGATGGTCAACATCCCCGACAAACATTCTTCTACCATTTTATTTTTTACAATCAGCGAAAACGAATTGCAAAGAAATTTAAAAATTGGTCCGACTGTCTTTATATCTCCCGTGTTCTTTGGCTCACCTAAAAAAACGATTGGACGAATCAAGAATTGCGTTCATTCCAAATACAAGCGGTCAAAGGAAAAGAATTCTTTAAATTGGTTACAGTGTCGTGTTTTTTTTTTAATGTCCAAGTATGTTCGAAACTGAGTTTGAAACATTCGAATCTGAACCATCTGTGTAGCAGACACCCTCATGTGTGTCATTCGTTTGAAAATCTACGTTTGTTCGAGTATACAGGCGGCGGCGTATACTACCGCATTTCAACTCAACATCCTCAAAGGATTCAAAAGAATCGGCACAAAAAAATAACAAATATGTACAAGTTTTAAAAAAATGTTGAAAAAAGTGATCGCATCTTCAGTTGTTCCCTGAGGTGAAATATAAGAGGAAGTTCAACGTTCGTCGGTTCTCGGTTAAGATTTTTTTTTTTTTATGGAGAAAGATTATACTATATAGGAGTTAATATTTAAATATATCTTTGGCGGCGACAGCTGAGACTAAAGCAGCTGCCTTGATTTATCATTTCAGTTTATTTGAGTGGCAGTTTATTTTACACATAATAAAGTCGACTTTCTCCTTTTAAAGGAGATTCTTCAAACAAATGTTGACATACGGCAACGAAAGAAAACAAAAAAATTACAGCGGTCCTCTGTTATGTGATCCACTCAATTGTTAAGATGAAGACAAAGGGAATATATGGTCGTCCTCGTTTCAGGCCTTTAATACATACTGTTCACTTGTTCAGTACATATTCCTATATAGTCTATTGATGATGATACTGTACTGTACTATATAGCCATCATCTCTGATCTCCGTTATCATCATATTGGCCATATAAGAAAGTTGAAAACTTCTCTCTTTTTTTTTACGTTTATTCTCTCTCGTCCGTTATCACTATACGTAACTTAGAAATGATGTTGGAAGTTGTTCGACTTACTTACTTTCCTTGACAAAAGAAACAACATCCAGCCGACAATAATCATTTTGTGAAAAAGAAGAAGCGGGAATTTGAAAAAGTCAATGACGAAGAAACAAGAAAACAGCCAAACAACAATAAAAATAAGAGAGAAAAAAAAACAGATAAGAAATTATTATTGATTCCGTTAGCTACTGTTCTCTTGTCTCGTCTCATTTCCGGCTGGCCGAATGACTCATTTTAAAAAACGAAATTTTTTGTTGGTCCATTCAAATACTTAACATAGCACCACTTCCTACATAGTGGACGATTTCGCTACCGGACTGTCGAACCCGTTTTTTTTTTGTTTCGTCCCTTCTGCTTCTTGTTCGTCTTCTGCCTCGATCGTTCGTTTTTATTTCAAAAAAGAAAAACCCAAAAATAATAATAAAAAAAGAGAAACACAAGACGACGAGTTGAAGGAGCAATATTATAAAGACTGTTATGTTTTGTTTTGTTTTTCTTTCTAGACGCATTGCACGTATTGCCCGGCAGCAAAAGTATAGGCTTGAACCGGATAACAGTACAAGTGTGAATGATACACGCGCCCCGGAAGGCTATGGACGTGGCCGGAAGCAGGAGGTTGTGCTATGCCAGCAGCAGTCAGAGCAATGTCACGTCGTCATGTGACGGTATGCCCGCTCGTTAGTTGTACAACACAAAATCCGGTCTTTTTTTGTGTGTGTGTGTGTGTGTGTTCCTCTCGTTAGGGAAACTCACACAGAAAAAGGATGAATACTTTACTATGAGAAATGTCTGTAGTGACAATTCCATGTAAAAAATTCACGCTGGATGCGACAGGTTTTCAAACGGACAAAAGACTTTACTAATTATTGGTCTGATTTGCGATAGGCTGAAGAATGGGGTCTCATAAAAGTAACGGTAACGACATAAAGTCGAAAGCAATTTGCTTCACGTACATTAGTTTGAAATTTTCAAATCGTTTTGTATATCGTGTCTTTTATGCGTAATAGCATTTGAAAACTAAAAATAGAGGCCGAAAAGAAATGTCAAAAAACAGGAAAACCACGAATAAGTAGGCTATCAGAAATATTTAAATTTGTCGTCTTTTGAACATATCAATCGGATTTTATTCAATAAGAACACATAGGGGCTCAATCGTCTGTCAATGTATACACATGAGCTCACGAGAGCCATCCTTGAAAGGCGAGTGAAAAACGAGTGGAGTCAGCGAAATGCCGGTCCTTTGAAAGCTGAAAATAAGTCGATGGCTATCACGGTCAAAAATGTTCGTTATTCCCTCGGGAAATAAATTTCAAATTTCAGGAGGACTCCATAGTAACGTGATAAACAATCTACATAGATTCTTTGAAATGTGATGCACTGTTTCGGATTAAGACTGGTGCCAGTGGGTTGGTGGATCCTCGCGATATCTTCTGGCTTCTTAACGAGGTAATGTACCGTGAACGTCATTCGGTCACGCTGTCACTCAAGTATATATACTACGCAATACCCAGTTCTCTTTTTTGGTTTTCATTCAATCATCACCATCATCAGTTCGCGTGGGTAATCAACGGATTAAGGGACGTCACTACGGCAATTGAAGAGCTTTCAAATGGAACCTAGTGATGCCGCGGACTGCAGGACGAACAAGTACAAACAATTCGTATCCTCGTAATTCTTAATTTACACTATCGTTATAATAAGTCTGTGCATTCCTTTTCTCAATTACTGTATTATGCACGGAGACTATGGAGAGTAGGACACCACTATTCGCAACAGTCTCATTGTTCTTGTGTGGATAAAATAATAACGTATTAACACATAATAATTAGAAACGAACCATACGGAATGAAATGTCATTTAGAGTTAGTTCTATTGATGGTAACGACTTTCGAATGGTCACTAAAAGTCAAGAGCGGCGGCGTAGGCGGCGTGCCGACCTCGTTTTCTCTCACCAATTTTGGACAATTTCCAGAGAGCGGTATAATATTATACGATTGTTTCATTACGATCGCGTCGTATTGCTGTAGAGGCCAACAACAGCGTTGAGGCGTTGCTTTAAAAAAAAAAAAACAAGTATGATAAGAAAGTCGACGGCATCTTCCATTCCCAGAACCTTATCTCAAAAGATCGGCCCAATTTTGATGACAATATCTATTTCAATGCTGACAATGCAAACTTGGAAGGAAATCTTCATAATATAGACTACGGTACACACGCTTCTTTTTAAAAGTCTCTTAAGGAACTATAAAGGAAGATCAAAGTCACTAGAACCTGCCGAAAAATCCAAGTCAAAACTAAAAAAGAAAGCGTCAATTCAAATGAAGAACAGATGGATTATTTAAAAAAGAAACTGAAAGATAAGAAGAAATAAAAACAAAACAAAACAATGCTTTCTAATTCTATGTTATTTGAAATAGAAACATTTTATCATCCCCCCACACTGCATGATGTCCTTATGTTTGTTTTTGTTGTTTTTTTGCGATTGAATAAGCCTATAGCGAGAAGAAAGCGCCAATTCAAACATTTCGATTTCAACAATGGAGAGAAATTTGAAAAAAAAAAAGACATTCGTTCATTAAACGCCAGTTGAAAGCCAACATCAATGTTCTACCATCCCTGGAAAATGATACGTAACAGCAAAAAACTTACAGATGCGGATGTCAACCTCTTACTATCACGAACTCAATGATGTAATGACGTCAAACGATAGTAACTAGTTCTTTAGATCGTTTCAATTCGGCATTCCTTAATATTTAAGCGTGCCACCCCCTGCCGTGATTTGTTTGATCGATCAAGTGGAGTGGAACGATGGCCGGGTCAACGAAAAACACAACGTCAATGATGAGTCGTTGTCTAACTTGACTTGTTGCTTGATCATAATCAACAATCTCCGTTCTACCGACGGACTACTGTACATAAACTGAATCAAAAATGAAATCGTCATTGAGGTCAGCAGCAGCAGCAGCAGCAAAGAAATGGAGAGAGATAATAAAATAAGGGCACGAACTGCTGCACGGCTATTGTCCAACGGGAACGTGCTAATGAATTGGAGCGTGCTTCTCTCTGACCGCCTCGTAGGCTACTTTTAATTGATGGTAGATCGATGAAAGCGGTTTCTATGACACAAACGACTGTTCCAATTTTTTATTTTTATTTAATGGCCATCTTGTTTACAGATCCGTACCCCTATATTTCCATGTGCTTGTATAGTGGCATCTGAAAAATTTCCACGTAAAAGAGAAGAGAGCTGAACGCGTGATCCAATGGTCCGAATTTCTCTCGGAAAACAACATTTCTACGCGTCTGTCTCCATATATGATCTAACAGTGAGAAATTGTCGATTGCCAAGTCTATTAAATTGTCTTAGGACTTCCTCTCTTATATACTCTATTAAGTGTAAATGATATATCATGGTCTTCTGGATGTCTCTGTTCCGGTTCACTTTTTGTGTTAGTTAAGACTTTCTTTCGGTATATGGCCGCAATATAAATAGCACCAGATGCTCCTCGTTTTTTTTTTTTTAAAAAAAAGAAAAAGATTTAAACGAACACAACAAAAGAATAAATTAGAAAAAACTTTTAAAGTATCAAGCAGTGCTGATTCTACCTCCCGAAGAAAAAGAAAAAAAAAACAAAAACAAATAGGAATCGCCATCGTCATTCCCATCGGCAGAAGACGACGCAAGGTGTGTGTGTGTGTGTGTAAGGCGGGCCTGCAGGTGCTTGTGTGTGTATCAAGTTCTTGCGGTGTGGGGCCCAACCGTGAGCCGGAGCCTTTATTAAAGAGTCTTTGCCAGTAGCCGAGCTGCATCAGTCGCTTTGCACCGCTCGTCGATGACGCTCGCCTTCTCTTGTTGATCTTCTTGTATCCAAAATTTATTACACAACAAACCAGCGTCAGTCTGACAAGAAAAACGCCACCAAATTTTTGATCTTATCTACAATTCCGGAATTCCACCTGAGGCACTGGATGTGTCGCAACGAGATCAAGTCAATCAAAAACTAAGACGAAAATATACTCTGCAACAGGATCTGATCCAATTTGTTGGCGCTCATCTGCTACTTAACCGCGATCGTTTTATCGAATAATTCAACGACAAGAAAAAAAAGAAATTCAAGAGGAGCAACGATGACTCTGACGAGGTAAGAGATTTGAAAAAATATTTGTACACATCTTTCCTGTTGCTTGTGGGCAATCGAAATTTATTGAAATGGGAAGTGGTGCTTAAATGTTGTTGGCTTTTTCGCTCTCACTGAGAGGTGCCTCGAGCGGGAGGGACAGGGGACAGGACGCATTCTTCAAACGAATTGTACCGTACTTTCTCTCTAACGATACTGCGTGTGTAAAATAAAATAAATAAATAAATAACCGGGGGAAAACAAGGAAGACTACATAGCTGGACTTATTGTGCTCACTTGCCCGCCCGCTTGACCGGCAATAAGATGGGCAATTGCAAAGGAAGAGCAGCAACCAAGACTCGATCCCCATAGCTTCAAAGTCCGCCTAACGGCCTTGTGGTCTTTCGGATAGGACGGCCAACTCCCAAAAGGAAGTAAACAAAAAAATCTCTGAGCGATGGCTACACACATACGACTCGTATTCTTTGGCGTCAACAGCAGCACAACAGGGATGGATGGATGGACAGTCCTGTATGTAGGAAAGACACTGATCCGTCCTTGTGAGCATTCACCGGGACTAGCCATCCGGAACGGGCCGTACGGCATCCTCTCTCTATCTCTTTGTATTTTTATCTTTCTCCCACCCATTGGGCTGCAATAGCCAACAAAGTCCCGAAAGCCCCGAAAGTCCATCTGCTCAAAAAATGGTTGTGAATTTATTTCTTGATAAAAATTGAAAGCAACATAATAACAATTTATTGTTTAGCCGCTTCTCTATATCGCCCAAGTTCTTCGTCTGTCAATGATTTCGTCACGTTGTCGTCAAAACAATCGGCGATAATATTTTTTTTTGCCATTTAAGTTTCTAGAGGTCATTAGCACGAGCTTCTACACGCAAAAGGGCATTTCTTTCGCCTTTAGCAGCGGTAAGAAAAGGGAAAACGAATGGGACAGAAAAGGATATGAAGATGACATCAAAGAAATGTATCGCGCTCCCGATACTTGCGAGAAAAGCAGTAGGAGACCCAAGGTAGAGAGAACCTCTCGCGGTCCATTTCCTGTCTTTTACAACGTTAAAATTGCTCCAGCTAGAACCCTATACCTACAGACGAAGAACGTATAATATTATAAAAGAACTACGTGTACAACTTTTGGCTCCCGCGTCTTGCACCATTCCCGCGTCTCATTTGCAACCGTTTTTTTTCAAGTAATTCTTGTTTTATCTTTTTCTTGCTCTCTTACATTACGATGACATCAACTCGTAAAAATTTTTCAGTTTTTTCTTTTCTTTTCTTCGTAGGATGTTCTTTGTCCTCATTCGTTATCGCAATCGTTGGCGACATTTTTTGCCTCTTTACTCGAGATTCATTTCAGTTGACTATTCTCAGATTATAACTAGTCGAGTTACATATTCAAACGTATTCCCACAATGACGCACGACAATTGGGTAATCTCGCTTGGCAGGATTGAAACGATTCTATTGTCATTCATTTGTCATTTCGTTTTGTTTGAAAAAACTCTTTGGCCTTTGTTCGTTCGCGGTCAGCTATTGTCTAACCAAGTCGTTATCTCTTTATTAATCTACTGAAATGATGAACTCCCCAGGTTTCTATTAAAAATAGACAGAAAACAGTGACACGCTGTTGATTAATCTGCAACGGTTTAATTGTAAATTAGGGTAAAACGACTTACACTAATGCGGCCTGCTGTATTGTAATAACCAAGTAAGAGCGTCTCTAGCAAGTCAATTATTGTCTCATTAAAAAGCGATTGCATTTTCCATCTTCTTCACAAAAGTCAAAAGAAAGAGACCGCCAAACTCAATCAACATGCATCGATATATAGGCCACACGTTCTTTTGCGTGAAACCTGTATCAAGGTTCTCTATTTTTTTTTGGTGAATCTTTTCAGACATGACAGATGAAATACCGAAAAGCAAAAAGATGCGATTCCGCGGTGTGTTGTGTTACGGCACAAGCTGAACGATGTCGAATCGTTATCCTTCCATCTTTTCGATTCAACCACTCCCAAAATGAAAAGCTTAATTACATATGCCGTATTACATACAAGGAGGCAGTAATGCAAGAACGTAGGTGGGAAAGAAAAAAAAGCTGCGGCAACATTCGAAAGACTTGTGTGTAGATCTTCCACGATTAGATCCGTCGAGTGAACCGCCGTGCGTGTAATCATCGTCAGGGGGGGCAGTGTCTTTTTCTCATATTCCTCCCAATTGATGCGCGATTTAGACATAGTAGAAAGAAAAGAAAAATGGATGAAACGGAAGGGATAACCTGCTGCTGAGTTTTTGAAAGTGAGAACTGCTATGCCAAAAGAAACACGAGTTGCATGTTCGTTTCTTTCTAGCTCTATAATATCGAAGAAGTCTGGCAATAAAAACACAACTGGTTACTTTTCCTTTTTCTTTTCTGACTTGTGTGTTAGTCGAGAAAAAAAAACAACTTCTCTCACGGCGGAGGTGGAAAAAAAAGGTCGGAGGGTCACGCCGGTGTACATTCGTCGACTCACGCGACTTGTTGACTATTGCGTCTCGCCGCTTTATGTTTTCCCGAAACAAGTGAAAGTGAAGAAGAAGAAGACTATATAACATGCGCAGTAAAAAAGAAAAGAAGATTATCGAATTTCTCAGAGCAGTTCGAAGTACGTATAATGTGTGTACACACACACAGGTATATAATAATCTATAGAGAACTTGCCACTTTTCATACTTGCATGCTATGAAAGATTCTATCACGAACATGTTGCCAGCCAACAGAGAGACAGAGCCGAGGTGAAGACATTTTACCTTTTCCTCTAAATTCCCCGATATTGAACTTGCGGTTGAACAGAAATTGGTCATTTTCAAGTATTATTTTTAACGGAAAGTGAAGCGTCTGGCACTGTCAGTAATTGTTCTGCTCCATAAATGAGACCATCAATACATGATTGCAATGATGTTTTTTCTACAAAAAAAAAATAAAATAAAAAAGAGGAAGAAATAATAGAAACAAAAGAAGGAGCAAGGCTACGTCCTTGGCGTGCTACCTGTACATGTCCAATGTGATAAGAAAGAAAAAAAGGTGAATGCCCTGCAGCACTACGTCCTCTTAACTCAAAGCCAACTCCAATATGTACTGCGCTCGCTGTCTATGCCGTTTGCACCGTTTTCCCAAGAATTAACAGGAATCCCGGCATGTCAGTTCCTTAATATGTTTTTCTTCTTGTCTTTTCCCCTGTGCGCAATTGTTGAGAACATTTCACGACGTTCTTTTCTATTCAATCCTTTTCTTACAAGTTATTAGCGGACGAAAAAAAGAAATAAAAATAAACAAGAAAACTACATGACACAACAACCGAAAAACCTCAAGTTTAGTTCACTGAATTATTCACCTATTTCTCATTTTTTTTTTTAAATTTTACATTTCTTTTTCATTTGAGTTTTATTAGTGTTGTTGATAATATTATTTATGTCATTTTTTTTGTTGTTGTTGGGGCGATGGACTTCTTCCTAATCATAAAAAAAAGAAGAGAAATAAAAAGAGGGGAGCAACGTATTATAACCGGTCCCTTGAGTTTTACATTGTAACTATGCCGCAATTGAGCTAGAGAAAAGACACGAGAATGACGCATACTACAAAGGCCGTTACACAAGTGACTGGCCAGATTCAGTTGTAATGTCAATCGGTCGGAACGCACATCCACTCATCGCTGTTGACACAAAGTAAGAACGGGAACGCTGCAGGGGAGGGGGAAGCTTTTCAACTACGTCATCACTCAATTGTTCTTAATCTATTCAGGAATCAAATAACTGGAATTTAAAAAAAAAACTAACATTTACGTATGGAAACGTAAAGAGCCAAACGGTGTATATAATATTAATCAAATCTTGTTTACCTCGTTCAACGTTCTGCATTTACTCGTTTCCTATTCTTCCCTTTGTTATTTGAAAAAAAAATTTGTTTCAATAACCAAATTTCTCGTGACTTGCAAACCGCAAGAATTTTCGATCATCCGTGACGACAGCCTTCACCTGGATGTCACGCTTCGTCTATCTCTTTCCCATATCGTTTCCTTATTGAATTTTTTTGGCAATCAAAACGAAAAACAAAAGTCCATCGTCAAACTATGAAAAACCACAGCAAGAAAAAAAACTTGGATGGGTTTGTTTTTGTGTTGCCAGCGATTGAAATGTCAATTGTGATTGCATCTCATCCAGCAACCGACAAGTGAAACCGAATTCCCAACAAAGAAAAGAATATCATTTCCATCCACTTATCAAGTTGAATCAACCAAATCGCTGTGTGACAAGTAACAAGGAAATATCGGACGAGCATCTCTACACAGAACAACAAGTTCCTTGGTTCTTAACCAAAAACAAAAACAAAAACACTAACATTCCTTCCTTTTGCACTAAACTTTTACAACATCGTGAAAAAAGTGTCGGGAAACCTCAGAAGGGAAAAAAACACAACAAGAACAACATCACCGGAACGAGAAATCGTGAAACAGTCACTTACTTTAAGTTATTTTTTAAGTGTCGGGTCTCTCAAGTATAACGACCGGCGTTCCAATTTGCCTATTGAGTAACAGTGGGCACGTCGAGGAGATCGAAACTTGTAGTGAAGCAGGATCACAATTTTGGGTCGAGTTTTGAGACCATATCTTCTTCCCTCGGGTGTATTTCGTTAAACAGTTTTACCAGCGAATTATATATGCTGAGCTCTTCGTTTGTCTCTCTTCTGTGTTTTTGTGCGCGGTTATAATTGCCACCGAGAGGAGGAATGATGAAAGGTTGTTAAAAATTCTCGAAACGATACCACATGTCGTCTCACAACTCGGACGCAAGAAAAACCAAGAATAGTTTGAAGTCATTGTTTATTAAAAGCATCTTCACGATGGGCCACGTTTTTTTCTTTCGTAATTCTTTTTTTTTTTTTTTTTTGTTGGTATTAAGAAATAGTTAAAAGTCTTTGGCCTCCTTCCTTCGTTTCAAACACACACACACACACGAGATGAGAGGTTGAACGTAAAGTGGCAGGTAACAACACTTGGCTATTGCGATGAAATCTTTCGTTGCACTAAGTGCCATATTTTGTATTGCAACGAAAAATAAAAATTATTTAAAAACAAAAAATCAATAAAAATTACGAATAAGAAATTTCTGTCCAAAGTTCAAGGTGAAATCATAGTGCCACTCAAAAGACCGGTCCAAAATCGCAAAATATATTTATCGACGTCGTCACGCCGTTGCCAAAGACGGTCTTATTTCTCACGAAATCCTCTTACCAATTTCACAGATTCCTCTGAAAAATTAGGCAACTTTTTTTCCTGATTTGGATTTTCAATTTGTTTTCTTCAACTTCTCTCTACTCAGATGTTGATAAACAAAAAAAAAAGAATAAAAACAACAAAAATTAAAAAAACATAACAAAATAACGATTAAAACTCTTCAAGTGGTGGACCTGAATGGAGGAGTGCTATTAGCATATAATAGTTAAATGGAAAATGGTTTTTGCGTTGTTATTGTTTTTATTCTTCATTCTCTTTGTGTATAAATGACATGAGAAACAATCAGAGTCAAAAAGCCATGTAGTCACAGCAAACGATCCCAATTTCGTGACCTGCTGTTAACACTTTGCTAATCATCAGCGTGATCACCTGCTGCGAATGTCCGCACTCTGGCGCAGCCTTGAAGGGTCAAATAAGTGGCACAGTACCAAACTTCTCTGGACATGCAAGGTCTTCAGTTTTGTCTCTGCTGAAGGCGTTCAACGCTTTATTGGATGAGCAATAAAACGTTTAAGATCTGCGCACAACACACAACAGCAGTTGCTATCTACATAGAGTACATTTCTGCTGTACAAATGCTCTTCCACTTGCTCAACATGATGTGCACTCGCTTGGTGGTCAGAGTGATGTTTGCCTTGAGGTGCGTGAGACTTTCAGGGAGCAATCGCCCATCATTCCGTCTATAGGGAAAACAAAGAGAAACGATTGAAACACGCGTATGCTTAATGGACCGTCAACTATATAGCTTACTATATATACAGGGAGTTCTGCTAGTGCAAGGATTATTTGGAAATCCCGACCAGTTTCAAAATGCTCATATGCAGGATTTCATCATTTACCTTTTGTTATTTTGGTTTATTTCGGGTTTTAGAATGATACTGCTACCAGTTCTGCTGATGGTAATGACTAGTTGTTTATTCACTTCTGGCATTCCCCGGTTGACCAACAACGCCATGCTATGGAAGCGTTTGGGTCTGAATCGAGCGATCGGCAACGAGCGTCCGCAAATCACGTCCACTAAAAAGAAGGGCGAATCGACTGTGTACTTTATCAAACTGCCACCGCAACCGGTCTACTATTCCGCATTCAATCTCCTTCCGACATCCAACGACCAGAAAAAACCAACACCAGATCCTTTTGAAACGGTAAAAATTCTTTTTAAATTTTTAATTATCATTTACAGGGATATCTCTCTCTTTTTTTTGTTGGTGGGATGGGAGGTGCGCTATTAGTGAGACGTAATAAAAAAAAAAGAAATGATGCAAAGGCGCTGCGTATCTTGTGGAACGAATGCGATTCGCTCCAGCAGCCGAGAGCATACAATCATAAAGACGAAACAAAACAATTTTAGCTGTCATAAATTTTTTCTATTAAAATTGTGATGACATTGATTGACACAATTACATTGATTAGGTGTCGGTCGACTTCACGGCCAACGGTAAACCAGAGAGCGTCTATCACTGGAATCTTCCCTTGGGTTTGACTCATCCAACGACGACGACGACGACGACGTCAACAACGACGCCGGCTCCAACGACGACGCCTTCGCCGTTGAATTACAAGAAACCTTATCGCCATAATTACTACAATAACGGCAAACCTCATAAATTGTACTTTGTCAAACCTTCTTATCGCGCTCCGTTGAGCACCACACCCACCACCGTTGACCCGACCACTACCACAGAGCCATCATCTTCGACTCTCGGCTTCTATAAGAAATTTCAATTCAAGAAGAATTTCCAAGCCAACGGCAAACCGAATCAACTTTACTTCGTCCAGCCGGCCCATTTCAGTTTTTAAAATCCATCAGAAAATCCATGTCTGGCTTATCCTTTAATTATTTTTGAACTCTGCTGCTGTTGCTGCTGCTGCTGCTGCTGTTTTTGTGTTAACTTTATTATCTTAACATGCCATTACTAGCGAAAGAAAACAAAAACATAGTAATAATAAAAATGCTCGCGCGCTCACATTGCGTACACAGTTCCGAGGTTTCTAACCATTTCGTCGGCTTTTTAAAAAAATGTGCATCATTATTAAATTAAACGACCATACAAAATGAGAGAAAAAAAAATACCGAAAGATGAAAAATCGTATTTTGTTCATTCGCTTCAGCACACACCCCTTTTCCTGTCATTTCACTGGATTTTTTGTTTCCGTGTACATAAACGGTGGAATACGCTTGTTATTTTTCGTTATAAAATAAAGGAAAAGAAATGAATTCAATCAAATTGTTTATTATTTTCTTTCTAAAAGCGGGGGTTATGAGTGAATTTTCTTATCTCGGCACTTGTCACATCGAACGAACTCGGGAGGTAATAAAAAAAAACCAACAAACAAAATTCGGCATCAATAATTGGGGGAGCAGGACTACACTCAGCGTTGAAATACACTGCAAATAAAAATAATACTAAAAAAAAAACCAACGATTTATGAAGAAGAAAAAACTATAATAAGAACCATTCCGTACACAACAGCACAAACAAACCACCACAAATTCTTCCAACACATTCGAGTTCTGGGGGGCTGGTGGCTAAGGGAAAATATATTAAAAATTCACGACAATTCTATTTGTTTATTTGAAAAAATAGCACGGCACAATCATGACAACATCGGTGATTAAATAGGGGGAAGGTGATGTTTTTAATTTTTTTTTTTTAGATTTTTAAAAAGTAGCTGATTATTAATTCTGATTCTTAGCGTCTAATAAATTGAGCCCTCTTGAGTTTCGGGTATAATTGATGAAGAAGATCCAAATAGTTGGGTGGCCTGTACGGAGCTGGAGCCGAGTAGATACCGCCCGGTTTGCCGTTGAAAACAAACGGTCCTTTGATGTTGATGACGCGGGAATTGGTAAGCGGTGGGAATCTTGTTGTAGTCGATAACGAAGTCTCCGATGATGACTCGGTCGTTAGAATCTCCTCGACGCTGCTGTTACTCGGTCGTCTAGTGGTGGCCACAAAGATGGGCGACTGCTTGAAGAACTCTTGCGGTAATGCGTCTTCCTTATGCGGAGTTCGACCCGAGACGAAAGATGAAGCCGGCAACTTGATGTAGTAAATGGGCGAGTTGGGCATTTGGCTCAATTTCTTACTGGAGGCGAAATTGTTGTCGGCT
The DNA here is from genome assembly GCA_030770115.1 of Daphnia galeata. Classification (NCBI taxonomy): domain Eukaryota; kingdom Metazoa; phylum Arthropoda; class Branchiopoda; order Diplostraca; family Daphniidae; genus Daphnia; species Daphnia galeata. The sequence goes on from CM061115.1 coordinate 9,180,512, forward strand.
CTTAGTTTAGCGGGTAGTTTGGCCTTATCAGCTAAATGTTTCGTCGCTTGTTGTTCATGTGGTTTGGCTTTGATGTACACTTTGGTCACGCACGGCTCTGTTGACGTAGAAGTCGATGGCTCAGTCGTCGTCGTTGTTGTTGTTGATGGCTCTGTTGTGGTTGGCTCCGTCGTCGTTGTGGTAGTAGTTGTTGCTTCGGTTGTTGGCGGCTCGCTACTGGGAACTCGAGTCGAGCGTTGAAGATGAGGATTGATGTTGAGCAGAATGGCCGGTCCAGTCGAGGCAGGGCCATTTCTCGAATAGGAAATCGAACCAACGGGAAGTTTCACGCGACGGATTGTACTCTCCTTGACGACTGGAGTTACAACGGAATGATTCGATTCAATGATCGTTATAGGAATTGAAAGCTTCTCCTCTTGATTCGTCGTGCTCGGAGTGGGGAAGAAGATTTCTTTCTTTCCGTTGTTCACTTGATTCAATTGTTGCAAAAGCGACGCCATACTGACGCGTTTGATTGAACTGGCACTGACGATTTCGGCCGCTCTTGAATTCGACGAGTCCGTTTCCTGTTCTTTGTTGCTCTTGAACGATTTCAGGATGTCCATAGGGCGCCAGTGATCTTTATTGAACATGCCACTCGTTCGGAAGACGCGCATGTTGCTAAATTGAGCTCGGGACTCGATGCAAGTCGTCAGGCAACAGCAAACGACCGTCACCGCAAAAAGGAGCCGCAATGGCATTTGGTTGTAATCGGCACACCTGTGTCGTTATATAAAGACACGACAAAATAAATGAAATCATTTCCATCAGCGGGTGACATATACGTTCTAAGAAAGACTGTAGTTACCAGTTTTATGATCGCAACTAACGAAAAAACCGAAAAACAAAAGAACATTGAAAAGAACAAAAAGAAAAAATAATCCGGCGGTAATTGTCCCGTTAAGTGAAACGAAAGAGAAAGAGAAAAAAAAAAGAAAAGACTCTGGAAGTAGAAGGGCTATATGTCATACAGGACCGATTTGTTTCACAGGGGTCCGGTCCCCGACCGAGTCGAGTGTCTACGTCCCCGTAGCGTGACAAACGACATAGTCTTTTGCAAGATAGTCCGGATCGGGGAATTTCAATGCCTCGGAAACTTAGTTCATGAGCAATTAATTGCTCCTGTTATAATAAACGAAATTTTTGCCAAGTAAATTTTTTTTTTTTAAAGAAAAATAAAATCACATTACAAAAGATGTTGCTACGAAAACAAATTGAATGCCTCTTTATTTTTCGTGTACCCAGGGGAATCTGCTGTCTGTTCAATAATTTATTATCCCGCTGCTGTTGCTAAAAAAAAATAAATAAATAAAGGAACCCCGTTAGATCGCACAACAAAACTTCCTTTTTGATATTTTTCAGTTAATTATATAGTATTTGTTGGTGTTGCTTTTTTTTTTTGCTTGGATAGCGGCACGCGGACACGAATCACTGACCCGCCCATTTCTGGACTACCATTTAACATATTTCAACTCCCTTTTTGTTTTTCCTATTTCTGCCATTCGTCAAAGACAATGATCATTTAGAGAATAAAGGGCGATCTTTCAGTACCACAACGGACAATTAAATGAGCAGTTGAAAGTTCACATTCCAGTCCTCCTCAAGGGTAATCTCGAAACATTTCATTCGGCGAAACGTCAGACGATATAATTTGGAGACTAGACGTGTCACTTTACGTAGCCAACCATTTGGCCATTTTGTTTTGTCTCTTTTAATCCTCGACAACAATTTTGAGCATTTGAAAGTTATAGGGCGGCGTTGTAGCGGCTGTGGTCCCGAGAAGACCACACACTAAAAACTATCCCCCCCCGTCTGTCGGGAGTAGAAACCACACCTGGTGTCAATCAACCGGTCGCGTCAATGATGGGAAACCGACTCTAACGATAGCAGACAACAACAACAACAACAACAACAAAATATTTAAAAAAGTTACTGATTCAGCTCGCACCGTCACCTTGAGAAAGCCTACACCAGAAAGTAAAAATCGCGCGTTATAAACATCTGTCATCCGCCTTTTAGCGCAAGTTTAGTGAAGCTAACTCAAAGAAACCGTTGGAAGAGAAAAAAAATAAATAAGAAGACGAAGCCATGGGTTGTTTTGTGTGATGCAAAAGATTATTTACGGGGCTCTCTTTGCTGCCATCAGCAAAGAGAGACGGGCAACACCTGCCGCTGAACGTGTCGGCCTCCAAGCTCCTCCCTATGCTACCGAGAATGTTAATATACAGCGAATCATGCAGTTTCTTGCCCTTTTATTTCTCCACTAATATTTACTCATGTCAGTTCTCTGTATCATCAGTAATACAAGCATCTCTATCGGCTTTCTTCCTTTTTCTTAAGCGAGAGCTACCGTGAATAGGCGTAATGACTCGGCAAAGAATTGAACGCGTGAATGGATGCATACACCAACCAACTAGACTATTTACTTGCATGTATAGCCCACTAGGCGACCTGCGGACAACATCTTGTACGAACATGATTCGCTCTTATTATTGTTCTCAGTTGAAGGTGTAAGTATATTTCAGTTTATTTATAGGAACAGAATCAAAAGAAAATGACGGCGTTAGGCGCTATGCACGAGACCCCGCGTCGCCCAAGATTTATTATTTGCGCACACAATGATGATTAAGGGTCATTCACATGTTTTTTTTTCTTTTTTTTGTTTGGAAAAAATTCTTAGGCGAGAGATTTCTTCTTCTTTTCTTCTTTACACAAGTCTGAAATGTGATCGTAAATGTGAATTGTTTTTATTTCTCGAAGGTAACGACATTCATTCCCCTCTTGTCTTAATGGCTTTCTTCTCTTCTGAAAGAGTTAGTTGCTGGACGACAGTATAGTGTTTCGAGTTTTAAATACTGCTGCTGCTGGTATATAGAATACCGTACGAAATAATCATTCGAGATTGAGGCGGTGGGTTGGCTACACGCTAAAGGCGAAAAAAAGGATACTTATTATAAGCTAGGTCACATTTGAATTGTTGTATCGTTTCGACATTTTCTTCTATGTGTGTGTCTAGATTATATTACGTTATTTTCTCTGATTTCTATAGCTGGAATTGTCCGGTTCCCTCTACATTTCCCAAGAATCATTGTAATGAGGGACCTTGCGCACTGCGCACCCGTATCATTTCACACGTAAATAAGTATTAAGTGTAGTGTACCCCTTATTCTTCCTACCAAATGGGCGGATGGTAGCTTTGGGGTGTGAGAAAGGGGTTTTTTTTTCTTCTTCCCCTTTCCCGAAAATCCGTTGCATCCCGGATGACCAGAGAAAATTCAATTTGTAATTACATCAAATAATAATATAATATACTCATCCCTACTGTATACAAATGTACATCATATCCTATTTATAGTAGAGAAAACCGTGTTAAAATACTGAAGAAGGATTTGTTACGTTCTCACAAAAACCCTGGCGGGTAACAACTTTCATATATGGTCGATGTTGAAAATTGTTGTCTGATAAATAGAGGTCAAAATAGAAATAAAAATTACATCTCGGGAATGACGATGATCATCATCATCCGGGTGGTGTCCCGTTTTTTTGTTTTTTATTTCCCTCTTTCTTGTGCTTAATAATTCATTACATTCTTTTTTGGGAGAATCGTTTGTCTAGAAACGCAATGATGGCACGCGGAACTTGGGTCTAGCCACATTATTAAGTACCTACTACTACTATACTACCGCACGAAAATGAAACGCTGACAGTTAAGATTGTAATACTAAATACTAACACGCATACACTAACAAGTCGTGTATCGGACGACCTAGAAAAAACGACTTGGATGGATAACGACCTATTCAAAAGATTCACAAGATCAAAAAAGAGCGTCAAAATGGTATGATGGAATCGGAATGACCGGAATGAGGGCAATATACACAAATGCTGTAAATAGAATCGCCCGGTGAAAAGGTTACATGAAATACAATACTACGTATTTCGTTTGCCATGAAGTCAACCACCTGATTATTACACAGAAAATCGACCGAACCAAAATTGGCGATGCAGACTGTTACGCACTAAAAAAAAAGGCTAATAATTATTTCGTCTTTCTCGTTCAAACGTTCGATTCACTGATTGGAAGTTTAGTCAACAATGCGAAGAGTGAATCAGCAAAAGTTGATTGTTTTTTTTTGTTAAGAAAAGGTTTTTTTTTAAGAGGGCTTTGACCATCTCATTCACGAGGCTAATGACGATCAGACACAAATACATTGTCTTTTTGTTTATTTTTACTTCCAATCAACTGCTGATCGTATGGGAAACGTGTCGACATTGCGTTACACCTCAGCAGCAGTCAATCTATTTGTGGGCGTGAGGTGTTAGACCTTTGCTTATTTGTTTTTATGTTAATGTGTTCTCCTATCCGCACATCTAAACACCAGCCGTCGCCACCGTGGGAGTGTCCGAATCTCGCGTTTTCAGTCGTTCAATTTCAACTTTTGGTAATTTTCTGATCGCTGACCTTTAATGTGAGGTGTATAATACACACGACGGTAAGAAAGAAAGAAAAAAGAACAGGTACACATGTAATAAAAAGAGATTTCTCCAAGATTTTCTTTTATCAAGTGAAGTCCCGCTGCGATGAATCGGACAATGAAAAGAACAAGAATTGTGTGTCGGCACAAGAGCTGTTTGTCCATGACTCACACAACAAATGATTGGCCTTGCCTTCAGCTAGCCATGCAACACATGTGATGTGTATTGTTGATCCGTTCTGGCAGCTCAGCAGGTGAACTTGTAATTGTTATTTCATTTCAAAGAAGAAGAAAGAAGCAAAAGAATTCTAACCACAACACAATAGCCAACAGAAAATGTAGAAAACATTTTTGTCTATCGATCTCAAAGGCGATCGATTCCACGTTTGATGGAATTGAATTCCATTTTCACTCCAGCTGATGCTAATGATGCAGCAAAGTGCAACAGAGGCAGCACAGAAACAGGTGCGGTTTTGAATACCAGCGAGTCTTAACGCGCTAGAGCGCGATCTTCTCGTTTCTTCTCTTATTGCAATTTATAAAGCAATTCATTGCAATCGTTCAGACGTAGAATTCTTATTACAGAAGAAACAAATTTGAAATAGAAATTCGGAACAGGGTAATCATCGGTGCGTAATAATGGCGTGAGCGATTGCGAGTAGACGCCTAGATTGCTAGATGGCAGTACGGAACAAACGAACGAACGAACGCGGGACTACTAGAAATAAAATGCCGCTGAACGGTAGATGGAAGGTGACGGTGACGCCACGCTGCGGTTCGATTGAAAGCTATTTGAAACGAAAGTCGATTCGAATTTCCAACTATTTTTAGTTTTCGGTCGTTGAATCCAAGAGATTTGAAAAAAGTCGAGTGAAATGTGCGAATGAAACGACTTTGGTCGTTTCGAGGATATTACGAACGTAAAAACAGCAGAACAACAAACGACATTTAAAAGAAGCCAAATGGACAACATGCCATAACTACCATAAGACTCTGCGATGTGCTTTCATGGTAATCTCAGCGAAGCCAAGAATCCGAAAAATGACGTCGTAACGCTTTTAATATCCGCCTTGTTTTTTTTTCCGTACACAACACCCAAAGTTGTTTTTAATAGTAACGTTAGTTACGGGCGGATTGCAGCCTCTTGCAATCACAAATGGAAAGGATAAAAAAATATTCCACATAAATAACATTTGAAAATTTAGTGTATATCTGTTTTTATCATCGGTTAGGTTGGTTGTGCTGTACGAAGTTTGTTTACAGGATGGCGCTGATCGAGAAGTCAACGTTCTGGAAGGTAATTCGGGAATCGGTGTGCTATTTTCTATCTACTTCAAAGTCCTTATAAAGAGCATCATCATCGCTCCATTGCTTGCAAAATGCCAAGACTAGACAGTATCGACCGTGGCAGAAAAACGATTTTCTTCACAGGCCAACGCCTGACTCGATTTAATTAACTTTTAGTGCTTCACAAGGGAGAGATGAATATCGAACAAACAAGAGTTCATGCACAGCCCACATGTGCTGGCGCCTGATACGATACGAGAAAAACATTTGGAAATTCCGGTATGAAAGCGACTAATAACGAAGAACAGACTAAAACCTAAAACGAAACCATTCGCTGGCAACATTTGTCTGCATTACTAAATATACGAGTTATTATCAGTAGTAATCATTTCTGGCATCTTAGACGCTCGAAACGAGCGTCCGACATTTATTTTTACTGACACTGACTATGTTTTCATTAAAACGTTTCGTTTGACCGCTCGGCGAGATGAGTCGACTTAAAAGTCGGTTGTCTTCATGGCCGATTGAAGTATCGACCGACGCATTTTTACTTAACCAAACCAGTTTGTTTTTCGTCTTTTTAAAATAATAACAAAAGAAAGATGAGTGAAAGAGACCGGATGAGTTAGTCTCGCCACTTATCGGGCGGTCTGAGCGGGTCAGAAAGAGAGAAATGAATAGTAAGACGAGAGCCTGGGTAATTACCCGTTGAAATAACTGTTGGTTGTTCATTCCGTTTTCCCTTCTCTTTTTCAATGAAGAAAGAAAACGAATAAAAATACTGTGAAAACATTTATGTAGGCCGTCCACAGCAGCTTCCGTATTTGGATATCTATGTACGTACACTGGGTCAGTGCGTATAGCTCAAAGAAAGAACTACTGCCTCAATGGCTTGTTCCAGTTGAAGATGGCCAGCCGAAAAATAATTTGTAAAGAATTAAAATTCAGACGAGGCTCTTTCAAATGTTGAAAACGCAACAGATTAAGAAAAGAGATCGTAAAAACATTTTTTTTTCATGAAAAAGGTGAGAAAGCACACCGATAAAAAAAAAAGGAATCGAGCGGGAATTTCGGTGTATTAGTCAGGTGCGTGTTTGTTGTAATCGCGGGCGGGCTATAGCAGCACACGCTTCAACAGTTCACGCGGTCAGTCGGACCTTCTTATCTAAAGACTTTTAGCGACAGGTGTTTTTAAAAAAAAGAAGAGAAAAACTTGGCCGCGGTCCGATCCAGCTAATGAAGTTGAACCGAGCGCTTACGGAATCACAACGGTAATTTTTCGATGATGATTCCGTTTTGGCGATCGTCTTTCTTTTCTTAAAACTCAGGACCCAGAAAAAGTATGTTAGCAACACGCATGTACGGTAAATATAAAAGTGAACACAATGAACTCAAAGTAGATAGAAAGAGGAGGACGGACAACCCGTCGATATTTCGGACCACACGGTTTGTATTGTTCTTTTTTTCCCAGAGAGCAGTCGCCGGGTCTTTGATGAGAGGGTCAAGACGACTCATCATCTGACCTCTAACCTCTTATCTCTCTCTCTCTCGTCTTTCTTTAATGGAAAAACAAGAGAATATGTATACATAATACGAGAGATGGTATAGACTGATGTCTAAGGCATAAACATAAATTCATAATAGTAATAATAATGGTGATGACGACCAGTCGGCTCGGCGACGATACGTATTAATACCGTTGTATAACTTTGTATGTACACACAATGCAATATGCACAGAGTAAAGAGGGGGATGTTAATTCATTCCCTCCCCTTTCTTTTTATATTTTCCTGGCCACTTTCTGTTGCACCACACAAAGAGGCACGACCCTCTTCCGATGGCAATACCTGTGGAAAAGCTGTGACGACGTAGTATCCATCATCACAAGAGAGACGGACGGACGGACGTGCGCAGAGTTCAAAGTAACCAGAGGGGGGTTCAACATTCTGCATTTTTAATGAAGTATCAATAGGTTTGTTTTCCCTCAATGTGCATCAACTGTACGTTGATAATAACAGACTCCCCTCCTACCTTTGTTTGTTTCATCCAGCAGGGCTATTCAAGTTGTACAAGAAGAGTTTTTAAGAGAGCCAGTTGACGTGCTGAGAATTTGCACTGCACTCGAACGGCCAAGTGAACGTTCGGTCATACAATCAACCTGTTCTATTACCTCCAAGTAGAGGATATGGTGAGAGCAGCGTGAATAGACTGACGGGTTGAATTACTGTCCTAAGATCTATTCGCCCTCTCGAAAAAAGATGGTGTTGCTCTTTTCTCAGATATTCCTCATGAAAGATCCTCCAAGAATGGTTATGTTTGCTTTGCGCAGAGTCATCATCCGGCACACGCAAGGCAAACCAGTTCCGCTAGGTCATACCAACTTATAGTTTTGACTGTCATTCGCCGCCGATCTACCCGATCACGATCAAAACTTCCCATTTCCCTCTAACGTGAAATTCCGTATTCTATATAATACCACTAGCTAGTCTGAAAATAATAATATAGCTACCCACCACTGTCCCTTTTCCCACCGACTACAATTTCATTTCTCTTTTCTGTTCTGTCGAATTTGTTTAAAATTTATTTTTTCAATCTTTTGTTTCGAGTTTCCATGTCATGTCACCACAACAACCGAGTCAACACGGATCACGTAGTCTAGTCCTTTGTTCGATACTTTCTTATTTTCTAGAGGAATTGTTTTTCTCTCACAAGAAATAAAGAAGAATGTCTACGATTCCCTTTCTCGATTGTTTCATTTTTCCACACGTAGTCTACATCGATTGGGAGCTCACGCTCATTCTCACGTTTGACAAAATCACGATCGTCTGTCTGTTTTTGAGGGTGGATGTCATACAATAGATTATAACATATAATTTAATCATACGCTCAAAATAAAAGAAAGAAATAAACGAGAAACAAGTCCGAGTGAAAAAGAAAACCTAGACAGAATATTGGACGTTTTGTACTTAAAAGGTGCAACGATGTCTATTAAACTACGGTTCACTCTATATGCCGAATGTTTTATGGGTTTTAGTGGACCGGGAAACGTGTTGCAAGCGCAGCGGGAGCTGTACTAAAATAATAATCAAATTGAAGAAAGAACAGAAAGAAAAAACTGAGCGCTCTTGCAAGACGGCACAATCTATAAGGTGACAACGGTAGCACCACTTACGGTATCTTTTTTTTTCAGATTTTCTCATTCTAAAAATTACGTGGAGAATTACACATTTACGCTGTTTATTAAGCGTGAAATGTATATAAGGTTGGGACACGGCCTCAACACTATAGAACAAAATAACCGTAGACTCATTTTTACCCGTGTTTTCATTTCAAAGTGTCCCCTATCGTAAAAATTTTCCAAGAAAAAGGGCAACCGAAAACACACACGATATCCGAGAAAGTCAATAAATAAAATATGGATAGCTACGTATACTACTAGTAGGGCGGTTTGGACTGTTTTTCTTTCTTTTTCTATTGCCACGCCGTGGTGACGACGGCCGGAAGGGATATAAGATGGATTGCATTGCCCAGATCCCGTGACCAGCTCAGATCTGCGTGTCTCTCTCACACGGTCCACTTCAAAAGAGAAAAATCAGGGGAACAAGTCAAACATGTAATGCTCATCAACCTGGATTCATCAGCCAAAAAGGTGTATACACTGAAGAAATGAAAAAGGGAATCGAGTCATGGTCCTCGTTCTTGGGTTGTTGTTGTTCCTTTCCAAGTGGGCCGATATAAAAACCACCACCATCAACGCACAAATGAAAACAAATGAACTCAAAAGTTGGTGAGAGAAGCCATACTAACTGCTGCAACATGAAGCTACAGCAGAGAAATCCTCTGACTATCCTGTTTGGTGGGTTCATTGCGTTGCATTGTTGTGCCGTGCCGGGATCCTAGGTGCAGAAAAGCGATAAAGAATGATGGAGAGGGCCGTCCTCTATCCATCAACTCAATATGAGTCCCTGTCAACGCTGGTAGATGACTGTCTAAAAAATTGTTTCTAACTTCTAGTGCCGAAAAAAAAAAACCCTGCTAGTATATATCCGCAATAATAAAAGGCAAGAAAGAGTCGACAACTAACAATAGTTGAAAGTCCTCGGTGCCGGACAAACGACCCGTAAATTAGTTGTTGAATGGGACGGAATAAGAAAAGAATAGATTTCGCATACATATCCAACAAGTAGTCTGCGGCTCCTGAACTAACCACTACTGTATACGTACCACGACAATAATTCTCCAGGATGACGAGTGTCGAACTTCAAGAGTCCCTTAGTTTGTTTGTATTTTTTTTCCCCCTTTTATTTACAGTCCTTTTTTTCTTTTATTAGACGCGAAAGAAAGAAATAACTTTAAAAAGTCACGACCTCATTGAAATGGACATTCGTATAACCAACTCCGTCTATTTTCCTTTCAATGTGGATTTCCTTTGCCGTTTCCTTTTTTATGTTGCATTGCGCGCTGCTTTAAAAGATTCCGACGCCACAGGTGTAAAAGGTACACAGTTCAAGAGTTGCCTTTTTTTTGTCTTTTTTCTAGCCGGCCGTTCGTCTCGAAAAGGTGAGATATGAAAACGAATCAACGGTTGGGCCTTCCTAAGCAATTCATAGCCGTCGGGAGGATATGGTATGATGACGGGTGTCTAAATCTTTCCTTCCTTATCACGTCAAACTATTAACCCATTCCATCGATCATCATCGCGCGTCTAACGGACTAGTCGGATTCTTCTCCAATATCGACAAAATTCGACATGCCTTTTTATTTTCGTCCTTAAGACACCCACACGTACAAAGTTACGTAAAGGAAAGACGCATTAAATACATCTGTAATGACTGGTGGTGGCGGCGGCGCTCTATCCGACGGGGCAATAAGGGAGTCGTCATAAAATACCTACCGAATAACGCGAGACTGTCTAATGTTCAAACTAAAAGGCCTCGTGTATGACCCTACGGATTCTTTTTGATGAACAATTTGGGTTTCAGATGGGGAGGGATGACACGTTGCCCTCAAGCGCGTCCGGCACCTCCGGGAAATGACGACAAAAGAGGAGAGATGTACGTACTTATTCGTATAAGCCTACAAAACTCAACATAACTTTTTTGTACAGCATGAACTGCGGATATAGTGTCCGTGTGTGTGTAAAAATGAAAAAGAAACGAGTTGAAGAGGGCGAGAATTCAAAAAGAAAAGAACTGGAAAAGATATAAGAATTTTTGTTTGTGTTTCTCACGCCGGTCTGCCCCCCCCAACGTAATACGATTGCTGTACTATAGTACACAATAGAGCGACTCTAACGTATTTCTGTACGCAATAACGAGCCTTTTGACGTCACTACTTTTTTAGAAACACAAAATGATCCAATCAGAGAAATGTAGAAGAATGCACTTGACTCTCTAATATAGCTGCAGCTGCTGGTAGACAGGGCTAAAGTGAATGAAAACTAAGTACCATATTAATAATATAATATTCTTTCTTTTCCTTCTTTTCTTTTACGTTTTGGGTGAGGGGGGTTCTGTGATTTTCAGTGGGTGCCGCTTCCCGCATGACCGCTAATGCTCGTCTAACGACGTTTCCTCTTCAAACGGAATTTTATTTTTTATTGAACTGCGCGTTTTTCTTTCTTTCATTTTTACGTGCTGTGATAGTACGATAGTCGCAAAGACATCGATGAGGAGCCGCCCGCGTCCAAGCCCATCTCATCATCACGTTATTCGGCAAAACGAAAATGTTCACTACTAAAAGAGTAACTGTAAAACGCAAATAAATAATAAAAGAACAACAAAACAAAGTGAGGACAAGCCTTTTTTTTTTCTTTTCTATCGGAATTTCTTCTATACTACATATGTAAACCAGGGAATGAGTGTGTACAGTAGATTCGCTCCCGTCATTGACCGAAATAGAAACAGCCGTCGTCGTGTCTAATGGCCCGTCAATCGTAAGACAATCGATAAGACAAAGCGAAAAACAATGAGAATGGCAACTATTTGCTTTTCCTTATATATTCCCAATTCCCATAGATATTTACTACGTACACTGGATTGTACTTTGGCAAAACAAGCGAGTGAGCTGCTAGCTATTGCCACCACTATAACTACTAGATATGATACGGTGATTAACGAACCGCAAAAGGCCGGAATAAATATTTTTGACGAAATCAGAGCGGCAACTTTTTCTCTCTCCCACTCTTTTCACTGCTATAGCTACTGCTATGTATATACACTGACGTTTGCTAGAGGTGTTTGTGTTTGTTTTCCCGATTTGTTTCTTTGCGACCCACATTGAATGGTGAGGCAGTCGAGTCGAACGTAGTACACTGGCAATGATGAATGATAAACGAGAAATAAAAGAGAGGTGAGTAAAAAATCAGGTAGAAAAAATCCGAATACGCCAAAGAGACTGTGACAAGTTCAACGACGCGCCAATAACACAAACGCTCGAACACTATCTGACGTCACTTAACTCTTTTTCCCTGTCAGTAACCACCTATTACACCTATACCTACCCATTTTGGTATAAACATTGTCTCTCCTTTTTTTTTTGAAATATCTCTTTACAATTAGAATTATTCTTTGAGATTTTGGGTAAGTTCTACTTGCTGGCAAGGCCTTGCCATATGAATGACAGGTATTAGAGACGAACCAAGAGGACTGTTGTCGAATTTACCGAGCGTGACGATCGACACAGTGAGAGAGCTAAAAGAAACGGAGGCGCATCTCGATGGATAATCTAACGGAAAAAAATGGCCAAGTTATGTCACAAACAAATCTGGGGCGTTTGTAATGACAATTATTTGAGAACAAGTGAACAGCGCCAGACTTGTAGAATTTTTAAAAAGATGTCATGCCAAGGACGGCAATCCTTTTAAGCCACGACGACGTCTTGCCCTCCTATTCATTTACTTTGATTTTCAAGGAATTAACGAAGCGATTGCTCAAGCACGCGCTTATCAGAAGAACTATTCAAGCCTGTGATCTCTTTCCCTTTTTTTTGCAGCTCAAAATCTTCACCTGTCTTAATAATGTGAAAGCATTTCTCTCTTGTACTTTTGTGCTCATTATCTTTCTTTTTTTCCGCTGCCACTCTAAATCACTTGAGATAGCCGCTTCGAATAGTCGAGATACCAGAGGGCTACTGTAACACTGAACTGGTTTTCGAGTGTTCAATCCATCATCAATTTAAGAATGCCAAATCAAAACAACTCGTCACGTAAAAGTAATAAACTGGGAAAACAACAAAAACCCTAAAATAGTGCAAATGCGGACATAGAAAAAAAAAAAGGGAGAATAGATAGGAATCATACCTGTTTTGGGTCATGGTGAATTGTTGTGTGAACAGTCGTTTCCTAATGCTGTTGATAAACTGGAAGAATCGGTCGAGTTGCTCTGGTCAATCAACAAAAAATAACAGGCACTTGACTTGACGATTGATGACAGGATAGAAGAATGCGGTAGGCGGATCAGGACACCAAATGACAGGGACAAAATTGCATATCCCGGATTCTTGGAATAACGATCAAAATCTAACGCGGAGAATTTATTTTTATTTTTCTAGCAGGAGGGACTATGTCTGCCGCCGAGTGTTTTGCGATATGAAAACCGAGTGAAGAGAAGTCGATGAGTACGTACGAATTCAGGAAACCTCGAATCAAAAAAAGAGGTTCCGCAAGAGAGGAAAAACGGGAGGGAAATAAGAGATAGGACAGTAGACGAAAGAATACGAGTGTTGTGGGCCGCACGGCCGGGAGAAGACTGAACGTTCGGTTTCTCCGAGTCGAGGGTTTTTATATCAGTCGGAACAGCCCGCCTTATATTTGTCGGGGCTTATTTCCAAGTATACGTATACGTTAGGTATGTTATGTTATCCCTGTTTTTGTTTCTCTTCTTCGGCATTTCTTTTTCTACGTAATCCCTCCTTCGTTTTCACAGTTGCTATTTGCGCGAGTTAAAATCAACTAATAAGAAATTAGACACCGGGACAGGTGAAAATGCGCAAGCGAGTGGGACCGAGCCGGCCCAGTAGCAACAAAACTGTAGCCGACCGGTAGACACACAGATTCACAGTCTGGGCAAATGAAATAAAAAAATTCTATTTAAGGCTATAGTGATCTTTACAGCGTCACTCTTGATTGGATCGTTACGTCTGGGTGACAAAAGTTATTTTTAAAAAATGTACACGATGACGTTAGTTGGGAACGAGGAAATTCAATCTTTTTATTGCCACGGGGACTTGCTGGGGAGTCTGCTTAATTGAATAGCCATACAAACCACTCTGCATTCAAAACGAATCAAAGCGTCACAAGCAAACAAACAAAAAAATGAGAGAGGGAAATGTCAATAAATACGACACTGAATAATCTGGCTGCTTATTTCGTCACGATTGTGATATTTCAAATCAACACAATATTAAATTTGACCAGTTGACTTGCTGAAAAAGCCTTCGGAAAAAAGAACAATGTTTCATCCAGACCAATCATGAAACGTTATTATTACGAATAGCAACTCAATCGTAAAAATAATCAAGAGTCTGATTTTGTGAAAATTCCAGTTTGAAAAAAAAAGAAAAAAAATGTTTAAATGAAGAAGACAATCGAGACAAGTGGCAGGGAATATCCACGACTCGTTTCACGAATGGTCACGCCGAGTTCAATTATCATAGCTTTACCTCTTTGTTGTGTATTGACCCCCTCCACTCCATCGGGAGAAGGTGGCGAGTCCACCGTGGAAATCGCTTGTCATGGGAGGGCTCACTGTTCTCCTAGTACGTACAAGAAACGAAAACCAACAATAATGCAACATCGGTTAATAGAACCGCTATTTTCAGAGGTGAAGAGGATGATATTTAATATCACTGCATCTTCCTTGTTATTCAAGTTATTTTTTGTATCATCCAGAAAAAAAAAAGCGTATCAAAGACCGCGGTAATTACACCATTTCTAGCAAATGAAATCAACAACAAAAAAAGAAAGAGTACATGAAAGTAAACATAAAAAGGAGATGCTATTGTCGCACGTCTGCGTTTTTCTCCTTCTTAACGAGCCTGCATGATTGAACCGAGAAAGAGATCCCGTTGTATGATGTCATCATTTCGTTTCGTTCGGCACGGCTTCGCCACAGGTTTGACGTCCGTGAATGATTGACAATAATTTGTAACGAGTCATATTTTAATTTCATATCAAATATCGAATCGTCGCAATTCGTCATTTTTTTGATTTGGCTAATACAAAAAGGTAGAAAAACAATGGCAAGGACGTGTCCCTTTTTTAATTGAATGCCAATCAAGTGTCGACTGCAATATTTTGACAGGAACTTGTTTCTGCATTCTTTATTTTGTAGGTTATTGTCAAATCTCACTAAATAATTTTACTACTACTCGTCGCGTCCTGAAATTATTCAAAGAATTCTCGTCGGAATGAAAAAAGAGAACCTCGTTATCCTTTTCTGCGGCGAGACCATAAACTCAAATAATGTATTAATAGTTGGGTATATTTAACTCGTCCATTTTCTTTTCTGTGTGTTCTTTTGATTGCTGTCTTTTCTATTGTTGCGAAAATTTTCGAGCTGATTATGTTTTTAAATGCCGTACAGCAGAAAAAAGGATTTTCTTTCCTTCTCTCTGATTAGACTACAAATCTGATACGAAATACGAACGACGAACGGGCTGGTCATTAGTCAACGTTTTTACACGAGCTGTGTGACCAATGCGAGACCCGTTATTTTCAAGAGACTCATCCTACCTTACAGTCAGTTACGACCGGGACTACCTACGACAACAACGACTCTCTTTATTGTCCACCTCCGGCCAGCACTCAATTTGAAAGCAACAAAAAGATTTTTTCTTTAATTTCTGGAAGAGCTCAATTTTCTGCCTTGACTGTCAATTTCTCAAGTCTTTTCTTCCCTTAGTTAATTTTCAAGAAATGAGACAACCACAATAACAGAAAAAAAAAAAGATGACTGGAAAACGGAGAGCTGTTGATGGAGCTCATTGATCAGTTCACGGATATCGGCGTGGCGGGATTATGTAAGGACCAGCCTCGATTTCACGGCGAGTTAAAATTGTTCGACCGATCCTTTTCACAGTGAATGTTTCTCGTTTTGTCTGATTATCAATTCAAAAATTCGATCAAGCGAATCAATATCGTTCACGCTGGCTGAAATTACGTCTCAAAGTGGGTCATGATGGATTTTCTTCGCCTTGTTTCCTATACACACACATTCAGCTCTCTCTCTCACGTAGCTTTCTTAGAAACACATGCCTATCTTACACGAGAAGGTGGGCCTATATAAACCTGTATAAAACAGCGTAATAGAAGCAATGAAACAAGTTTATCGGATTGTCCTTAAAACCAAGTGAAGCCACAGAAGAAAGTTAATGATGTCTAGGAAATAATAAAGAACTCCATTTAGAAAATGTTTTTGGAATAATATTGAGGCGCTCGATAAACTTTATAAAATAATAAAATAAAAAAATAAAATAGAAACAGGAACAAACACCTCAACATATTCGGCATCAAGTTCTTTATTGTCTTCTTTGATGAGGGTTCTGTTGTTTTTTTTGTTTTTTTTTTATTCTTGGAGAAAGTTGCTTCCGTCAATGACATTCCGTCTCCGCCTTACGCCCCCCATATTTTTCTACTGTTCTTTTCCCTGCGCCAACCACGGCCGTACCCATCGGGCCAGGAAACTCTTTTTTCGTTAGTTGTTGTTTTTGTTATTGTTACTACTGTCATCGTCGTAATTCTAGCTCAGTTTCAAAGTGACCTTAATACCTTAGTGTATATACATAATAAACACTCAGCAGCCAGCCAGCCAGCTCGATTTGCTGATGGCATCGCCCAGGCTAGCTTGAGGATCATTATTCCCATTCATCCACTATCTTATATTGTACGCATTTACATTATTACTAACGGATCCATTTCATCGCAAGTTGTTTATTTTTACCACTGCATGCTGCTGCTCAGTTCATAAAGAAATCATCATTTCAAAAGAGAGAAAGAAAAATAAATAAACTCTCTCTCTATCTGCTCGTTGTGAGCTCCTACTTTTGTGGTTTTTCAAACTCCACTTCTCTTGGGAGTCTTGGGGAGTCTACATCCCGTCTCATCTCCTTCCGCATCCCTTAAGGCGACTCGTTTCTAAATTTTCTCTCTTGAAAATGAATTCCCAAGACTCTTGAGAGCAGGAGAAGAGAAGAATAAGGCACCCGACATCTTCTAGACGGTTCCAGCACCCTACTTCTCTCCATGGTGCGTGCTTATGATATAAAGAAGATGATGAGGCCACACACAGGTGGTTAACTGGTTATTACCCATTAATCTATTCATCGGGATGTCAGAGACAGGGGGGTGTGTGAGAGAGTGTTTATTTTTTTTCTACCCCTCGGTCCGCCCTTCATGTGATAGGTTCTATTCTTCTTTCTAAAAGAAAAACGATTTCACCGTTAGTTTTTGTTGCCCGGGACAACGAGCCTGGAGAACTCAAACCGAGACGATGATAGGTAACTAACAAATGGACGCATTGTTGATATTGATGACCGGCGTTCGTCAAAGACGACATTGAGAGAGAGAGAGAGTTAGCATGGGAAGAAGTACGATACGTCATCGATCAAATTTCCAAATACACTAGAGAGATCATTGGATGTAATGCAGTATCTTTCGTTTGGAGGGTGACCGCAGACATACAATACGTGAGCCTATGATCTTTATATAATACACATCTATATTCATAATTTCATATTTTTATGTCTATGAATGTGTGTGTGTACTCGATTATGGGGGGGAAACCGTCTGCTGGTGAATCACGAAACCCCATTGAAAGAATATAATGAAAAAGAAAAGGGGTGATGAAGAAGAAAAACTAAAGAATAGAAGGTGTTGTGCAATTAGGAACGTTGCACAATGCGAACGGGAGGAGGCATGTGAGAAATTACAACAACAACAAAAAAAACACCTGAAATGACTATGAAGCACGAACGCACGTTCGGTTCACTTCAAACGGATGGCATCACCTCCAAAAACTATTTCCCCCCAAAAAAACTCGAAATTTCTTTTTGGTGAGACTTTTCAAAGATGCCTAATAGAGTGAAGAAGAAAAAAATCACTGATTGCCAACGATGCAGTGAAGCGACATTTTCGTCATTGATTGTTTCGTTTTGGGAGAAGGAAAAAAAATGGCCGACAATAATACACACGAGATGGACAACACGAAAGGTTTGGCGCCAAAAACATACGGTTATGTGTGTGCAATTCGAGTTAAAAGAAGAGTCTCAGCATGAAAAATTGGGCACTTACTACTTGATTGCAGGTTCCAGGAAACAGCCAGTCTGGCATCCAATCTTATTCGTCGAGAAGAAAAACCACATCCTACGGCTCATGCTGACCAACAGTCGTAACGAATGACCGACTTATTCTTTCTTTTCTCTCCTCTGTACTGAAAAAATATCATGTGAATCACGTATTGAAGAAAATAGGCGTCCGCTTAACAGACACGAAAGGAGTCGACCGAAACCGCACACGAATCACGACTGATAACCATAAATGTCAAATTGTTTTGCAAGTTGCAACGTTGCAATGTTTTTCTTTCTTATACCTATTCACTTAATCAGGTGGCTGTTAAATCATCAACCGAAACCAAATCAGCTTCCCAAATCATAAAATGTATCCGCTAAGTTAGCTCAGCAATCGACCATTGCTGCGCTAGTATAAGTAGAGAGAAAAAACAATAACAGCAAAACGTTTTCTCATCAAATGCACGGACGGTACTTTACCATCAAGTTGGAATAATGATTCGGTTTGGTAATTCACTCAGGTGTTGTGTGTTTATGAAGCAGACACTTTTGGTTGATAAGGACATTGAACGACATTCACCCAGAAACACAAGTACGTACTCTCTCGACCTTATTTTATACATCCTTTCTAAATCTAATTATGCAAAGAATGAATAGTCTACATATTTTGTTTGAATTTGCATGATTAACGCATTAATGCAGATTTTTCTCAACTCGTATTCGCCATAAGAACATTTTAAAAGCCTCATTAAAAACAAAAAAGGAATTTTAGAAGAAGGTCGTTGATAAAAATTCATCACGACGTTTACCATCGTGACACAGATTCGGTTTGGCTACAACTAACATCACGAAGATAAAAAAAAAGTCGGCTGGATTCCATCACCATGTAAGAACAAAAGAAATGATTAAGATAGTCTATTGTTCTCTTATTTTTGATTTGATTCTATTCCGCCGTCTGACTGTAGTAGGTAGTAGTAAATATTACCCTCTGAAATAGAATGCATTGAGAGCGGAAGCCGGATCCATTACCCAATAAAAGAAAAAGAAAGAACCAGGTTCCGAGAAACTACCTGTCGTCCATCCGAAACTAGATCATTCTTCGGTGGTTGTCTGTGTCTCTGGGTTTTGTAAGACCCTCGCGCCGCATTAACGATGGAAGGATTTTTGTTTTTGCGAAGAAGCGGAGAAATTATTATTGTGGTGGTGCCGGTCTGATGACGATAAAGAAAAACCAACCACGGCGTATTCGCTGAACAACATGAGCTATATTAGATTCTGTAAAGAATACCGCCCCATAAGTCAATCAATTATTTTCGCGTTGCATTTGTCATCGGTTCAATCAAATTGGGATTTGCTTTGACCACTTGCTTACATTCCAAACGGGCAGGCTACGTGACTTTGTTGATGGTGGATTACATTTATTAGAGTCTACACGGTTTATGTCTTGAGTCGTAAAATACTAAATGGCAATTTGCCAAAAGAAATAACACAACTGGTTAGTAAAGAAAACGTCCCTTGACTACGGCCTTCCCCTGGCGTGGCGTTTTGTAGTTTTGACGATCCATTCTAAAAAGATACGGTCTCCGAATGCATCGAAATTCGTGAACAGATAATTTAATAGACCTTGAAATGTAAAAAAAAAAAAACTTCACTGCTGGTTCATGCTTTAAAAATTGATTTACATTTTGCGAATTCCTTCGCACAAATTTTTTTTTTCCTGGGTGGAACTACTTGCTTACCTAATTTGTATAGTTATTTATGCGTGTTTATCACGCACCAATTCACCTGACTTGATTTCTCTCAGCATCCTTAAAATGAGTCTTTGTTTTGTTTTTTCTTATCTGTTATGTGTGGCGCCTTTTGGGGGTTAGGGAAACGAGAAATTTCGTTTAGATGTCACCGACCATTTCTTCGGGAAAACAAAGAACAAACCTCCCAACTGATGACGCCTTTTTCAACGTGAGTTTTGGTCAAGGAAGGAGAAAGGAGACGAGTCATCGACTTGATTAATAATAATTAGGGTAGTGCGTCATGGTAAAAAGGAAGATGATGCAACTGAAAAAATAAATACAAATCGAGTTTGAGAAAAGAGAGATGCTGAGAAAAAGGATGGCATGGCTGCAGAAACCACAGAAAGAAGAAGAAAAATATCGGTCAGTGGTAGCGAGTTGTCTCGCGTCTTTCACTAAACGGGTTCAACGGATCTCCAGAAGCGTGACGCTCCTCCCGCCCACGCGCCCACATCCCGACAAACCGCGGGAAAGCTGATGGTCACAAATAAACCCATTCCATACTATACCTCCACAACCATTTGTTTTGTGTTCCATCTATCAACGGATTTGCTGCAAGATTGAGCTCAGTGTTCTATTTTTTTTCTTTTTGTTTATCTCCTCGTTTTATTTGATGATTATCCATATCATTGCTTTTCTTTCTTTCTTTTTATATTTAACGGGTTTAAGGGAGAGCACACAAGGTAAAACTTCCGGACAAATACTATTAAAGGGGGGGGGATATATAGGAGATCATAAAAGTTTGACTTTCCAAAAACATTTCATGCAAAGGGAATGTAAAATACAGTTGTGCGCGTGTTAATGACCAAGCCCACACCACAAAAGAAAAAAGAGCTAGGCGACTTTCGTTAACCAAGATGGACATGGACTAAATTTTCCGATAAGTAGTAGTAGATCAGTAGATCAACAACGCCAAGGTTTTCGGGTCGAGGCCTTATGTTTGTTCTTGCCGTGTAATGATCCTGTCAATAAAAAATGGAGTGAAAAGCATTTAGCCTTTACGCTTCAACGATGGACCATAGGAAGTAAGTGAAGTAGAAAGCGTGTAGAAATAAGAGTCGATTTACCATTTGATGGAGCAGCGCTGAAAGAGGAAAAAGAACCGCTGGATGAAGGGCTGCGTTTTCGATCTGCTGTAGAAGATGCCATACTGGACGGAGAGGTGCGCGGATGAGCTGTAGAAGCTGAGCTTGGCCGGCTGCTGTTTTGGCTTTCCAGTCGAGTCAGCTTGCGCTCCAGACTTTTCACTGTAGCTGATGAGAGAGAACGACTTCTCGGGCGCATTCGAATCGGCATTCCGGTAACGATCATTTGACCAACTTTTTTCTCACGATCACGGGCTATTACTAGCATCCTATCGTTCACATCCCATTCGAAAAAGATGTCGTGCAAAGCGTGAATTGCTCCGTTTAGTTGCTGAAGTAGACGCTTGTGTAATTCCACATCGCTTGGCAAAATCGCCAAGCTACCTTGGTTTAACTCCTTGAGACAAGTCGTTGTGTCGCGAATGGTTTGAATGATGGATTGCACACGATCTGTGGTCATCAGGCGACGAGTTAAGTATCCGCGGACTAGGGCAGAGAGATGACCAGATTCAAACAGACTTCTTGCTTTGGCTGAACGATCGAAGCTTCGTTTTAAATTACGGCAAACTGGACTCTTGCTTTTGGGGACTACTGGTTGCAGCATTGTTTGTGCTTGCATCCGCATTACTAATTGCTCTTCCTGTTCTTTAAATAGCTGCACCAATCTCTCTTGTTCTTTGGCCTGTTTCTCCAGCAGCTCGTTCATGAGTTTCTGTTGTTGCATTAAAAATTCTTCGACGAAATTACCATTTTTGTGCACATCTTGAGTTCGAGGTGAATTTCCGTTGTTATCGCATATTATGGAAATGTGTTCAACTTGAGATTTGTTCGGTTTTTCGGGGGTGTTGATCGTCGGCTTTCCATTTAAGTTTCCGTTAACAATATCTTCACTACTTCTAGGACGTAAATTCAAGTTCACTAGATTACGAGTTGAATTGTCCTCACTAGTTGAAATTTTGTCCGAAATGGCTGCAGAGCGTTGAGTTGATGGGACATGGTTTATCATACTCTTGTTTTGGTTGCTGGCTTCAACATCAATGGTATCATTTTTCACTAAATCGTCAGAATCGTAAAGATTCAATCTAGGCACATTCACAACGGCGAGTTTCTCGTCTTGAGCCGCTTTGTTCTGCATCATTTTTAAAAGCACAGGACTAGGTGCTTCCAGTGTGTATGACAAGCGTCGCAATCTTTGAGATTTAATAGGGGTTGAACAGTCTAAACTTGTGGAAACATCAGTATCAGATATGGACAAAGCTCGTGGTGTTGAAGATTCAGAATCTGCTAAGCTTGAATCAGAATCTGAGTTTTGCATGTAAGGTCCAAGATCGGTGCTCACAGCTGACGATTCTGAAATACTTATATCTTTGCAATCCTGCTTCATAGACAAAAACTTTTGGTGGAGATTCTCAATTGAAATTTCATCAAGCAATGGTGTGGATGGTAGTGAATATGATGTTACTGGTAGTTTTTTCTTGGTTGGCTCAGAAAGTGAACTGTTGATCCTTACTGGTGTTTGTAATAGAGGTTCACTGATGAGGCGATACTTTGATGGTGTCACTTTTGAAACATTAAGTTCATCGAGTGTCACACATTTGTCAAGAATGATTTGGACTTGTTCCATTAGTTGAGCCCGCCGCTTTTCTTTTAACTTAGATTCAATTGCGATTGCTTCATCTCTAATCTTCTGCATCTCTCGCCGTTTGTCATCATCCAACTGTCAGATAAAAATAATTGTAATTTAAGAAGGTTTTAGAAAAGTAAAATCATGTCATGGATATTCAAACTTACAAGAGGTGGAAGAATAGGTTTCCCTTCCACCCTAATGCACGAGACATATCGGTATTCTATTGCATTCGTGTTTAACATGTTGAACAACCAGATTTCATTTCGTACAAATGTCACGCTTGGTAAAAATGGTAACCAACGTTTCCACAGCTTCAGTTCCCATACAAACTTTGAACATCTGTCAAAAACTGTTCGGTGCGTTCACAAAAGACCCATGCGATTTTGGTCCTGGGCAGGTTTGGCGGTTTGGGCCCGTTTGGGCGGATTTGGGAAATGATGGGTTAAAACTTTAAAGAACTTAAAAATAAATAAAATTGGAATTCAAGTTGAAGAAATTATATTTCTTTGAGTCGGTTGGAGTTCATATGCATTATTGATTTATTGTATAAACTAAGTAAAAAAATTATACACTCGAGTCGAGTTAATCGCAAATTCCCAATCGTAATTCGTCGTGCTCTAGTCTGGAGTCAGACTGGTATACGTGAGTGATTCAAGTAATGTCCGATTTTTTTTAATAGTGAAATATTTTCAATTATTTAAAAATTAGAAATTTTTAATCAGATGTAATTTGTTCGAAATATTATTTAGAAAGGACTGCATTGGAGTAATAGGGATTACTATACCTTAAATGCTTCCAAGGGCTTCGTTTAAAAAAAAATTTTATTTTTCAATTACTAAATTAGAAATTTTAATGTTGTTAATTGTCCGAAATATTATTAAAAACGTTTAACATAAGTTAAAATTGCTGTTCAATGAATTTTTTTTCATAAAAAGTGGAAAACAATGGTTCCAAAGTCAACAGCCAAGGGCCAACAGGGTATATAAGGAAGGTCAACAGGGTGCAACACCAATCAGCTATTCTTGTAGTTACGTTTGATATTGGCTACTGCGAAAAGCAAACCAGCTTATTCTTTTTTCGAACGTTTGTGTTTTGATCAAAGCTTATTCAAACCAAAATGCCTGGATTTCCAGCCCCAAAGCCTCTTCCAGGTAAGAAGAGTGCATTTCCCGAAGCAAAAGGTCGTGCAGTTCCATCGTCTGTACGATACCTTTTGCGTTCACCAGCAGTGAAACTCTCTTCGGATCAGCCTTCTGCGACGTCTAAACCAGATAATTCTGGAATCCCAGTACCCTGTGCTAGTGAGCGAAGTCTTTCCGTTCCTACTAAGATTCGGCCTATCTCACCGTCAGCACAGGGATCCCCAGTATCCAAAATACCAGTGAGAATTCCTACTGTACCTTTTTCTGACAGGATGAAATCTGACCAAATCAACAACAGGTCGCAAGCGATTTCGAAAATTCCTGTACGAGTTAAAGCGCTAGACAGTACCGTTCGTCGTCCTGTAGATGTTACCGGAATTGAAAGTTTGAAATCAATCTCTTCCGTTTTACGTCCAGCGAATTCGGATAAGGTTGTCTCACCGAAGAGTCTAGTGACTTGCGATAAGGTTGTCTCACCGAAGAGTCCAGTGACTTGCGATAAGGTTGTCTCACCGAAGAAGACCAATGGGCGAGGCCTTTCCGCTTCCATCAATACTCAGAGTCGGCCCATCGCATCCCCATCGAAGGGATCCCCAGTATCCAGAATTACACTGAAACCGAATGTAGCTTCTTCTGACAGGATGAAATCTGATCAAATCAACCACAGGTCGCAAACGATTTCAAAAGTTCCCGTACGAGTTCAAGCGTTAGACAGTACCGTTCGTCGTCCTGTTGATGTTGTCGGAATTGAAAGTTTAACACCAATCTCTTCCGTTTTACGTCCAGCGACTTCGGATAAGGTTGTCTCACCGAAGAGTCTAGTGACTTGCGATAAGGTTGTCTCACCGAAGAAGACCAATGGGCGAGACCTTTCCGCTTCCATTAATACTCAGAGTCGGCCCATCGCATCCCCATCGAAGGGATCCCCAGTATCCAGGATTACACTGAAACCGAATGTACCTTCTTCTGACAGGATGAAATCTGACCAAATCAACAACAGGTCGCAAG